>JARBWK010000010.1:39566310-40179888 GCA_030556195.1 Anolis apletophallus | reverse complement strand
AAGTATTTTATACTAAATATGATTTTGCACACCTAACCTCTCACTTTGGGTGAAATACATCAACTGGAGTGTTGGTTTAACTGACATAGAAAAACACTAAAATATAAGTAATTCCATATTATGTCCACTGAGATTTTTCTACAACAAGGAATATGGACTAGATCAAAGAAGGCTTTGTTTTTCCTTGACTGTAAAGCATTTTAATGCCTAGGCTCTTTTAATATTCAAGAATTTTAAGCACTCATTTCTCTATTCCTCTCTTTCTTTAAACGTATTGATTTTAGACTGATGAGAGCACAACTGCCCCTCGTCCTGCCAGCTCCCTTATTACCACTTGCTAATTTGCAAGAAGAATGGCTACATCTAAAATTCTTGACTTTGATTATGCTGCCCCCAAGGAATAACAAAGAGTTGGCATGGAGAAAAACTATATCTTACTCTCAGGTTTTATTTTGTACTGCAACTGGTCAGAGTAAGTTTGGAGTTTAACTGAGTTTCAAAGTGCCACATGTGAGAAATAGTAAGCCAGGTGAACTCTTGTCTGATTTGTGTTGACAGAAAGCATACTTGACTTGACTTTTTCATGTTTTTAACTAAAGTTAAATCACTTGGCTTGAGTCAAAATACTTCATGCATGAAATATGTGTACAAGCAAGGTGTGGTCATGGAAAAGAGCCTAGTCAAGGCAGGGTGTTCTTTATTTTTAAGTAATCACCACAAGATTATCCACTTTCACCTAATGGAGTAATTCCACTGTAGATATCATATTTACTCAAATCTAGTGTCCTCACCATTTTGCTAAATTACCTCCCAAAATTAGAGTGTGCATTATATTTGTGTAATATGACAATCTTAGTGCTGAATCAAGCAAGGGGAAGCTGCTTCAGGAGCACCTGGAACTCCTAATTGAGGGATGTCATCTCTAATTTAATGGCCATGGCTCAATGCTATGCCCTCAGGGATTTGTAGTTTGGTGAGACATGTCGGCATTCTTTGGCAGCCGCGATGATCCCATAGCATTGAAGCAAGACAGTGGATTTTCTTCTACAGCACCAAGATTTCTTTTCCATGGCTGAAAGCTTTGGTGTTCTAAAACTTCTGCTTTCAAAGGAGGAATTGTAATCATGCAGCAACTTGTCAAATTACAAAGAGTACATTTTTGCCACTGCACATTGCATTTACCAGCAAATACTTTTTGTTTTCAAGGTTTGGAAATTAAAAATGGATTAGATTCCATGGTGCATTAGACTAAATAATTATATATATGAATACTTCCAGGCAGGTATCATATATTGGCTCCCCTATTTTGCATTTTCATAATGAAGCAGCAAATTAGGGAGTTCTGGAAACCTGAGGCAAATTTACTTTTACTAAGGCTACCTGGACGTGCGGGTACAAGGATGAGGAAGACTCACGACAACTGTGAAGTAGATGAAATCAAAAGGATTTATTGATGGCACCAGCTGGTGGGTTTGCCAGCAGAACACGGCTGCAATCAAAGGCAAAAGCCCTGTCATTCTCAGTACAAAACATTTATACCCCAATGGAGGCATATCGGATAAACCTGCCCCTTCTTTCATAGATTTTACACAATCATAATTGGCTGGTGTCTTCATGGCATTTCATTAATCAATTAAACATTGCATTTCCATTAGCATCACATCTCAAAGTCCCACCTATGTATGAGAACAATAGTCATTTTCACGTTATTTCTTTCTCACAGTACATATCAGCGGCCAGGGACGTCCGTGTTCCCGTTTGCAACAATTCACATTCTGCCTTTCTCTGCCAACAAAGGATGGGGCTGAATCACTCCCATACATGCAGTTCTTCCCCTTTTTGGCACTAACGCCTTTCATTAGCAATATCCTGTACTGTCTGACCAATCTAAGCCCTATGTTATTCACATTAGCACAGAGTGCATATCAGCAAGTCACAGCATATTTTAGAAGCATCAATCATAGTGTTATTTTTCACGGAACAAGTGCCTGCCTGATTCTTGCACAGAAACCCACTTTTCAAAGCTCTACGTGTGCAGCATCACTCTCTGACTGTACTCCCACGGAAAGTACCAAAACCGCTTTATTCCAGGATTTTTCTCTTGTGGGTAACTCATCACAAGGAGTTACCTAAGCACACACGTCTGAAACACCTTAAGAGGACCAATTTACTCTCCAGTCCCTCTTGATCACAGTTTCTTCCAGTCCGACAGCATGCACACCTTCACTGTATCTATGGATTTTCTGCATTGCACAAGCACAACATTTTAGCCACATGGGCAGACAGCACATTATGATTAGCACAGAGCATATCACTACGATGATTATCATCACCAGAGAACGTCGCCAAGGCAAATACGGTAGCCAGCTAAGCAGGGAACCAAAAATCACTTGGAGCTGAGTAAGTCTTCTGTACTTCTCTAGCAACACCCTGAATCTTGACCAGGTCAATTTCAATGTCACCAGTCTTATTTATAAAATGACAGCAGGTTGTATTTAACCACACGCAAAGGCCACCTTCCTTAGACAGTAGGTAGTCTAAAGCCAGCTTCTGCTGCATAGCCATTCTTGCCAGAGAATCCACCTCCACCTAAAGGATGACATTCCTTCAAAAGTATCATTGGCCAAAGATTCCAAGCCAAATGATAAGACACGAACTGCTTGATGCTCCAAGCCACACCCAACCTGGGCTCTACAATTGCTATGAACCTCTGGCCTTCAGTTAGAAAAGTCTTGTCCAGATCATATCCATAGCGTTCACATCAGCAAATGAACGTTTTTTGGACATGTAAATGCAAATTAGTAACAGGTGTCTCCTTGGGAAGCACTCTCAAACCCCCAGGCTGCAGGGTGCCAAGGGTACAAACTCCAGACCAAACTATAGGAAGCACAGACAATGCCCATTGTCCACAAAAATCAAACAATTCCCGTGGGAAGTCCAGTGTGCAACGATACCCTATATGTCTGGCTGGCAAATTCTGAACTAGGTTCACTATAGCATCCTCATGATGATTTCTAAACAATATGTGAGTGCAATTTGATCTCTCCCATCCCCAAGTCCAAACACCTGTTGTTCTCAGACCACAACGTCCTCTGTATCTACTATGCACTGTAATCGTGTGATTACATGCTGTCCCATTAGGATGCTAAGCCACCACCTCAATGAGAGTGCTTTTTGGCTCTGTCCATCTTTCTTGCGTTGGACCACAATTACCCGGGATTGGGAGCGATGGTATCTGATCGACTCTTCTGTGGCCCTTCTTCTTCTAAAAGCCCCTTAAATAGGGCTTTGCTGAGTATTTGTAATCCGCAACCGTAGGGGATTGCTTGGATCCACGGAAGACTCCAAAGCAACCGGTGCCCACTTCACCCGGGTATAATGAACCCATGGACGAATTCCTTCGACTTTGACGGCCGCTACGTGCTCAGCAGCACGGTAAATGGACCCCTCCATCTGGGCAGCAAAGGACGTACTTTCCATTCCTTCACCAGGACGGATTCGCCAACTGAAAAAGAGTGAAGAGAGGTAGTAGGGAGAGGAGGTCGCAAATCTGCTGTATACTGGCTAAGTCTCTCTAGCTGTTTCCCTAACATTTGGACATCTTGCAAAGTTTGCTGGTGTCCCAACACATGACTATCAGAAGTCAGTCCACACATAGTCTTTAAGTTCAATGGAGGCCTGCCAAACACTCAAAAGGTGACAGGCCTGTCTTCTTATGGGGCGTGCACCTGACTCTTAGGAGAGCCAGAGGTAACGCCAACCTCCAGTTTAACTTAGTCTCTTGGCAAATCTTTGCTAAACAGTTATTTAAAGTTCTGTTGGCTCTTTCTGCCCTGGCAGAAGATTGCGGGTGTACGCGCACAGTGAAGACGCCACGTGATCCTAATAGTTTGCACAGTCCCTGGACCACGTGGTGTACGTACGCTGGCCCATTATCTGAGCCTATCTGCAAAGGCATGCCGAATCTAGAAATAATGTCTTTCATGAGGCCTTTACTACCTCAGCTGATTTCTCTGAACGTGTAGGAAAAGCTTCAATCCAACCAGTGTAAGAATCCACAAAAAGCAACAAATAGCGAAGCTCCACTCAGTGGCCTTTCTGTAAAGTCTGTCACTAACACTTCGAAGGGCCAATTCCCTTGATACTGTATCCCAGGCGCTTTCAAAGGCCCTTCTCTTGGGTTGTTCTTTGCACATGTCCAGCATCTCTGCGCAGCCAAGGACGTCAAGCTGTGCAGGCTGTTGATGAACATCTGTCTCTCTAGGAGCGCTGCCAGGGCGCTTTTCCCTAAGTGTACTCTCATGGTAAAACTGTACTATGTGCCACGCTTTTGTCTTAGGAACAAATACGCGGTTGTCTGGCATTTTTATGAAGCTATCTTCCCATTCTCCACCCTCACTCAAAGCCCATTCTTCCTCCTCTCTAGTGTAGTTGCATTTCTCCACTTTGGGCTCTGAGTCAGTGAGATTTAACATTACAGGTGTGTGTTTCTGAGTAGCTACCTCTTTGGCAGTCAGATCCGCTAGCCTATTCCCTGAACCACCGGGTCATTACCTTTTTGATGTGATTTACAGTGCATCAAAGCCACTTTACTAGGGAGCCAAACAGCATCCAACAAATCCAACATCGCATCTGCATATTTGACAGCCTTTCCAGCAGAAGTCAAAAAGCCTCTTTCCCCCTCCACAATGCACCATGGCAATGCAGCGTTAAAAACGCAAAACGAGAATCGTAGATATTAACCCTTTGCCCTTTGGCAAGTTTCAAAGCACGAGTTAATGCAATTAGCTCAGCTAGTTGAGCCGAAGTCCCAGGGGGCAATGGTTCCGCTTCAAGAACCCCATCCTCCCAGGTGACAACAGCATAGCCGGCATAACGCACTCCCTCTTATGAAACTACTCCCATCCGTGTAAAGGGTTAAATCTACCTGTTCCCAAGGGAAATCACGCAAATCGGGCCTACTGGAATAAATCAAGTCCATTGTCTCAATGCAGTTATGTTGTGAGGGGTCTGAAGGGCTGGGTAAAAGTGTTGCGGGGTTTAACATGGGGCACATCTCTAAGGTAACGAGGGGGTTATTGCACAAGACACCCTCATACTTAGTCAGTCTCTCATTCGTCAGCCAACGCGGACCCTTTGAATCTAGCAATGCTTTTACATGATGGGGGACCCTCACGGTCAAGCATCTCCCTAGGGTGAGCTTGGTGGCTTCTCTGATTAAATCCACCGCAGCTGCAACAGCCCTCAAACAAGGGGGAAGCCCCCTGGCTACCGTGTCTAACTGCTTTGACAGATAAGCTACAGGGCGTTGCCATGTACCTAAATACTGTGCAAGAACCCCTATCGCAGTCCCATCTCTCTCTGCAGCAAAGAGATAGAACGGCTTATCTAAATCTGGCAGGCCCAGCGCAGGTGGTGAAATTACAGCTTCCTTCAGCATCTGGAAAGCTTGGTCACAATCTTCTGTCCACTCAAAAGGATCCTTATTACTTCCTTTGGTGGCCCGGTACAATGGCTTTGCAATGACAGCATAATTAGGAATCCAATGTCTTACATAAGAAGTGGTTCCTAGAAACTCTCTTGTCTGTCTTCTATCTTTGGGGGTTGGAATAGCACAGATGACTTCCTTTCTCTCAACTTCCAACACTTTGCTTCCTTGAGTCAAGCCAAAGCCTAAGTATTTAACTTTCTTTGACACAACTGTGCTTTCTTTTGGACACTTTGTACCCTTTCTCTTCCAACACTTTCAACAGTTCTAGAGTGTAATGCTCACACCCTTCCTTAGTCTTTGTACTGACCAACAGGTCATCCACATATTGAAGCCACACACCTTCAGTCTCTGGAATTTCAAAATCTGACAAGTCCTTAGCTAAAGCCTGACCAAAAATAGTAGGGGAATTCTGAAAACCTTGCGGAAGTCTAGACCAAGTCGCTTGACGTCTTCGTCCTCCCTTTGGGGTCTCCCATTGGAAGGCAAAGATGGGTTGTGAGATAGGGGCTATCCTAATGCAGAAGAAAACATCACGTAAGTCCAATACGGAGAACCAGGCAGCTGTACTCGGTATTAGACTCATCATTATATATGGATTTGGGACGACAGGGGTTAATGACACTGTAGCTTGGTTGACAGCTCTAAGGTCTTGCACAATGCGAAACCTTCCATCTGGCTTACGAACAGGGAGGAGGGCCGAATTCCAAGCTGATTCACAATACACAACAATCCCATAATGTAACAATCTTTGTAACTCTTCTTGGATTCCTTCCACAGCATCTCTACTGATAGGGTACTGGGCCTTTCTCACGGGAAGCTGACCAGTTCTTATCTCTATCACCACAGGGGCAACATTTATCGCCATTCCTGGTTCGTTATCTTCCGCCCAGACCCGGGGAGTCTTTTCCCAGCACCAAAGTGTCTCTTTCTTTCTAACTTGTTGCAATCTAAACAATCTGTATTCTTCTTGCCCTGGGACCGTAAGCTCCAACTGGCCTGATTCCAAGAATTCCAACCTTGCCCTTATCTTCGCCAGAATGTCTCTCCCAAGTAAGGGGATTGGACAATCTGGGACATACAGTAACTTATGTATCACTTCTCTTCCAGCAATGTTACACCTTCTTTGCTGTAACAAAGGACATTTCTGTGGCTTTCCTGACACTCCAACAACCTTGATGTGTTGACCACTAGGGGGTGCTAATTTCTTGTTCACTACAGATTTATCCGCTCCTGTGTCTACTAGGAACTTTATACGTTGACCTTCCACATCCACGGCAATCAAAGGCTCCTCTGGGTCAAGTAACAGAAAAGCCTTGCCAACACTTCAACATTCATCTTCCCACTCAGCTTCCTCCTCTTCTTCTTGCATAGCAGCAGCCACTACAGCCTTCTCATAAGGCCTATAACTTCCTCTGCCTCTTCCTCTAGCTTTTCCTGACCCTCTGGCTGGAATTTTGACTCTTTTTGCACTTGCATCACTTTCCTCTGACATTTCTTCCACACAGTCTTTTCGCCAGTGGCCTTCTTTTTTACAACGGGCACACTGATTTCGACCCAATTTAAACTGTCCACCACCATTTCCTCTTCCTGACCCTCTGGCACGACCATTTCCTTTTCCTCTTCCTGACCTTTCATCCAACATGCTCACCAAAACTCTGTATCCCTCTCTTTTCTTCCTATCTTTCTTTTCCTCTTCAACTTGCTCTCTGGGACATAAACACTTGATCAGCAATAGCTAACAGTTCATTTAAGTTCTTGCCCAAAAACCCTGGCTGTTTCTGTATTTTCTTTCTGATGTCTGGAGATGATTGGGAAATGAAGGATTGTGTGAGAGCAACCCTCCCATCATTCTGCTCTAGGTTGTAAGGGCTATATTTCCTGTATGCTTCCTCCAAACGTTCGAGGAAAGCAGCAGGCGTCTCAATTTTGTCCTGTTGAACTCCTTGTATCTTTTGGATACTGGAAGGCCAGGGATGGGCCTTTTCTGATGGCTTTTAAGAGAATTTGCTGAAAGTCTCTAATTCTGTCTCTCTGATCCACATTATTCGGATCCCATCTTGGATCTTGTTCCACTGGGAATCTGGCATTCCCAAATGCAACAGCTTCCATCTGCCCATGTCCTCTTGAGCTATCAATCTGGCCTGATTGATAATGCACCTTCTCTCTGCCGCGGTGAACAGGGCATTTAACAGCTGTTTACAATCCCACCACGTAGGATCATGGGTAGCCACAATCCCTTCCAACAGGTCCCCCATAGCACGTGGCTGCTCAGAATATGGGGGGGTATTATGTTTCCAATTAAAAACATCCAAACTTGAGAATGGGACTATTTGATAAGCTTGCATGACCCTGTTGTGTACGTCCAGTAGTGGAACCTGCCTTATAGGACACTCTAAGACCCCTCTCTCCTCTTCTGATTCCCTTGCTTCCTGAACCCTGGTCTTGCTTCTGGTTCGAATTGGAGACGCCATCTCGCTCCTTTCTCTACTTGTCTTGCTTCTTGTGAGGGATAATTAACTTCCATGGAGAGAGGGGCCTGATAAGCAGGCGGTTTCTCACAAAACGGGTTCCTTTCTGAGCGGGGAACAGGGAATGTCACTGCAGCTTGTGGCTGGAATGAAGGGGCCGGCGCGGGAGGGGACGCTGCCATAGCTGACGGAAACGTCCCGCTTGAACCCGCATTTGCCAGGCTCCCTAATTCGGATTGAAAAGTCATTGGGGAATTTACTGGAGTTGAAATTGGCGCAACGGGAACAGGAAGGAGCGCTTGGCTTGCCGGGAACGGCGAGGCGGGGGCAGACGGGATTGGCGCAGTAGGAACAGCCGGGACCGCCTCAGATTGCGTCACGGCCGTTGACGTCATCTGAACGGCCGAGCCTGTCCCAAAGGTGGGGGACATGGCTGGAGCTTGTGCAGGGACACTCAAACTTGCATAGAGCGGAGGCGCAGTGGCTTCCCCCGCTCCGGTTGGGGCAATTTGTCTCTCTCTTGGTCTTCTCCTTAAGGGGGGAAGATCTTCTTGCTCCGCCGGTAACACCGGAGGCTTTCTCCCTGCCTTTCTGTTCACAAAGCACCCTTTCTTCTCATGATCTTTTGGCCCTGCCCACCAAACGCCCTCAGCGACCATGCGTTCCCATGTTGCGGAATAAATCCATTGGTCATTTGGATGAATTTCGAAACAATAAGATTCAAGTTGTTTACACTTTCTCAAATCCCAGGACCCTGTGTTTGGCCAGCCAATCTCTCGGACGGTCGGCCAAACTTCTGTGCACAGATTTCTAAGTTCAAAAGCTTTCAGATCTTGGGGCTTTCCCTCTACTGCCAACAGACAAAACCTGTCCCAGTTATCTAACACACATTGCAAAGGGGTCTCTTTCTTCTGCTTTGATCCTGCACTCCCCATCTCTCTGGCCAAAGATCAAAACCCACTTCAGTGCTCTCCCCCAACCCCAATGTGTGTTCCCTCAGTGTTAAGTGCTTGAAAGAAACTATACTTGCCGATTTCCTGAAGACCCCGGGACTCGCCTCTCGCCTCCCGCGTCACCACTCGATTTGCGTCGGCTCTCTTGGCGAACGGACCTGACGTCGCCTCCGACTCTCTCTGCGCGCTTGTGCCGGTTTGCTAGCCAAACGGCCGGACACCTAGGAAGGTGTCCCCGGACTTTTACAACTGCCGGCTCTCAAGGGGCTGCTTCCCAGCTGCCCCGGACTTCCTTCTGGTCTTTGAGTTCACCGGCAGCGTTAGTTGCAGCTTCTCGTGTCCTCAGGCGTTGGTGTGGGACGAGCCAGGCAGCCGGTCAATGAAAAAATGGGAAAAAGGTGGGGCCCCAGCCACGGCCCTCCTGGGTCGTCTCACCTTCCTGCCTAGGAGCGAGCGCTGTCCTCAATGGGGACCGTGTTTTTCCTCACCACAGACCCGTCTAAATGCCTTTTGGATCACGTCGGGGTCACCAAAATGAAGCAGCAAATTAGGGAGTTCTGGAACTCCGAGTGGCAAATTTACTTTTACTAAGGCTACCTGGACGTGCGGGTACAAGGATGAGGAAGACTCACGACAACTGTGAAGTAGATGAAATCAAAAAGGGTTTATTGATGGCACCAGCTGGTGGGTTTTGCCAGCAGAACACGGCTGCAATCAGGGGCAAAAAGCCCCGGTCATTCTCAGTACAAAACATTTATACCCCAATGGAGGCATATCGGATAAACCCGCCCTTCTTCATAGATTTTACACAATCATAATTGGCTGGTGTCTCATGGCATTTCATTAATCCAATTAAACATTGCATTTCCATTAGCATCACATCTCAAAGTCCCACCTATGTATGAGAACAATAGTCATTTCTACGTTATTTCTTTCTCACAGTACATATCAGCGGCCAGGGACGTCCGTGTTCCCGGTTTGCAACAATTCACATTCTGCCTTTCTCTGCCAACAAAGGATGGGGCTGAATCACTCCATACATGCGCAGTTCTTTCCCCTTTTTGGCACTAACGTCTTTCATTAGCACATCCTGTACTGTCTGACCAATCTAAGCCTATGTTATCTCACGTTAGGCACAGAGTGCATATCAGCAAGTCACAGCATATTTTAGAAGCATCAATCATAGTGTTATTTTTCACGGAACAAGTGCCTGCCTGATTCTTGGCACAGAAACCCACTTTTCAAAGCTCTACACGTGTGCAGCATCACTCTCTGACTGTACTCCTGCACGGAAAGTACCAAAAACCGCTTTAATAATACTGGCAAGCAAAGTATGACATCTGCTTTGGGTGACACCAGTCTTTCTCAACAATCCTTGTAGCTTGTTCTTATAGGTACAAATGGAGGACACAGACAATAGAATTGCCTACCTTAACATTTGAAACAGATTTTGCTGATATAATGGTGTAAAGCAGAGGCCTACACAACCTGAGACCCTCCAGGTGTTTTGGACTTATAGATCTTTGAGCTCTAAAAACATCCAGACTGTATCAGTCTGTTTTCAATGAAGTAAACAGAATATGATGTCAGATTAAAAGCAGTAACATTGTTCTCGTTTGCTTAAGCAACAAGTATCAGATGTTCAAGGAAATTCATAAAAATAATTCTCTGAGTTCAGTGCAGATGCTAGTAACTTGCAAAATCTGAGTTGCTACATAGCTTTCCTAATATTGTGGTTTCCTTTTCTGCCAGTATTATGCTTTAGTAGCTGTGAAGTCGGATAAACTCAAAGTAAATATATAATTGTAATGTAACTGCAGGTGGACTTGGATGTATATTGTAGCATAATTGTGTACATGTTATTATTCCACAAAATTCAAATTTTCAAGGCTGTATATTTTGAAGATTTTTTAAAAAGGGGATTCAGACCCTGTTCTGCAGTCATAGTCAACGTCAAGTTGGCTATCATTGAATTTGGCCCTATAGCAATGTTTCTCAACCTTCCTAATGCTGCAACGCCTTAATACAGTTCCTCGTGTTGTGGTGACCCCCAACCATAACATTATTTTCATTGCTTCATCATAATTAATTTTACTGCTGTTATGAAGTGTAAGGTAAATATCTGATATGCAGGATGTATTTTCATTTACTTGATCAAATTTGGCACAAATAACCAATACACCCAAATTTGAATACTGTTGGGGGTGTCTGGGGGTTGATTTTGTCATTTGGGAGTTGTAGTTGCTGGGATTTATAATTCACCTACAATCAAATAGCATTCTGAACTCTACCAACAATGGAATGGAACCAAACTTGGCACACAGAACTCCCATAACCAACAGAAAATACTGGAAGGGTTTTGTGAGCATTGACCTTGAGTTTTGGAAATGTAGTTCACCTGCATCCAGAGAGCACTCTGGGCTCAAACAATGATGGATCTGGACCAAACTTGGCACAAATACTCAATATGCCCAAATGTGAACATTGGTGGAGTTTGGGGGAAAATAGATCTTGACATTTGGGAGTTGTAATTTCTGGGATTTATAGTTCACCTACAATCAAAGAGCATTCTGAATCCCACCAAAGATAGAATTGGGCCAGACTTCCCACACAGAACCCCCATGACCATCTGAAAATACTGTGTTTTCTGATGGTCTTTGGTGATCCCTCTGACACTTCCTCATGACATCCCAGAGGTCCCTACACTCAGGTTGAAAAACACTGCCCTATAGCTTTAGAACATTAATTGTAGGGGATCATTCCTAGATTCCACCATGCTTTTAAGCTTGTGCCTCATGCCAGCTCAAAGATTTAGGGATGGCTGAATTTGTTTAATGAGAGCTTCATTCCACACAATTGGCAACAGAAAATTACTGAACATGCAAAACAACCCAGATATAAAATATCGGATATTTCGTGATTGATAAATCTGAAACACTTGCACAACATTTTACAGATGTTAATAGGAATTGATCATATCAATAAGAGTTTGTAACTAAAAGCTGCTAGAGTTCTAGAATAATTTCAATAAGTGAATAGGATTATAGAATAACAGCTACTGGCCAGTTAAAGCTGATAGGAACATTTGAACTATTGCTGACATGAAACTACCAAGATACTATACACTCCTGTAAAATTGCAACTTGAAAAGTAGAGATGTTGTGCTTGACATTTATTTAAAATGTCATAGAGGGACTCAGACCGGCTTACAGCAAGATTCAATGCTATACAATTTAAAAACATCTACAACAACATATTAAAATACATTTAAAAAATCCCAAGACATAAAACCACATTGCCACTAAAACAATGCCGTATGACCGTACTTAAGTGCCTAATGCCTATTTTTCAAATTTATAATAAAATATCACACACAATAGGAAATGTAGCCCATTCCAAGCACTCAAGTTATCATTCTACAAGTTAAAAAGCAAGTACTTTAGGCTTTTTGCTAGAGATGTAGCCAATTTGATATACTTCACTTAAAAAACCCAATAATTTAAAAGTGCACCAGGTAAAGAAGATGTGATCTAACTCTTTGTGGATTAGAATAACTTTCTGCTCATTGTATAAATTGCATACTGGGAACTTTGTCCATCTTGAAAATGAGTATAAACTGCTGGAATGGGAACATCTTGCATTATACATGTTGAACAAGGTTAAAATAAAATTTTATTGGAGCAGCAAACTAGGATTGATTGTATTATGACAGTGACCAACCAGGTACTTCTGGGAAGCTCATAATCAAGATTTGAAGGTAATCACCTTCTCCTGTTACTTTCAAGTAATGGAATATAGTATGGCTTCCATATCCACAAGTTCTTGCACTTTGTGTGAATACATAAAACTGGAGATCACAGGGAACCCTATTGAAATGAAGGACTTCTGATCAAGGAATACTACAGAGTCATACTAGAGTGCCTAGAAAATTCCTCAAGAATACATATTTTGTCAGAAATGGATAAATGAAACCACAGATACTGTTTTCAGATATATAATGCTTTCAGAAAGGGGGAGATTGTTGAACCTGAAAAATAGATTTTGATTTACGGAAACAATTTCCACAGTAAGCAAAGATCTGGGAAAGATTGGTTTAGGGTACTGTTTCTCAAACTCTGCTCTTCCAGGTATTTTAGACTTCAGCTGCCAGAAATCCCAGCCAGTTTATCAGCAGTTAGCAATTGTGGGAGCTAAAGTCCGAAACATCTGGAGGAGCCAAGTTCGAGAAACTGCTTTAGAGGCTATAGTTTCCATAGTCTTGGACCCAAAAGGTTGTATGTCCAAGGTCTCGGTTTTAGGAGGTGTTGGACCACTGATAACATTTTCAGTAATTTTGCCATTACATAGCTACTAGCATAACTTTTGTGTTTTTTCTCTTTAAGACCAGTCTTTTGTGACGTTGGCCACAAATGATTCCTATGTGAAAGGAGCACTTGTACTGGGATCATCACTACGAAAGTACAGAACAACAAGGAAGTTGACAGTGCTGATCACTCCACATGTTTCAGACCCAATGAGGTAAGGTTATGATGTGTAGCATTGAATAGTATAGCTGCAATAAAGAACAAACATGGCTTGGAACATGGGTATGGTGCATCTGATCACACCTTAGAGATATAGTTATCTGTTTCAGATGTAATCATTCTCTGTTTCAGATGGCAAAGAATGTTAAAAAATTGTTGTATGAAGGCCAAAGTGTTGATTCTTCTTAAGTACAGTATAAAATAGAAGTTATATGATTAATAAAATACTGCTCATTCTGTTAGGGGAAAAGATCAGGAATTCATATAGAGAGCTAAAATGTTTAAAGAAATCATCCATACCAGTATGTTTAATTAATCACAATTTTCTTTTGTAAGACTGCAGTCTGAGTTTTAAGTTGTGTGTCATACACATAAGATATTAACTACACAACGGTAGATTTAGAGGGTGTCTTGCTCAAAACTGGATTTTCTTATATTTATGTGTAATATCTATAGCTTGCACTAATGAGTTAAATCTGCATGCCATAGCAGCTGCACACCCCACATAACCGAGACACCAGGTGCATGGCTGCTGTGCAGGGAAGCTCTTTCTTTATACCTGTCTGAGCTTAAAATTGGGTCTGCATTTATAGGACTTGTCTAGTCACTCTTCCTTCCCCTGCATTATCTCTAATCGCATAATCTTTAGTTCAAGCACAGGCCACAAAGTTAAAAATTAGGCTGAGGTTTCAGGCATTAATATTATAGACATTTAGTTCTTTAGATGTTATACCTCCCACAGCATTAGCCTTCCTAGAATATAATACTATATGCATGGGGTGTGTTGAAAGGTGACCAACGGTATGGTCTCTTCTATGGTTAAGAACCTTTGAACCTAATTTTTTAATGAGAACAGCAGTGCTGCAGTGGATCTCATGACATGAAAGTAACACGAGAAGCTTCCTTAAAATGTGCTGCTGCTGCAATAATGCATTTTTCAGGAGCTCTGAATTTTCAGAGATGTTTTAATGAGTAGAGCTGGTTCCCTCAGAGCTTTTTCAGAACTTCACAAAGACATTGTTGGAATTACAGATTGATATCAATGTTAGCCATTTTTGCTCAAAAAGGAGTCCTACCTTTTTAGGGTCCTTTGTAGTCATCATCCCCAAATATTATTTTCATAGCCTTTTATTTTTCTTTATCTTGCATCTATACTTGCACATCTAGTCTTGCTTTTCAAAATGTAAACACTTAAAAAAATTACTTTTGATATTTAAAAGCCATTTTACAATTCAGACTCCAGTGTTATCTCTTTGCAGGTATGTTAAACTGTTTTTCTGCTCCCAGACATTTGATATGATGGATTTAAAAAAAAAATCCTCTATTTTAGACCAAATGATTGTTTTCTTGTGAAAGTTACTGTTTATATTATGCATCAATTCAATTTGTATATAGTTTAATTTAAAAGATACCTTATTGTTGTGTTGCCTTCAAGCCATTCCTGATTTGTGGTGGCCCTTAAGTGAACCTATTACAGGGTTTTCAAAAACAATACTGGCTAAGGATAGCATGTCTCCTCTGAAAGAATGCCTGGAGGATGTAATAGGCCTGATGGGGAAAAACAAATTGGAACTGAATCATTCTAGATGTCCCTTGATGGAGTCTGCTCTGTATATGATTTCTGTTCTCCCCCCAATTAACACAGTTTGCGCCACACAAAGTTTCTGGAGTAGAACAACTACTTTCAAAGTAAAGACCACAAAGAAACAGGAAAAAAAACACTTTCAAAATTCAAACCAACATATTTCCTTTATTTAAAAAAAAATACTTTAAAAAAACATTGAAAAATATTCCTTGGCAGGGGAGGGGGATCGAACCCATGGTGCTTCTGCTTATGAGGCTGGTGCGCTCTTCCTGAGCCATACTAGCCCTGTAGTAAAACCAAGTCAGAACTTGTATTTAAGCTGGGCCAGTCTATAAAAACTTTTTATAAAAACTTTTAAAATTCGCCAAAAATCTATGGATAAGTCAAAAGTTATGAAATTTGTGAGCTAGGAGTGATTGATGCATTCTACCACTGTAGCAAGTTTCATCAGGATTGGTCTAAAATGAGGGAGGGATACCCTGAAGTTTCCCCAGTGCCAGTGCTGGGGTTTTTTTCCTACTGAGCATGCGTGTCTGCCATTAATGAAGCGATTCGGAAATGTCAGCATTTTTTGACTTTTTTTCCAGAAAATTTCGTAAATTTCAAAATTGAATCGCCAGTGCCCCCTACATCTAAAATGCGTTTTGAACCATTTTTTTCTTGATCCCACAGACCTAGTGCCAAGTTTGGTCCAGATCCATAGTGGTTTGGGTTCACAGTGCTCTCCGGATGTAGGTGAACGACACCTCCCCTAAATCACTATCAATTCCTCCCTAACCCCGTCAGTATTTTCTGTTTGTCATGGTCATTCTGTGTGCCAAGTATGGTACAGACAATTGAGTAATGACAGTGTTGTAGAGGCGGACTGCGGATTGACTTGGACAGCCCATGAATGTGAAACGGGGATTATGAAGTTGTTTTTGATACTTAACTGATTTTAATCTGTTGTTGTAATTGATATGTTGTTGTTTTGTACTTGTGTATCCGGCATTGAATTATTGCCCTTTGTTAGCTGCCCTGAGTCCCCCTTCGGGGGTAGAGAAGGGCAGATTATAAATGAAATAAACAATAAATAATAATAATTCGGTTGAAGGTACTGCAAATCCCATCATCTCAATTTGTAACAATGAAAATACATCCTGCATATCAGATATTTACATTATGACTCAGAACAGCGTTTATTTCTTTATTTCAGACATTCTTCTCACCACTGGAGGGGGACTCAGGGCGTCTTATAACCAGCAACTATTAGATGCCAACAACAATAATAAAAAAGACAGTTAAACATTAACTAAAAGATCATCATAAGCTTAAAAACATTTTAAAAAAGAGACAATAGCAAAATTGCAGTTATGAGTTAGCAACGGAAATAATGTTATGGTTGGGGGTCATCACAACATGAAGAACTGTATAAAGGAGTCACGGCATTAGGAAGGTTGAGAGCCACTGTTCTAGAAAATGCATCCAAGAAAAGTAACAATGTTAAATAATGATACTGTTTCTTGTACATGGATAGGTAGATGCTAGTATCCGTACTAACTGATAGATTTTCGGGTGATAGGAAATGGCCAATTCCCAATCGCTTAGCTACTATACCAACAAAATGAATCCCACCCTTACCCTTAGTCGCTGACTGAAATGAATAAAGCTTGGGTAACTTGTTGTGGATTTTTATATGAAAGATCCATGAGCTCTGTTTAGTTTTGCTATTCAAAACAAATTCTTCAGCTTGGAATTCTTTCTTTTGAAGTGCAACCCTTTTACAGCAGGCTCCAGCGGATGAATTGTGAGATTCTTGTATAAAGGAGGGAGATACCAAATACCTGTAACTCTGCTCACCCCTATTTATAAGATTATTATCATCGTTATTATATTTACGCTCTTCTTTTCTCTCTTAAACAAAACAAAAACTGGCTAAGATTTTGCCTTGTGTATTGTTTCATAAATGGCAATTGCTTGAATGATTGCTATACACATTATATGCATTGCTTGCCAAAATGGCATATAATCCAAAGTAGCAGATGTATAGAAAGAAATACGCAAATTTCAAGCAAATTCGAACATTTTGGTGCTTTTATTTAAGACATAATGTAACAGGAATAGCAGTGGAGAAGAAGTGCAGCATGCACTTCTTTTGTAAACATAATCAGTTCCGTAACGAACTGGAAGAATACCTCAGCTGTGGCTCAGAATCCATTGCACAACCTCTGAATACGCCTTCTTTCTTGGCTATTGCATCTTAAAATAGCCAGATGACTTATCAAGAGTGTCCCTAGGTCTTTCTGACCCATATGTTTGTGTGGGTGTAAGCATCTCCTGTATGTACTTTGACAGCCCTTCAGTGGGAATAATCCACCACCTTTCAAGAGCTTTATCTAAAGTCTATGCTCTTGCACTCTTAAGTTAGAAACATGCTACAGGAATAAGGCAACTGCTGTCATGCACATTTCAAAGAATTCCAAAGGGCTATCCCAGAAACATAGTACTATATAGGAATGTGTTTCCCCAAATGATTGATAGAGAGCTGTGGTGCTGATCACTGATATAACTTGAGGCATTTCTTTCAATAGGAAAGTACTGGAAAAAATATTTGATGAAGTGAAGCCTGTAGACGTCTTGGACAGTGGAGATTCAGCCCATCTTGCGCTGTTGAAAAGGCCTGAGCTTGGTGTTACACTGACAAAACTCCACTGCTGGGAATTAACGGAGTATTCAAAGTGTGTGTTCATGGATGCAGATACGATGGTATGTCTTTCCGAGTCGCCTTCGGGCTGAGAGAGGCGGTATAGAAGCAAAGCAAATAAATAAATAAATATCCTATTTTGGAAAGTATTTTCTTAGCTGGACCTGTTTCAAAGCTGAAAACTTAGTAATTAATAGAAGTGAGTATAATGATTCTGTTGTGAACAACTCCAGGCCTGAGTGACAAGGTTTGCTGGTGGAGTGCAAGAATGAAAGGCCTTTAAACCCAGGAGGCTAAATTTTACCTTGAGGAATATCTTGGAAACAAATTGGACAAAAAAGCAGATTCTTGTCATACCAATTCAAGCAATTTCCCAGCAGGCATACAAAAGTAGCTCTGTTTGCTGCATGTCTACTTTGGAGTAAACCATGCTTTCTGAGCTTCAAACTACAGCTCATCTCCATGCCAACAGTTTCCTGGTTTTGAATTATCTCTTGTCTTTGATTAGAAATGAGTGAGTGGAAATGGATAGGGGATTCCAAGAGACTAGAACTAAGCCACTGGATTTGATGCATCCACCACTCATGCCAATGGCATCTGCCCTCTCCACTTTTACATAGATAGTCATATAATCCAAGGGAAGAAAGAATGCAATACCCAGAGTTCTCTTCTATCTCATGGAGGTTACATGCATGAACATCCTAAGTGTATCTCCATTACTGGAAAGCATTGTAGAAGGAGATAGGAACAGTAGAAAAAGCAAGTATTAACTGGATTATTTTGCATCTGGAAAGAGGACTGGGAGCTCACTGTGTAAAGTTGCTGAACAAAGATAACAAAGAGTGCTTTCCTACATTTTTAGCTGGTGCTTGCAGATACTATCTACATCCAAACAGGTCACGATTCAGCGATCTTCAGTAGGAGCTGGCTTTAAGTGCTTTGCTCCTTTATTCTGCCATGTAAAGAAAGTGAAGGAAGAGCAAGGCATGATATTTCAAGTGGAAAAAGTCCACCTGGCACTTTGGTTGAGAACCCATGACACTGGGGATGTAGCCACATGCCAGGTGAAATGTATAGAGAAAGTTTCCTATATTTCATGCAGAGTGAAATGAGTTCTCATCTTAAATTGAGCGAAAAACGACTTGGTTAGCAATTGTTTAAAGGCAATAGAAACATGTGTTATAGTGAGTAGCTGTAAATGTTCCAGGTTGTATGGCCATGTTCCAGAAGCATCCTCTCCTGACGTTTCGCCTGCATCTGTGGCAGCCATCCTCAGAGGTTCTGAGGTCCTAAGACCTCAAACTCCGAGGATGCCTGCCATAGATGCAGGCGAAACATCAGGAGAGGATGCTTCTGGAACATGGCCATACAGCCCAAAAAAACTTATAACAACCCAGTGATTCCAGCCATGAAAGCCTTTGTCAATGCATGCATCATAGTGTTCAGAGATGAATATTAAACTTGTACTCCTGTTCAATGTTCCTGTGTACCAGGTTTTGTCAAATATAGATGAGCTTTTTGAAAGAGAAGAACTTTCTGCTGCACCTGATCCAGGCTGGCCTGACTGTTTCAATTCGGGAGTTTTTGTATATCGGCCTTCTGTTGAAACATTCAATCAACTGTTGCAGCTTGCTACAGAGAAAGGCAGTTTTGATGGTATGTTTCTAAATATGCTGTATTCTGAGAGCAGATGGTAAGATCTCCTCAAATGCTGCACTGAGTTTGCATTATATGACTAAAAATCAATATGCCGGAAACATTTAATAGGATTCTTTACTTGTGGAATTTTTCTATAGATTGGGGTTTTATTTCATTGAACCTGAATATATGAAACATTAATAAGCTTTCCTTAAATTGGCTGAAGTGGAGTAACACCAAGTTCGGTAAAAAGGAATTTGGTACTCTATCAATAAGGTGGTTGCATTTATTTGACTGGAATAACTTCAAAAAGAGAAGCTCTTAAAGCTTCATTGAGCTGTTCTGTAACTAGATAAGAGCTTTTAACTGACTGAAAGGGACTATTGTAGTACAGTGTAGATCTTCTTCTTGAAACACTAAGACTGTTTTCTTTTCAAAATGGATTGCCTCTAATGAACACAGACCCAAATATTTGCCCTGCTTAGTTCTTCAGATCAAATAAATAAAATAGATAGAAATGGGTTGTCACATTTTGAAGAATTCTACATTAGTCGTACAGCAACTACCTGCTCATGAAATTCTGAATTAAGGCAGCTTATACTTTACTTAATTTGACAAAATGCAGCTCTCTTTCCAATTGGAGTGGAACACTTTTGATTATACCTACACTCAAAAGTATACAGCAATGCTGTGTGTAACTGTGGGGTGGGGGTGTTATTTCAAGCTTATCCTATCTTTTGAAGGCTTCATCATCATTGCTTTAATTCTTATTAATCGCCCTTCATCAAGATGCTCCAGGCGATTTACACAGAAGCAGTAAAACAAAATAAAACCTACACGGATCATGAAAATAGAAGTTAAAATTTACATATCAAATCCTCTACTGAAAAACCATCAGGAGCCCCCAGTTGTGCAATGGGTTAAATCCTTGTGCTGGCAGGACTGGTCGACTGACAGGTCGGCAGTTCAAATCCGGGGAGCGGGGTAAGCTCCCGTCTGTTGAGCTCTAGCTTCCTATGCAGGAACATGAGAGAAGCCTCCCACAGTATGGTAAAACGTCAATCATTCGGGTGTTCCCTGGCCAACGTCCTTGCAGACGGCCAATTCTTTCACATCAGAAGTGACTTGCAGTTTCTCACATCACTTCTGACGTGAAAAAGTGCTCCATCAACAAATTAAGAGTAGTGCAATTAGATTATCTCAGACAAAGTGCACTTAGAAATGTTTCAGTACAGGGGTGCACAACCTGTGGCCCTACAGGTGTTTTGGCCCTCATCCCGACTATTGGACAAACTGGCTAGGGCTTTTGGGAGTTGGAGTCCCAAAGACCTGGAGGACCACAGGTCTGAGTCGTCGTCCCCCCCCCCCCCAGGGGGATTGAGAAGGGCAGGGTAAAAGTGCTGTAAATTAAATAACTAGTGTGTCATTGGGTTAATGCTTCCACAAGGCTCAGCTGTTTTGTCTAAAAGGCTCGTATATGTACATCATTTCTCATGTTGTATATGTAAAAATCTATTCCTGCATTTCTTTTAAGGAGTTCAAGGTAGCAGCTGTGCTAATTTCTCTCCACCACCAAATTTCAGTCATATGTTATGGGTTATGGTGAAAGATTATGGCTGACTTAAGGTTGATACATTTGGCAGAAATCTCTTGGTTAGTCCACCTGTAATTAACTCATTCAATTAATTGAGATGTATTGAATATTTCACAGTTATACAATTCTTCTTAAGCAATTAAAATCTGAATACATTTGTTGCACAGCAGCCAGAAAAGTCCAATTGTGCATGTACATATACCCATATATAGCACCTATGAGCCAGCATGGTGTAGTGGGATAAGTATTGGGACTATAACTTTGGCATTTTCTCTTCACTTCTGAACACACACACACTATAGTATCATTCTCCATAACAACACTAAGAAATGACTTGATGTTTTTAGTGTTGTGGTAGGAACCAGGGTTCAGATCCCAGCTTATCCAGGGTGACTTTGGCAAAACACATCCACTCAGCCTTAGAAGAAAGTAACAACAAGCCCCCTCCAAACAAAAACCCTATGTGATTTTCAAAATACGTTTTTATTTGATGATAAAGCCAGAGGAGCTTCCAAAGCTTGTACGGTGTGTTTGGTTGTGGAATTAGGATTTTGTTGTATTTTGCTATATTATTCTGTTGCAGGCCTCTCTCATATAGATTAACCATTTGCCCAAAGGAGAACCACATGCCAGACCTGTTAGTTTTTTCTAAATGAGCCTATAGGGTATTGGTTCAAGGATCCATAAAGTTAAACAGACATCATGAGATGGTAGTTCTTGAGCTTGCTCCTCCTGCACTGGTTTTTTTAAAAAAAAAGTGTATGTCATCTGTCTACATATGGGGACTTTATGAATTTCACAGGTTTTTTTTTTAAGGAATGCTAAGTTACAGGCAAATTCCACTGCTTACGTCTCATGGCACATCAAAACTGTAGAATCAATACAGTTTGACATCCCTTGAGCTGCCATGGCTTAATGCTTTGGAATCATGGAATTAGTTTTAAAAGGTTTTTAGCCTTATCTACCAGAGTGCTGGTACCTCTCCAACTCCCATGATTCTATAGCACTGAGCCATGGCAGTTAAAGATGTATCAAGCTACATTAATTCTGTAGTGTAGATGCACCCTCTTAGTGTCTTTGTCATTTATGCTTGCTGTTCAAGACCTCTAAGAAAGTGGTTCTCAACCTATGGGTCCCCAGATGTTTTGGCCTTCAACTCCCAGAAATCTTAACAGCTGGTAAACTAGCTGGGGTTTCTGGGGATTGTAGGCCAAAACACCCGGGGACTCACAGGTTGAGAATCACTAGTCTAAGAGAACTTTCTGCATTCCTCTTATTGGAAAGCAAGCATAGGATACATGTCAGATAAATTATGCTGCTATACCGAAAAGTACAAATGAGAACTCTGTCTAAATAAAGACTGTTTGGTAGATTTATTTGCCTGTTTTGGCTAGACAATGATGGCTTTCATGTTACAGATGTGGTGAATCAACTCTGGAAGACTGTAAGGTATCAAAATTGTCCATAAAACAAATTCAAGATGTTGGATAGCTCCTTTAAACTAAACTAAAGCCCAGAATGGACACATCACCCCACTAACATGGCAGTTGCCAACTGCCATCAGTGATCTCAGAGCAACTTAAAATATATGCAAAATACAGCCTCAAAGAGAAACACTGGAAGCAGAAGCCAAGCATCTGATATTCTTTCCCATAAGAAAGTTGAGCTTGTGTGTGCAGAATAATAGTCCAACTGGATCAACCCTGATATGGTCTTTGCCTCCACCTGCCTCTTTCATTCCTTTTTCTTTACACTACATATAAGCAAAACTTCCTGAAGCATAAAAACATTGTTAGCTTCTGTTGGCTCCAAAATATACAATCAGGGTAGATAATGACACCATAGTGAATGGATTACTATGGCAATGGCAGCTAGTCTTGAGCTTGGGAAAACATCCCAAGACTCTATTCATACAGACAAAACTTGCTTAATAAAGTCCCCTTTTAACTTTGGGATTCACTTGCTATTGGTCAGTGGAAGCCAGGAGTATTTATGTTAGAGTCAGTTCTTGTCCTCACTTAGCTATGCTTATGCCCTCTTTATTTTGTATTCTACATAAAAAAGTGTCAAATAAACTTACTCTCAAACAAAGTGCTCACGTCAAACAGTAAAATTATTTGAAATGGCTTGACTACCTCTGCTGTAACTTAAGCAATGGCACTAATAAGATTGGCATAGATATTTAAAGTCTTAACAGTAAGAAGAAGAGAGATATCGTGGTGTTAATCTAGAACAAAACACAAGACATTTTGTGTTCTTTCTGATATTTCATTCCTTCTAAACTTATTTGGTATTAAGCTAACAATATTGTTTTGATTCCACCCACCCCCCAATCAGTGTTGGATTTCACTGAAAGTGGAAACAGTATTAAGGAGTGTATTCTGGCACTTAGCTAGGGTACGTCAGAGAAAATCTTGAACAACGCTGCTTTCAGCTGTGAGAATTAGAAACTGAAATCGAGCTGCTGTTTTGTTAGAAGCATGTGCCACCTCTGGGTGTGTTTTTCCAATCTGGCTGTATGAAGACCTTGCCAATAGCTAGTTATGAATCTTGACTATTAACTCAATATGTAAGTTGAAACTTCAGAAAGTCTTGATTGTTTTGAATAGAAATCTCCAGTGTATATGAGTGGTTGGCATGGCTTTTTTGAAAAGAATACTAGTCCAGATCATACTCTTGTGAAAAGGACATGTTATGAACCTCTTGTAATAACTTTTCCTAGCCACATAAAATGATACTGAACTTGGAACAGCAGTTGTTGGGGTATACTTCCTATTACTTCCTAGAGCTCAGAAATCTAAGTTCTTTTTAGAAGGTTTGCTATTAATGTAATATAAAATATCAGGTTCAATCAGTTTAGTACACACAGTCATGTATCCTGAATTCTTGGCTGTGCTGCTTCTAAGTAAATGATATTAAAAGTTAAAAACAATCACAAGGCACAATTCTACTATTTGTAATTGAAAATGCATTTTAGGACTTAATGTCTCATTTGGTTATCTTAATCCAACTTCTAGCACTTTTCTCTTGACCTCATACTTCCCACCAAAATCCTAGTTTCCTCTTTAGCAGTATGAGGGTGGGATCTTTTCTTTGGTTGCTTGCAAAACCATAGGATTGTATCCTTCTCTCCTGCTGACCCATCCTAGGCTGTTCTGCTAAGATCTGCTTCTGTCTGTGAGCACCTGTGGTTTTCATATCCCTTTCCCTATCCAGAAACATCATGAGGTCACAGGAACACATGAAATACATCTTTAAATGTTGGCAATCCTAAGTTCTAGAACAAGTCTGGGGGAAGAGGTTCTTATTTGGGATACTAGGCTACTTTTGGTAATAGCATTAATGTATTGGTGTGTTTTACAGTCAGCTAAGCTGAGCTGAATCATAGAATATGCCTCATAATGAGAATGTTTGGTGTCCTGCTGGACATATATTACCCTACAAAACAGAGAGTTCATTCCTAGAAGCGCCTAACAGAGGCATTGGCAAACTTTGGCCCTCCAGTTGTTTTAGACTTCAGCTCCCAGGCTGTTAGGAATTCTGGGAGTTGAAGTACGAAACACCTGGAGGGCCAAAGTTTGTCCACGCCTGGTCTAGCATGTCAGATAACATAACCTCATCTCAGGTCACTGGAGTAACTGTTGTTATTGTTTACCTTCAAGTTGTCAGCTGCATTAAATAAAATGCCAACACTTTTGAGGCAGACATATTAATCTGTGAATCACTTGTGCTTGCAGAGGATTTAGTCCTTTGGGTAACAGAGCACTTCATTAGAAAAGAGGGAAATGGGGCAGTTGTTGTGGGTCCTGCATGGGTCCTATTAATCTTACTGTATCTCTTTCTTTCAGGTGGGGACCAGGGCTTATTAAACACCTTTTTCAGCAATTGGGCAACAGCAGACATTAGCAAACACCTGCCATTTATTTATAATTTAAGTAGTATTTCTATCTACTCCTATCTTCCAGCATTTAAAGCGTAAGTGACTAAGCTGCATAAAAAAAGAACTTTGCAAGATTTACTATCTATGAAATATGTGTGTGGTTTTGTGTTTTTACTGGGTGATGTCTGCTTCCAAAGTGAATATGATATAAATGAATTAAGCCTGATTTACTCATTCAAGCATGGTTCCATTAAGCAAGAGCTGGTTTAGCTTAAATTATTATTTTAAAAGAGCTTGACTGAGATGCTGATGTGGGATGACCCAATAAGAGAGAGACATCAGCTTGGTCAGAATGAAGTATCCAAACAGTGTTGATCAGATCGAGCTTTGGCTAATAGGCTGTATGAGGCATTTTTCCACTCTCATATCTTTTGGCAACTGAACAGACTAACAAGATCTGAAACAAATACAACATGTTCCTGTTAAGTAATTGTCCTTGTTTTCTTCCTCAGAGTGGGAGTGTGACTTCTTTAGTTCCATGGCATGGACAGCTGGAATTCTCATAATGTGGGAGTTGTCCAAAAAGTGTTATTCAAAAAACAGTGTCCTCTTGAGATTCTGACATTGTGCTTGGTGTCATGTCATCATCTCAGTGCAAGAAAAAGGTGTAATATTGGAACAGCACTTCCTCTCACGTTCAGTGCATAAAGTGTCAGACATGACTTAACTGTACTGATGCCCAAATACTAGCATAATGCTTGAAGAAATCAGTGTCCAGGAACAGTATTCTTAACTTGAGGTTGCATTCCTGACTTCTTACTGGCTATGAGACAATGGATCACAGTACAGTCTATACTCATAATTTACTACTGTGAGATGAGAGTTGATTACTCTAGGATAAGCCTGCACAGTATGCAACCTGTGAACCAGTTGAACACCCTTTGCAGGCCACATTTATACCACAGGTTACATATGGTGCAGGCCTGTTCTAGAGAAATCAGTTCGCATCTTACAGTAGTAAACAATGAGTAAAGAATTCCAACTGTGTTGTGACAAGCTGCAGCTTATCATAATTAAGCATGGAGGGAGGAGTGGCCCACAGAAGTATTTTAAAGAAATATTGGCCCTTCACTACAGCCAAGTTATGCTTGCCTGCTCTAGGAAAATTGTCTGTCTGTGGTCTCTATTGAAAATACACATGGCAAGGGTGGGCCGCTGTAGGCCAAGAAGAGGGGAAAGCACATTTCCACCAGCACTAGTTAGCATAGACAATAATGGAAGACTATGGAATGTATTGTTCTAATACCCTGATCTGCATGGATTCTGTTTCCCTTCTCTAATACATCTTAATTTAAGTGTCTGCTCCAGAAACCCAACTCCAGTGACTAGCATTTAATTTACGTAGCATTCTCCTTAATGATTTACAATAAAGTAAATCTCTTGAGCCACACTATTCATATGTCCAGGAGTAAACGAACTATTGTATGAGCTAGTTTCTAGGCAACATAAGTAAGTAGAGTTTAATGGAGCAGCTAACATAAGCAATGTTTTCAGTGGCTCAGGTTCAAACGATGTCTTATGATCTGGACATCATATGAGGTACTGCCAAGTTAAAATTAGAGCATTTATTTTTGGAAGTTCACACAAACTGAGCGGTTGGTAGAGACAGAGAGAGAATATCTGGCTCAATGAATGGCATTGTGAAGTACATTTTTTGATAGTTAATTTTTTTTCAACCTTTCATTACGTGGTATGAGATTATGTATTTCACCAACTTACTTTGGGTGTCTAAGAAAGCCCTTTTCCTAAAGTAAAATCAGGAAGCCTGACTCACCAGGAACTGTTGCCTTCAGGACAGAAGCAGAATACAAGGTATCCTGAGGGCAAAGGACACAGGCTGTGCCAAACAGCTACAATTCATGGAATGAACTACATTTTAAATCCTGTCATGATCCCATCTAATGTGAGCTGGCTTTTTAAAGTGGAAAAAAGATTTACCAAAAACACGTGTGACTCTCAGTCTCCAATAAAAGCCCTTTTTGTAGTGATGTCAAAATCCCAAAGAGATTCAAGTAACTACTAAACCTTTATCCAATTGCATTTTCAGGTTGGAGTAGACCTACTAAATCAATCACACTTGAGTGCTGACTGTCAGGTTGTTGTTAATTGATTGTATTTACTCTAGCTGGGGCTACCAGTCGGATTTAGAACTTTACTTTATGGTCGTCAGCTGTAAATCAATCAAATGAAATTGTTGTATCACAAGCCCAGAATGTATGTTATTTGGAAGATACATTCAACATATTCTTGTACACACATATCAAAACAACTCAGCAACTTATTTCCAAATAATATTGGCTGGCCTTACAGAAATGCCTTTCTCTCTGTGCCAGTTTCACCTCTATTACTGTTATCAGATAGTCAGTGAACTAGAATAATACACTTTTATGACTTGATAGCACATTAGTATACTCAATACTTGTCCAAATTGTAAGTAGTACACAAGTTAAGGAGGGAGTTAATGTGAAGTCTACATATTTATATAGTTAATTAATCACTTGATAGGAAGTTTATATAAGTGCAGGCTTAACTTCCTATTGGAGATAAAATTCTCAAACTAAATGAAGCTTTACACTTTATTGAGTATATTCAGGTATCTTCCAGAATGCTGAACTCTGAAAGTGATAGCAATTGCAAAACGTTACAAGCAAAGAAGAAATTACTTAGAGACATGAAAAGTTAAAAAATTGAAGGCATTTCATTTCATGGCTATAATCTTTTTGTGTATCGATGTATATATGATGAGACTGAGTTATAATTCTTGATACTTTGCAACAAATGTCAAAATAGCTTATATGCTAAAATAATGTGTTACATGCAAACACTAATTGCAGAAGTGTCACCTTTATTGGCAATGGTTTATGTTAAAGCTTAATAATTTAAATTTGAGCATGAATTCAAATTAATTATATAAATTATTTATAGTATTAATTTGTTGCATTAATTAGCACATCAAGTAACTCTTAATTTTTTTATTTAAAAAAAGACAAATTGGGCAGTCTGTTACATTCCCTTATTAATGAAACAGCATAACAACAACAACAACAACAACTTTAGTTTTGTACCCCATCTCCATCTTCCTTAAGGGACTCAGGGCTGCTTACATATGACATAAAGTGCCTAAAAACAACACATAAAATAAACAAGCAGTACAATGCAAAAAAGTACAACCAATAGCATATAAAAACAATTTAAAACTCAGAACAATGCCCAATAACCTATAGTAAACAACAAACACGCTATCTCAAGCAACTAAAAGTACAGAACAGAGAGTATACTAGCATGTACTAGCATCAACGATGTATAAGTCTATGTCACCAAAGGTCACACAAAAGTCTGTATAAAAAACCTTGTGTTGAATAACACAAAGACGAGGGATGCGAAGGTGGGGCTTCACGGAGCTGAATAGCTTCCAGGAGCCTGGCTTTTATACGGACTTTTGTGTTGCTTTGGTGCATCTTTCATGGACAAGGAACCAACATCTAGTGGAATTGTGCAACCTCACAACAGGATTACAAATAAACCCAGTGGAACTCACCTCTACTCACCTAAATCTGAGATATTATAATCCGGATTAGCCGAGGTACTGGTGGAAACTAAAACCTAAGCAGTTCATACTTATCTCGGGGGGTTCACACATCCACATATCCACATCTCTTCCATGTTGGATACTATGCATACCGTAACCGATGTTATTCTTTGTATTAATAATATTGTGTAAATTTGCTGGATTACCCAATAGGAAATATATGGATATGCTTTTGAACACACTTGGGTCCTTGTGATATAGTAATTTATGAGTGTATTAATACTCTATTGACATAGATTTATACATCGTTGATGCTAGTACACAATAACCTATGATGGCAACTGCAGTAAGACATGGCCAAACTGTAAACAGCAGTCACTGATGTCAAAACAGCTAAAATAATGACTTTTTGAATGCTAACAATTTTCATGTAATATGAATTGATTTTGTATTCTAAACTCTTCTAAATAGATGCCACTGTGTCTAATCCTAGACTCTGCACTGAGCTGAGATAGCTGGTGATGGTACCATTGGGAAAGGAAATTAAGCAGTGACTGATTATAGTCATTTTTTCTACCATTACTTTCATCAAAATTAGAAATACTGTTGACTTCCTCATGTGTTCTTTGCATTCTGAGCAAAATGTGAATACTGCAGGCTCATAACAGTACAGTATAGTTTAGTATGTATAGTATGGCCTCCATATTCACAGGAAAACAGAAAAATGTGGGAAAAGGTAAACCCTATTGAAAATGATTACTTCTTTTGGAAGTTGTCATACAATCACCTTAGAGGACCTAGAAAATTTCGGAAGAGGTATCTTTTCTGAAATTTGCCAAGTCCTCCAGTGTGTTTTGCATGGTAACTTCTGGAAGGAGCACACCATAGAATTGCCTGGAGAACCTTAAAAAATCCTAGAGGACACAATTTGTCTGATGCAGGTAGATTAAATTTCAGAAATGAGAATTGTACCGTATGTAAATGTGAAATATATGATACATGTTACAACTCAATGCTTGAAAAGGAAAAGGAAGTGGTTTTGATGCCTCAGATAAGAAGTTGAGAATGTGCAAAACCTCACCTTTATTTCAAATGTTGTAATATGGTCTTGTTTCATATGAGGTTTTTAGCTGTGTAATTACCCTGATATCCAAGTTAAATCCTGCATGGCAGAGGGTTAGATTGGATGACCCTTGTGGTCTCTTCCAACTCTAGGATTCCGTGCGTCAACTTATGCAAGAGAAACACATGTTTGTATGGTGGCCCTATTTTATATGTCACTATACGTTACCCTTTTGAATGTAGCATGCCAATTTGGAGTCATGACTAACACTCATCAAGTGCTTCTCTCTTTTTTTGGCAGGTTTGGAACAAATGCAAAAGTGGTGCACTTTCTGGGGAAACTTAAGCCATGGAACTACGGTTATGACTCCAAAGCCAAAAGTGTCAAAGAAGATGCTCAAGGCCCCACAGCAGTTCACCCAGAGTTCCTCAATATGTGGTGGGATACCTTTATAACAGATATTTTGCCATTGTTACAGCAGCATGGTGCCATTAAAGACACAGCTACTGGTGTAAAGGCGGTAGGTCTTTCAAATAAATTTCAAGCTTGACTGGAGATGTACATTTGAAGAGGGTTATGTCCCTTGAATACAAAGAAAGCCTTTACTTGGTTATTGATAAATTAGAGTGACTTAGTTTGAAACTAGCACTGTTAACTTAAAAAACAGCTTGCATTCCTGCAGTAGCAAGATTAGTAATAAAAAAAATTGGCTAGTAATGCCTGCAACTAAAATAGGTTTGCATCCTGCCACATTGCACGGCACATTGGCTCAGATCTATTATTAATCTACAATTGGAGTATGAAGCAGTAATTGTTCTATGAAACTGTACTAAGGGTCAGACTCAACTGTGAGAACTGTGAGCCCCCCCCCCCGGAGGGGGGGTTGAGAAGGCCGGGGAAGAAGCATAGTAAATAAATAGATTTACAGGTATGAATTTATAAGTAATGTATTCTTAAAGGGAGAGTAGATGAGAGGGTTAGAAGAGATTGTTTTAAGTATTACACGGATGGTAATCAAAAATATATGGAGACAAGGGCCTTAAATGAAATTCACAACTTGCTCCTTTGAATCCCATTTTGGTCCAGTTGTGTTTGCTTTGTAGTCCTACAAAGGCCGGTCTGAGACCCTCTTCGGAGGTGAGAAGGTCGGGATATAAAAGTTTTAAATAAATAAATAAAAGTCCTAAACACAGGAGGAAAGCAGAAACACAAGGATCCACCCGAAGCAATTATTAAATCCCCTGCAAAAATTATCCAACTCTATTTCTCCTATTACATTTCCCAGAACTGAAATGCATTAGTTGAACACACCAAAGTGAAATCAATACATGGAGGGAAAAATTCAGTGTACCCATCAGCCCATGTTGCCTTGTCAATTACTCTCTCTTTGCATCCTCCTTTTATATAAAATTGATGAAAAGATGTATTTTGAATTATCCAGACTAATTTAGCATGTTAGATTTAATAACAATAGGTGCTCATCACTGTGGACCTAACTGGCAATTCTATTATGCAAAGTGTGAGCTGTACTTTAAATGCTTTTTCTTAAAGCAAGAATTGATCTACTTAAAATATTCCCACAATATTCAAAAGCTAGTTGTGTTTTACATCCCCCTATTGGTCTGTACCTGAAAATGAAATGATGGGTAGAATGATTCAAATCCCATTGTCATTCTTCAGCATTACAATGCAAAAAGATTAGTATCAGTAAGATCAGGAATATTTTCTTTGGCATGGATCTCTGCAGATGTATATGTAGCCGGCTTACTAAAAACCGCTTGCTACTAATGTTAGCCAATTAGATGCAGTACTGAGCTTCGTTGTGCCACAAGTAGTTGAAGCTAGCTTTTGTATACCTTCAATTATCTGCCCCTAGCTTTAGTCGAGTTCTTTGAGATGAGTATACTGGTGCTCAGTGAAATCAGTTTATTGCCACAAAACTTTCAGGTTTCGGCAGAATTCAGAACTAGACTAGGTATGGACTCAAACCTCCAAAGATGCCCATGTTCCATTTACGGTGCTTGTTACTACATAGTACAAGTGTTTAAACTATGTTGAGAAACATGCAGAAGGCAAAGAGAGTACTAAGAAAAACTTGCATGTTCACATCTGTGAACAATTCATCTGCTGTCTAAAACATTGAACCACTGAATGTTAGAACAACTCTCTTGCTTTTGTAATTCTTCCCAGAGATCTAGCTAGCCAAAAGAATTTGACTTTAGCTCCTTATGCATGTAAATCACTAATGCATGCAATGCAGCCTTTGATCACCTGTTTGGTATACAGGAATATGATAATTAAGTTCTTAGACCTTTCTGAGAGCAAAGACTGACCTGTTCTTGAGCTGTGCTTTCTGTTGTCCCTATTTCAACTTTCTAATGAACTATTTTCAGCTGTCGGGCTTGGTCTATACACTGGCTTTCTCTTGTGGCTTCTGTAGAGAGGTATGAAGAACTTAACCCTGTTGCTAACTACCTGCTTGCTTTCTCGTTGACTCTTAGACTATGCTCTTTATTTGTCCAGTTCCTTAAATTCTGTAAACGGTGCTTGCTGCTTTGCATGGGAAATTCTCGTTGGTTTTCCTCCCCTCTGCCCTGTTGCTTCATGCCTCCCCCCCTTTTTTTGTAATGACGTCGTGGTACCATCCCCACTCACTTGTGCTTTCATTTTAGGAGGAGGTAGCAGAGTCAGTGTCCCACCTGTCAATTTCATCTACAGCGCTGACACACGTGCCACCCTCGCCACCTGCCATGTCCTCGGAGGAGCGCAAAGAAAGATGGGAGCAGGGCCAGGCCGACTACATGGGAGCAGACAGCTTTGACAACATCCAGAAGAAACTTGATACCTACCTCCAGTAGAAAGAAGCACTTGTATCTGCTCCGCAGATGTCAGCAATACAAGGACTTTTCAGGGCTATAGCGACTAGAAAAGTCAGATAGGGTCGATTAAACTTGCTAGCAGCTTTGCCATTGCTGAGCTCAAGGCTGTTGGCAGTACTGGAGATAAGAACTGAACAAAATCTGTTTTAAGTATGAATCCTTGTGCCAATTTTGTGTCCAACTGCCAGATCTTTTCCTCTTGCACAAAAACTAATGAACATACCTGTAGAGAACTCATTGGGAACAGGGCACATAACTGGCTTGAATCTTACTCCTTAGACCTATATAGGACTGTGCTTTATCTCCTTCCCTTCACCCCCAACCTGTTTGGCTTGCTATGTTAGAACGATGGCTAGAAAAAGTGAGGCAGCTACAGTGAAAGGGGCCTTACAGAAAGAAAGGGCATGAAAAGGTGGCAACGTCGTACTGATAATTGCCTTTCTGTCAATTCCAGCCATATTGAAAATCCTGACCAGACATCTATGCACACTACCCACAGCATGGCAAATACTTTCATTCAGTTGTGTATTTCTGGGACTAGTTAAAAACACCAAAACCTTTTGAAGTTATCTGTAACACAGCAGTCAAATACAAAAATAAAGAAATCATGGTAAAATCTAAATAGAATATGGCACTTAAGTTCTGTCAAACAGTAATATGATGTATGTGTCCTGTACCCTAAACCTGCTACTTTGTATTGGTAAACTGCATCAGGGATGAGGAATTCTACAGTATTTGGGGGTGTACATTTATATTCTCCTAAAAACTATGATGTGTTCTAGAAAAATCGTAACTGTAAAGCAAACACATCTCTGAATACTGATCCAGACTAATAGTCACACTTTTGAATTCTAGTAACATGTTATGTATGGTAAGAGTTTAATTTTCTTCAACAGCCCATAAAAGTGCTAACTTTCTGTGTTAAAAATCTGATACAATCCAGAATTTCTGACCTCAGAATATCCTACATAGCATTATTTAACGCTTAGCATATTGCCTACCCTCCTAACTGTTTGACTGCTGAACCTCCATCCTCTAAAACAGTGGTTCCCAAACTTTTTTGGCCTACTGCTCTCTTCCCAGAAAAAATTTACTCACCGCCCCCCTAGAAATTAATTTGTTTTAAAAATGTAATAGCAATTAAACAGAAAGATATATGTATTAATACAGTGGTTCTCAACCTTTCTAATGCCGTGAGCTCTAAATAAGGTTCCTCATGTTGTGGTGACCCCATCCATATTTTCGTTGCTACTTTTTAAATAATTTTGCTACTCTTATAAATTCTAATGCAAATATCTAATATGCAGGATGTATATTAGAACATAATTAAAGCATAGTGATTATTAATCAAAAACAATGTTTGGGGGAGTATGAACAACGGATGATGGGATTTGCAGTACCTTCAACCAATTCAGCAGATTTCCACAGCCGAGACCCCATGAATGACAGACCTAGACCAAACTTGGCACACACAACCCCCATGACCAACAGAAAATACTGGAGGGGTTTGGGAGGAATTGACAGTGATTTAGGGGAGATGTAGTTCACCTACATTTGGAGAGCACTCTGCACCCAAACAACCCTGGAACTGGACCAAATTTGGCATAAATACTCAATATACCCAAAGTTGAACACTGGTGGAGTTGTGGGGGATTGATTTTGTCATTTGGGAGTTGTAGCTGCTGCGATTTATAGTTCACATATAATCAAAGAGCATTCTGAACTCCCAACAGCAATGGAATTGAACTAAACTTGAGCAATAGAGTATACTGGATCTTGGAAATTGGGAGCTTTCATTTTCCTTCGTGCCACGGCCATCTCCTAGGAGGCACCTGCAAACGCCACAGCGACTCGGGGCGTTTGCAGACGCGGAGGCTTTCCTTCTCCACTGGACACTCTGGTTTCCAGGCAGCACTGCACAGGGTTTCCAACTGACAGGTGCACACTCGCGCGCTTGCGAGTTGGAATCCCACCACCGGCCCCTTACAGGGCTTCAGTGCCCCCCAAATTCTCCTGAGCCTCCCACTGCCCCCTTGGATCACCCCACTGCCCACGGCTCTAAAGTGATAGTTTTGAATACTTCTAGATTCTATTGAGGGCCCTATGGTGGCACGGCGAGCTAAACTACTGAGCTGCTGAACTTGCTGACCGAAAGGTTGGTGGTCTGAATCCGGGGAGTGGGGTGAGCTCTTGCTGTTAGCTCCAGCTTCCACCAACCTAGCAATTTGAAAGCACGCAAATGTGAGTACATCAGTAGATACTGCTTCTGCAGAAAGGTAACTGTTCCATGCAGTCATGCTGGCCACATCGGCTCTTCACCTTAGAAATGGAGATGAGCACCACCTCCATTTCTACAGTAGGTTCTACTAAAGGTTCGTGATAGTAAATGTATAGTCTAGCTAATGTTTGCTTAAGTACATATGTGGCTGAAAAAAATACTTGAGGCGGCTTATGTGTGTAATATTGAAAAACCGTCTCCATTCTTAACCCCTTAAGTTTTCCTGGATGTACCCAGAAGTGTTAAATTCCAAATAATCCTGCATAATATTGACTACACACACCCAGATAATGCATTTTCCCTAAATACCTCTAAAATGTAAAGGGGTGTGTGTGTGTAATTATATATATAATTACACACACACACACCCCTTTACATTTAATTTTAATCCAGGAAAACTTAAGGGAAAACTTAAACATATATATTTGTTTTATTTATATGTCATATATATATATATATATATATATATATATATATATATATATATATATATAAAAAGACATATAAAACAAAACTTTGGTTGAGGTGCCAAGTAAGGGAAATACAATGGACAACCTATTAGTGTTGTATGCCCTGCAGGTGTCCCAAGATTAGAAGTGCTCTTATCTTTACTCTTTCTACTGCCCCACAATATATTGATATTTGCATGCTTGGTGCAGTTTTGAACGTGATATTATTCAGTAATAATCACTGTTCCAAATGTAGCTGCAACAGAATAGAAATTATGATAAAATGCTCCGGTATCTGCTGTTGGCCATGGAACAAATGTGTATGTCTTGAAGTCAAACTGCAGGCTCAAAGATGGAACTGTTTGTAGTAATGCATATTCTTCAATCACATGTCTTCACAACAGCTCTCAAGTATAGCTGTTTTGGCTATTGTGCTTAGAATTTACTATTTTAAAGGACAACTTAGAGTTGCCTAATTGGAACAATTGAAAATTAAATACAAGCACTAGAATAATGAAAATGTGTAAGCTACTGAAATCTTTCAGGAGTATTAGTCAAAGTGTCATTATCCAGAATAGGTTTCTATCACATGAATTATTGGGAGTGAAATATCTTGTCTTCATTCTAGAATGAAGGTTTTCCTATGTGACAAAGCCCTGTGAGACGTAAGAGTGGTGCAAGTGGTGTGAATTATCTTTGAATATACGCACAGGGACGGCAGTGGTGTAATGGGTTAAACCGCTAAGCTGCAGAACGGAAGCTCAGTGGTTCGAATCCTCAGGACAGGGTGAGCTCCCATTGTTAGCCACAGCTTCTGCCAATGTAGTAGTTCGAAAACATGCAAATGTGAGTAAGTCAATAGGTACCACTTCAGCGGGAAGGTAACAGTGCTCCATGCAGTCATGCTAGTCACATAACCTTGGAGGCGTCTACAGACAATGCTGGCTCTTTGGCTTAAAAATTGAGATGAGCACCACCCCCAGAGTCGGACACAATACTTAATGTCAGGGGGAAACCTTTACCTTTATGCACACTATAGCATGTTTTTTTTTTTACAAAGAACACCTCATTTACCACATAAGTCCCCAGAAAAGCCATTTTATTTACATAAAAACAAAACTGGCAGAAACTATTGAGTTTTTAGTTATTGGCATAGCTGTAGCTTCAAAGCAGCATAATAAACAATTGATATACATAAGTATTTGTTAGAAATCAAGTAAATAGAGCTCTCTTCTGAAAGGTAACTTATTTGGGCATGAATCTTGGAGAGCAGCCCCACTAAGAAAACCTTCACTGATTTACTACCATGTTGAATGAGGATAATATCTGAAGAAGAAACCTGCTGCTGTACAGGAGCCTATTATACTACTGTAATGACAGTGGTTCAGTTCAATTGTGAGCACAAGATAAAGAAAGCTACTGGCTCCTAAACAGCCACGTTTCCCAAGATGTTGCTAAGCACACTCTTTGAAAAGGACCTGTGGTTTCTCCAGTGTGTTTTTGTTTCTGCTTCTATGCCAGTCAGCAAGATCTTGGCTTTGGGATGCCGCTTTAGATATTCTCACTCAACACGGAAAGGAAATGGCAAGATGCTCCTGAATGTTCTCTGCCTGCATTCGATGGTCCTTCTCCATTCTCATTTCTAGCATGATACAGTACTAAATCCCAATACAGAGACTGTTTCAATAATCAAAAAGCCTGCAATGAAATAAAATGGTGCCAGTGGATAAAATACTGTTTTTAAATTGGGGAAAAACACATTTGTTTTTTAAAAAAGTATTGTTTTGATCATACAAATCCAGCAATACAGATGAGTGCAAAAAGAAAAGTAATCCACTCATTTTCAAACAGGATCAGTTGAAAGAAAGCATAGAACACAAATTATATATGCTAGTTTAGAAACGGTTCCTCTTCCTCCAAAAGCTTTGTTTTGCAAGAACAGCCCAATGGAACTGAATCATTAAACATTATTTATGAAAATATGGTAAGAGGTTCTACTTCAGTTGGAAAACTTAATATATAAAGAACTGCTTGACTCATGCTTTTGAAATCTACAGTACAGATGTACTGTACAGATGTGTTATCGGAACGAACAGCATAGTGTAATCTTGGTCCTAATACCTCAAATTACAAATCCATCAAGGTCTTGATGTCATTAATTTTTGTTTCACTAGAATTTTTTTTTGTTCCAAGGGCTCTGGCAGCAAGTTCTCGCTTCTTATGTTGAATTTTCAGCATATTTTCTTCCACAGAGTTCTTCACAATGAACTAAAGGCAATTTTAAAAAGGAAGTAAGTTGAACTACAATCAAATGTAATACTTAAAAAATACTGTAATTACAGCAGAGAGATAAATCCAAGAGTTTAAAAGCAAAAGAGAATATTGCTTTTGCTTCCTTTACTTTCTGGAAAGCCATTTATCCTTGCACCTGACAAGTCTTTCTCTTAAATCAATTTCCAGTCTAGCACAGCACTGTACAAATGTATGGAATATATAGAAACTATATTCAAGGTCCATGGATCCCTTTATTGAAAATGTTAAAATCCATCAAGTCAACTTTTGAGCAGGATTTAGTCCATCTCTTATTCTTCCAATCTGTCAGAAAGAGTTTGTTACATAAAAGCCTAGCCACAACATGTATGTTTTGGCCAGAGACCAAATGTTTGCATCTCAATTCAAGATTTTAAAACCCCCAATCATACTCAGTTCTGATCTCGCCTTTCCTATTGTATGGAAGAGCTAAGAAATTTCCAATCCTGCATGCTGGGAAATTTTAACAATCTAGAAAACCTTTTCAAACACAGTATCCTCTATATCAGGCACAGGCAAACTTTGACCCTGCAGATGTTTTGGACTCCCACAATTCCTAACAGCTTACTTTGGAGGGCCAAAGTTTGCCTATGCTTGATCTATATCATAGACAAACATCCAGAAGTATGCTAGATGTTGAAACTGTATTTCCTCATGATTCCAGCACTTGAAATGACTACCACCTCACCTTAGTAATGATGACATCCTGCTTCTGCCCAAGTCTGTGGCATCTGTCAAAGCACTGATCCTCTGCAGCAGGATTCCAGGCCTATAGGAAATATTCAGGATTATGGTAAACCATGTCAAAAGCAAATGTTATCAAAGCAAGATTCTTAAATTATACAAGCCAACAAGTTTTTATCATCCGATATAATTTTAGGTCATTTTTATAGAGTTTTTGCACTGAATTCAGATGGGTGTATATTTTTTCTCTATCATGTGTAGTTTTTGCAATGAATATAATTGAATAATTAAATACATTTATCCAATGATATCAATTGGATTCTATTGGTATTAGTTCATAAATGCATAAATTATTCAATTAGCCTCATCACAATTACTGCATGTGATAGAGAAAAAAATAAACACAGATCTGAATTCAGTGTAAAAACCTCTTTAACAATGACCTAAAATTATATCCGATGAAAAATACCGTATATACTCGAGTATATATTACCCAAATATAAGCCGAGGCACCTAAATTTACCACAAAAAAACTGGGAACACTTATTGACTCGAGTATAAGCTTAGGTTGGGAAATGCAGCAGCTACTGGTAAATTTCAAAATGGAAATAGATACCAATAACATTACATTAATTGAGGCATACAGCTTCTCCTGTCCTCGCGGCACAGCAACCCAGCTGTGTTGCTGGGCCAAGGGGAGAGGTCGTGTGCCTTCCTCTCCTCTCTACGCATAGAGATCTAACTGGGTTGCAGTGCCGAAAGGGGAGGAGGCATTCAACTGGTAGAAGCCCTACAAAGTGCTTGTTTCAGCCCCATACCTTCCCACCAGGACCCTCACTTGAGTATAAGCCGAGTATACAAAGTATAAAATCAATGGAACAATTCATCATAAGATACAATAAAAAGACATTTAAAACATGAAATATAAGAATAAAACACCTAATAAAAACATTAAAATCATGTGATCCAAGTACATAGACCAGGCCATTCCAAATGTCGACTGCACATATTCCATATTTGCTTCTTGTACTGTGTTACTTCACCAGTCAAAAGCTTGGTTCCATAAGGCGAACGCGGGGTCCCCTTCCTCTCACGCACGCTTGAAAACAAACTCCGGAGGATGCCCCGCCCCCTGAGCGTCTCGCGATGACGTCGCAGCCAGCACGCTGAACACGCTCAGGGGCGGCGCTCTCCGCAGTTTGTTTGGCAACGTGAACGAGAGGAAGGGGACCCCGCATTCGCCTCCTATGCTTGTTTTTCGCCAGATACAAAGCAAAAAGCAAGCATAGGAGGCGAACGTGAGGTCCACTTCCTCTCGTTCACGTTGCCAAACAAACCGAGGAGGAAGCCGCCCCTGAGCGTGTTCGGCGATGCCGGCTGCGACGTCATCGCGGGAGACGCCAGGGGTGGGGCATCCTCCGGAGTTTGTTTTCAAGCGTGCGTGAGAGGAAGGGGACCCTGCGTTCGCCTCTCTTGCTTGCTTTTGCCGTAAACAAAGCCACGCATGGCTTTCTACCTGCCCGGGCCTCCCTTTTTCGCCCAGTAAGCAGCGCTGCCACCGGCTACCTGGCTTCGTCAGGGAAGGCGCGCTGCCCGGACCTCCTCTTCCAAAGGAGGAAAGAAGAGGTATGTTATTGTGTTCTGGAAGATATAATATTAAATTGATTGCTTCATTGATATAATTGTGTTCTGGGAGATATAATATTAAATTGATTGCTTCATTGATGTACTTTTGTTTTGGGAGATATAATATTAAATTGATTGCTTCATTAATATAATTGTGTTCTGGGAGATATAATATTAAATTGATTGCTTCCTTGATATAATTGTGTTCTGGGAGATATAATATAAATTTAATTGCTTCATGGATATTATTGCCCACCCCTGTACTATATTATAATAATTATGATAATAATACTAATAATATATGAATATTTCTTGATATATTAATATGTTAATATTAATGATGTGTAATATATGGTAAATATAGTAAGTGAAATAAATAAATTATGTAGATTAGCATGTAGTTCCGCCTTTAGGTGCGGCCCTGCATAATATTTTTTTGCTCTCATGTGGCCCCTTGGAAAAAATAGTTGCCCACCCCTGGGCTAGATTCTATTGATATCAGTGCATAAATGCATTAATTATTCTATTAGCCTCATTGCAAAAAAACTACATGTGATAGAGACAAAATAAACAGATCTGAATTCAGCACAAAAAAATCTGTGTAAGAATGATCTAAAATTATATTTGATGAAAAACATTTGTTGGCTTGTGTTACACAAATATGATGCGAAATGTGAAGCCTGTACACTAGTCTGCTGTAATGTACCATTAGTCATATTTTGAAAAGTAGACGTGATGGGGGGGGAGATTTAAAATCAGCATAAATTTGATTTAAACTGTGCTCCTCTCATTGCTTCTGATTCCAAATGTTTGATTTTGTTGGCTTGTGTTATACTTCTGTGAAAGAGGATTTGTTTTTTAAAAAAATATATAGAAGCAATGGCTAGATTCACTTTTTAGGAGAACGTGATTTTTTTAATTTAAAAAATCCTCTTAGCTTTACGTAACACATAACACTGCAGGTTACTGTTTATTGCATACCATTTACTTCTCCAGTGAAGTTTTTGAAGTGTTAGGAATGAATACTGCTTCCTAGTGTCAGAGGTATTCCTGATCAAAGGCTATGGGGAAGGCTTCCAAAAGGATGCATTCCCTCCCATTAAAATTGTTAAGCTTATGTACAGGAGCATATACATATGTACAAGGATCGTAGTTTAAATATTCATTGTAATAGATGATGACGATAGTAATAATAACAATAATGCTCTCATTTCTTATTCACCTCTACTCGTGGCTCAAGAGTGGGCACAACATAGCTAAAAACACATCATCATAAACATTATTGAAAACACACTGGAAATCAACAACTTCATTACAGGCTTCCTATCAAATGAAACAATGCTAGATTTCTTAATTTTTTGTTTTCCTGTAAGCAGCCTTAAAGACATTTCTCCCTGCTTTCTTGCCTTTCTAGAACATGCTGTCTGGGTGATGCTCAAAATGGCTGAGTAGATAAAACATACTTACTGGATCCATTAAGAAGACCCGTGAAGCTGCTGTTAGATTTAAACCAACACCGCCTGCTTTTAGAGATAGCAACATTACAGTTGGAGACCCTGATTCATTGCTTTGGAAATGCTGAATTGCCTCTACTCTCTTTTTCCGTGTCATAGACCCATCTAACCGAGTGAAGGCAAATCCAGATTCTCTGAAACAGGAACAACACATAATTAGTTGTATTGGGGATGAAACCCTTAAGAGTGAAGATTTTCTTCTCTTAAGTTTCAAAAACCAATGTCCCAGGAGCCTAATCATAGCAGTATTTATACTTTATTTATAAATTTACATTAACACTTTTCAACTACAGTACTTTATTAACAAATGTTATTGAAGGAAGCACTTCTTTTATCAACACATACAAGTCTACTTACTTTAGTGGAATCTCTATTAGAGACAGGAATTTTGTGAACTGAGAAATAATTAAGCTCTTAACAGTGGGATTTTGCTTCCTCAATTCTATCAGAGCGTGCATAAGTGCATTGATCTGAAATAAAAGAGATTTTGTTTGATAAATCACAAATCTCCCCACCCCCTTACTTTTACTGTTACAAAAGAATTTTGTGCATTTCCAGAACACTGTATAATGGACAGGCCAATGATTCATTCTCATTTAGATCACTACATTTCAAACATTCTTGCCCGCAGGCAGATGAAAGGAAGATAGACAACCAAGATTGCTATCATAATGCACAAAGTTTGGGGAAAAATGAAAAAAATTGAAAACATTAATTTTGGAGAGCTAGAGTATCAGCCATGAGGGAATTGTGACTGCAGGTTTAAGTAATACGTATTTCAGAAATACATATTCATATGTGAATTTGAAGCAAAGTGTAGAGAAATTTCAAAAGCATACAACTTTAAAGGGGCAGTATCATTAATATAGTAATTTGTTTTCATTTATTAAAATAAGTCAAGATGTGTGAATTACTGAAAAAAGGAACATGTAAAAGAAAAACATCTAGGAATTATTTCATGGGAGTATAGCTAAACGTAGTATAATGCTGTGAGCACTGGATAGCTCTGAAGACCAGGGTTCAAATCCTCACTTAGCCATGAAACCCACTGAGAGACTTAGGGCAAATCACACTCTCTCAAAAGAAGGCAATGACACTTTCTGGTTTATCATTTGAAAAAAAATTCCATCTGGACATGTACAACATATTCCACGTTTGTTTTTATGATGTATCATGTTTTTAAAATATCTGAAGAGGATCCAAAGTGGATCTAGGATCAGCCTGCTTTAAGATTTCAGTATTAACTTGCTTTGTACTTGTAAACTTGCAATCTACAATTTTGTTGGTTAAGAGACCGGGCTCTTTTGCAAGTTTCGGGAGAATAGCTATTAGCATCTAGTTCAGAACTTTAGAAGGCTGAAATGTGCTTGTGATCTGGGTATTTTGGTTGGTCAAAACTCATGTAATTTTTGCAATTGATATGATTATTAATAAAACAAATTATGTTTATGTTTTCTTAAACAGAAAAAAAAAAAAAAAAGAAGGCAATGACAGAGCTCTTCTCCAATAGTCACAAATTACTTGGAAGCACACAACAACACATGAAATCTCATTAACGGCAATTACTTTTCCTTTTATTTTATTTATTTATTATTCGGTCTTGTATGCCGCCACTCCCCGAGGGCTCGGAGCGGCTCACAAACTACGTAAAAGCATAAAACAGAATTTACTTAGAAGAAACCCTTAGCGGCACAGAAGACTGCAGCTAAAGAAAACAGTCGTAGCTACACAAACCAGCAGAGCAGACAGAAAGTAATAAATGCTTCACTTACAGGCCAAGGACGGGTGACAATACTAGGAGGCTGACTGCCTGCCCAGTCTCCTTTGCCCCATCTTGATTAGAAGCTTGGTTATATTATGTACTTAAGCTTGATTACTAGGTTTGGAATGCTTTACGAGTGTTTATTTAGCAGCCTGCCTTGAAGTTGTTGCAATACTGATTAACCATTCTTTCTAAGTCCTTCCTGTTCCACGGTTAGTTAGAAAACTGTAGCTATAATTTAGCTAGTTTATTTTATTTTCAATACAACATTTGGATACATTATTTTCAAAAACATATTTTTAGATAAACCAGTAAGCAACAACAAAGTGTTCAAGCTAGATGTTTACCTTTGAACTAGATACCCATCCTTGGTCAGTCTTTCTTCCGCTATCAGATTCCTCTAAAGGACATTCTACTAAATGTTTTAGTCCAACCTCTTTCCTACAAAGAGGACATTTGGCATTTGCCTGCAAAACAGAAGTGTTAATTTTTATCAAAAAGCATATACTGTACTTGGTAATCTGCCAACTATGCACATTTTTCCATTGCATGCAACCAACAGTGTTATGGAAATGGAAAAAGAGTGATCTACGAAGTTACAGAGGACTAAATCATAAATATATGTACTCTTCCCAAAGCACTTGGCATATTAACATAAACATACTTTCCTGTTAAATCTATATTAATTCAACATAATGAATCAGCAAAACCAAAAGAGGTAAAAACTGGAAAAGTACCTGCTTAAGTGACCTAACTTGATTATTTTTTCTTATTAGGCAGTTCAGTTCACCTGGCTCTATTCCCAAGTATATTTTGTACATATTTTCAAAGTTGCTTATACTTCAACAGAACAAATCATATGAGATCTGGGTGGCTGTTGAATTTTGGGTCATTAATAAGCCAAACCATTTCCCCCAAGATGTAACCAACCAGCATCTTTGGGGGGCTTTATAGTTGTTTCTATATGTTTAGCAACTTTCTGCAGTACAAGAATATGGCAAACTAGTCCCCTAATTGTGCAAGGACAGTACTAAATAGTCCTCCTTCATGGGAAAAGGGGATCAATACTTAAAATCAAGTCTGAGAGTACAAGTTGTGATTTTGACTGTGTGAGAGAGCCTTCAGAGGGTAGACATAAGTTCAAATATATGACCTTCAGATTATTCTGAAGCAAAATCCAACATTTTTTTCCAATCCTGATTAGGATCCTGCTGAATATATAAACATCTATTTATCTCTTGGAACAACATGTTCTTGTCCAGCCGGAAATTGTCATTCACTCCTCAGTCAAATCACCATTCAGCTATAAGTTTATTTATTTATTTATTTATTCCTCAGTCAAACAGGAACCGAAGGTCAACTACATTCAGCTAAGACAAGTTAAAACAGCAAAATACAAAACCCATAACTTTTTCTTCACAATAAAATTAAGTGGACAGTTTAAGGAAACTTATGTAAAGATATGCATTTTTTGCTTGTTCTCTTCCTTACAGAGCAATATATAATTTGATGTAAACATCTTGGTATTGATTTTTATTAATAGGCCTGATGAAAATCATTCTGAATACTCAGAATGCATTCAGGTGGCATGAAGTTAAATTTCTCAGCAGAGGATGAGGTTTGTCTTTTTTCCAGAGGAACCTTGGCTAGCTGGGAACTCTTTAATTGCACTGCTCTCAAATCCAGTCATGTGGAATTACAGTAATTGCTCCACTAATGAGCATTGTTTCAGATGTCTAGTTTAATTGATGAATGATAAGGAATAAACTCTAGTTATGTAACCCAATGATTGAGATATAGATAGACCCACAAATAAGGATCTCTGATTTGACTATTTAAATTCAAATGAAATTATCAATCAGTTTGGTGTTTTGCTTTGCTTTAAACAGAAAACAATGGTTGTAGAGAATACTAACTAAAATCCAACAGAGGCAACATCACATATCAACATAAAGGCACAGTGTACAGCACACACACATATAACAATCATTGCAATGAACAATGGAGGGGGTTCAATGTATTAGGAAGAAAATTAGCAAAAGAGACCCTTCAAGTTGACAGCAGAAAGCAATCAAAGGGCATAAAAAGAACTGACATATAATGTGATGGTTTGGGTGCTGAACAAGAACTCAGTCCAGGGGTTCGAATGCCTGCTCAGCCACAAAATCCCTTGGACAAATCTCTCTCTCTCGTCTAGGAGGAAGGCAATGGCAAACCCCATTTGAACTAATCTTGCCAAGAAAATCTCACTATAAGCTCAAAACAACTTGAAAGCAGAAAGTAACAAAACAGAATTACTTTGCTTTAGTAACAAAGTCATCCAAAGTACTTTCCAATCACCCAGGATTAGTGCAAATCACTTTTGAATAATTCCTTACAGTTGGCTGAAGGGAATAACTGACCTTCTCCCTTTGAATGACTTCACAGATGCATGGTTTGCAGAACACATGAGCACAGTGAGTTATCACAGGGAAGTTCAGCGACTCCAAACAAATGACGCACTCTTCGTCTGATCCCGAGCTTAGAACTAGCTTCATCTTCTCTATTAATTTCTCACGTAACATTTCAGGAGTGCTATTACCTGCCCAAAGAGACACAAATAAATGCTAAATCAACAATATTACAAAAGTTAACACTCAGTTATAACGTCATGCAAGGTAAGATAATACAACATGCAATGTATAAGAAAAACAAACTGGAATCTGCAAGAACTGTTGTAATGCACGCTTTGCTCTAAACGAATTCTATCGGTTACATTGTCTTCTACCACAGAATTTCATTCCCTATGCCCTACCACAGTTTTTTTTTTCATTCATTCTTTTGTCAGTTCTCACTGGGATGGCTTTGGAGGCATTGCTCCCCTACGTTTCACCCTTCATTTACTATTGCAATCGCCGCATCCCTCTCATTTCTTTATCCATGACTTGCTGTTGCGGCGACTATCAGCCATTGGGATTCAAGGCACAGCTTTGGCCTGGTTCGATTCCTTCCTGGGGGGGGGGCGCTCGCAGCGTGTTGAGTGGCGAGGCCAAGTGTCCAAGAAATCCACCCTGGACTGTGGAGTCCCCCAAGGCGCCATTTTGTCACCAACTTTTTTAACATCTACGTCAACCCTTGGCAAGCATAGCCCGAAGTTTTGGATTTGGGTGCTACCAATATGCAGATGACACCCAGCTTCTGCTGAAGCTTGAGCCAGGCGTAACATCGGTGCCTGAGAATTTCAGACAAGGACTAGAGGCAGTGACCAGATGGCTCCGCTCATACAAACTCAAGATCAATCCATCAAAGACTGAGATTCTATGGCCAGGACGCCCAGAGCCACCCATTCCGCTGCCTCTCTTTGAGGGAGAGCCGCGTACGTGGGGTTGCTGCAGTCAACCACTCGTAAAATCCAGCTAGTGCAGAATGCAGCTGCCAGACTCCTCACCGGGACACCACTGAGATGCCATATCGCGCCATCTCTACAGCGCCTGCACTGGCTGCCAGTCGAGCTCAGAGCCATCCACAAGATCTTGTCGCGCACCTTTAAGGCCCTCCATGGCGCCCGGCCCAGCTTATTTAAAAGACCGCTTGTCCGAACCAGTTCATTTAAAACTATTGAACTCTTTTTATGTGTTTTATGTGTAAGTCGCCCGGAGCACTGACGTGGAGGGCGACTCATAAATAATAAAATCAATCAATCAATCCACACATGCTGTGGCTCTATTTTTGCTTGTCCATTCACTATTTAAGATGCTCATGAGCAAACACAACATACCCATCCTTATCAGACACTACTTATCAGACACTACCATTGAATGTCAAGAATAAAACTACATTTGTGGTAATACTTAAGAGACAGAATGTCTTCTAAAGATTCAGACACTTCTCATTTGAACTCATCCCACACTAAAGTTTTCTTCAGTAAAGGTTAACATCATGTTACAGATTTATTTTTACATTCCCACACATGGGGAAAAAGGAAAACTGTGAAGCAATTTGTTCTGTAGACAAAGTCACTTCCATTTCCGCTTCTTGGGAGCAAGTATCGGGCAGTTTCCAATCTCCCCTATTTGGGCAAAGTCATGGAACGTGTGGTGGCTTCACAACTCCAGGGGTTCTTGGTAGACACTGATTATCTTGATCCGGCACAGTCTGGTTTAGGCTGGGACATGGTACTGAAACAGCCTTGGCCGCCTTGGTAGATGATCTGCGCCGGGAGCTCGACAGGGGGAGTGTGTCCCTGTTGGTTCTGCTGGACCTCTCAGCGGCTTTCGATACCGTTGACCACGGTATCCCTCTGGGTCGCCTTGCAGATATGGGGCTTGGGGGTACTGCTTTGCAGTGGCTCCAATCCTTCCTGGAGGGTCGTACCCAGAAGGTGTCATTGGGTGACACCTGTTCGGCTCCACAACCGTTGTCTTGTGGAGTCCCTCAGGGTTCAGTACTGTCCCCAATGTTACTTAACATCTACATTAAACTGCTGGGGGAGATCATTCGGAGTTTCGGAGTAAGGTGTTATCTGTACGCAGATGACATCCAGATGTCACTCCTTCCCACCTGTCACCAAGAAGGCTGTCCAGACTTTGAACCGGTGCTTGGCTGCTGTGTCGGACTGGACGAGGGCTAGCAAATTGAAACTTAATCCTGACAAGACAGAGGTCCTCCTGGTCAGTCGAAAGGCCGAACAGGGCATAGGGTTACAGCCTGTGTTGGATGGGGTTACACTCCCCCTGAAGACGCAGGTTCGCAGCTTGGGAGTGATGCTGGACTCATCACTGAGCCTGGAGCCTCAGGTCTCGGCGGTGGCCAGGGGAGCTTTTGCACAGTTACGACTCGTGCGCCAGCTGCACCCATACCTTGGGAAGTCTGATCTGGCTACGGTCGTCCACGCTCTGGCCACATCCCGAATAGATTACTGCAACACACTCTACATGGGGCTGCCTTTGAAGACAGTTCGGAAACTGCAATTAGTCCAACGGGCGGCAGCCAGATTACTAATGGGAGCTACATACAGGGAGCATACCACCCCCCTGCTGTGTCAGCTCCACTGGCTGCCTGTCCAATTCCGAGCTCAATTCAAAGTGCTGGTTTTGTCCTTTAAAGCTCTATACGGTTCTGGCCCAGCTTACTTGTCCGAACGCATCTGCCACTATGTCCCACCTCGTAATTTAAGATCATCCGGGGAGGCCCTGCTCTCGCTCCTGCCTACTTCTCAAATGCGGTTGGTGGGGACGAGATAGGGCCTTCTCGGTGGTGACTCCCCGTCTGTGGAACGCACTCCCTATTGATATACGATCAACCCCATCCCTCCTGGCATTCAGGAAAAAAGTGAAATCCTGGTTATGGGACCAGGCGTTTGCACATTAGCACGATACAGCACTTTAGATTGGATTGAAATGGCAAACTGGTGGACATGACCCAATGCTTCTATTATGGATGGAATACTGTTTTTAACTTATGTGAATGTATATGATGTATTTTAATGCTAATTGTATTTTAATGTATTGTAATGCTAGCTGTTTTAATGTATTTTACTATTATGTATACTGTATTTTTGGCATCGAATTGTTGCCGTTGTTAGGCTGCTCTGAGTCCCACCCTAGGGGGTTGAGAAAAAGCGGGGTAGAAATGGTGGAAATAAATAAATAAATAAAAAGTTGGATATAATCCACTACCATAAATATACAGGCAGCCCACGAAGTACAAACATCCAACTTACAAACAACTCATAGTTAAGAATTGGGGTGAGACAACAGGAAGTGAGAGGAATCTACCCCTTGGAAGGGAAATTCACTCCTGGAAGAGACATCATGGAGAAAAAGTGTCTCCATTGAAGCTTGATCACCAATCTGTTTCCACAAGCCAATTTTTTCAAAATCCAATGATCACAGGTACAGAAAGTGAGGTGAAATTTACTAACAGGGGCAGAGACAGCAACACCAACCCCACAGGGATATCCACCCTTCCCTATGCTATCCAGTGCTCCCCCACCCCTCTATATCTCTCTCTATCTCTGTTCCAACTTACAAATTCAACTTAAGAAACTTACAGAATGTATGTTTGTAACTTTCGGACTACCCGTACTTCCTAAAAAAAACACTTCTTTCCTCACAAACTGATTCTGTCATGCACTGCAAGGGTCACTTCGTAAATATCTCTAGAACAGCACAAATTTACTGTAGATTTATTTCTTTTCTTTCCTTAAAACCACAGATGTAGATTTTGGCCCTAGTTATCAGACAAATTGAGCCACTGGTGCCGTAGCGGGTTAAACCGCTGAGCTGCTGAATTCAGCTGCTGAAAGGTCACAGGTTCGAATCTGGGGAGCGGCATTAGCTCCCGCTGATAGCCCCAGCTTCTGCCAACCTAGCAGTTCGAAAACATGCAAAGGTAAGCAGATCAATAGGTACCACTCCAGCGGGAAGGTAACGGCATTCCATGCAGTCATGCCGGCCATGACTTTGGAGGAGTTTATGGACAACGCTGACTCTTCAGCTTAGAAACTGAGATGAGCACCACCACGCAGAGTTGGATACGACTTAATGTCAAGTGGAAACCTTTACATTTACTATCAGACAAAAACCTTACGAATCTTCACCTCATTCAACCAAACTGCCATCTAGAATGGAATGAGGTAATAATTTGGGGGCATGCCATTCAACTGTCCTTTGATAAGCCAGTAATTGACTGTAAAAGACGTGCAGCAGGGAAGAAGAATAAGCAAACACCAACATCAGAAGTATTGTCTGTGTTAACAAGCTTATTAAATACTTTAGTACTCATGAAGTGGTTGTAGCTATAGTGATGCTTATCTATACATCTTCCAACATATTCACACAAATCCAAGCAATTACTACAAGCAAAATCCACATTGGTAGAAGGCATGCTATACATTTTCACATATCACAATATGTAAAGTTCAAAACACACCTAACACTTTGATCTCTGTATTTCAGCACCGTAAAGCTCGAAACATACTGAATTTTAAAAATACACTTGGATACACTGACCTTCCACATTGCTAGATGATGATGATGCACTTATACAGAGTGATGGATGACAGCATAACAGTCTGAGTCTCAGCAAAACACCAAGAACATCTGCATAGTTGCTCAAAATAGCTCCCTCATCAAAATACCTGTAGAATAATTTTGGTATTAAAGCAAAAGTATGACAGTTTGAATAATTGAACTGTGATCCAAATATCCCTAGACTCCAAGTCCAATTTTAACGTAACTAGACCTGACTTAAAGGAATCACATTGCCATCAAAGTGTTAATATTTTCAATTTTCCAGATTTTCCCTGACTAACCTTTTGCTAATTTCTCTGACATAATTATAAGTTTACAAGTTACATTAAAGTAAATAAAGGTTTGATAAAGTGTTTTAAAACTACATTAGCATGAAAGTGCAAATTTTGTCGAGATAGAGTGAGCAAGATAGAATGTCAACACAAATAATCTCTAAGGCAGGAATAGCCTCTAAGGCAGGTTTCTTCTTAAATTTGTATGTAAATCAGGGCAGGTACATTCTTTAAGCGTAGCTTGTCAAATATATATATATATACATACACACACACACACACACACACACACACACATATACATATGCACACACATGTCCTTCTCAAAAAATTAGCATATAGTGCTAAAGTTCATTATTTTCCATAATGTAATGATAAAAATTAAACTTTCATATGTTTTCGATTCATTGCACACCAACTGAAATATTTCAGGTCTTTTTTTTGTTTTAATACTGATGATTTTGGCATACATATCTCAAAAAATTAGCATATTCCATCTGACCAAATATGCTAATTTTTGAGACAGTATTTTTGGGTTTTCAGGAGCTGTATGCCAAAATCATCAGTACAAAACAAAAAAAGACCTGAAAATTTTCAGTTGGTGTGCAATATATGAAAGTTTAATTTGTATCATTACATTACATTATGGAAAACAATGAACTTTAGCACTATATGCTAATTTTTGAGAAGGACCTGTACATACACACACACACTTTGATAAGCATAGCGAAGAGTTAACACCATTGTGGTGCTTGTTTTGCTGTCTGTGCACCTGATCAGAAGATTTCACCTCACTTTCTCTTCCTGTGATAACTGGATTTTTAGAAATGTGGCTTGTTATGGAAACAAGGATTGGTGATACAACTTCAATGGACACACGTTTTGCCCATGATATTAATTATCTCAGGAGGGAATTTCCCTTTTGAGGAGTAGATTCCTCTCATTTCCCATTGTCTCAGCCCTGTTCTTTACTATGAGTCATTTGTAAGTCAAATATTTGTAACTTGGGGACTGTCAACTGTTTCTCCTGGAAGCTGCAACTTTTTTAATAGGTTGCAGCCCCTCTCTACACAATTTAATTTTTTTAAGGCTACAAAATCAGATTTGGCCATCTAGATGTTTTCACCCCCAGGTGTGTGTGTGTCCTTTTCCCCAACACTTTTACGACTCTTAAAGGGTCATAAATATTGCTGTCATTCTTCTCAGACCTGTCAAAGTTGCCCATTTGTCTAAACAATGACAAATATCAGGACAATTTCTTTCTAAAGCTACACTTAAAATTATATTCTCTTTCACTGACTGCTCCTTTCAGTTACATTATGAAACAATTCAAAGCAGCAATTTAAAAGTCAAATCACAATTGCAACCAAATTGATTTTTTTCTACTTAACTGTTGGCACCACTTACATGCGAATAGCAGATATGCTTTCATTTTTCACAGTGTTATAGGTTACTCTCTCTTCATCTGTAAATGTAATATGCTGAATGAATACTTTGCGCTCTGGGAGATTCAAAACTGGCTTCCCTTTTACTTTGCTTGTTTTAGTTCTGCGAAGTGTAATACTCTTAATCAGAGATTGTAAACGCCTACCAAAAACAAAAGACACACCCATGAGACAGCATTAATGCAATACATATTTCATATCTCCTGGCACTGTTGTATCTTGGACATCAAGTGCACTTGCACACTGTCTGCATTTTATTTAAAATTGAAGATCAATATGAGAATTATTCAGACTAATGCAATACACTTTATATTGATTGATATTTACATAAAAAGGTTACATTACACATAGCACCAGGAATGTGGGGCAGCTGGCTGGGTGTCAGCTGCATAAGATTGCTACAGACCAGAAGGTCATGAGTTCGAGGCCTGCCCGGGTCAGGGTGAGCTCTCGACCAATTTGTGTAGCTTGTTGTTGAACTTTGCAACCCGAAAGATAGTTGCATCTGTCAAGTAGGAAATTTAGGTACCACTTTGTGAGGAGGCTAAATTTAACTGATTTCTGGAATGTTAAATTGCCTCTATATGTTGTATGTCAATGGCATTGAATGTTTGCCTGTATATGTGCATTGTAATCCGCCCTGAGTCCCCTGCGGGGGGAGAAGGGCGGAATATAAATGACGTAAAATAAATAAATAAATAAATAGTTTTTAAGAACATGGTTTATACTTAAGCCCTCCTTGATCTCCCATTGTAACCGGGCGCTGGATTGTTCTGTGCCACCATTCCTTATCTACAAAAGGCTTCAGTTTTAAGAAGGAGAGAAGAGACCACAGGTCCTTTAAGGAATTTTGAATCGGTGTGCCTGTAATGAAAGGGGGAAAAAACAAAACAAGCTATACTTTGCACAGTTCACTCAAAAATTAGTTAAGATTGGACTAACTGAAAGGAGCTTCCGTACAAAGATCAATAAAGTATGTAAAACCATTGTCAGTTTGACTATCATGCAAACAATATATGTTCACCAGTATAACCACACATTACTGCTCAAAAAGTTGTCAGATGTTTTGCAAACATATGCATTTCTAACTTCTCTCCCAATTTCCTCCTGGAATCCAGATGGACTTTTGTTTTTTGTCTGCATCTGTAGATGGATCATAAACTTGGACTGTGGTTAAATATACATTACATTACACCAACTATAGCTGGATCTACACGGCCACATAATGCAGCATTACTTACGGTCAGTGTACACGCATATAATTCAGTTCAAAGTGCGACCTCATCTACATTGACAATTAAATGTGGATCCAAGCTAGATTCCAACTGCAGCAGACAGACAACAAACTCCCACAAAAGTGCACAAAAAACTGTTAATGTGCACCAGTGCTCTGTGGTTTGCGTAATCACCTCCAGGCCACAAATTGGATCCAGGATTTCCTAAGTAATCATCTGCATAGTGAAACCACTTTCTTTAATGCTACTTTGAAACTGCAATAAATGGTCAGTGTGGATGGGTTGTAATCCAACCAGGAGCATGGCTCCTGTCAGCATAGCAATCCCACCACCAAGGTAATGCCAAGAAGGGTAGATAAGGAAGGCATGAGATTTTGAGGGATAGCAATTTAAATATAAGTAATCCCAATTCTTGCTTTAACAGCTAAGACTTCTTATACCTCAAATGTCCATTTGTATGCAAAACAAAGTCACACAATTCCAGAAACAGTGTGAAAGAATACATACATATTGAAAAGAACATTGGAGGGCCAGAGAGAAAACTTTCAACTGATTGCTCCAAGTACAGAATAAACTTAATTCTGACATGAAGTAATTTTACTGAGTGCAAACCACATGCTGTAGTCTTAACATATTGTTGTTGCCACCTTACAAGAAAAACACTGAGTCTTGTCAAAGTTTTACAATCTGAAATATACATACATTAGGAATTTAACACAATAGTACTAGAATGCTATGACACTGGCACAAATTACCTGTCAAAACCCATCTTCTCTGTGCATCTAGGTCTAACACAGCTTTTGTTTGTTGAGTATTGGGATTTCGTATTGTGTGCCCCTCATCCAGTACCACTCTCAGCCACTTTAAGTTGTGCAAAGGACTATTACTTCTAGTCTGGAACAAAATTAAATAAAAAGGTTCTACTACAAGAAAATACCACCAAAAAACAAAGAGACAGCATTTTGTTTTTTATCTTTCTGTCAGAAGAATGTATGCAGAGTTGTTGTAGGTTTTTTGGGCTATATGGCCATGTTCTAGAAGCAACATGCTTCTAGAACTTGGCCATATAGCCCTAAAAACCTACAACAACTCAGTGATTCCAGCCATGAAAGCCTTAGACAATACAATGTATGCAAACTTCATGCAGAGCAAGAAGAACTAAAACTGTACCACACATGTTTAAAAGCCAGGAAGTCAGAACAGTTTTGATCTTAACCTATAAATCCAGTTTTATTAATTCACAGTGCATAAAATTAAAGAGACTACAGATACATACATGCAATATCTCTGAGGCAGAAAATATGGCTTTTGCAGGAAGTTTCACTTGCATACTTACTCCATAGTCATTCGTTAAAACATTGTATGTTGTTAATACGACGTCCTGGCTTGAAAGTACTGCTGGATCTTTGCTTCGCTCAGAGCCATAGTAAACATACAGGTTCAACTGAACATCTGGATCAACATGTTGTTCAAACTGATCCTGAAATGAAAAAATAAAGGGAAATTTTGGCTGGCTGCTAACAGATAAATATTTCTGTCATATGTGATTTTTGCTTAGTAGGTTGAACTTAGTAAAATGCAACAGTATTTACTTAAATCATTTTTTTTGTAACCATAGAAATAATTCTACAGAAAACATGAGAAACATGCATCTGCTCAAAGCTAAAGCTTTATACAAGTTTTTATAAGATGTATGATTCTGGCTGCAATCCAATTCTCGCTTCATAGCTCTTCTGAAATCAGTAGGGGTTGTCTCTCTGCATGAACAGACACATGACTTGGCAACATGTTGCCCACCAGGTGATTTGCATATACAGTATTACCAAAAAACCCTCCAAAAAATCATTTGATCAGGAAGTAAGGGATTTTGAGCCTGAGGCATTTCAGCAGCATAATTGCCTAAATCTTACTTAAGAATATTTAAATTACACTTACAATATTGCTCTTTCCAAATCTTTCCACTTATATTTAGAGAGACACCACTGATTCTGATGGTAAAGAGGCCTACCAAAAAAAACTGCACAAACCTTAATTACACACTAAAGAAAGGCCAGCGAAGACTGAGATTAAAACATGACTGATCAGGAGCTCCAGGCAGTAAACAGACCATCAACTAGAAGAGAACCTCAAAACCATGGCTGGTAGATAAAAGCAAGCACAGCAAGAAGCAGGACTTTTAGATTGAGAATTCTATGAAGACTGAAGCCAGTGGCTAACGAGAAATAAGTGATTGTGCACATGATTGTGATGCAGCTTTTAGCAGACAACTGTCCATCATCTCAGTCCTGGGTGGAAGAAACTTCAGCAAGTAGTTCCTTAAATATCTAATTAAGCAACCAGAGGTATCAGATGCAAAGATAGACTGCTGTATTCTGTTTGCCTGATAACCTTGTTTCTTGTAGTGCTGTCTGCCTCACGCATATACACCATACACACTTCAGAGTTTGCAGAAGAAATAGAAGATTGGGGTTGTTCCGATAGTGAAAACTTAAAATTATACAATCTGATAACTTTATCAATTAGTGTGGGAAGGAATTCTACACAGTTTTAAAAGAGAAACATTTCATTGTAAGAAGACATGCCATTGACCTACTTCCATCCCTAGGTGTCTCCAGGGCTATATTTTGTTTTCGCTGAAAATCTACACCAAATAAAAGTAAGTATTCTTTTCCAATGCCAAGCAGAGACACCATATCCAACTTATAGAGAAAGTTAAGAACTAGAAAGGAAAATCATTTAAATTTCAAACCTACAATCCAGTTACTTAGGACAGAAAGTGGACAAATGATCAATGTTGTTTTGAGAGTCTTGTCAGCTTCATATTTCTTATCCTGTACAGCAGCAACAACTTGGAGAGAGAGAAAAAGCACAATTAGCTCTGCAACTGAACTGTAAGACATATATGTAGTTCTCTGTATTATATATATACACACACACACACACACACACATACAGTTCTACAAAATATCAATGTATTATACATAACAGCCTTAACAGCTGTATATGTGTGGTATGGTACATTCCACTTTCATTCGACAGGCTGTTGACATACATCTTCTTATAGACATCCTATTATTTTTTTAAAAATCTTTTAACAATTTTAAAAAATATAGTAAAGCTTTAATACAGCACTTCCATTTGAGAAATATTGTAAGTATCAGTTTATGATACCTTTTTTCTTTGTCTTTTTCAAAGGAATACTGGATTCTCCAAGAGCTGCAGCAAATGCTTCATCTTCCTGAATATCAGGAGCAGCTGCAGATCGTAGAACAAAAAGTAATGCATGTGCATGTTTCTGCCAGGATTCTGCTTAGTTTTGTTTATAAACGTACCTATTGATCTACCCACATTTGCATGTTTTCGAACTGCTAGGTTGGCAGAAGCTGGGCTCACCCCGCTCCCCAGATTGAAACTGCCAACCTTTCAGTCAGCAAGTTCAGCAGCTCAGCGGTTTAGCCCACTGCGCTACCAGGGGGCCTATCTTACTAACATAGGGATAACAATAACACTGGAGATCATAGAATCATAGAGTTGGAAGAGACCACAAGAGCCGTCCAGTCCAACTCCTGCCAGATATTAACACTGAGCTACCTCTCTGTGTGAAAGCAATGGGCAAGTCTTTTGAGACACCGTGTTTATTCTTAAAATCACCAATATTTTCTAAAATTGAGACAATAACTCCACATTGTGAATGTATGCACACTTTTCAAAAACCACATAAGGATACCAATCCTGGAATGGGGGGAAAAGACACAAAATCTGAGTACTGAAGTGTCATACCTTTTCTTCTCTTTCCTGTTGCTGCAGGCTTTCTCCCCACTTTAGCTGGACAAACAGGAGAAGTGTTAATGCATTAAACAAAAATGCAAAGAAATAGTAGAAAAATAATATCAAAAGTAAAGGGAAGCTCACTTTTTATTTGTGTTCCCTGTTCTTCAGGATCAGAGTCACTGCTCATCAAATACTTTGGTTTCTTTCCTGTATTTCTGAAGGATTAAGAAAGAAATAGATAACATACAGAATTCTTCCCATATTCTTAATCAAATAATTCAGTCTACTGGCTTTATCTGTACATACTATAAAACAACAATCTTCTGACTGCCCAGTTTTCAGTACATGTAACAATGTAACTTGGTATAACCATCCAAAAAGCTTTCTTCTCTTTTTAATTCCCAAAAGTACTCTCCTTATAAAGACATGTGCCAGACTGTGTTGTCAAATGCTTTCATAGCTGGAATCAGTGGGTTGCAGTGAGTTTTCCGGGCTGTATGGCCATGTTCCAGAAGCATTCTGTCCTGACATTTCATCCACAACTATGGCAGGCATCCTCAGAGGTTGTGAGGTAAGTTTGAATCTAGGCAAGTGGGGTTTATACATCTGTGGAATGTCCAGGGTGGGAGAAAAAGCTCTTGTCTGTGTGAATGTTGCAATTGATCACCTTGATTAGCACTGAATATCCTTGCAGCTTCAAAGCCTGGCTGCTTCCTGCCTGAGGGAACCCTTTGTTGGGAGGTGATTAGCTGGCCCTGATTGTTTCTTGTCTGAAATTCCCCTGTTTTTTAGTGTTGGTCTTTATTTACTGTCCTGATTTTAGAGGGGGGTTTTAATACGGGGAGCTAGATTTTGTTCATTTTTAACAGAATTGTCAACAAATTGGAGGTAACCATGAAAATGAACAAAATCTGGTTACATGAAAATAGAATAAATTAAAGAATCTACCTTTTCGGATGCAGCCTGGATGACTGAGAAGGAATCGAATTGTCTTCATCCTTTCTGTCGGAAGTATTCACCTGAAACCCACATTTGGGTTCTTCAGACAAGAGAAAAATAATTATCTTAGAAATCAATTTATTATTATTTATTTACTGTATTTATATGCCGTTTTTCTCACCCCTGGGGGGACTCAAAGCGGTTTACAACAAATAATGGCAAAATGCAATGCCTTACATATGTAATAACCAAATCATAAATCTAAACCAGTGGTTCCCAAAGTGGGCGGTACCACCCCCTGGAGGGCGGTGGGGCAATCCAAGGAGGCGCTGGGAGGCTCAGGAGAATTTGGGGGGCGTTGAACCCCTGTAAGGGGGCGGGGGCGTGAGCCAGGCTTGCACTTGCAGGGTCCCGCACTTGCAAGGACATCCCCATTGGAAGAAAGAGGCCGATACACAGAACTGTGCCATGGGCGAGGTTGACAAGAGGAAGGAGGCGCGCATTGCAGTTTCCATGGCAACGCCTGCCTGGGGATTCCAACTCGCAGGGACACAGTCGCAAGCGTGCAATCCCCGGGCAGGCATTGCCGTTTGATCCAGATCTGTCATTCATGGGGATCTTAGTGGTCTGTGGAAGTCAGAGCTGAATTGGCTGAAGGTACTGCAAATCCCATCATCCGTTGCTCATACTCCCCCAAACATAGTTTTTGTGATTATTTATGGAATTTAATGTTTGTATTTGACACCTTTATTTACTATATTTTATGAAAAAGATAGAAACATTAATACATATATCTTTCTGTTTAATTGCTATTCAAATTAAAAATAATAATTTCTAGGGGGCCGCTGAGTAATTTTTTTTCTGGAAAGGGGGCAGTAGGCCAAAAAGGTTTGGGAACCACTGATCTAAGCAAATCATATAACTATGCATAAATTCAATGAGACAATTAACCCTTAGATAAGAGAACATTTAAACATGAAAACATAAAAATTAAAAACAATAAAAACATTAAAATCACATGATCCAAACTAGTAGATCGAGCCATTCCAAATGTCGATTGCACATATTCCATATTTACTTCTTGTATTGCATTACTTTACTAGTCAAAGACTTGGTCTCATAACCATGTCTTTGTTCTCTTCCTAAAGTCCAGGAAGGCTACATCAAAACAACTAGAATGCTTAACATAAATTACAATTCCTCAAATGTATTTTCATTGAGTGAGATCTAAACTAACTCACTCTCTGATTCCCATTCCATCAAAAGACATTTAGATAGTTGGCTAATATTGGGCCCTTCCACACAGCCCTATATCCCAGAATTTCAAAGTAGAAAATCCCACATTATCTGAGTATAATCTCAAATAAACCACTTCAAATGAGATATTGTGGGATTTTCTGCCTTAATATTCTGGGCTATGGGGCTGTGTGGAAGGGCCCTTATTTGACACATCTCAAAAGGACCAAGCAATAACTACTTTAGTATGGATCCGGCCCACTTACGCCTGGCCTCTAATTGGGCATGAATCAAATTACCTATGTGTAGAACAGCGCTTCATTAAGCAAATTACCTTTTATGTTGGTTTTTGCAGTAGGAATACATTCCTAAGGAAAGAAACAGAAGCAACACAATACAATTGTATTTAAAACTGATGAAACATTGTTAGTTCTGTACATAAAAATCACTAGATCAAACAGAAATTATGTTAAAACATGCAGAAGTATTTTATAGAATAGGTGAAACATGATTAAGTCTTCTCCAACTCTCGTATCCACAGAACTCCACAAGTCCAAACATCAGAAAACAGACTTTCGTTTTTATATGTGCTACAAAGACAACTCCTAAATAAATGTATGCCTGAAAACCGTATTCAATGACAAATACAAAGTATAGCCTTAACATATCCATTGTGAATTCCAGACCTCACCTCCTTGACTTGATGACTTTTCCTTTGAACAGGAAGAGGTTGGCCTTCATGAAAACTGGTAAGAATTACTGCAATCATAGTCAGCGTTTTACCCTAAAATACAGGAAACAAGGTGTCAGTATTCATTCATAAACCATTATCATGTGTGTGTGTACATATGTTTTACTGCTTTTTTATTAGAGGTGCATGTTAATGATTATTAGCCATTAAGAGTCTTTGTGGTGCCCTGTACCTAGTGTTACTTTTTCTGTAGATCAAATGCTCCAAATTATCCAATGATTACAGAACGATTCCTTTTTATTTGATTTTGTCTTTTGAAACAAGGAGAACATTTATTTATATGCTTCTTATATATTTTGAAAGGTGTGAAAAAATATGATAAAAACCTGAATCCCTGAAAAAAGGTGGATATTTATTTCATAGCATTAAGGCACTAATGGCCATCTTCTATATTGAGCTAAAGAGTACATTGCCACTGGACAGACTCAAACAGAATGAAAGTTATATATTCATATTCCTGTGTCCATTATATGCTTGCATGTATGGACACATTTTTCACTCACATACTTCTTTCAAATAGGTGTTCTTTCGGTCTTACATTTTCTTACACATTTAACTCACAGACATAAGGTTCAGTTACACAAACATAATTCTGTCCCATATATTCTCAGCCTTCAGAAGGTGACATTGGAAGACTATTGCTTATTATTGCTTATTACTTGGCTTTTGGCATACAGGAATCTACAGGGTTCCAATCAGCATCTTCATAAAATTGCAGGAGAGGTTGTATAGAGGCACTGGGTTGTGTTACCACCTATATGCTAATGACTCACGGTTCATATTTCTCCTTTCTGTTTGACTCTAGGAAAGCCGACAAAAGCCTCAAAACGTTATATTCAAAGAGTCAGTTTAAAGGGTCAAGGAAACAGAGCAACCAATAAGGATTGTTTTCATATTTGGCTGGAGTTACACTTAAAAATGAACCTGTTCCAACTTACAAACAAATTCAACTTAAGAAGAAACCTACACACCCTATCTTGTTTGGAACTTGGGGACTGCCTGTACCAGCCATCTTAAATCTTCTGATGCTAAAAATTTAGATGATTTCATGAGTTATGTTTTCTTTCCAATGTCAAAAATTCTTAGTTTGACTACTACACACACCTTATCACCTCCCATAGCTAGAAGATATTTGAGTGGAAAGACACATGTATTGTAGGGCTCTTAAGAATGCCCTGAACCAGTTGGACTGGAAGTTGTCATGAAGAACAAGAGGGAGAAGTCCTTGTGGATTATGGTGACAACGAAGTTTGATGGATTGAAGACTGATCAGAGCTTCCACGTTTAGCAACATTGGTTTCTATTTCTTCACTGTCCCACTGTGGACTGTAAACCAATATACATAGAAATACTGCAAATAAATAAATTACCAAACCCATATCATCTGCCAATATTCCTCCAAGAACATTTTCTGGTCGCTTTTTTTCAGCAAAGTTTATGATTGTATTGTAGAAGTGGTTCTCCCTCTCTTCCCAAAATGGGGGCAATTCCCGATTGTTTTCACGTGAAATCATCCACGCTAAAGCTTGCTTCTGATGTGGAAGTAATGGAGTTGAAACAGCCTGTAAGGTTAAGATGTCATATATACTGTTTTATTATAGCAAAAGCCACAAACTATAGTACTTTATTACTTCTCATCATAATGTTCTAGGATTTAATTAGCATATCAATGCACTTTCTCTAATCACAACATACCCCAGTATGGCATTATTATTATTATTATTATAGTGTCAGAAGCGACTTGAGAACCTGTAAGTCGCTTCTGCTGTGAGAGAATTGGCCATCTGCAAGGAGGCTTCTCTCATGTTCCCACATGAGAAGTTGAAGCTGACAGATGGGAACTCACCCCGCTCCCCAGATTCATCTTCAAAAAATTGCTGGAGAAGTTGTACAGAGACAGTGGGTTGTGTTACCACCACTATGCTAATGACACGCGACCTTTCAGTCAGCAGTCCTACCAGCACCCATTGCGCCACTGCGGCTTCTAGTTTGGCATTATGAATAGAATATATACCTCTGCAGCTTCCATTTCACGGGTTTTATCATCTTCCTTCAGATCTTCAAAGAGTTTGTCAAATTCAGTTTTAAGCTAGAATACAGGACATACACAAAAGTTAGTCTTCTCTATTCTATCAAATGAATTTGCAACATAATTTTTACCATATATGAACTAGGACTAATCAACTGTTTCATGTGATTAATCCATTTGCTGAGCTCTTTGGGGCTAAAAGTGCTTCTGTTCATGTAAAGATGGACTGCACATTACCAAGAGGATTTGAAAATGAACTGTATGGCCCTAGAATTGATGAAGCTCAATGACATAAACAAAAAGCTTAAAGAAGAGGGATCTGAGGTTTAGAGAGTATGACTTGCAGAAGCCAGTAGGCTTCCTGGCTGAGCAGGAATTCTAATGTCTTAGTCTGACACTCAAACTACAGCACACTGGCTTTCAATATTCCTACACCTCTCTGAAAGGCACTATTACTTCCACAACTTTTTACAAGCATAGCCATATGCACCCTAATTGCACAACAAAATGAGAATGCATTATACCTGCTCAGTTGTCATTTGTACAGCAGCATGGACCGGAGCAGTATAACTTGTTCCAGATTTTCCAGCTTTCCAGCAGGTACCTACATTATTTTTAAGAGAATGAAAAAGAGTGAGTGAGACTCATCAATGTCTGTAGATTTTCTCTTACCCCCAGCAGGGCCAAATGTCTTTCCATTTACAGTGTTCTACAACATTCACATTAAAACTCACTAAGTCAAACCTCTCATATGCTGAGCAATAAAATGTTCACTGGGGCAGTATAGAAAATAATCATTGAACTTAATTTACCTGGAGTAAATAACATCAATCCATGCATTTTGAGTCGATTTAGAACCACTTGCTTATTTTGCTCTTTTCCCCAAAAGCTCAAATGCACTGGCATGGTGAATGCATTTTTTGCACCAAAGGGAACAACTCTATAAAAAAAGAGAGAAAATGGCTACATTACATTTATATCCTGATATTCCCAAGGAGTTCAGGGCAGCTTATATGGCTCTCCCGCCAAAGCCCTCACTCACACACACACACACACACTTTTTCCCATCTTTATTATTTCTTGGGAGTAAGTTTATTGAACACAATGTAATTTATTTCTGAACATACAGAGGAAGAATGGTGTTCTAAGCCACCATATAAACTTTCTCAGTTTATGCAATCTGTTAACACTGCTTCCAAATATTTTCCTATGCTTCTCACTGGGAGTTACTCTGGAAGCACACATGTGATTTCATATGAGTAAAATCAAAGTTACACTTTTATTACATGTTACTGCTAAATTGCTATTTAAGAAAGCAATGGTTGTACTCATGACAAAAACAGCGACCACACCGTGCAAACTCTTCTTACCCTTCTATCACTGCCATTTTGTTGTCCATGATGGATGCCAAACATGCTGCCAACTCTTTTTTGATGTGGCCAACCTGGTCTCCATTTACATTATTTACTTGAATAGCATTCTTGTCATATGGATTATTAGGTTGTCGCTGGAGTGCAACCATTTCATTATTATTGACCTGAAAATTAGTTCCAAATGTTAGTTAGAAAAGCAAACTTATCCTGATAGCTGGCACATTTATCTTTGAACAATGAATCGTATTGCTTTATGTCACTCCTTGACACAATGGCCTATAATCCAATGGATGTTTTTATGAGCTAAAAGGGGGAGGCAGGTTAACCAATTTCCCCTCTCTATCTCATAATATTCCAAAATACCCTCTGAATCATTATAGCACATCTGGAGGTAGAGTAAGCATACCGATCTCTGTGTTCAGCCAACAGAAGCTTCTGTTGGATCAGATCAGCAAGTACCAATCACACATGTTTAACAACTCCAATGTATTTTATCCCATTAAGTAGGCAAGTAGCAGCACAGCAAATATTTCCTTGTTCACAGAGTTGAACTTTTAGGAGAAAAACTGAAAGAATTTAATGACAGACTAAATTTAACTGTATAGAACCTGTTTGAAAGGTTTGCAAAGATAAACAGAATGATGGTTATTTAAATACACAAAGTATTAGAAATATACATTGCATAACCTAAGGTTATCAACACCCTTTCTGCATTAAAAAGCATGAAACATGAGTGCATTATAATCTTTTTAATAAAAATTACAGTATTATATACATCTTCAAATATAGACCAAGCTTAGCTGGATCCACATCTGGATAATAATTTGTCCTTATTTTGATCCTATTCTTGTCTGAACATAACATCCTTCTGGTTTCAAAGTGAAAGCCTTTTCTTTTGCACACCTGAGGAATTATATGCCATTTTGCTCTGTACTTTTTTAAAAAATTCAGTGTTTGTATATGCATGCCCTATGCACACATGTAAATTGGGAGTGAGGTGGAATCCAGGAAGGAGGGAGGAGGATGAGATAGAAGGTGGACCAGTTTGGTGGATGGCTATCTAGTTCTAATAAGCATGGTGTCACATTTTTAATAATATTCAAGAGTATGCATGTGATAACCACATATTTAAATAACTGATTGTTAGCACAGCCGATGAAATTGAAGTATCTTTTTCAGAACTAACATTCAATTCTGTATAAAGTGGCAGGTGGTGAAAGGTCACGGTGAGAAAGATACCAAAGAGGTTTACCTTAGCATCTATGTTCAAGAAGCATGGTGTTATTTTTTTAATTCCATGCAAGCAGATCTCTGCATATGCAAATATCTGAAGGGATGTCTCGATTTCAGAAGCTCTGTATGCCTTTGGCTATAACCAGGTATTCTGTTTTATCATTCAAGCTCTCAATGTTACCAAGTATTATTCCTCCAGTACTTACCACCCCTGTATAGTATCGTAATCCAACTATATTGCCTCGCAAAATTCCAAATAAAACAGCTGAATCTATGTCTTCATCAGACACTCCAGTAATATCAACTCCCACAATGTCTTCTAGGCTGGGATAAAATTCACGGGTAAAAGGATTGTAATGTCTGTCCCCATACAACTCAGGATCCAGTTCCCAGGAGAAGTTTCTACAGAAAAACAAAACAAAACATAAACAAAAAGATTTCTACAAAAGTTGAGAAGCGGTGAGAATCCTGCTTAACATCACTGGCAATTTATATGAACAAGAACCTAACACTTCCTAAGAATCTGACAAGTTAATAGCCATTTTCTCATTTCCACACCTGTACATCTCAACAAGACAGATGTGTAGCGTTTCTATCAAAGATCATATTAACTATGAATTCGGATAGACATTAAACAGGTCAGTTTTCCCCTTCACTCTCTGTATATTCAAAGGGGGGGGGGGCAAGTTCTAGCATTACAGATTATGTTGATTGCTATTCCAATCAGCCCGAACCAATATAATCAATGGCAAATAATCCCATGAGTTGCGGTTCAGAAATACCTAATGTGACACACATTCTGATCTACAAGAAGATAACTGAAAGTTAATCAAACCTCACCTATCGTTCCAGAAAGAAAGCAAATCTGTGCTGATTAAGAACCTGGCTCCCAACAAATCGATCTCCCAATATCATGTTTACTTTAGATCCCACAACACCCATGTTCACAGATGTGTGAGAAAAACAGGGAAAGAATGGGAAATAGAAAGTTCTAAAAGGAAAAGATAACTGTAGGAAAGAGTTCTTTGGGTCACTGTCCCAGTATATAGATCAGGCATGGGCAAATGTCGGCCCTCCGGGCATTTTGGATTTCAACTCCCACAACTCTTAACAGCCTAGTGCCCATGTCTGGTAAAGATGTACACAGCTTGCCTAAATATGAGGTGTTCAAGGGCTGCAGTTTCCCTTTGGAAAGGAGTGGTGTGTTACTGGATCTTTAAAATATTTTTACATCTACTGGTAGGTACAAGATAGAAAGAAGTGAAAACTGAAAACTTGGCTTTTCGAGCAAGCTTTTGGAGCCTCAGTATAATCAGACAAATTTGAATCGGAAAATGACATAGGAACGGCTAAGATGATGGAACGGATAAGAACTAAACATGATGACAGAGTTTTAATTTTTTTATTGTTTACTGTTTTGATGCTTTTAGATATATTGTAATGTGATGTTTTTGATTTTTACCGATGTATGGCATCGAATTGTGTCGACTGTTCTCCGCCCTGAGTCACCTTCGGACTGATATGGGCGGGGTAGAAATAGCGTAAATAAATAAGTGTCGACTGTTCTCCGCCCTGAATCCACATTGAACGGAATTATCTGGCAGTGTGGATTCAGATATTCCAGTTCAAAGCAGATATTGTGGGTTATCTGCCTTGACATTCTGAGTTATATGGCTGTGTGGAAGGGCCCCAAGATATCTTCTCTGGAGTCTATCATACTGCATTATTTCTCTTTTTAAACAGCTTGCCCTCTTCCCTAATTAGAATCAGCAGTCTCATGCCATCCTCTTCCACTTTCGTTTCCATGGAAGAACATATTGTTATCTCTAAGTGGGGACATTTAGTTATATCTAAATGGGGACTCTTCTTATAAAAAGGCAGGGGTAACCATACTGATTATAAGAGAAGTGCCAACATTTATATTATAGTAAAATACTTAGGAAGTATTTCTGCATTGTCATTTCTCTTCGAGACCCATTCGGCGTGTATTCTCAAAAAAGGCTGCAGCATTGTGGATAGTGCGTCTCCATGCCTCCCGATGTGAGGCCAGGGTGGACCATTGTTGGTGATCAATCTGGCTGAGCCTGAGATGTTGTTTCAGGGAGTCCTTATATCTCTTTTTTGGGGCATCTCTCTTGCGCGAGTTCACCATAGAGTAGTATCTTTGGGAGGCGGTGGTCCTCCATCCTATGGACGTGCCCTGCCCAGCGCAGTTGTTTTCAATAGCATACATTTATATTATAGTAAAATACCAATATGAGGCCAATGATAAAAGTATAAAACTATCTGGCGACCCATGATCTCCACACTAGTTTGGGTGAAGACTTTGCCAGTTCCCTTCTCTGACACATAATAATAATAATAATGAGTTAAAAACTGGACGGCAGAACATTGGATACGGGAAAATGTTGGAAAATAAGGAGGGATTAAGGAAAAGCTTGTTTAGTTTCCAAAATCAGACTTAGTGCAGCTTAAATGACTGAGGTGCAAAAGGAAGGATCCTGAGGCTCTTAGGAATTGTGGAAGTCCAAAACACCTGGAGGGCCGAAGTTTGCTCATGCCTTCAGTAGTGATTTTAGGCCCAGGGGAAATCCTGACCTGACAAGACACATCTCCCTACAACCACCGGAGAGTGAAAGACACCAAGCTCACTGAAGGTGCATCTCCACTGCAGAATTAATCCAGTTCGATACCACTTTTAACATCCATTTATTTATTTATTTAAAACTTTTGTACCCCGACCTTCTCACCTCTATAGAGGGACTCAGACCGGCTTACAGCAAAATTCAACACTATACAATTTAAAAACAACTACAACAACGTATTAAAATACATAAAAACCCAGCATAAAACCACATCGCTACTAAAACAATTCCACTCGATCTGTAAACGTGGTCATAGCCTACATTCAGACAATAGCCAATCTCAGCCTATTCTGGGAAGGCTTGGTTCCACATCCAGGTCTTCACCAGCCTCCTAAAGGACAACAGAGAGGGGGCAGATCTAGCATCACTTGGGATTACTTTACACTCTTTCTTGTGGGAGAGAGTTCCACAGCTGAGGGGCCACCACAGAGAAGGCCCCGCCTCTCGTCCCCACCAGACGCGCTTGCGAAGCTGGCGAGACCGAGAGCAGGGCCTCTCCGGAGGATCTTAATGTCCTTGGATGGTTCATAGGGGAGAATCCATTCGGACAGGTAAACTGGGTTGTGTAGGTTAAAACCAGCACTTTGAATTGTGCCCGGAAGCTAATTGGCAGCCAGTGGAGCTGGAGCAGCAAGGGGGTTGTGTGCTCCCTGTGCCCCGCTCCTGTTAGTAACCTGGCTGCCGAGCGTTGGACTAATTGCAGCTTCCGAGCAGTCTTCAGAGGCAACCCCACGTAGAGAGCGTTGCAGTAGTCTATTCGAGATGTAACCAGAGCGTGGACCACCGTGGCCAAGTCAGACTTCCCAGGGCCGTAGCCATGGCTCACCCTGTTTTGTTATCAGAATGCTGGGGATATACTGTTGTCAGTTTATGAATAAACATAACAGTTGAAATAATGTACCAGTACCACCCCAGCCTTGGCCACCCTGAGAATGCTTGTACAGGTGATCTCTGGGTGTTTTTTTAACGTAAGTTGAATGGCCATCTGTCTGGAATGCTTAGATGGTGTAGTCCAGAATGGGGATGGACTGGATGACCTCTAGAGGTCTCTTCACGATGTGATTCTGTGAAGACTATCCACCCCTGGCACGCAGGACATGGGGAAGGCCTCCCCTCCCATCCAAGGCGAGGCCTCCTTCCCTCCCACTCCATTCCAGCCTGGTTTCGTTCCTGTTCATCACAGGCGCCAACCCGAAAGAGAAGCCACGGGGACTGCCCACCGCCAAGTACCCAAAGCCACGGCGAAAAGGCCCAAAGAGCGCCGCCTCAGCCCACCTCACAAACCCTCGAGCCATGGTGCTCTCCTCCGAAAGGACTAAGATGCTGGCGCGGCGCGAAAATCCCCGCCACTGTGCACGCGCCCCTCTGCCAAGCGTCGTTTCTCATTGGCCGAACTCACGGAGAGACAGCCGCACCCACCAATGGAGAAGCACCTCGAACGAATAAGCTGTTGGGGGAGGGGGCGGCCCAGATTCAGACCAAGGTCTACGCCCTCTCTTTGCTCATTGGTTGTTTCCCGCGTCAGTTTGTAAACTGGCAGTTCACGGTGAGGCGATGACGTCATTACACGCGCAAAGTAAACATAAAGAGGGCGGGGCCTCGGGAATACTTTTCCAATGGGTGGCAGTCAGTGAAGAATACAGAGTACAGGGCCTGCATCTGGATTTTCAAATCACTCCAAAAATCCACGTGTGTCCTGCCCACCAAAGGCCCTTCCACACAGCCGTATAACCCGGAATATCCAGGCAGAAAATCCACAATCTCTGCTTTGAACTGTATGAGTCCACACTCAGATAATGTGGGATTTCCTGCCTTGATATTCTGGGATATAGGGCTGTGTGAAAGAGCCCTCAGAGGATCTATGTTGGAAAGTAGGAAAATGGGATTTATACATCTGTGGAATAATGTCCAGGGTGGGAGAAAGAACTCTTGTCTGAGGTAGGTGTGAATGTTTCAATTGGCCACCCCGATTAGCATTTAATGCCCTAGCAGTTTCAAGGTCTGGCTTCTTACTGCCTATGGGAATCCTTTGTTGAGAGGTGATTAGCTGGCCTGATGGTTTCTTGTCTGGAGTTCCCCGTTTTGAGTGTTGTTCTTTATTTACTGTTATGATTTTTAATACTGGTTGCTGGATTATGTTCATTTTCATGGTTTCTGTCTTTCTGTTGACATTATCCACATGCTTGTGGATTTCAGTGGCTTCTCTGTGTGATCTGACCTGGTGGTTGTTATTTATTTATTTACTTTGCTTCTATACCGCCCCTCTCAGCCCGAAGGCGACTCGAGGTGGTGTACATATGGCAAGGACTGCCCAAGGTAAACACATCAACAGTTACCAACAGAATCACATCATATACAAATTAGCAATTAAAATTAAACACAATATCAGCGTCTCGTTATTAAATAGATTTCCAATTGCGGAGGCGGCGTTCCTTATGTAGCAGGAAAAATCCTACCAAATATTACCCCTTTGACTCCAAGGCGCAGGAACGAGAAGACGTGACAACTGGGTTACTTTTCAGAAAACACAGTTTATTCTAGATCCACACCTGCAGGGTCTGCCCTTTTTGGCGTAACAAGACGCAAGGAACAGAACCCCCCTCAGTCATTCAGTTTTATACAATCAATGGAGCCGGTCTAAGTCCCACCCCATTCATTCATTTCATTGGCTATCACTCATGATGTGCTTCTGATTCTAACCAATTAACAATGCATTAGGTAATCTAATATTCCATTGGCTAAAAGACACTACGCAGTTTATTTTCTGACCAATTCTTAAAGCTACCTCTATGTGCGTAGCTTGTCCCTATATTGTTACTTTCTCTGATAAGCTTTCCCACCGGTCCTGCCAAGTGGGTGTTTCATCAGGCTAACACATGCGATGTCTCCTAAACCAATCTCTGCCTGGTAAACAAAGTGCACATGGAGTTTTCCTAACCAATGGTAATGCATCCAGGACAACCAATGAGGTGGCTTTTCTTTTAAGCCAATCACTGCTGTTTTCTAACGTGCTTGCTAATCTCTGCATTCTTCTCTATGCTTATGCTTGGTCGCATTTTCTCCTGACGTTTCTTCTGCAACTCAATGAGTCTCCTTCACTTAGGCCTCAATTTAATAATCATACTACATCTGCAAATGCCCGGTCAAACAGCCATGTCTTAACCTTCTTGCGAAATGTCAGGGGGGAGGGGGCTGATCTGATGTCACTAGGAAGGGCGTTCCAAAGCCGAGGAGCCACCACTGAAAAGGCCCTGCCTCTCGTCCCCACCAATTGCGCCTGCAATGCAGGCGGGACCGAGAGCAGGGCCTCTTTGGATGATCTTAAACATCTTGTTAGAGTGGTCCAGCATTTCTGTGTTCTCAAATAATTATTATTAAAACAAATTAATTAATGACATGGCTCCAAAGCAAGAGGTGCACCACCACTGTAGAATTAGTGCAGTTTGACAGCACTTTAACTTAGTGCTATGGAACCATGGGAGTTGTAGTTCAGTGAGGCACCTGCACTCCTTGGCAGAGAAAGATAAATCTACATAAATAACAATATAATGTTAGTTTGTGGGATTAACATAACTCAAAAACCACTGGACGAATTGACACCAAATTTGGACACAACACACCTATTAGGCCAATGAGTGACCATCACTCATAAAATTATTTATTTATTTATTTACTCTACTTCTATACTGTCCTTCTCAGCCCGAAGGCGACTCAAGACGGTGCACACATGGCAAGGACTGCCGAAGACAAATACATCATCAGTTACTAACACAATCATATCATACACAAATTAGCAATTAAAGTTAAAACACAATATCAGCCTCTCATGAAGTCGATTTCCAATTGCGGCGGCGTCATTCCTTAGGTCTCAATTTAATAACCATACTACGTCTGCAAATGCCCGGTCAAACTGCCAGGTCTTGACCTTCTTGTGAAATGTCAGGAGGGAGGGGGCTGATCTGATGTCACTAGGGAGGGCGTTCCAAAGCTGAGGAGCCACCACTGAAAAGGCCCCGTCTCTCGTCCCCACCTGTGAAAAACACAATGAAAGAGACTTTAAAAGCCAAAAAAAATAAAAAAATACATTACAATGCATGCGCAAAAAACACACACACACATACATATACACAAATATATATACACACAAAGTACATATACACAGACTGGGCCACAGCAACGCGTGGCAGGGGACAGCTAACCCTAACCCCCTCCTTTCTATCCTTCCACCGAATGCAACTAAAAAGTATATTCCCACCCTCAGCGTGCCGCTCTCCCCTTTCCTTATTCACAACCGCAGTTGCGGAAAGTGCGTAACGCTCGGAGCTTCCCGACCCAGCTATCATACTATCATCTATCATACTATCTCTTCTTCCCACGGGGGCGTGGCCTGACGCGGAAGCCAAGCCCGGGGGGCGGGGTCTATGGGCTGGGGCTCAACGCCATAGAACCCAATGCCATGGAATCCACCTGTTGTGGGCGGTCTCTTCTTTCCCTGGGGGCGTGGCCTGACTCGGATTCGAAGTCCGGGGGCGTGGCCTGTGGGCTGGGGCTCAACGCCATAGAACCCAATGCCATCGAATCCACCTTTGGTGGGCGGTCTCTTCTTTCACTGAGGGCGTGGCTTGGTGGAAAACTAAGCCGGGGGCGTGGCCTATGGGCTGGGGGCTCAATGCCATCGAATCCACCTTTTGTGGGCGGTCTCGTCTTCCCTTGAGGGCGTGGCTCTGTGCCAAAGCGCAGCCCAGGGGCGGGGTCTATGTGCTGGGGCTAAATGCCATAGAACCCAAAGCAATGGAATTCCCCTTTAGTGGGCGGTGTCGTCTTTCCTTGGGGGCGTGGCTTGATGCGAAAGCGCCACTCGGGGGGCGGAGCCTGTGGTCTGAGGCTCAATGCTATAGGACCCAATTCCACAGACCCCCTCTTTTGTGGGCGGAGTCTCCTTTCCCTGGGGGCGTGTCCCGACGCGGAAGCGAAGCCAGCGGGCGTGGCCTGTGCTCCCGGGCTGAGGGCCATAGCAGCCGATGCGAGGCAGGCGCCATGGTGCAGCTGTACAACTTGCACCCGTTCGGCTCGCAGCGAGTGGTGCCCACGAAGCAGGAGCCGGCGCTCTTCTGCTGCTGCGGGCGGGAGGCGCTGCTGGTGGCCTCCTTGCCGGGCGCCTGCCGGGTGGAGGCCTTCGCCGCCGGGCAGCAGGAGCGCTGCGAGCCCCTGGGCTCCTTCAACACCTTGGGACGGGTCCTCCGCATGGCCTACGCCGAAGCCGGTGAGCCCCACTCACCCAGGGACACTCTTTCCTTAGAGGTTACCTACATTTAGGAAGATTGGAGGAGTTCCCTTCTCTGGGGGCTTTTAAACAGCGGTTGGATGGCCATCTGCCGGGAGTGCTTTGATTGTGTCTCCTTGGGTTGGACTGGATGGCCCTCGGGGTCTAGAATTAACTCTAAACCTTGCTGGGTGGCTATGAGTTTTCCGGGCTATGTATAGCCATGTTCCAGAAGCATTCTCTCCTGACGTTTCGCCCACATCTATGGCAGGCATCCTCAGAGATGGTGAGGTCTTTTGGAAACTAGGCAAATGGAGTTTATGTATCTGTGGCATGTCCAGGGTGTTCAAGGAGATCAATTGCAGCCTTCACACTGGCCTCAAACAGACAAGAGTTTTTTCTTCCATCCTGTGCATATATAAACCCCACTTGCCTAGTTTCCAACAGACCTCACAACCTCTGAGGATGCCTGCCATAGATGTGAGCGAAATGTCAGGAGAGAGTGCTTCTGGAACGTGGTCATACAGCCCGAAAAACTCACAGCAGCCCAGTGATTCTGGCCATGAAAGCCTTCGACAACACATATCTCTCGGCATTACTTCGCGAACGAAGATTCTTAGGAAGGACTCATCCCACGCTTTTTACAAGCGCGTTGATGACTAAAAAGGCCAATCTGAGATAGGCAAGTCCGGTTGCAGAAGGCACAGCAGAAAGTCTCCTTGGGTGATGTTGTTTCCAAGTTGCGGTTCTTTCTGCATTGTCGTTTCTCTTCGAGACCCATTCGGTGTGTCTTCTCGAAAAAGGCCGCAGCGTTGTGGATAGTGCGTCTCCATGCCTCCCAATGTGAGGCCAGGGTGGACCATTTTTGATGATCAATCTGGCCAAGCCTCAGATGTTGTTTCAGGGAGTCCTTATATCTCTTTTTTGGGGCGCCTCTTTTGTGCTGACCCATGGCAAGTTCACCATAGAGTAGTATCTTTGGGAGGCGGTGGTCCTCCATCCTAGAGACGTGCCCTGCCCAGCGCAGCTGTGTCCTCAATAGCATGGCCTCAATGCTGGTGACTCCTGCTTGCTCAAGGACAGCAACATTAGTCACATAGTCAGTTCAGTGTATATTTAGGATTGTGCGAAGACAGCGCTGATGAAAGCGTTCGAGGAGTCATAGGTTTTGGCGATAGGTGACCCACGTTTCAGACCCATAGCGGAGAATAGACAGTACGATAGCTCTGTACACACTGATTTTGGTGCTTTGCCTCAGGTGCTTGTTGCTCCAGACTCTTTTGTGAAGCCTTCCAAATGCACCAAATGCCTTTGCTAATCTGTGATCTATCTCTTTATCAATCTTGGCGTCTGAAGAGATGATGCTTCCCAGGTAGGTGAACTGCTGAACGGACTTAAGCACAGATTTGACTATGCTGACGTGGGGATGATGGTGTTCTTCCTGTGGTGCGGGCTGGTAGAGAACCTGCCATACATGTGGGCGAAATGTCAGGAGAAAATGCTTCTGGAACGTGGCCAGAACACATATACACCTGCTATATAGAGTATATTGTGATATTGAAGAAACCACAATAATAATAATAATAATAATCTTTATTTATATCCCGCCACCATCTCCCCGAAGGGAACTCGGGGCAGCTAACATGAGGCCAAGCCCAAAGATACAATACAGCAAAATAAAATAGAAAATGCAAACAACAAAAATTACATCGCAATAAAATACATCCAGAAGCAAAATAAAATAAACAATGCAAAATAACATAATATAAAACTGAACATAATGGGTGGGCCAAATGGACAAGGTAAAATGATAAAACCCTGGATGAGGTAGGAGTAGAAAAAATGTATTTGGGAGGAACCCAAAAACGATGAACAGTGGGGATTAGGATTTCAGTTTAGGATGGGGGGAAAGTGCATCATAAGGGCAAAACTGTAGAAGGAACAAACAGATATGTCTCCAAAGACACATCAGAAGAGCCAAGTTTTCAGATCTTTCTTAAAGGCTGCTAGGGTGGGGGCTTGCCTAATCTCTTCAGGTAGTGAGTTCCAAAGTCAGGGGGCCACAGCGGAGAAGGCTTTCTCCCTCGTTCCCACAAGTCATGCCTGTGATAGAGGAAGGGACGAAAGGAGGGCCTCCCTGGAGGATCGGAGGGATCATGCAGGTTGGTGGTAGGAGATGCGGCCACGAAGGTAGGCAGGTCCCAAACCGTTCAGGGCTTTATATAGGTAATAACCTATATTAATGGCCATCCAGTGCAACCCCATTCTGCCCTGCAGGGAGACACAATCCAAACGCTCCCAGCAGGTGGCCATCCAACCCCTGATTTAAAATCCATGGGCTTTAAAGTAGGATGCTTACTCTGTGCATACTTTTTTAAAGCAGGCACGGGCAAACTTCGGCCCTCCAGGTGTTTTGGACTTCACCTGTTAGGAATTGTGGGAGTTGACGTCCAAAACACCTGGAGGGCCGAAATTTGCCCGTGCCTGCTTTAAAGAGTAGTGTGATAATTGAGTCACAAATTGTCATATCACACCCACACTCACCCCCCATACACACATGCAAGATAAACACTCTAGACTGCATTCCAGCAACAGGGTTCGCAATTAAGAGTCTGTTTGAATTAGGGCAGAATCTTGTCTGGAATAATGAAATCTCTTGCAAATGTTAATTGTAGCCATAAGTAAGCCTGGGCAGGCAGAAATGGCTTAGTGCACATGATCGCCATGTGATAAAGCAGACTTTTTTTTAAAAAAAGAAATAACTGTTCTCAATCTGTTTATATTCCAGTTGTATAGAAATATGATGTTGATATATTATAATGACGTAATGGGTTAAGTATTGGAATCTTGGGAGTTCTGGTTTGGTGAGGCACCAGCATTCTCTGACAGAGGAGGCTAAAGACCTTGTGAAACTTCAACTTCCATGATTCCATAGCATTGAGACGTGGTAGATACAGTGGTGTCAAACTGCATTAACTTTACAGTGTAGATCAGGCGGAGGGACCCAATGACACAGGAGTCAGATGTGGCTCTTTTCATGATTGCATCTGGCTCTCCAGAGCAGCCTGGGCCTCGGTTTCCCAGCATGCAGTGGGGAGGAGTGCTGCTTCCGCACCGCCATTGCTGCCTCTTCCTCATCCCCCGCTGCTCTCAGGGCCCTGCACCCTCTTTGCCGGGGATGGCGGAGCCCGGCGGTGGCGCCTCGTCCTCATCTTCCTCTTCGTCCTCCGCCACAGGCCTCAGGGGAGGCGGCGGAGGCGGGCCTGGCCCTGGCGCCGCGGACCCGGCCTCGCTGCCCCCGGGGGACGCCCAGCTCATCACCCTCATCGTCGGGCAGCTCAAGAGCCGCGCCCCCTTCCTTCTTTCCTCCATTCCCCCTCTTCCTTCCTTCCTCTTCCTTCCTTCCTTTCTCCCCCTTCACCCTTTCCTTATCTCCTTCCTTTTCCCTTCCTCTCTCCCCATCCTTCTTTCCTCCTCCCCCTCCATCTTCCTTCCTTCCTCTTCTATTCCTTTTCTCCAAGTCTTCCTTTTCTCCTTCCCTTCTTTTCACTTCCCTCTCTCCCCCTTCTTTCTTTTTTTCTTTTCCCTTCATTATTTTACTTCACTCCCTTTCCTTTCTTTTCCCCTTTCCTTTCCTCCCTTCCCATTTCCTTCTTTCTTTCCCCCTCCTTGTCTCTCTCCTGCTTTTCTTTTCTCCCTTTTCCATAGTTCGTTCTTCTTTTCTTTCTTCCTCTCCCTCTTTTATTTCCTCTTTCTTTCTTTCTTTCTTTCCCCCTTCCTTCCATCTTCTCTTCCTTCCCAGAGTCCTGAGCATGCCTTTTGCAAAGCCAGGTCTGAAGTGTCCCATCATTCTGCTGAAGGAATCCTTTTCTCATAGTATGTACGTATATACTCACATTTAGTTGAATTCTGTGTGTGTGTGTGTGTGTGTGTGTGTGTATGTATATATATATATATATATATATATGGCTCTCACTGAAATAAATTTCCAAATATTTTGCTTTCATGGCTCTCTGAGTCAAAAAGGTTCCCGACCCCTGGTGTAGATGCTCACTCTAGGACTCCCTCCCTAAGCATTTGAATCCCTGCTTAGCTTTGGAAACCAACAGAGTGGCCTTAGACAAGTCTCAGAGGAAAACAGTGGTAAACCGGATCTGAACAAAGCTTATCAAGAAAATTCTATAATAAGTGTGCCATCAATCTAGGATTCAATGTGTTGTTGAAGGCTTTCCTGACCGGAATCACTGGGTTGCTGTGAGTTTTCCAGGCTGTATGACCATGTTCCAGAAGCATTCTCTCCTGACATTTCACCCACATCTATGGCAGGTAATCTCAGAGATTGTGAGGTTTTGTTGGAAACTAGGCAAGGGAGATATATATACACGCGCGCGCACACACACACACACACACACAGCATTTATATTCTGCCCTTCTCACCCCGCAGGGGACTCAGGGCGGAACACAATGCACATATACAGGCAAACATTCAATGCCATAGACACACAACATATATAGACAGACAATATATATCACATATACTGTATATCAGTGAAAGATCCAATATACCTCACAACATCTGAGGATGCCTGCCATAGATATGAGTGAAACATCAGGAGAGAATGCTTCTGGAACATGACTATACAGCCCAGAAAACTCACCACAACCCATATTTTAACAGGCTTTAGAAATTAGGCCAAGGGTTACAGGGTTGCCCATTCCTCTTTTAACGAATCTATTGAAGAATTGCAGTTCTTTGTAGAGCACATGTCTTCTTATACAGAAGAGCTGTACAGAATGAAATGTACTGCTATCTGTTTCTACATTGAGTACAGAGCAGTCTGTTTATGCATTGGCCAAATAGAGATGTCTGGATTGGTCCAGATCTATCATTGTTTGGGTTCATAGTGCTCTCTGGATGCATGTGAACTACAATTCCTATAAATCCCTCCAGAGACCGCCAGTATTTTCTGTTGGTTATGGGGGTTCTGTGTGCTAAGTTAGTTCCAGGTCCATTGTTGGTGGAGTTCAGAATGCTGTCCTGACGCTTCTCACTCATATCTGTGACAGGCATCCTCAGAGGTTGTGACATCTGTTGGAAGCTAGGGAAGTGTATATGTCTGTGGAATAATGTCCATGTTTGGAGAAAGAACTCTTGTCGGCTTAAGACAAGTGTGAATGTTTCAATTGGCTACCTTGATTAGCATTGATTGGCCTTGCAGCTTCAAAGCCTGGCAGGTTGCTACCTCAGAGCATCCTTTGTTTGGAAGGTGTTAGTTGGCCATGATTGATTCTTATCTGGAATTCCCCTGTTTCTTGAGTGTTGCTCTTCATTTACTGTCCTGATTTTGGAGGTTTTTTAAATACTGGTAGCAAGATTTGGTTCATTTTCATTAAATGCTAATTAAATGCTAATCCATTAAGTGCCATTAAATGCCACTAATCAAGTTGGCCAATTGCAATATTCACACTTGGCTCAAACAGACAGAGTTCTTTCTCCCACCCTAGACATTCTGCAGATATATAAACCTCACTTGCCTAGCTTCCAACAAACCTCACAACCTCTGAGGATGCCTGCCATAGATGTGGGTGAAACATCAGAAGAGAATGCTTCTGGAACATGGCCATACAGCACGGAAAACTTGCAGCAACCCAGTTTTTTGTACTGAGTTTTTCCAGTATCTATGTTCTTCAGCAGAAATTATTGTTCATAAACTCTTGAATGTGTGAGAATAATATTTTCTCCCATTTTTAATACCTTATTTTTTAAAAATAGGTTCTTTGTTTTTCAGGGGACTATGTGGTCACTATTGAGGAGAAAAACAATTCACTCTTCCTGCGGGTTTATGTAAACTGGAGATGCATGTCATCCGGGAACTCCCGGGTGTGCGTTCGAATTGTGGGCCATAATGTAGAGACACCTTTCCCTGAAGCATCTAAAGATCAAATGTCAATTATAGAACTGCCTCTTTCGGATCCTCCCTTGTGCTTTTCTTCTTGCCCTTTGACTGGGGACCTGCTTGTTGCTTGCAAGAATAAGCTAATCTTGTTCTGTTTGAAGCGCCTGGCTGTGAGACCAGATGTGACTGTGTTGGACTTTGAGCGCACCCTGATTTTGCACATACAAAATTTCACGCCATCGGAAGTTGCGTTTTGTGCTGGATTTGTAGCATTAACGTCAGAACTGGAAGCCTTTGTCTTTAAACTGGAAACAGCAGAGAAAGTCTCTAGTAATAGGAGACGACACGTCTATGAATCTTTAGAACCTCTTCATGTTAATGAAGGTTAGTATGATATTTAAGATCTCTGGGGTTGGGGTTACATGTTTCTTGGTTCATACTTTGCAGTGAGGAGGGGCAGAAAATGGGAAGTTCATCTCTGTAAAATTTGTGTTTTGGTATATTATTAGCCATCGCGATAGCTGGGAAATGATTTATCTTTAATCAGTGCAAGCTGTGGTTGATTGGAAAGTGGAAGAATGTGCAGTAGAGTCTCGCTTATCCAACCTTCGCTCATCCAACATTCTGTGTTATCCAATGCAGTCTGCCCCCCGCCCGGATCCACAGCTGTTCCAATACATTGCGATGTTTTGGTGCTAAATTCATAAATATAGTAATTACTACGTAACGTTACCGTGTATTGAACTGCTTTTTTTGTTGATTTGCAAAATCATAACATAATTTGACATTTAATAGGCTTTCCCTTAATCCCTCCTTATTATCCAACATTTTTGCTTATCGAACGTTTTGCTTATCCAACGTTATGTTGGATAAGTGAGACCCTGCTGTATATCACTGTTATGGAAAGATTGGATCCAAAAAACCACACAATTAGGCTAGAAAAAGTAGGGTATAGATGCTAATAATAATAATAATAATAAAATAGGTGATAGCAGAATTGATGAGAAACAACTGGAAAAGCTAAATCTGAGGATTTAAATATCGAACTGAAAAGACTCTGACACAAAGTAAAAGTGGTTCCACACTGAGTGCAGTGCCTAAAGACCTTGACCTGCACTTAAAAACAATCGGCACTAACAAAATTACCATCTGTTAGCTGTATAAGGCCATCCTACTTGGATCTGCACACTCGCATTCACTAATACATCACACAGTTCTAGACACTTGGGAAGTGTCTGACGTGTGATCAAATACAAAAGCCAGCATAGTTATCTTGTTTGCTGTGTTTTAATCTTGTGCATCAAAAAACAACAGCAGCAGAAGTAAGGATTTGTGTGTAAGTAACAAAGGGTTCATTTACATTGTGAAGTTGCTGCACTTTGACACTACTTTGACACTAACAACAAGCACCCCCTTGTGACGTGATGGCGCAATGACGCAGGGACATAACAACAATGATGTAATGGAGCATTCACACCCGATGATGCCCACCTGTATGACGCAGCCAGGAAAGAAGTCCTTCTAAAAACTGCACTGTATTTGTCTATGTGTAATTGTATGTCTTTCTGACGGGCTGTCTGTCGTATGTGTATTGTAATCCGCACTGAGTCCTCTTCGGGGTGAGAAGAGCGGAATAGAAATAAACAGTATTATTATTATTATTACTTTCACTGCCATAGTTCATGGTTCAATGAATCATGGAAGTTGTAGTTTGATGAGGCACCAGCATTCTTTGTCAGAGAAGACTAAAGACCTTGTAAAACTGCAACTTACATGGTTTCATATCATTGAGCAATGGCAGTTAAAGTGGTATCAAACTGCATTCATTCTACAGTTTAGAGGTTATTGCAGTGGGCAAGGCGTAGGGTGCAAAGTGTGCCCTGCCTCGTGTTTTAAAGCCAAATTGCTGTTCCCAGACAATTCTAGGAGCAGTAATTTTTGTTTATGAGCTGGATTTTATATTCTGGCTGGGCAGCTTTATGGATGAGTCAGAGAAGCCAAAGAGCCCAAAATTGGCTACCTTTCTAGCTTCATAATGTGTTGTTTTCATTTTTGCTTGTTTGTCAATCTGTCACTTTGTTTTATTCAAGGCTTGAAAGAGCATGTTCCTTCAACTCCACTTGAGCCAGATGATTTTGTTATCTGCGAGCAGCCTGTGGAGCTGCTTGAGGAGGAAAGTAGACGATGTGGGATATCTGTGACACTGGAGTCAACTGGTTTATTTAGTGAAAACTCCAATTTCCAAATACAATATGTCCTCTTCAGGTAATAAGCACTTTTTAAAATCCCAAAGTGTTCCACATTTCAGATATTGGAAATAAATAATTAAAAATAAATAAAAAATAATACCTTTTTGGTTAATCATGTTTCTTTTTAGACATTTTACCCCAGATATGTCCTCGTTTGTCTTCTCTGTTGATGATGCCAAACTGCACTCCCTTCAGCTGCTGCCTATGTATGAAATAGGTATGTTTATGAATATATAATTTGTTGTGGAAAGTTTAAGAGGAGATTATCTCTTCTCTTAAACTTGATAACAGTGATTTTAAAAAAACTTTCCTCTTCAGTTATAGGTTATGTGTCTTTTTGAAGAGAGTTCCTGTAATTTTAAGTGTTCATCTCTGTGTGTTATTTTTTCCTAAATATTATGTTAACTTGTATACAGGTGATAATCATACATTGGTTGTTTACCACATTGATGTACTTAACACAAAAGTACCTGCTACCAGGGAAGCAAATCCTTTTTTAAAAAAATTGATACATCATTTATAATATGACATGCCAGTATCATAGAAGAATCAAAGCAAGAATAATTTGTAATATTTAATTTATAGTACTTAGATGAGGGAATGGGTGGGACTGGAGTAAAATTATTGTGAGAAGAGTGGCTTAAATTCTTCACCCAGATAGAGTTTATGTTTGGGCTATAAGTGTGTCAGGCTTTCTGTCTAATTTCCCACAGGATCCTGAAGTTCTTCATAACATAGGATTATGTAAAGATGGTCTTTCATTAGAAAAATAAAAGACCCTCCCTCCCAGATCTTGAAATAGGTTTCTTTTTTTTACTTGAGACTTGTAGGACACTGTATACATTTGCTCAAATGTGTATTCCAGTGTTTAGGGGGGCCAACAGCAGCCTTGTAAGTCGTAAGTATATATCACAAGATTGCTGTCTTAATCTAATATTTCCATGAGTTCATCCCAGAACTTGGAAAACCTAGGCTTTTGGCATGATTGCTAGAGGATCCTAGTGCTTCAGTTCCAGAAAAACCACTTTAAAGGCCCTGATTGATGTCGTGCCTGCATGGCAAACACCTTACAAAGTATATTCTTTTTCCTAATTTGTCTAGGGAATTCTGAGACAACTGACAGAGGAGATTCACCTACGCAAGAACTTCTGAGTCTGTTTTGTTTTTTCTCTCTGCCTCACATTGGCTACCTTTACACCATTGGTAACTTGGTGGAGCTGATTTCTACATACCAGTATTCGGAGAGGTCCCAGCAGGCAGTTCTGACACCACAATTTCTGCATGTTATCACAAGGTATTAACCTTTGTATGCCTTCAGTTCACACTTTCCATTCTCCAACATTAAGGTTCAGAAGGTCCAACCCAGACAACTCAACACTACTGCAAGTTTTTTTTTACATGCCCTTGCTCCTTTCCAATTATGATGTAACTGTACTCTTTTAAGAACTAGAACCCTTAATAGGCCTTTAGGTTTAAACTAGTTTTAAACTTCTCTTCGTAGTCATTGCAGAATTATAAGAAAGCTCATAGTTAGACATTGCCCCAGAAGGACCACTTTTGTACAGCAGATCTGAGAATTGTGAAGTATAAGGAGCACTGTGCTTGTTTAAAACTTTACTTTGATTATAAAAAATATATGATTTAATATCTAATTACTCTTATATTTTCTTCTATTTCAGCAACAACTTGCAATGTTTTACAGTGAGATGCAGTGCGGCAGCAGCACGTGATCAAGATCCATACATTGACACAACGCTGAAGGTATCCTGGCTCAGCTCTAAAATCTGGTCCCAAGTCTTTTCCTTTCCACCATAATTCACTTAAGTCTAAACAGTGGGAAATAAGAGATAGTTTATCCACTTTTCTTCAATACTAGTAAATGTAAAGGAGGAAAGTTGTCAAATCTTTTTCTTCCATCAATGAAATGAAGAAATCCTAAACCATTACAGAATATAAGATGGTAAAAAGCATCCTGTGTTTTTACCACTGCAATCTGTAGACTACAGTCCACAGAGCATAATAATAAAACAATTCATAAAATAGCTTGTCTCTGTTATCCAAAATGGTTTTGAAATGCCTTAAATATTTTTAATATTTTGAAGTTCTGCAGACTCTCTACCAGGCAGCAGAGAGCGTTCTCAGTGGCCGCGCCGGTTTTATGGAACGCCGCCGGAGACACGAGCCTTGCGGGACCTGGTGGCGTTCCGCAGGTCCTGCAAGACCTGGCTATTTAGGCAGGCGTTTGATGTGTGATGTCTGCCGGTGCATGATTTATTTATTTATTTATTTATTACCTCAAACTTGTATACCGCCACTCCCCGAAGGCTCGGAGCGATCAACATGGCCACTCTGCTGTACCACTATTTTTCTGTATGAACCAGCCATGTCTGGCTATGATTCTGTGTGACTGCTTTTAAGATGTAATCTCATGTGTTTTAACCCTATGTGTTTATATGCTGGTTTATATTCTGTTTTATATGCTGTTTTTATATGCTATTTTTATGTACTGTTTTTATATACTGTTTTTATATGCTGTAAACCGCCCTGAGCCTCGGGAAGGGCGGTTTATCAAATCGAAATTAATAATAATAATAATAATGTGCTTCTAGAAACAGGAGTGTACACAGTGCACGCAGTGAGCCATATGCAGCCTCCCTAGATGGTTTGGTACACCTTAGAGTATGTCAGTGCTTTCTTGCTGGAAATAAGTGATTGTTATGTTCCTTCAAGTCACGTCTGACTTTGAGTGACCCCTGTCATGGGGTTTGCTACATAAGGTTTACTCGGGGAACATTCCTCATTGCCTTTTCTCTGAGATTGAGAAAGTGTAACTTGCTCCAAGTCAGCCAGTTGATTCCCATAGCTGAATGGCAATTTGAACCCTAATCTCTCAGAGTTGTAGTCTAATACTCAAACATAGCACTATGCTGGTTCTCAAGGAATTGAAATAATACTATACTTAGAACAAAAATTGTTCTTTTCTACTCTCAGAAGTGTCCTGAAGGGGTGAGTTTTATATAAAACAAATTATCCCCCATTAGCCTCTCTCCCTTAAAAAGGCACATCTTCTGTTGGAGGAAGCAACCTCTCAAGCCTCCTCTATATAATGTTTGTCTGTTGGGTAATAATGTTTTACTAGTACAGCAGGGTCTCGCTTATCCAAAATACATGGGCCAGCAGAACGTTGGATAAGCGAAAATGTTGGATAATAAGGAGGGATGAAGGAAAAGCCTATTAAATGTCAAACTACGTTATGATTTTACAAAGTAAACACCAAAACATCATGTTTTACAACAAGTTGACAGAAAAAGTTCAATACGTTATGTAGTAATTACTATATTTGCAAATTTAGCACCAAAACATTGCAATATATTGAAACAGCTGTGGATCCGGTTTGGATAATGCAGAATGATGGATGAGCAAATTTTGGTTAAGTGAGATTCTACTGTATGTCATTTTGTAACCTGAATGGAATGTCTTGTTTGTAATTTGCAGTTACCTTGTCTCTTCGTACTGAAGCAAGGGGAGGGCTGCAATCATGTGACAGATGTTCAGTTTTTTAAAAGGAATGACAGAGAAGTTAGTTGAGCTTTGAGCCTTATTAGAGAATGCCTGTTGGAGCAGGAGTCTGCTAGTGTGTGGAAGCTAATGTTAGAAGCTGGTGAATTGTTGAGGCTTGTATTTTCTTTTTAAAGTGAACTAATTTTAACCCTCAAAAGATATGTGCCTGTATCATTAAAGTTTATAAGTTATAAGTAAACAAACATTGCTATTCTAAAAGAAGTCTGCTTGAATCTTTGCTTGCCTAAGGCATCAAATAAACTCAAGGAATACTCCTCTCAAACTCCGCTAACCCTGATGGACTGCAATCATAACAAGTCATGATCCATCCATTATCCCCAATATCCTCCCCCCCCCAAAACAAACATCTGGGGCATTGGGGGGTGGTTGTAGTTTTTAATTTTGCTATTTTTAGGCCTGGTGTGGCATGTGACAGATACCGTAGCTGAAAAGTTATCTGCCCAGATCTTCATCATCAAGATGCTAGAAGATGTTATGAATTTACTGAAAATTAACCACCGGTTTCTTCACAGGCTTGTCCACCTGTGTCACTGGATGTCTGTGCCTTAAGAATGCAGCTTTTTATAGGACTGAAAGCTATCTCTCACTTCAAGAATCACGTCATAGTTCTGACAAAGGCTGATACTGAAGACATCACAGAGAGGAAAAAGCCTTCAAGGAGACTCCTGTAAGTATAACCATTCCTGTGCTTGGTGGCAAGGAGGTTTTGTCATTTGTTTGTCAGAGAGAAAACATATAGTAATAGATTTCCTATGAATACGTAACCCCTAACTTTAATTATTAGTGAAAGTATTTAGACACCTGAGGCCCCTTCCACACAGCTGACTCAAATCCTACATATTCTTCTTTGAACTGGAATATATGACAGTGTGGACTCAGATAACGCAGTTCAAAGCAGATATTGTGGGATTTTCTGCCTTGATATTCTGGGCTAAATGGCTGTGTGGAAGGGCGCTCGGGTGCCAGAATGCAGTTGCTGTTAAAATAGAGCGCTAAGACATTTTTACGCAGGGGCTAGATGGTCATCTGTTGATGGTGCTTTGATTGTATATATCTGCCTGGCAGAAAGGGGGTGGACTGGATGGCCCTTGGGGTCTCTTCCAACTCTAGGATTCTATAATTCTATATGCCCATGTTTCAGATCCAGAAGGAGTGAAAGCATCAAATCCAAGGGTTCTACAGACTCTGAGCCTGGATGGAATTTATACATAGTGCATACAACTTCCACTCTCCAACTTTACAAAGAAATGGTATTGTATTATTTTGTTTCTGTTTTAAGGATACATTGAGTTGGGTTATTGCTTTATGGCCCTGATGCATTTGTTAACATTACCTCTTCAAGGTGTTTTTTTTCTTTTGAAAGTGTGCTCCATTCCTTTCCCAGGTAGACTACAGCAAGACGTATCAAGACGTAAGAACAGAGAGTTGCATCCACCTTCTAAGTGAGGCTCATTTATTAATCAGAACAGCTCTCATGGATCCTGATCTTAAGGAATCAGGAGAGAAGGAAGAACTCTTAACGGCATTTCGAGAAAGTTGTGCTCTTCTAGGAGACTGTTATACCAGGTTTGGATATCATGTGGAATATACTAACAGTTGAGCTATTTCTGATGTTATTTTTCCTTACTCATTAGAGATTTACTCCAAAATGCCAGCATACATGGTTCTAAACCAGGGGTGGGCAATTACCAGCCCTCCAGGTGTTTTGGACTTCAACTCCCAGAAATCCTAAGAGCTGGTAAACTGGCTAGGATTTCTGGGAGTTGAAGTCCAAAACACCTGGAGGGTCGGTAATTGCCCACCCCTGTTTGTAACATTTTAAAACTGATTTCAATTTGTCTAATATCCTTTTACTTTCTATTAATTATTTTAAATTATTTTAATCTGCTTAAATTATAGAGATATTATGATATATCATAGGTATATTGAGTGAAATTGAGTGAATGGGCAACAAAGTGGCAAATGCATTTTAACCTAAACAAGTGTAAAGTCATGCACATCGGGGCAAAGAACCCCAACTACACCTACCAATTGATGGGGTCAAAGCTTTCCGAGACAAACCAGGAAAGGGATCTTGGGGTCTTGGTGGACAGCTCAATGAAGATGTCAACCCAGTGCGCAGCAGCAGTGAAAAAAGGCAAATTCTATGCTTGGCATGATCAGAAGGGAATCGGAAATAGGTCAGCAAATGTTGTATTACCTCTCTACAAATCGATGGTAAGGCCACATTTGGAGTACTGTGTACAATTCTGGTCTCCGCACCTTAAGAAGGATATAACGGAACTGGAAAAGGTACAGAAAAGGGCAACAAGAATGATCCAAGGGATGGAGCGGCTCCCTTATGAAACCAGGTTGCAACGCCTTGGTCTTTTCAGCCTTGAAAGACGGCGTTTAAGAGGTGACTTGATCGAAGTGTATAAAATCATGCATGGGATAGAAAAGGTGAATAAAGAAAAACTGTTTTCTTTGTCACAAAACACTAGGACTAGAGGGCACTCCCTGAAGCTCCAAGGTAGGAAAATTAGGACTAACAAAGGGAAATGTTTCTTCACCCAGAGGGTCATTGGGTTATGGAACTCACTTCCAGAAGAGGTTGTGACAGCTGTCAGCCTGGACAACTTCAAGGCAGGATTAGACAGATTCATGGATACCAAGTGTATCGGTAGTTACTGAAAAGGACATTCAAGTGCCACCTCGGAGCTGGTTGAGGAAGGCAGGATTTCCCCGGGTACTGGTTGTGGGGGGTCGGGAGCAGGTCAGGGTTTTGCCCTCCCTTCTGCTCGAGATCCCCGTGTACAACTGGTGGGCCACTGTGTGATACAGAATGCTGGACTAGATGGGCTGAGGTCCGATTCAGCATGGCTCTTCTTATGTTCTTATGTTCTTATGTATATGCTGTGCTATATAAGTACAGACAGTCGATTCTGTAGTTCTTAATTGGAATTTGCATGTAAGTGAAAACAAGTTCATTTTTAAGTGTAGCTCCAACTGTGTGTGTGTGTGTGTTCATGCTCTGGATAGCATAGGGAAGGATTAACATCCCTGTGGTGTTTGTTTTGCTGTCTATGCCCGTGTTCAGAAGATTTCCCTGCATTTCTGTCCCTGTGATCATTGGATTTTGAAAAAATTGGCTTGTTGTAGAAACAAGGATTGATGCTAAAGCCTCAGTGGAGACACTCTTTTCCTTTGATAAGTCTTCCAGGAGTGAATTTCCCCTACGTAAGGGTAGATTTCTTTCGCTTCCTGTTGTCTCACCCCCGCTTTTAACTGTGAGTCATTTGTAAGTTGAATGTTTGTAATTCGGGGATTGCCTGTAATACCATCATTGTTGTCGTCATCTTCTTATCAACATTATCCATACTAAGAAAGGGGCACAGCAATTACAGAGACATTAATGTTCTCGGAATAGTTTTGTTTACACCTGATCACCCACCATGGCACTACCTGTCTCATGCTCCTATGAGGCAAGAGGCTATGCTGAGTGTAACAGTGCTGCTGGTATGGTATTTCATACCAGGCAGGCTTTTGCTGAGGAGCCAGACTAAATGTGTCCAAGAACCACTGCCAGCAGCAGCAGTGTTTATGGGTGATCTCTCAAAGCCAATAGCAGGAGCACCATAGCTAATACTTGTTAGTACTGCACAGAAAAAGGCATGGTAAAGCCATTTTAAATGTCTTTTTCCATGAAAACTCTTCTGTATCTGCATATGATGGTTCTTCATTTGATGGCTTCTGTACTTCCAGGTTTGACACCAAAGACTTCCACCTTGCACTGCCTTACTATAAGATGTCTGGTCTATCCATGACTGAAGTTCTGCAGAGAGTAGATTCAGCTCTTGATGATAAAACACAGAAGTATGAGAAGGGATTTATCTTTTATTTGCACCATTCCCTTTATGAAGACTTGGAAGAAGAACTGAGTGAAGTAAGACACTGAGCTCTTTATTCCTGCATGGTCTTCTTCTTTCCTTGTCTATAGAAAATAACCTGTAGGCTTTTGTATTGCCCAATGTCTTTGGCTTACAACAATGTGCTATTCATGTGAGCAACATTGAACTGAGTCAGGAACTTTGATATCTTTGTAGAATCAACATTGTCCACAATCCCTTCATAGCATGCCTCTTAAAAATATGGGAGATATTGCCTATCAGTTTGAGTCAGAGTTGGTTAGCAATCCTGTTGTTGACATGTCAGCTGACTCTCAAATGAATGAACTATTATTATGGATGTGGAAATTATCCAAAAGTAGCACCCAGGCTGGCCCGTATGAAAGACACTTCTGTTAGTCTTGAGAAAGGATACTATAAATTTCTTGCAGTCTGGGGGTCCTCCTGGATTCAGCACTGATATTTGGAGCTCAGGTGTCAGCAGTGGCTGAGAGGACCTTTGCACAGTTAAAACTTGTGCACCAGCTGTGACTGTACCTTGAAAAGCCTGACTTGGTCATGGTGGTCCACAAGTTAGTGGACCACCATGAATGAACTACTGTAATGCATTCTACGTGGGGCTGCCTCTGAAGACAGCTTGGAAGCTGCAGTTAGTGCAAATATTAGCAGTCTGGTTTCAAACTGGGGCTAACTTCAAGGAGCATACTACACCCCTATTAAAGCCCCAAGCCCGATTCAAAGTGCAGGTTGTTATAAAGCCTTATATGCTTTGGGTCCAGTCTATCTTCGAGACTGCATCTCCTCCTATGAGCCAAAGCCTTTGAGATCTGCTGGGGAGGTGCTTCTTTTGGTCCCACCACCATATCAAATACGGTTGGTGGGGACGAGAGAGGGGGCCTTATTGGTGGTGGCCCCCCAGCTTGGGAATGCCCTCCCTAGAGAGATTAGGTTAGTCCCCTCACTTCAAATCTTCCGATCCAGTTTAAAAACATGGCTTTTCAAACAAGCCTCTGATCTTGAATAGATTTTTAAGGGCAGTCTTAGGATTTACTGTGAATGTCGCCTCAGCACTGGGTGTGTCAATTGAAAACAACTTTTTTAAACTTCATCTATGACTATGTTTTATGAACATTAATGTTTTATTGTGTAGTATTCTTAAGGAATTTTAATTACCTGGTCCAGAGTATTTGCAAATGAAGAGGGACCTTGAGGTGGAAACATAATCGTGGCCAACATTTATTTGAAATATCTCTTTATTTTACCAGGAACTGGCAGCAAAGGTTCTTCAAATATTCCACCTTGCTGAACCGAACCAGATGCCCCATATCATCTGCAGTCCTTGTCTGAAAAATGTGTGTCCTAGAATTGCACTGGAATGTCTAGAGAAGGTGGAAGCAATTGTGCCATCTGTTGTGATCACCCTAACCAAGGCTTCTATGGCTCTGAATATGGGAGATCAGGAAGGATGTAAAAAGGAGCTGGACAAATATGCAGAGGTAGCTGTCACTGTTTGCTATACAACAATACTTACATGTGAAGCTTTGGGTCTTCCTTATCATGGAAAGGAAGTCAACGGTATATCAGTTTTTCATTGAGACATATTATAGCGTTCTGAAGCTTGCAGTCATCTGTTTCTTGCTTTTGAAAAGGACAGTAGTGATGAATAGATCTTATGCTTTCAATCCTTCAGTTTCCTGTATCTTATTTAGGCAGCAGGGTATTAAGAAAGGCCAAAATTTTTATCTCTGCTGGCCCAAGTAAATAGTACACGCCTAAGGAATAAGGCCATTTCTCATATTCCTGATTATGACAGATAAAATTGGATTCTCCTGGCTGCCTTGTATTGGTTTGCATGGAAGCCAGAGATCTCAGTCTTTGGTTTGGATGGCTGCTATAGTTTTTGTATCCCTCTGTGTTTCAAACTGAACAGAAAGGAGCTGGAGAAAGCTAGGATACTGTTGATTGAGAACTTGTGGGAAAGAGGCTACTGGCGGAGCAACAGTAACCATTTCTCTCATTCACACACAACCATAAGCTTTCAATCTCTACTCCATATTACTTTTCCTACCCATGAAATCTATATGCCAAACAGCAGTTGAGCATTTGGACTGCAAATTTCACAACTCCCAAACCAGCATGGACAATGACTGTGTTGACCAGGAAATTCTGGGACTTTGGTGGACATGCTCTGACATCACTGAATCACAGAATTTTTTTTACTTCCATTCCTGCCCTTTACTATCAAACCACCGTGCAGTGGTCAGTTCTTAGCTTCATTCAATTTTTGTGGATAGGTTTCTTTATCACTATGGCAACACTGGGGGTACTTCTGCATGGAGGCCTAATGGCATTAACAATTCAAAGACAATATACAATGCTTGCACTTTTTTCTAAAGCTTGAACTGGATTATTTTTTTATTTTTTTAAAAAAACAATGAAGAAATGTTAAATAAACATGACTGTGTCTGGAACCATTCCCCTCCAGATAAATCTCCATGAGTGAAATGCAGTATATGCATGGGAATCAGCATTGTACCAAAGCTGAAAAAGTACAGTGTGAGTCAGAGGCCCCTTTCACATGGCCCTATATCCCAGGATCTGATCCTAGAATATCATTTTATCTCAGATTAGCTGGAAGTATAGATTTATATAATCCAGATCAAAGCAGATAATCTGGGATCAGATCCTGGGGTATAGGGCACTGTAGATCTAGCCAGAATCTCATTTATGGTCTGGAAGGCAACATCTAAATCAATTCCTTCTCTCTATGTTTTCCCCCCCTCTACAGATGATATTGGTGTGTGGCTTTATTGTAGAGCCAAGACTTCTAAGGCAGCAAATTAAAGAGCAGATCATCCCAACAAAGCTTGCTGTTTACCTCAAGGAGACAAGACCTGGCTTCTTTGTGGCTTCAGTAGTGGCTTTACATGAGAACAATAAAATTGAACTTGAAGAAGCAGATTTATATATTAAGGTCTGTCACAAATCAATTTTATTGATACACTTTTTATTTATAATTCAGTGAATTCTCGAATTGGAACTCATGACATTCTTGGCCAGCCAAGACAATTGGCAAGGAATACTGAATGCTGCAGTTGTACAGTATTGCTGGGCTGAGTTACATTGGAAGAAATACCAAAGGTTGTTTTTTGGGGGGGGGAGCGACGGGGGAGACGGACCATATCAATTATCTATTTGGCCCATATTTTAAACTGTTTGTGGAAACGTACTGTATACCTCAAGTTGGTCAGAATTTCTCACATGTGAAACCACTTGCTATTTTATTTTATTTTTATTGTACAATAAAAATAATTTTATTATTTTTATTATTTTTCCCAACATGGAAAAATTCTTTCTGAACTGTTGACCATCCCTACCTTGTTTCTGAAATGAGACCAATAAATGGTTTTGCGTTAACAAATCTACTGAACTTCTCAGACAATTCCAGTGTTTTTCAATATTATATGGATTTTGTTTACATACATAATAATCAGTTGAAAAATCAAATAAATTATGTGTTCTGAGGAGGTTAGATGGCAGAATGACATTTTAGTGATTTCCTTTTCCCTTTTAATGTTTTGGAAAGCAGATGCTGAATATGCAGGGTGAATGTGCTGTCTCCCAGCTCTTAGTGGACTTCTGGGAAGCTCTCCTTGTAACATGTGCTCAGGATGACATTGTCCAGAAGCTGCACTTTAAACTTGCTACACATTATATTTCAAGACTGTCCAGAAACCAGATGCCTGATACTAAGCCACTGAAAACTGCTGAAGATCTGGTAAAAGCATTGTCTATCTGTGTAGAATAATTGGGGGAAGGGGGGCACTGTGGTACAGATAATACGCACCAAAACTAACCTGACAGCAGTTCCTCATAAACAGTTCCTGGATACTTAAATAAAAATATTTGAAAGAGAAGTGGTAGCATCATATAAATTAATTAATGGTGCAAATGGTGTAAGTGTAATTACCACAGTCTGAATTAATACCAATCAAGAGCATTCCCCCATTTTCTCCCATGGGTGCAGATGCACACAAGTATGCATCTTCCAAGAGATCTCCGTGGAGTCCACAGATGTTTTGGCCTTTAATTCCCAGAAATCCGAACAGCTATTAAACTGGCTGGGATTTCTGGGAGTTGTAGGCCAAAACACCTGGGGACTCACAGGTTGAGAACCACTGTTCTAGATGCAGCTGACTATCAAAAATGGAAATATTCCTTAAATGCTTTTCATTCCTTCAGAAGTCTGTCTAATGTTAGTGAATCAGTAGCATCAAATTGTAGGACATTCACTCATTTTAAAATTAAATAAGGCAATTTTAATAATTGTTTCATAAACATAAACTTATATGTAAAACTAATGTATAGTGCATGTGGTATTTTCTTGTCCATTTCTTGATTCTTCTTATTTTGTATTTATTCAGATAAATTCCTGTGGTCATTACGGTCTTATTTTTCCTTGGGTTATGTTTATGATGTCATTGGCCCCCTCTTCTAATGAGAATTCATCTGAAGACCTTTCAAAATTACAGGTGTGGCTTCTTTTCAATCCTCTCTCTCTCTCTCTCTCTCTCTCTCTCTCTCTCTATCTCTCTCTCTCGCTATCTCTATCTCTATCTCATAGCTTCTACTTCATGCAGTTACAGTTTAATGTCATATAGCATGCAGATGTGTGCAGAGCTGCTGAATGCATGCATGCAGGTTGATACAGAGACTCAGTATTCCTCATCTGTAGAAAGACAAAACTTAACTGTGATGTTTAGCCAACAGTGAGGGGGATTTATCCATAAATTAGTAGAAATTGAAAAAAAATTGAAATGTTCGAGGTATTAAATGGATGTTGAAACCCTTTTGTGTCTCAGCCTTAAATAAAAGATCACTATTGTTACTAGCCTGAAAAATATTGCATTTAGCCTGAAGGAAAGATCAAAATTTGCCATTGATTTCAAGTGATTATTGGGTATTCCTTTGATATTATTTATTAAATATGTTTGATCTGGCAAATACTTTAAAGTTTCTTTAGTAAACATGATTTGTCTATCCAACAGCAACTGATGAAAGGTAAATCAGGGTGTCGAGGGCCCACATTGGACCCTTCAGGATTTCCCAAAGTCCACACTGGGGTGCCACTAAAGTTACTTCTGCAATTGCCACTGAAATCTGGGGCAATAACATTGGCTTCTGCAATGTACAAATGTCCCTGTTCATTCTGTAAGCAGGGGATAACATTTGTATTTTCAATGTTGAGTTGCACCAATTGTTGATTGCATTGTGGCAGGAAATAGGAAGAAGCAAGGCTGAAAAAAGTGGCCTGGGGAGCCATCAGATAATAACAATATAAGGATGCTCTAAATTATTGCTTTGATCATTCCTTCACCATTTTTCTTTAAATTGCAAATACATTTCTTTTTTTCCCTGCTCCTTTCCCCCAGTCTCTCTTATGTGGCCCATCCTTCAATATAGCCTCCATTCTGCCATTCTTGGAGGCTCTTCCAGAAGATACTATTTCTGGACTAAGCATTCATGCTCTTTGCAGTACACGGCTAGGACATTATGACCAAACTATTGACAAACTTTTAGAGAGATGCCCTGAAGCAATCATACCTTATGCCCAGCATGAACTGAAGGATGAGCGTCAGGTAAGCCTTGTAATCTTTATTTTCCTCTTTGCTCTGCTGTTCTTTCTCCTTCGAGGGGCTTGTATGCCCACTTATTTGTTTAGCTATCTTCTTTGTTCAGTCTCCCATCAATCTTTTTTAAGAGTAGACACCCTTAATGAAGCACATCTATCCAAGAGGTTTAAAAGCCTCAAGAGAGTGAAAACTCCCAAATGATTTTGCAAAGTTTAGTCCAAAAAGGCAACTGTTCTGAGCCCTGTTAAATCATTTATTAAATTCTATATGGAAGTTAATAGATTCCTTTCCCTTGGGTAAGATAAAACTGGCATACGTTAGGGAACACATGCTGAAACACCTTGGAGACTTCCTGTTGCAATTTCCTCTAACTTCTTCTCCAAATGTTTTTGCCTCGTAACACTTCATTATAGAAAGTAATAAAGCTCCTGCTGTCCTGTAAACATTTATGTTTTGCTAATTGTTGTCTTCAAGGGGATCTTGTAGCACCTTTGAGACTAACTGAGAGAAAAAAGTAAACTCAAGTCTGCTTCATCAGATGGATCAATAAAAGCTTAAGACTGTGAAAGCATTATGCTTTCAACATCTTTCTCTAAGTTAGTCTCAAAGGTGCTACAAGATCACTTTGAAGACTACAAGATCCCCCTTGCATACACGATCCGGACTCATACAGCTACGGCTTTTAATTGTAGTTTTTTTTATTGTAGTTTTGTTGTCTATAACACATTGTATATAAATCCTGTTGATATCACCTAATATCCATGTGTAATTTAACAGTAGCATCCATATAAATATTAGGGGCACATAGATCAAGATCCACTTAGTAGTCTAGAGATGTTATTGAATCAATGGGACTTATCAAATGTTTATTCACCACATGCTATGTGATAATTTAATTTACAAAGCAGCTTTCGGGAAAATAAATTTGTGACAGATGGAGTCGCAACAGTTGTGGTAATTGCCCAAATACTAAGGAGAGTCTTTATTGCATTCTAACTGGTAAAAATTCAAAACAAATACATGCACACACAGAGATATATGTACATATACATACAAATGTGTAATGATGTTGTCATTTGGCTGTTTATATGATCATAATGGCTGTGGTGACGTGATAATTTTGTTACAAGTTAAATGTAATTTTACATGTGTGTTGAAATGTTTGGGTAATGTGAGCCGGTGAGAGCTGATATTAAGAGCACGTCTCGGCAGGGAGAGCAGAGTTGCCATAGCAGCGTGGCTGTGAGGCAGAAGTGGGAGGAGTCAACAGCCTTCTGCCAGAGCCAGGAGTAGAATTCTGGGAGAGTTTGAATTTGACAGTTGAAGAATGTCAGTTGGCCAGCAGATGTGACCAGAGTCAGTTGGTACTGAGAAGCTCAGAGAGAACAGTTGTGTCAGACCAGCTCTAAGACAGTTGGTGCTGAGAAGCTCAGAGAGAGCAGTTGTGTTTAGACCAGCTCAAGAAGTTGAGAGGTGGATAGTTAATCCAGTCCAACTCAAGGAGTTGAGAAGGTGTTAGGATACTCAGCCTAGGATAAAAGCTGAGGGAAGAAGTTAAGAATAACTTCTAACAGTTAAAAGGAATAGTCCAGAGGTTTGGCTGGGAGAGCCAACCTGTAGTTTATGCTGACACATAAAAGTGGCAAGAAAAGCCTAATTTAAGACTGTGTAACGTTTAAGAAAGAACCTCTGTGGAAGAATAACTATTAACCCTTGTACCTCTGAGAGAGAATATTGAAACTTCGTAACCAGCAAGCTAAAGTTCACATTTTAAAATAAACTTGTTACAGTTTCTTGGTTCATAAGACTCCTGGTGTTTATATTTAAAGACAAGCTTCACTCTGAAGCCTAATAGTAATTAACACAGCATCTCTCTTTACAAATGGTGGTCAAATAGTTACCTCAGTATTAAATTGGTGGCAGCTAGATATACAGTTTCCTCACAGATTGGGGACATCTCTTATAAATTGGTGGCAGTTTAAGTACGACTCTTTACAAATTAGTGAGAGTGGGTGGGATAGCCTGCCCTGTCATGGTGTAAAAGTTGGCGTGAGAATACAAGTCTTTACAAAATGGTGGCAGCGGTGGGATTAAAGGATAGCCTGCTCTGCCACGTTTCAAACAGTTGAACGGTGAATAAAATCTTTACAAAGTCACAATCCAGTCACAATCCAGTGAGATTATATGGAAATGGATAATCAAAGTCACAATCCAGTGAGATTATATGAAAATGTTCATTCCATAAATGAAGATAAACTTTCCAGATTAGCAAAATTAGACTTGAACACAGGCTTGGGATGTAACAGCCCCAAATTAATTCATAAACTGTTCATGCCTGTTGACCATGCTGACAATGGCTGCTGGAGTTGTAGCCCAACGGTTTGGGGAGGCAAACTGCTTTGAATGTGATTTTCTTGCTTCTTGGCAGGGGGTTGGACTGGATGGCCCACAAGGTCTTTTCAACTCTATGATTCTATGATCCTGTATAGGTAATGCCTCATGAAATCCTAGACTAGGCTTAAAAACAAGCCGGAGTGTTCATCATCCTGCATAGTTCACTGCTGTACCCAAGGAAAATAAATTATACAAAATAAGCAAATACATACAAATGGTTTCTATGTGCTACTATCACAGAAGGCGCTTTCCTTGGCATAGTTTACACATGGAATACTTTACCCTATTGTGCCATTAATCTGGCGGGTTTCTATTTTCTCTAAATTCTTAATAGCACTAGAGGGAGCCATCATCACTCTTATGCATTGCAAAGCTTTGAAAGAATCATGGCAAGGGATATCCTGTAAACAGAAAAAGGGGCCTGGAATACTCAAAAGCTTGCCATTTAATATTTGTTAGTGTCCCTTGTTACATCTTAAATGTGTTTCTTCAGCTGTAGTACTCTTTTTTTTAATCTGGGTCTTTGTTTTGTGGCTGGTTAGGCTCTATGGTGGAACAAACTCCTTCCTGAGCTTTGTAAAAAGACCAGACAAAAGGGAGAAAACTATTCTGTGTTCCTGTCATCCTTACAAGGTAAAGAAATGTACTTCTGTATTAATGTTTGCAAATGTGCAGGGACTTTGTGATGCACTGAGAGCCTTTTGGTTTACAGAAAGTCATTATAGAGGGATGGGATGTGGTCAGTTTGTCTTCCATCAAGGACTACTGGTCAGCTGTGAGAATCCCATGAGTTCAGGGATAAAACACACACTCTGCTGGGCCTGGGAGGGCTACAATTCCTCAGAGGATTAGAATATTTTTAATGGTTTAAAACATTGTTAACTGAATGGGCCCACATACACACAGTGTAGCCTTTAACATCTAATAATACCTATGGCGATTGTTTGAAGGCTAGGAGCCCCCGGTGGTGCAGGTTTAATTTCTTGCTGATTGAAAGGTTGCAGGTTCAAATCCAGGGAGCGTCGTGAGCTCCCTCTGTTAGCCCCATCTTCTGCCAACCAAGCAGTTTGAAAACATGCAAATGTGAGATCAATAGGTACCGCTTCGGTGGGGAGGTAATGGCGCTCAATGCAGTCATGCCAGCCACATTACCTTGGAGGTATCTATGGACAACACCAGCTCTTTGGCTTAGAAATGAAGATGAGCACCAACCCCCAGAGTCAGGCACGACTGGAGTTAATGTCAGGGGAATACCTTTTACATATATGTTTAGCATTGTCCCTTACCCAAAATTCCAAAATGCTTTCAAACTCCAAAATTCAAAATTGTCCTCGTGGATGACTTGAGATAGTGGTACCTTTGTTTTTTCATAGCTTAGTGAACACAAACTTTGTTTCATGCATTACAATTTAAAATATTTTATATGGCTTTAAAAATTAGACCAAGGGTTACAGAGTTACCCTCTCCTGTTTTAATTAATCTATTGAAGAATTGCTGTTAGTTCTTGTGTAGAACACATGGGGTTTTTTGATACAGAAGAGCTGTACTGGATGAAATGTACAGCTGTCTGTATCTACTCTGGAGGCACAGCAATCTGTTGATGCATTGGCCAAATAGAGATGTCTGTGAGAAATTCACAAAGAGCACAGGGGTCTTCTCCTGCTGTTCCTCTCCAGAAATTAGGAATTAGTAATGAAAATACTACTGAAGGTAATGCATAACCAAGAGGACTAGGAACATTTGAATCTCCCAAAAAAAACCATTTCGAACAACTAAAATTAATGAGACATACTGTATACATGTAATAATGCAATACATTTATATAGTCAGCCATCACATTTGCTGAGATTAGGAGCACAGGACCTCCCATGAATTTGAAAACCATGAATAAATAAATTGGGGGTTTTTAACTAGAGATAACACTTCTCTGGTAATGTTTATGTCTTCCAGCATTACACTGTGATTGAATTTCACTGAAAGTTGACCATATAATCACACTAAAGAACCCAGAGAGATGTTTTATCTAGAAATATCTAGGTTCTCCAGCATGACTGGTGAAAGTTGACCATAAAATGAAACTGGAGGATGTACGGATTCCTAGGAGGATGTTTTAATTACATTTGCAAATATGATGGGGCAACTGTAATGTATTAAATACGATGTAATACTGGGTGTTGTGTGATTTCTGGGCTATATGGTCATATTCTAGCAACATTTTCTGTGACGTTTCACCTTCATTTGTGGCTGGCATCTTCAGAGGATCCAGATGCAGGCAAAACGTCATGAGAACATGCTGCTAGAGCACGGCCATACTGCCTGGAAACCACACAGCACCCCAGTGATTCCAGCCATGAAAGCCTTTGACAATATATAATGTAATACACTTAAACATGGTATCTTTATCTTGCTTATCCAGAAACATTATCTGTTATTGCCACGAAACTGGAATTAAAGGACTTCCTTAACGTTCTGCCAGAGGATGGAAGTGCTGCTTTTTTCCTGCCGCATCTGCTCCAGTGCAGCAGAAGGAAACTTGTGACCTAAGTGAAACCAGAAGGGGGCAAATGTCGCCACAAATCTTTTGGGAGGAACCAGGCAGATGGAACTTCACAGCACAGCTATGAATGTAAAGACTATAGGTTTTTGTTCTCGAGCACATCTCATACGTATGAGAAAGGTTTGTTTGAAGATATCCCAGTTTGTGTGTGGCCTGAAATCCATGCTCTAAAATACCTCTAATTCTTGGGATATGTGATACAGAGCAATCACCCCCATTGCTAGTGATTCTAAAAGTCAGGCATTGCATGTATGCGAGACAGAAACTGTGGACCATGCTGGTAAGGATTGCAGAGCAACTCTTACTATATGGATATCACTCAGATATTTCTTTTTCCAAGCTTCAGTTTCACCTCTGAAATCTAATAATCCATGTCAGAAATAGAGTAGGGGTTTTTCTTCCTCTGATGCCCATTAACTGAATTAAGAACAACTCTATGTGTAATGTAGATTCAGTTTGGGGAGTATAGGTTCTATTGTGGACATCTGTAATTGGACTGAAACAAGATGGTAGGTCTGTTCCTTAAGCTGCAACTATATGGTTATTTGAGCGCGTTTTTTTACACTATTGATGACAAATGCTGTTATTTAATCTTCTTTAATTTCTCTTCTGTCTGTATTTACAATATTTACAAAGTAAATAACATGATGTCTCATTTATTTCTAGAGAATGCATTTAAAATATTTCTTTAACAAAAGTATTGCAGAGCAACTAACAAAAGGAGTAAATATTTTTTCTGGAAAATTGGTAGAAAAAAATTGTTGTCATCCTTCTTGCTTTGAGTTGCTTTTCATTTGGAATGAAGTATTAAGAAGCTCATCTTGTGAGGAAGAGCAAAGGTGGTTCACTTGACATTTTTCAGTTATGAGACTGCTCTCCAATGGACATCTTTACCTGCCCTTGTTCGATATCATCACTAAAAGTGGAAGAAAATAGATACCATTTAGTTTTCAATTAATTTCAAATTAAAGTATGATTTCATAATACATAGCTTTTGTATTAAAGTTAGAATATGTGAACTGTTTGGGTATTTGTCCCTGTTATCCACTTTATGGTAGCTGAAAATCTAACAGCATGTTCCAAATGTATTTGTCTGCTATCAGTCAAGTAACCCTGTTAGCCTGCAAGATATTATTGGGTTGTGACTCCCATCATTCTTGATATCTGATTGTTGAAAGATGCAGTTCAGCACCTGCTCTCTTGACCACCGTGTTTTGCTAAACACAGATTGTATCTGAGGACCTACAATACCAGCATTACACCTATGCCTGTACGGTTGAACCAAATCAACAAAATATGTTTAATCAATCAGGGGTGCTTCTCCACTGTAGAAATAATGCAATTTGACACCACTTTAACTGCTGTGGCCCAATGCTATGGAATAATTTGGTGGGGCACCAGCACTTTGGCAAAGAAAGCTAAAAACTACACGTAAAACTACAACTCCCATTCTTCATTAGCACTGGATCATGTAAATTTAAGTAGTATCAAACTGCATTAATTCTACAGTGAAGATGCACTCAGAGAAAGGGAACAAAATGCAGTGACTGAAAACTAACTGGCTGCATGGCATGTGCTCATAGACTGTAGCAAGTCATGCATGGCTTCAGCTGCACCATTTCTAGGTACTACACTGATGTACTATCTAAACATTTCATTTATATCTTTGTAGACAGAAGCTATCTTGTACTACAGATTTGCTGTTCATTTTACTATCATTATTTGAGATAAATTACATAGCAAATGCATCTTGTCTAATTATAGCAATGAAAAACTTATCCCCGGTCTATTTTGCATTTACTTTTCATGAAGCTTAAAATTGAAATGCATATTGGGTTTGCCTTAACAAGATGCCAGAGAAGCTATACTCATGAAAAAGGATTTGTTGTATTCTTGGACTTTCCCCAAACTTTGATATCCAAGGGGATTTGAGAGAATACATTTTTATCAATAAAAATCGACTACTTGTATCCTGTCTTGCATGTCTTTAGGGCTATGGGCAGAAAATTGGTAAATTACAATATTGTAAATGGAATTATATAACATCACTCAGAAGAGGGCGCAGGGCATGTTACCAGATTGCAAAGTTGCGATGTTATAGACAAGTCTGCAGGAGATACCCATGCAGCTATATGTGTAGGTCATTAATTAAATATATTTCTTGAATGGGCTCCATGCTATATGATTCATTTTAAAAGACACTGAAAAGTCAAATTATCCAATTAAAGCCATATACTGCCAGGCTAGAAATAATAATAGTGGCTCACATTCAGTTAAGGCAGTGTTTCTCAACCAGTGTGCCGTGAGCGATCATCAGGTGTGCCGTGAGAAATTGGAACCTCCAGGAGGGGAGGGTCTAGTGTGTTGAAGTATAAAAACCCTAAGAAACCTACCTCGATAAAGGCACAAAATTACAAAAAAAAAACCTCCCCATCCATTGTCTACTTGGTCTCTCCCTTTCCATGCATTGGGAAGGCCCGCCACCCTTTCCCCAAGTAGAGACCTCCTCTTGTCTCCTGGGGGTTCTGTGTGGGATGTTTGGCCCAGTTCTATCATTGGTGGGGTTCAGAATGCTCTTTGATTGTAGGGGAACTATAAATCCCAGCAACTACAACTCCCAAATGTCAAGGTCTATTTCCCCTGAACTCCATCTGCGTTCATATTTGGGCATCTTGAGTATTCATGCCAAGTTTGGTCCTGATCCAACATTGTTTGAGTCCACAGTGCCCTCTGGATATAGGTGAACTACAACTCCAAAACTCAAGATCAACGCCCACCAAACTTTTATAGTATTTTCTCTTGGTTATGGGAGTTCTGTGTGGGAAGTTTGTGTCTTTCTGCCATTTCTGCCAGGATATAAGAACATAAGAACATAAGAAGAGCCATGCTGAATCGGGCCTCAGCCCATCTAGTCCAGCATTCTGTGTCACACAGTGGCCCACTAGTTGTACACAGGGATCTCTAGCAGAAAGGAGGGCAAAACCCTCACCTGCTCCTGACCCCCACAACCAGTACCCGGGGAACTCCTGCCTGCCTCCATCAACACAGAGGTGGCACTTGGATGTCCATTTCAGTAACTACTGATTCCCTTGGTATCCATGAATCTGTCTAATCCTGCCTTGAAGCTGTCCAGGCTGACCGCTGTCACAACCTCCTCTGGAAGTGAGTTCCATAACCCAATGACCCTCTGGGTGAAGAAATATTTCCCTTTATTAGTCCTAACTTTCCTACCTATGTCGAGTTTATCGAAACAGGCCCAGGTTTCACACTGAGTGTATAAATACATTTAAAAACATATTAACTATATGTATTACTGTGTTACAGTGTCATTTTGTGTCATTTTGGTTGGTGGTGTGCCCCAGGATTTTGCAAATGTAAAAAGTGTGCCGCGGCTCAAAAAAGGTTGGGAAACACTGAGTTAAGGACATACACTTTTGTAGGTCAGCTGAAGCATCTTCTGCAGTCTATTGTAAACACTATAACAGATTCATGTAAATGTCTAAAACAGACCCTAGGTTGAGTTCTGAAAGGTTTTACTGTTGCCATTTTTTCAGCATGCCAACATTGGGGTAAGAAGGCCCCATTTGCGGTTTAAACCCATGGTTTTAGGAAGTAGTGTTCCAGACAATATTTTCCTTTGTGCCTTGTCTTTCCATTGTGTGGTGGCACTTTGCATTTTCATATTGTGTGTTGCAGTTACAGATCGTAACAGTGTAACACATTGTGATGCCGAAGATGAAAAGGGGAAGGCCTTTACCTTTTCTGTATATTGCATGTTGTTCATTATGTAAAAGGCATTGAAAGTTTGCCTTATGTGTATACGATAATACGTTCTGAGTCCCTCCAGGGAGATAAAGCAGAATATGAATAAAGTATATTATTATTATTATTATTATGCAATTGCACATTGTCATTTTCATATACTGCACAATGTTGCTGTGTTGGATGGAAAAGGGGTAGTAGCCTAACATGCAGATATTTAGACTAGACTGAGGAGATGTTGAATTGCAGTCTGTATTAACATAAGCATTTGCTGGTCCCGATCCAGTTGAATCCCTCACATTTGCCTACATGTTGACTCACCATTCAAAAACAGATTCAGTGGGACTAACCAGTAGGATTCAGGCCATTAAATTTGGGCAATGCTTCATAGCCCATACTTCATAGTGTGTAGTATACTGCCTCTGCTTCTTAAGCTACTAGAATAGGTAAGAAGTTCCCTTTAACGATATTGTTACTTACTTTTCTTTGGGGAGCACTGTGTAGGTAGTCTCCATACCAGCATGGATATGGTCAGTCACATGGCAATGCAGTAGCCAGGTCCCAGGATTGGTTGGAACCATTTCAACAGTTTGGAAGGTTCCAGGAAAGAGATCAAAGACATCATTTCGGAAGTTTCTGGTTTGCTTTTCGAGGGCATCAGGGAAGGAACCAGACAGTCAACATAAGAATAGTTATTGAAATAATCACAAAAAAGTAATACAGTGAGTTCAGAAAATTGCTATGGAAGTTTTGAATAACTTTTGTATAGAAATTGCTAGTAATTGTGCCTGAAAATACTGATAACTTTATTTGTAAGACAAAATTTAAATTATAATTTATCAGTAATCATATTTTTTAAGTTAATTACTATTGATATTAGAAATCAGCAAGCAGCCAAAAATTTTATCTCAGCATGCTAGTTGAGAACTGTGGCTGAAGCACCTGGCTCTGGATTTCAAGCTTCCTTTCAGTTAATAGGTTTGGAATGTCTATCTTAATTTCAAACCCTATGCGGATTTCCTGGGGTTTCCTGAAGATGATAAGGCACTGTTTGGAATCATAGCACTATTCTGTGTAGACTAGAGCAACACTGCAGCAAAATATAGCCTGTGTTTTGCAAACATAGCATCAGCTTTGGGCCATTGCCCTCATCACTCATAAAGGAAAAGGCAGGAATACAAATCATGGTATTTACCTTATAATCAAAGCTGTGGCCATGGAAATGTGCTGTGTGCATATCTACTTCATTCCCCATTCCCAGCAAGTACCAAACGACATTATCACCGACGTGCATTGTAAGGCCATGCAAATTCCCAAACACTCTTCCATTAATGACTAAGGAAAAAAGATGTTTACAGTGAAAATAAATGTGAAATATTTTTTGAAAGAATTTTAGCAAGCTGATCACACTACTGTATTCAGTAGAAGCGACAAGCCTTGTCTAAATCTTAATAAAGTTCTAATCTCCAAGTTCTTGTAACTTTTCAACCAAGCATCAATTAAACATCACTAAAGCACCTTGATCCAGCCATTCTCCCTTTTGCATAGTTTTCACTATATGAATAACAGATATGGCTAGCCAACCCAAACAAAAGAGATGGTTTAATGAGTGTGAAATAACCATTTAGGGATTTTTTTTAAAAAAAACCCTCAGAAGATACTTTGGATACTGTTCAAATTGTTAGAATGTAATTATCAAAATAATAGTAAGCATGATGAACAGAAGTGTCCATATTCATTCATAGATGCCACTTTAGCATGTAGAGGTCACCAAAGTGATTCATTATTATAATTGATATTTCGCATACCATGCATTTTATTGCTTTCAATAAAGTCCTCATCTTCCTTGTTCACATCTTTTGGATTAGCAGAGTATGTCTTGATATTGTCATCCAAGTACCAAGATTCATTTTCATCGAACACCATGAAAAGAAGAGCAAACTCCACCTTTTTTGGAGGTGGATGCAGAGACAAAAGTTCTCTGCGACAAACTAAGAGTGTGCCTATCAATCCACTGTATACGTCCTAAAAGCAAAGAAAGAAAGAAATAGTCTTCCAGTATGATTTGCACATTGGGATGAGCAATCGCAATGTACACCAGGACTGTGGCACAGCTGGCTGGGAGTCAGCTGCATTAAGATCACTACTGACCGGAAGGTCATGAGTTCGAAGCCTGCCCGGATCGGGGTGAGCTCTCAACCAAATTGTGTAGCTCGTTGTCGACCTTTGCAACCTGAAAGACAGTTGCATCTGTCAAGTAGGAAATTTAGGTACCACTTTGTGGGGAGGCTAATTTAACTGATTTATGGGGCCATAAAATCTCCAGGAAGTATGCAAAGAATGAAGGAATGCAACAGCTCCCCCTGGTGGCCAGAAGCTGGAATGTTAAATAGCCTTTAAGTGTCTGTCTATATATGTTGTGTGTCTATGGCATTGAATGTTTGCCTGTATATGTACATTGCAATCCGCCCTGAGTCCCCTGCGGGGTGAGAAGGGAGGAATATAAATTATGTAAATACATACAGTAAATGTCATTTTATAATGTGGAGGTATAATGTAAATGGAGGTTTAAAAAACTTCATTACTAGAACTATATGAGTTGAATAAAAGAACCCATTGAAATCAATGGGATTTAAGTCATGCATGAATGTTCACTATGACCTCGGCCCAGGCTGGTACGTTGACTGGATTGTCCCTCTAAACTTCTGAAGAGGTCTGGAAAACCTCATGCTGCAAAGCGGTAAAGCAGGAGATATGGCTTGAGGAGGACAGTCCTGATTCTTCTAGTATTTAATACCAGAGAATATAGTTAATTTCAGCAACTCATGTTTACGGGGCCCAGTAGTAAGTTCCCAAGTCTGCATGTAACCCCTTACATTCACATCCATTATTAACAAATGCCTTCTTCCATCAATGCAAAGAGATGTTCGGTTTTTCCTGATCCAAATTTTAATGCTCAAATTCATGTTTATAATATACCTACCTTAAAGGGAAGGAACAGATCCCCCCAATATAGCTGGACCAACTTCTCCCAGTATGGCTAATTATCAGGGATGTTGGTAGTTCTAATACAATATCTGGAGAGTTCCCAAGTTCACCAGCTTTGTGTTGGAAGCTCTGCATTCAGAAGCATTGGGGTACAGTGAATCCATTTGCAGCTTCAGTTTTCAGCATTCACAAAGCTGGTCCATGGCAACACAGCTTTACTAAGGAATGAAGCTAACATGCAGTGCTGATATAGAAATTATTGGAAAGAGAATACATTTGATCATAGCCATTAAGAGCTTCATTTTGGACTTGGAGATCTCTCATCCATGGGGGTCACCATAAGTTAAAGTCAAATTAACAGTTAGCAAATAATAAAACTAAGAGCTTACTTTAACTTGGTCCACTGTTGAGTAATATGCCCAAGGGATACAGGTTGATTCCCTTTCTCCGGGACCAGATCTTCTGGGTATTTTCCAAATATACTCTCTTACTGCACCTAAGCAAAAGACATAGTAATGTAAACATGAATTTACCTTAAAGCTTTTTTTTTGTATTTCCCTACCAACTAATGCTATAAAAACAGAAGAAATAACACACAATTATATGAAAAGCATGCACAGCTCATAAGAGGATCAAAACTTAGTAGTACAATTATGTGCCTTTGGTTTGGATTTGACATCTTTATTAAAATCTTTTTAAAGCCCTACATATTAATAAAAAAAATCCTGTAAAGAGCGTAACTGATTTTTATCATTGTATAAATTAATGTTCATAGATTTATTTATTTATTTATTTGCCATGCTTCTATACCGCCTCTCTCAGCCCGAAGGCGACTCGAGGCGGTGAACAAGCAGCAACAAGTGCCCATATACAATACATCATAAGATAAAAACAGTCATATAAAAACATATAAAATTAACAGTTAAAAACTACAAATACAAATCTCAGCTCCACAAACTTAAAATCGGTTTCTGTTTCGTCGTCATAGTAATTCTTGATCTCGATTAATGTTCGTCTGCGAATGCTTGCTCGAAAAGCCAAGTCATGACTTTCTTACAAAATGCCAGGAGGGAGGGGGCCGATCTGATGTCACTAGGAAGGGAGCTCCAAACCCGAGGAGCCACCACTGAGAAGGCCCTGTCTCTCGTCCCCGCCAGGCGCGCCTGCAAAGCAGGCGGGACTGAGAGCAGGGCCTCTCCAGATGATCTTAAGCATCTTGATGGTTCATAGGGAGAGATGCGTTTGGACAGGTAAGTTGGACCAGAACCGTTTAGAGCGTTAAAGGCCAAAACCAGCACTTTGAATTGTGCCCGGAAGCAAACTGGTAGCCAGTGGAGCTGGCACAACAGGGGATTGTACGCTCCCTGAGTGCCGCTCCTGTTATCAACCTGGCTGCTGTCCATTGGACCAATTGAAGCTTCCGAGCAGTCTTCAAAGGCAGCCCCACGTAGAGAGCATTGCAGTAATCTGTACGGCAGATATGCTATTTCAAAGTTAATGTTCCTAAGAGTTTTCTCAACATACTACCAAACTACTTTGAGTGAATAGGGGGGGGGGGGGGGTTGTTTCAAAAAATGTTTAGTATTTTCCTTAGCCCCTCCGCCCCTTTGATCTCCCATTTTGGTCACATGCAGAAGTATCTCCAGGTGCATATGCTTAGTTGATAAATCCATCAGAATAAATGTATCTGAAGAGTGCTTCTGAGTTGTACAATTCTTGTGTTTTGAAAGAAATACAATAAAATGACTGTTTTGCTGGCAAAAAGCATGCATTTTATTACATTTAATAATAAACTTTATTTATATCCCATCACCATCTTCCCGAAGGGATCTAGGGCAGTTTACAAAGCACTCCAGGGTACACATATAACATGCAACAGGTAAAAATGGTACAAATGGCACAAGTATAAAACAAGTCACATAAACTTATAACAACTCCTGTCAACACATATAGCATAAAATCAAAATAATACAATTTTAAAACAACAGTAGGTAGAACTGCCATCAATTCACAAGGTGCCAAGTTTGAGCTTCATATGGGCCCATTCAGCCTACTCAAGGTCAAAGGCCTGTCTGAGCATCCTTGTTTTCAGGTTGGAATGGAAGGATTGAAGGGTGGGGGCTAACCTAATCTCTTTTGGGAGGGTATTCCAGAGCCAGGGGCCACCACAGAGAAGGCCCCCTCTCTTATCCCCACCAACCGTGCTTGAGACAGTGGTGGGACCAAGAAGAGGACCTCCCCTGTCCATCTCAGAGCCTACACCGGTTCGAAGAAAAAAAATTAACTCTCTGTACACTGCATAGGGCTTGTCCATTGTTCTTTTGTGCCTTCAGGCCATTTCTGATTTATAGTGATCTTAAAGTCAACCTATTACAGGGTTTTCTGAGGCTAAAAGTGGATGACTTGCCCATTTTGCCAAGTGGGTTTTGTGGCCAAGTGGATATGCAATCCTAGTTCCCAAAGTTGTAGTTCAACACTAAACTGCTACACCATGCTGGCTCCATGGGCCTATATATATTGATCTGAAATCTGACAGATGAAATTTCTAAAGCAACAAATGTATTAAAAGAAGAACAACTAGGTTCAAGATTTTTATCTTGTTAGCATATGGTAAGGATGTTTTTGAAAGAGGCAATTACATGGTCCCTGAAGAAGATCATAAGAACATATAGGCAAAATGCATTGGGCGTTCACCACAATAAAACAGCTATCGAACATTTTCACACATATCCAGTTTTCCTGTGGATTCCAGTTTTTTGTCTCTTTCGTTTCCCCTTTGCCACCTAAAAGCTTGCCTGTGGTTTTTCCATTCAACTGGGTTAAATCTACAGTTTGGCTCCTCACATATATGTTTACCCATGGGTAGGGGGTATATAACCAATTCTTAATACAAGACAGAATAACAAATATAAAACAATGTATTTACCTGGGCTGGTTTCCATGACCAATGGAGAATCTGTTTTCACTCCATGTGCATGTATAGAATAAGGTCTAGAAGCCATGTTCTTAAAAACAATTTTAATTGTATCCCTAACATCAGCAACAAGGAGGGGACCTTTGGGGGGGGGGGGAATAAAAAGATGATATGAAAAGCATTGTATAAAAGGAAATAGAACTACAAATAATAAATCAGTGCAGTAGAATTCCATTTTTATCACATTTATGTGTTAGGGCTTATAGCAACTTAATGATATGCTTAAATTTAAATGAAAGAAAGCAGAATTTTTCTTGGATTGAATTTAATGTTTCAAAAACGAATTCTAAAACTCTTATCCTCAAACTGTAGACCTGGTTCAGGCATAACACTACTTAAAGACAATGCTTGGTGAACTCCCAGAAGCCCCCAGTCAGCAGAGCCACTAGGGATGTGAAAGACCTATAATCCCTGATCACAATGGTGAGAGACTATAGGAATTAAAGTCCAGTACTATAAAGACAACCACACATTCAGCATTCTTAATCTAAAACATAAAGGAGTGAAGGCAAACTTCTTATTTATATGTTTCCCCTCCTCTGTCCTTGTCCTGCCACGGGAGACTGGGAAGCATGAACTCAGTCTGACATTTCATCCAAACGATTTGAGGATGATCACAACAAGGCAAAACCATTGGTTAAGAGAATATATATTCAATAATTGATATATGTAACAGGTATATGCAAGATAGAAAGCCCATATCCCCATGTCACAGTAGTTGGACTTCACAAGCTATAAGCCATCTCCAGGCATGTGTCCACTTCTCATGGATTTCAGAAAAGTCCCAAGGATTTGTGTTTCCACTAAATTTATCTATGCCACCCTTCAAGAAGTGACTAGAGATTACAAGAAGGGGTACATAGGATGAGATCCCCCTTTGTGTGCCTCGGGACTGGGAATTCTGATTAGATTGGAAGACACAATGAAGAGGCAAGGGGTGTAATCTTGTGTGGCTCGAAACAGCAGAATAGGTATACATGCAAACTTATGTGAGACTGGCCATATACCACTCTGACTCACATGAAACAGGGACTTCAGAGACTGTTCAGTAAAACAAAGGAGTCTTTTAATGCTGAGGGGCATACCAATCCCCACATAGCCCCAAAATAAGGGAATGCACACATGCATATCTTCCTAACATGATGCCAGCCTAGCTCAGTCAAGTATGCTTATCATCCAGTCTGTTTGAAGAAATTATTATGTCCCTAGCTAATTGGATTATATCCCTAGCTAATTTACGCTGCCTTACTGACCAGGGCAAAGGCTCTGCTAAAGTAGAAATCTTGAACCCCCCTGAACTAATGGGATCAATATGGTGCCATTTCAATGTTCACCATATAGATCACAGTGTTGTGACCAGAGCACCCTTCATTTGAGCTCTATTTCTGGGGAAATTCTAATCAGAGATGAAAATGTGTTTTGGTGCAGTGAATGGGAAAATGCCTTCTCATCTGGATGTTCTGTATTCACATTGGAATATTTATGTGAACAGTGTGATGCACTGCTACCATGAGTATGCATTTTGGGGAACACATTGTAACATTCAGTATAACCACAATTCATACCTAAAAGTCCCAGATGTTCTTCCTTTTCTTTCCTTTCTTTGAGTTTGCTAAACGTTTGATCAGTATATTCCTGATATACAGCTTTCTTGTATTTTGATCCAATAAACTTATCTTCTTTGTTTAAAAATGCATTTCCTGGACTGAAAGTAGAAAAAGTGATGCAAGCATAAGGATAATATTCCTACCCAATGATTCCATAGGTAGCTATAAAATTAACCAACTGTACTCTAGTCAAGCTGAAAAATATGATCTCCAGAAATTCAGTCTGAAATGGTGTTTCAGCTCAGTTGGCCCTCCAAGAGTTTTCTCAATGATGCTGCCATTCATGAAGAATAAAAGAATGTAAACAGAGTAAAAACATATTCAACATATTAACAAATTAAAATAGGTGTAGATTTGAATAGCTGAAAAACACAGTTCATTACATTTGAAATAAATCAGTGAGATTCAAAGACTTTAATAAATAGCTATGTTTTTACTTGGTGCCTAAATGAAAGCAGTATTGGCGCCAATCAGGTCTCCAAGGAGAGGATATTCCGCAACTAAACTGCTATAATCACAAAGGAGATTTGCCACGTTCCCACAGTGTATTGACCTTTTGGATGGGGCAAGGAGCAGTCCCACATACAAAGAGAGATTCAGTCCTCAGATAGGCACACATAGGAAAAGGCACTTCCTCAATGTATAGAAGATCGAAGCCTCGCAAATTGAAACAGCTTAGCACAAGTACTTTCAATTCTGATCAGAAGTTTATTGGCAGCCAGAGCAATTCTTTTTGGACTGGCATGTTGCAATGTTTATTCTGTATATATGCAGTGTCTTTTACATTATTATACCTTTCATCATGAAATTGATGTAACTCATGCTCCCATGTCCTGTTGGGGGAATAGTCCCATTCAATCTCTACAGCTGCAATATAGTAGGTTTTCTCTTGGAGATACCCCACATTTTCTTCTGGTGAAGTATCACACCTCTTTACTTCATATTTCTGTCTCATTCCCGCCGTATAGTGATCTGTTGTCAGACATGACACCTCAAATATCCCTAGAAGAACAGATAGGAAGCACACAGATAAAAACAAGTCAAGCACTTCTAAGATATGAAACACTGTTTCATCAACCCCAAATGGCATCCCCTTGACTCAATGCTGGGGTCCCAAAATTGGCAACAAGAAAAGTGGCTGCTTTAGACAGTCTTGAGCAGTGTTTATAGTGGACTCTGCAGAAAATGCTTGTTGTACTTTGTGAAAAGAAAAATCAGCCTGGTTTATTTTCACTTTTAGAAATACTGATTTGTTATCAGTAAACATTTGAATTACTATTACATTTTTCCTATTTTATATACCTATATATTCGGGGTGATCTAAAGATTTATTGGGACAAAAGGGGACCCGATTGGAAAAGTTTAAGAAACTCTGGTCTAGAAATGGGGAAAATAGATTTTCAGTTCACATTTTACTGCAAACATAACTAATTTCTATACTAATAAGGTTTTCACACTTGCACTTTTCTTAATCTTGCATTGTATTTTTCTGATCACAACTACAGGAAGTCCCCAAGTTACAAACAAAACAGGTTCTGTAGGTTTGTTCTTAAGCAGAATTTGTATGTAACTTGAAACAGGTACTTTAAAAAAGTTTAACTTCAGTATAAGTATATATGTGTGTGTATGTATACACACACACACTCATGTGCACATGCACACACACACACACACATATGAGGGTGGGTCAAAAAGTAATGCCTCCATCACTAACTTTTATTTCTTTCACAGCTACTGGACTATCGATGCACAATATGATAGAGGTAACCTTACTCTACTGATATAGTATTTTCTTTTTCCAATTGACTGATTAGAACCATGAATCTGAAGCTGAAAGGAAGAATCATTATTGAATTTTTGGCAAAAGAAGGTTGTGCACCTAAGGAAATCCATAATCACTTGAAGAATGTTTATGGGGACACCAGCAATGTGCAACCTTGGAAAGATAACCTATGTGGTTTCAGATTCAATGGCTTGAATGACGTTAAAACAGTTTTAAAATCATAGGTACCAAAGCAAAACCCTGAATGTTTTCCAAAATGGTTTTGATGCCTGGCTTAAACAATGGCACAAATGTGTACAAATTGATGGTAACTATGCTGAAAGGTAATTTTGTGTAGAGGATACTTCAGGCTATGATCTGCAGCAACTTCTGCTGTTATATGTTCATTCATAATGTTTTTATGACACGAGGCAAAACTTTTTGACCTACCATTGTGTGTGTGTGTGTGTGCATGTGTATACATACACAGACAGACAGACAGACAGACAGACACACACACACACACACACACACACACTGTGCTCCTGTTCAGAATATTTCACCTCACTTTCTGTCCCTGTGAGAATTAGATATTGAAAAAATTGGTGTGGAAACAAAGACTGGTTATAAAGCTTTTCCTCATGAAGACTCTTCTAAGGGTGAATTTCCCTGCCAAAGGGGTACTGGATTCCTCTCACTTCCTGTTGTCTCACCCCCGTTCTTAACTACAGATTATTTGTAAGTTGGATGTTTGTAGCTCAGGAACTGCCTTTACATGCAAAAATTCACATATTAAGGAAAGTGTGAACAAAAACTTGTTTATCAGTTAAGATATTATACAACAATGCACTGTATTCAGGTAGAGGCATGGTAAAATGGATGTTCAGGAAACATGTTTCCAACAATGCATATGTACACACGTATAATAGGAAAAATGCACTAAGATATATCTTCAGAATATAACTGAATAAGAAACAGGTTGGAACAAGCTTAAGACAGAAATCACAAATAGAGAGAATAATCTCTCCCTTGCAGAATTTTCTACCAGGGGTGATCATTTTTCAATGCTTTATAATTTATTAATGACGTGTTTGAAGGTTCTTAAGGAAAACCTGTAAGACAACAGAACTTCAGAAAGTTTTGCGTTGATGGTAACTCCCAGAATCTCTCTGACTGCAGCAATAGTGAATGGGGGATTCTGGGAACTGTAGTGCATGGGAAATACAATATTAATAACTGTTGGGATGAGGGTTTCTTGGGGGAAGAAGAAAGTGTCATATAACCAAGCATATTGGCTGGAATCTCATCTAAAGGTTATAAAATAGTAAGCCAGAATAATCATCTAGAAACTCCTGGGCTTCAGCCAATAGTACTCCAGTAACCCCAAACCAAACAGATCCCCAAACCAGACAGATTCCCAAACCAAGGCTATCTGCAGGACTTCAGACTGGGGTACTGGGAAATGATGATGCAGGGCCACATTAAGTCTCTCCAGGTGCCCATCTCAATGTGTCCCTTGACCAAGCGAACACTACAGCTGTCATCTCCCTGTGTCCCAATTTGCACTGCTGAAGAAACTCCTTGGTTAGGGCAGAGGTTGTCTTAAGGGGTATATTTGGGGGGGGAGTAGTTTCAGCAGTGCTAGCTATGAAGATAAACCTTGCCATATGCATGACAAGACAGGATCTCAGACATTGTTTTGAAGGAGCATATGCCACAGCTGTAAAACACAGGATGTAAATATTAGGATCAACTGCAACAACATCTAGATAGATGTTTAAAAATAGTAAAGGCAGTTTTTGTTGTTTACCTTCTGAGTCAGGCTTCATAATAGCTGTGACAGAGGTGTGAGGAAATAGATTGGTTGTATCCTTCCTTGTCCCTTGAGTTAGAAAAGTATTTCCTGAGAAATGTATTCCATGGATATCAACCTCTGATCCCAAACCAATCAGATGCCAAGAAACAGTTTCTCCGCTACACATCTCAAGACCTTTCAAGTTCCCATACATGTATCCATTAATGGCTGCCAAAGAAATAAGACAATTCAACAATCTGCCAACATATCTATTTTATTTTCCTACTTTCTTATACACCTAAAATGTTCCCCCTCTTTTATTGTACGCTTGAAAACTTTAATAAAAATGAATGTATAAAAAAATCAATCTGCCAACGTTCCACAGTTAATAGTCTTTTTCAAATTTAATATCAATAAGAAGCCTTTCAGCAAATTAGAGAATCTACGAGAACAAGCAGACCTATTTCCTGAATTTCTTTACCTAAGGGAATTTTAATATGTATCATGCAGTTGAACGACATTTTCATTTTTATTCCCCAATAAACCAAATAAGAAAAATAGAAGCCTTATTTCTCAGTTATTTCCCCCCACTTCAATTCCTAGTGCAGGAATTTTGGTCTGATGAGCTCCCCCTCCCCATTTTAGATTGGCTAATTTAAAACATAAAAGTCTTTGGAAGAGAAGATTTAAGTCTTCTCTATTCATGTACAATAGTCCCAATCTTGATTAGGGCAAGGGACAACTGAATTATGCAGCATCATAAGTACAAGTAGGTAGCTGGTATTCAGTATTGCAGTTATGGATTTGTAACCTATAGTTACACATATATAACTGATATGTATCCAGTAATTCTAGACAGTCTCAATATTAACCCACATAAATTTAAAGCAAATAAAGAAATGATCATAAAGGTGAACTGGGTCCTTTCCTCTTTCATCCATTATCAATACATCATGAACACTGATTTTTGCTGTAGCTAGAGAAATTACTATGGAGGGGAAAAATGCAATCATCCAAGTAGCATAGCAAATTAACTGCAATTTCACTTCCAACATAAAAGACAAGTGTTGATTCTTCCCACTGATCGAACCTGAAGCTGTCTGATTTTAGGCCAAGTCTATTCAGCAGTCGACTTAGATGGAAGGCCACCAAAAATAGCAGAGATGTCCATGCAGGACCAGGGAGAAGGGCCCTGTCTTAGCCCCTGAAAGGCCTCTGCTACTCAAATCTGACAGTATGGACAAGATATATTAAATTCAAATTCCCATTAAGCAGCACCTATAATAGAGCCTCCAAGTCTCGGCTGCCGCAGTGTTTCTAGGGCAAGAGATATGGAAGGAGGGATGGGAGAGGTGGAGCCCATTTTGTTTTTCCTTCCCGCTAACTTTTCTGATGGACATCCTCTATATTGGCCAACTTCTGTATTGCAAACTAAGAAAAGAGGTAAAAACTTGCCTTATGCAGTATGTATATGCTAAATAAAACTTACAGTGCATCATATTGGATTCCTGGAAATCGTCATCCTCTTTGTCAATTTCATTAGGGGTTTTTGTGTAGTGTTTAATATTTTCATCCAAATACCAGCTCAGATTCTCATCAAAGACAGTTGCAAGGAGGAAATATTCCTTGTCTACATTTTTCTGTAGCAACAGAGAAGAGGAATAGAAAAAAATTATATCACAGTGAATAGGATTATCTCTCTGTACAACAACATTTATTTTATTATCGAATTAATAAAATATCTCTGAATCTAATTTAAAACTTATGCAAGGATTCTGGAATGATTTTATTTAAATTTATAGATATCCTTTTTAGACTTAAATTTATAGGTATCCTTTTTAGTCCGAATGTCTCTCCCTTTATGAACCAACTCAAGCATTAAGATTGGCCAGAGAGGTCCTGCTGTCAGTCCTACCATTGTTGCAAGCACGATTGGTGGGAATGAAAGACAGGGCCTTCTTGGTGATGGCTCCTCACCTGTGGAACTCCCTTCCCAGAAAGATTAGATCAGTCCCCTCCCTCCTGATGTTCAGAAAAAAAACTCAAAACCTGGCTATGCAAGCAAGCATTTGGCGAGGGACAGTACTACTGAATCAACTAAATGACAACCATGAGATTGGTGCAATGTCCAATATGTCTAATATGTTTTATGTTTATGTTGATGTGTTGTTAGTTTTAATGGTTTTAACTCATAGTTATGTGTTATGTTTTAGCTATATTATGTATTGCTTTTGTCTGACATTGATTTTTTTCTCCAAATTATTATGTTGTAAACTGCTTTGAGTCCCTCCAGGGGTGAGAAAAGTGGCATAGAAATGCAATAAATGAATAAACTTGCACTAACTCCGATCTTATACGTTCTTTTCCCACAAAATGAATCAGAGCTGCCTCGCTGTTTCCTGTCAAATAATCACTATATTTGTATTGTTGCTGTTGGTAGATACCATCAAGTTGACTGACTTATGGTGACTATGAATTAGAGACCTCTATGAATTAGAGACCTCAAAGTTATTCTATCAGCAGCAGCTTTGCTCAGGCCTTGAACTTGGGTACATGGTTTCTTTGATTGAATCTACCCGTCTGCCATGTTGTCTTCCTCTTCTCCTACTGCTTTCTAACTTACCAAGAACCTATTTGTTACTGAGTCAGTTCTATGAAACCGATAGGAAAAGGGCAAGTAAGGGGAGACATGACAGGAGCATATGAAGTCATGTATGATGTGGAGAAAGTGGCAAGGAGGATCTTCCATTACAATATTAACCAGAAAGACTTTTAAAGGTCTGAGTTGGAGGGGGGCAGGTGAAAAGCAGAACAGTTTGGAATGGGATAGCGCCTTACCTGTCTCCCTGAAGGAAGCAAAGCCCCCTTCCTGCACACCAAGAGTGGTCCCACCAAGCCAGCACTAGTGTCCTTGATGGGATCTGATGCTGAATAATACATCCGAGTTAGACAATCCGGATCTTCTGGAGTAGGACCCACAGTCTCTGGCATCTCCCATTCATAATGAAATGTGTCTCCAGGGTTTACATGTGAAGATGGTCTTGTGTTGCCTGTAATATGTTCAGAATTGAAAGGAAAATCCCACTAATGTATTTGTATTATCATATTTGCGGTATTTGTATACCACCCTTTTCAACCCTGAAAAGGACTAAGGATGGTTCACAGTATTGGCAAAAATTTGATGCCATCGATAAAAAAGCAGTTCAAAACATCAAAATTGACCCTCCCTTGATAAAACATTAAACATTATTAAATACAGCACATAAAATCACACACCAATCATTCTTGTTCAGTGTATACATGTTGAATAATGTAGCTTGCCTCTTCTGCTCATCACAATATCAGACTAGTTTCCAAACAAACATATTTACCTCCCAAACCGGTATTGAAGAAAGAACCCTCATTGTCCTTACTGAAGCTCAAACCATGTGCCTGAATACTGAAAGGATAACTGGCCTTGTTTCGGAAGGTCACCTGGATAGTCTCTCCAACCTCTGCTCTAATGATGGGACCTAGTTAAAAATAAGATTTAAAACCCTTCACCACATTAATCATGGAACTATATACACAACAGAATGACCAATTACAACAAGGTTACCATGCTTTGCTTTTGGTAGGCCTGACAACATCAGCAACCAGCACACTTTGAATCCTCTTCACTGGGAAATATGTAGTTTTCCCACAAAATCCTAGCAACATAACTTTGCTCCAGGACATAGTAATATTCTGTATTGTGTGCTCCGGTGCACAGTGGAATATTTATCGTGATAGTTTATGGCTGCTCATCATTGGAAACCAGGAGTCTTTGAGAAAGTGATAGCAATCTGAAAACTGGATGGAGCCCAAATGTCCTCTATCTTCTCAGCACTCATTTAAAAGGGTATCCCATTTAAACCCTTCCCCCTTAACAGTTACTGACTCCAAGTAGTTTCGGTTTTACCTAAAATTCCAAGATGTTCCTCAAGAGGAAGCCTCCTCCGGCGTGTTTTGAATGCCTCACTGAGATACTCATAAAAAAGAGCTTTTTTGTAAGTTCCACCAATTGTTTTGTCGCCTTGTTCAAAAAAGGTCTTGGCATCCCTGTGTAGCAAAATAAAACTGCTTTAAGAGAAATATATTCCACATTTCACTTGAATTTTGACAGTCTTTAGCCTCTTGTCATTCCCATGAGAGGGGACTGTAAATCTGCTCCCAACTTCAAGGAAAGCTTTCTACCAAAATACACTCATTGCTTTAAGTAGATGTTATATGCATCAGACTAAAACACAGGGTGGATTCAGCAGTCTAGGAACATAGAAGCCACCAGAAAAGAGTACCGTTAACCCAGTACAGCTCAGTCCTACCTAAGCAAGCATGCTCAGTTTCCCCTCATTTCCTAGTAAAACAAAATTTTGAGAGAGCCTCCTCATTGATTGGTCCAAGACGGTGGAATTTGTTTCCCTAGGAATCTAGACTGGTCCTCAATCTGTGGTCTTCTTCTGCCAGCAGGAAAAGATCTTTTTATCCAAACAGGCATTTAATAATTAGTTGGTTGTAAGGAGTCTTTATATAAAGTGTATTTAATGCATTTTCAACTTTACTGTTTGGTTTTTATATGATCCAAGGAGGAGCAGGGGTCATAGTCACCGACTCACCACCCATTCCAGAAAACCCAAGTGACCAGTTTGTTTCTCCCATTTCTATTTCTCCATACTTCTTTTGGGATGTCCTCACTTCACTCTAGTATACATCCGACTACAGAGCAATGCTCTAGTGCCATATAAGTTTTGTACCATTATGGTGAGAGAAAAAGGAGTCAGGGTCTTATTGAGATTTGGAGTGATAAATTTGCCTCTCTGAAGTTTAGTCTTACCCAGCTTTATGTTAGATCTAGCCCTTGGGATCGCAGCAGCTGCTCTAGTATACCTGTTTGAAGGACCTTTATTGCAAACATGGTTGCATGTATGCACATGTGCCTTCAAGTTGCCATGAATTTCATAGGGTTTTTTAAAACAAGGAAAACTCAGAGGTGATTTTGCCAGTTCCTTCCTCTGAAATGTAACCTATAACACTTGGTATTTCTTGGTGATCTTCCATCTAACTAGGGGCATCCTACTTGGCATCCAAGATCAGACAAACTTCACCCTCTAAGTGTTTTGGACTTTAACTCCCACAATTCCTAACAGCCTACCGGAATTGAAGTCCAAAACACCTGGAGGGCCGAAATTTGCCCATGCCTGCTTTAAGATATCTAGGCCTTTGCTAACATGCCACTGCCCCACATAAATAAATATAAGAACATAGGAGGAGCCTTGCTTGACTCACTGACTCCTAAATATATGCTGATCTAGATGAGAAAGCTCTGTAGGTGAATGCAATTTAAGCATATTAGGAAAGCCAATCATATCATGCTTAGAGTTTTGGAAAATCCCTGGGTGAAGTGTTCTTTCTCAGCCTGACCTACATCACAAGGTTTCTCTGATAGTATAGTATGGGATTTGACTGCTGTTTCCTGGATTGTTTAAAGGATAATACTTACTCATCATGAATTACTTCTTCTCCTGTAAAGTTATTTAATCCAGATGGAGCATAGTTCCAAATAACTTCCTCCACTGCAATATAATAACGCCTTATTTTAGTGTTCTTGGAAGAGGGAGCATGGGGTTTACAGTTTTTCACCTCAAAAATGGCCTGCATGCCACCTGGAGAAAAGAAAAAGAGATTGGGTAAATGATATTAATAGGGCTGGTTTACGTATTTTTAATTTTCTCTCTCTCTCTCTCCTCCTCCTCTCTGTCTCAACATCCAGTCTATTGGCTAAATCATAGCTAGCTTAGCCATGGGCAGAGCTTGGAAAATCTAATTTTAGACACTGCAAGTCGCAGATATTTTGGCCAGTATGGTCCGTAGCCATGCCAGTTGGAAGACTGTGAGACTTGTAGCCCCCCCCCCCCAATCTTTTCCAAGCTCTGGCACATTCTAGGATGCTTGAAACCAATTAGATGTATTTTTAATAAAGTATAATTAAGTTAGCTTTTATTCAACTCAATATGCTTTTAAAGAATGTTTAAATCATGTAAAAGAAATTGCATTGTTTACACTGATTTTAGTCTACATCTTAGCCAAAATCCAATTGTTAGTTCAGATCAAAAAACACCCACAAATCAATGGAATTCACACACATTTTGACATTAGAAATTCCAGTTGTCTTAGTGCATCTGCTCAAGTGGCAACAAACAATTACAACTGTATGTACTCGAGTATAAACCTAGTTTTTCAGCCCTCTTTTTAGGCTTATACTCGAGTCAAGGTTATTTATTATTTTACTCTGTTATTAGTATTATTTTTATTGCATGTATTATTTTACTCTATTTATTATTGTTGTTGTTATTATTACATGTATTACTTTACTCTATTCAATATTATTATTACATTTATTATTTTACTCTTTTTATTATTATTAGAAGGATACGTAAGCACATTTACACTGAAGAAGGAAAGTTAGAATAATGGTTTAATCAGAGTTGGAGAGTCTTATCTTAAATTACAATTTTATGTAAATATTCAAAAACATTTAACCCACTGATGCCTCAATTAATGTAATTTTATTGGTATCTATTTTTATTTTGAAATTTACCAGTAGCTGCTGCATTTCCCACCCTTGGCTTATACTCAAATTATTAAGTTTTCCTAGTTTTTCATGATAAAATTAGGTGCCTCAGCTTATATTTGGTTCGGCTTAAACTTGAGTATATAGTATGGGGAATTAATTAATGAATTAATAAGCCTGGAACTTTAGACCTTACAAGGACATACTTCCCCCAATCTAATCAATTATATTTTATCATTTGTGGTTTTGGTGAAATGCTGAAATGTAATTCTGAATTTTGAACACCACTCCCTAAACTACAAATCTCAGGATTCCACAGGATGAAACCATTAATATATTACTATAGAATTAATATAGAACCATAGTTATAATTATGTGGTGTGAAAGAGTCTGGGATTGGAATTGCCACTCAGCCATGAAAGCCCACCAGGAAACTTTGGATACTCCCACTCTAAGAAGAAGGCAGTGACAAACTTCCTTTGAATAAATCTTAAGAAAACCCTATGATTTAAGTCACAGTCAAGTTGGAGTCACATAAGAAGAACAGAAACAATAAATACTAGATAATGATGAGATCCATTTGTTTTATACCTTCTATATGATCATTGACTTGACAGCTCAGCAGCCATTCCCCATCATTCTCTGGTACCATGAGGGCATCTATAAAGGTTGCCGGAAAGAGACTGATTGTGTCAACTCGATGTTTTCTTTCTATCAAGGTTTGCCCATGGAAATAAGCTGAATGAATGTCAGCTTCATTACCAACACCAAAAAGATACCATTTCACCTTATCTTGTGTACACATCATGAGATCGGGAAGATATCCATACATATATCCATTGATCGCTTTAAAAGAATAGATGAAAACATCATTATTATACACATTTGAAAACATTTGACATCAGATATCATCAGGAACACTCAGAAAAAGTTGGCATCTAAAAATCATTAACATTTGGACCCGAGTCCTTTTCAAGCAGTTCCAAGCATATTATAAATCTAAATCTAGATTGTATTTGATTAATGTTGGGAATACTCAGATTTCTTCAGAAATCTTAAGGCCTTTTCCCTTTGGCATTCATAGTCTTTAAATACAAAAAAACCCATAGTTTTAAATACAAAAAAATTCCAAAATTGGTATCTGATTAGTTTTTTAAAAAACAGCATCAAAGATAACAATCATGCAGGTCTGTATAGGGGTTTAAATGCATAATGACCCAAATACTAAGCTGGAAGTTTGTGAGGGAAAGCAACATGGTCCACTATAGCAAAATTAAAGCCACCACATTCAGGCATAATATATCCACAGATTAATAATTACTATATGGAAATGACTGCATCTCCCCTGAATCACGAATTTCTGTGAAAGTTATGTGTAACACTTTGCCTGCATATACGCAAACTATAATATATAAAACAATCCATTCTGCAAGTTGTCCTTACAGTGCATTTTGTTGCTTTCTTGGAAGTCCTCATTCTCTGTGTCAACTTTGTCAGGATCAGAGCAGTATTTCTTGATATTATAATCCAAGTACCAACTGAAGTTCTCATCCATCACAGAGAACATCAAAATAAATTCTCGGTCCACATCTTTATCTTTTCCATCCTGCAGTGTTCCTAGGAAGAGCATACATTTCAAACTCTTCTCATTTTCTAATTAACGGTTACAATGAGAATGCCCATAATTACATTGGAGAACTCATGCATATAGCTCCAAGACAAAATCCTAAGAAACAGTATAGAGAAAATCAGGCACATAATGAATTCCTGGAGTAAATCTGTTTATTTTGTTTAGGTAACTGCCATGATGAACTGCTTTTGTTTTTTCTTTTTGTGTATGAATGGCACCATTCACTCAGATAAGAGAAAACAAGGAGGCTACCTGATTTTTTTAATTTATTGAAAATATATAATATCCTACCCTTCTGTTTGTTTAAGCTTTAGGCATATTTACTGCATGACCCCAGTATCCACAGGGCCAGTAACAATTGTTTCACCTGTCCACATCAGACAAAATAGGTCATCTCTGGACATTTTCTAGGTCCTTCTGCCAGAAATTAACATAGATTCATATGGACAAATTTCTAGAAAGGATAACTAGGATTTTTCTATATTCTTCAGTGTGATTGTATGGTAACTTCTGGTGAAAGTCATTTATTTCAATATGGTTCACTATTATCCACAGTTTCCTGTTTCCATGAGAAGTTCATGAATATATTTCCCATGATACAGGGGTTGTACTGCACAGGAAAAAGAGCAAAGAAAAAAGTAATGTAAGAAGGAGTTAATTGTGGTAAGAACAGTAGCGTCTCCTAAAAAATATCATAACATTCTGAGAACACGCTAACATATTGGTCCAGCCAGTGGAATGAGGAACACTTTGTTTCTTATTAGTTGGGATCAAAAAGACAACAGCCATCATTCACCTTCTATTGTCATATCCTTTACCTTTCTTGCAAGTGATCAAGGGTCCAATAAGCCCAGAAGCAATATCCTTTGGGGCATCTATGTGGGAGTGATAAATCCTGGTGACACAGTTATTATCGTCTTCTGCTGGGCCGTGATCTTCCGTGACCTCCCAGGTGTAAACATACTGCTCTCCTGGTTGCACAATATCATCTTTCTTCAGCAAACCTGAAGTCATGTCAGGATAAAGCGCACCTACAAAATGCAATAAGTCCATCAAACAACACAGACTGTATGTATTATTATATCATGATTCATTGTGCTTTTACTCTTCATGTATTTGCTACTTTTAAAATTTGTATTACTGTGATTGTGATTTCATTTACATTTTACATAGTAGCTGATAAACTGAATAAACAAAGAAGTGTATGTGTGTATGTCAGAGAGAAGGTGAGAACGTATCTATAATATATTTGTGAATGCAATAAGATGTCTAGACACCATTTATATTAGTATACTAGCTGTACCCGGCACGCGTTGCTGCGCCCTATTTTGGAGATGCGAGGAAGTCTGAGTATGTAAGGGTTGGAGTTGTTGTTAGTTATGGTGTTGTTGGGGTCATGGCTGTGTTGTTGTGGGTTGTTTTGGTGGGTGGGATGTTGGAGTCCTGTGGAGTTGTTGTTGTGTGGTCTTGTTGGCATTCTGCATAGCTTGTGGATATACAATGTTTTTTGTCTTTCCGTCTGCTGTGTTGATGTAGAGGTTGATGCGTGTGTGGGTGGGGTACTTTGGAAGTGAGTGGGGGTACTTGAAATCCCATTATCCATGGTGTGTCCTCCTCTAATCTGCAGTCGGATGGAGGGTGGGTCATGGGGTGCATTGTTTGCCAAGTTTGGTCTTTATCGGTCTTGGTTCTTGGACACAGTGGTCTGTGGGGAATTATGGGTTTTGAAGTACTACAAATCCCATTATCCATGGAGGTACTGCAAGTCCCATAATCCATGGTCCACCCTCCTCCAAACTGTAGTAGAATGTAGCGTGGGTCATAGAGGCTCTGTGTGCCAAGGTAGGTTACTGTAAATTCAGGCCATACACAATGTCCCATGAGCTGAGGCCTAGTCAGGAACTGCAAGTTAATGAAGCCTTACTGTCAATTCAGGCCATACACAATGTCCAATGAGCTGAGGGCTAGTCGGGAGAATCAAGTTAATGAAGCCTTACTGTCAATTCAGAGCGTAAACAGCATTCCATTAAGTGAGGCCTAGTTAGGGCAATTAAGTTAATGAAGCCTTACTGTCAATTTTGGGCATGGTCTGTAATTTGTAGGGGTGTAAATTTTCTGTGGGAAGTGAATTGGGTGTTTGTGTTTGTGCCTCAGCCCTTTGCCTTATCCTCCTCTGACAGTTTATTATGGGTCGGAATGTTCATGTTGGCTGGCCAGTACAGGAGTTATGCAAATCCGCCCTTATTGGCAGCCAATCATGTTGTCAGAATGTAGAGGCTGGGGGAGTCGTTGGCAGCCCCGGAGGATGCTGGGAAATGTAGGTTTTTTTACTTGTTGTTTTGGGGGCCTTTTAGGTTTTGGGGGGAAAGTTTCTTTGCTACAAACCTACCTTGTCTGAGGCCTATTTCTGTTGGCAAGTTTGGTATCTCTGCGTTGTAAGGTTTCTCTGTTTGGGACGGTCTTTCCATGACGACTCTTCCTTTATATGTATAGATTCAACAGAAAGCTATTAATTCAGTTAACAAAAGATTAATTCTACCTTCATTTTCTTTTGTGTATTTGACTCCATGGGGATGAAGAGTGTAGGCTCTTGTAGCAAAATTTTTCAGGTGAACAGTAAAGCTGTCTCCAACTTCTGCCTTGAGAACAGGTCCTAGAAGGCCCTGCCAGGAAGGCTTTTCGACAGCAGTTTTGTAAGATCCATCTGTGAATTGCACATAGACAGCTTTTTTGTACGTGCTTCCTATTCGGTCCGGGCCTTGTTGAACAAAGACACTTGCATGCCTGAAAGTGCAACCAACAGATAATCGTATCAGATAATTGTGTATTACTTCTACATACATGGTGTATCTATACTGTAGAATCAATTCAATTTGACACCACATTAACTGCTATGGCTCAATGATATGGAATCCTGGGATTTGTAGTTTGGTGAAGTACCAGCACTATTTGGTGACTTGAACGCACAGAACAAGGTAGATGGGAACAAAATATTTTCGTACACAAAATGTGAAGTTTGAGTATAATGTCTCTATAGTTTGAAAATATATATTGCTAGCAGGTTTTTAAAGTGTCTGAAAACAATGTGAAAAATAAAATGTACAGTGCACTTGTAGAAATCCCAGCTGTAATAGGCACAATTCCTTCCTCTGCCAAAGCTGTCCCTCCCCCAAACCCCACTTTTTCATTCTATAAAGTGTTCAATTTTTTCAGCATATTCATTTTATTATTTGGAACCTCTTTTCATGGCAACTTTTTTCAGTTATCAATATTATGACAAATGTAGTGTTGCTAAAAGAAATGCATTCTTAAGTCCTTTGTGCATCTGATTCCACGTCCTTTTATTTAAATGCTTTTCACACCATATAAACCTTGTATTTTTGTTATTGTTCGTAAGACTTTGTGTTCAGTTGTCAAATTCCAAATTCTGAGAATTTAACTGTTATTGTACTGTCAGAGGCTTTCATGGCTGGAATCATTGGGTTGTTGTGAGTTTTCCTGTGTGGTCATGTTCCAGAAGTATTCTCTCCTGTCGTTTAGCCCACATCTATGGCAGGCATCCTCAAAGGTTGTGAGGTATATTGGAAACTAAACATGGGAGGTTTATATATCTGTGGAAGGTCCAAGGTGGGAGAAAGAACTCTTGTCTGTTGAAGCCAAGTGTTGCAATTAATCACCTTGATTAGCATTGCAAAGCCTTGCAGCTTCAAGGCCTGGCTGAATCCTTTGTTGGGGGGTGGTCGCTGGCCCTAATTGTTTCATGTCTGGAATTCCCCTGTTTTCACAGTGCTGTTCTTTATTTAATGTCCTGATTTTAGAGTTTTTCAATACTGGTAGCCAGATTTTGTTCATCTTCACGTTTCCTCTTTCTGTTGTGCACATGCTTGTGGATTTCAGTGGCTTCTCCATGTAGTCTGGCATGGTGGTTGTTAGAGTGGTCCAGCATTTCTGTGTTCTCAAATAATATGCTGTGTCCAGGTTGGTTCATCAGGTGCTCTGCTATGGCTGCGTTTGGTGGTCCCTATGTAAACTTGTCCACAGGTACATGAGATGCAAAGGATCCAAACATTTATTATTGAGAGTATAGCTGTGGGTCTTCAAGTCATATTTCAGGTATAGCGTCACTAAGGTGAACCTATCATTGGGTTTTCTGGGGAAGATTTGCTGAGTTTTGGAGTTGCTATCATTTTACTCTGAATGTAAGAATACTGTATGTGATTTGCCAAAAGTCACCCATTAGGTTTCCATGGCTGGGCAAGAATTCAGACTCTCATCTCCCAAAATCCCAATGCGGACTGCTACACCACTAGCTCATGTCAACACTCACAGTGTCTGCCATATTATACACACATGCCACACATAACCCCACAAGAAAAAGTCCTATGGATACCCCTGAAAGTAATGATATAATGGAACCTGTAAAAGTAACTTTCAAAAAATTCATTTCTCCAAATCTGCCAGCCAGCATAGATTCTGAAAGAAGTCATCCAAGAATATTTTCCCATGCTCTGTGAAAGCAGAAATGTGGAGTTGAATCCACTGAGCATGTACTTCTGTTAGGTCCCTTGTCAACAGAGCCACTAATCCACTCCTAATTTTACTAGCTACCACTATTTGTTAGGATTTCTGGGTGTTGTAGGACAAAATTCCTAGGGACCCACAGGTTGAGAACGACTGCTAGTGCTTCATCAGGCTAGGCTACTCACCTGCGGATTTCAGAGGACATTGTAATGATAGTTAAAATATAATTATAGCACTAAAACCATGTACAGCAATGTGAAAGTGCCACAAGTCTCACTGTGCAGCTCTCAGACTCTGCTTCATATCAAGGGAGGAATCTCAAGAAGCCTAAAAATGCTATCCAGATCTCATTATCTATAGTTAGCCACTAAGCTGTTTCTAAGCAATAATGAATTAAAAAGACTGTATAATTTCCAAGATAGACCAGTGTTGTTGAAAAGGGGCCAGTTGAGAATTAAACTAAAGGTGCATATTGTGTCTCTTCTTGGGCTGTCCAAATATTTCATATTTAATTGTAAGGCTTCCTTTGGCAAAGGCATTGTGTCATTTTCCTTCTCTTTCCCTGAAAGGATAATAGCTTTCATTTAAAAAAAACCCACTCTGCCTCATACTTAAGATTCCCAAGAGCTAAAGGGTTTAACTGGAGGTTAAAAGTGAAACATCAAACCTTGTCCAGTTTCAGTTAATTTTAACCAAGATGAAATTTGACCCCATGCCTCTGTGATTTTTCAGATAGCTAATAAGAAGAGCAAGGACACAAGAACAGCAAAGTCTGTCGTATGTCTCGACAGTATCACCCACCCCTGTGCTAACCTTTTCCTTCTTCAGATGTGCTCCGTGTGTGTATTTTTATTGCTAGAGTTTGTGTTATTAAATTCTTTGGCTTTCTTTCCTTTGCTTGCCCAAAAGCTTTCTGCAAAGAAAATAAAATTGATGCCTATGGTGCCTGGGAAGAATAAACAAATATCCATAAAGTCAGGGTTTGTTCTGTTTATTTTGAATACTAAAGTAACCATTGTCATTGTGTGTTACTGTTACCCAAAGTCACCTTAAAGTGTGGCATGAGGAAATGTACAGTAACTCATTTTTTTCTGTAACAATCTTTTGCTTTTCATTGCTTTTCAACACATCCCAGCAAAGAGCACAGCTCTCCATTTTGACATCTTTCTCAGGTGTATCCACATAATCTTATTTCTTGGATGACCACTGCTAATCTTCAGGATGGTTTGGGATTTAAATTAGGTGTTACAAATAAGAAGTTACTTGTAATTAATTTGGATTTTGAAAATAGCATATTATGTAGAAATTTATTGGCAATAAGTTCCTATTTCTAATAACAACAGTATAGCCATGTTACTTTATAACTATTACTTGACAAGATATTATGTCACTGTGCAACTGTAACTTTAAATTACTTCAATAGTTACGGGTTGTGTTTTCACACCATATGAATACAGAAGACTATCGTACAGTTCCAGCGCTCATACTGTACTTACGCTGTTACATACAAATATTTTAATTAATTTAAAAGTAATTAAAAAGAACTAAGTAACTTTTGAAGAATGGAAAAGTGAAGATCTGTTTTATAAATTGGACATATAAATGGCAACTGACTGCAGTTGTGCATTGAAATTACATAGTTGTCAAAGCAATAGTTCTATTTGTTACAGCAGGAAAACAAAGGAGGGGGAAATCAAGCAGCTCCTTTAAGACTCACTAATTTGATCGTTATTCGTGCAAGCAGAAACCTTTCCTCTACCTGAGCTTCACTGATCTCACCTTTATCATCTGGACACATGGAATTCACTGAGATGCTCTACCAGAATGTCAACATCTTGCACCCTACCATCAATTTAAGCCTGGAACAATCAAGGGACCAATTCACAACTATAACAAACATATTTTTCTTCCCCAATCCCCTCCTTCTTCATCGATGATGCAGCAGAGATTTATTTAACTATAATTTACTAAACAGAGCTCCACAACCCCCACCCCCTTTCTATTTTAATTTTTGTTTTGTGTGTGTGAGCAATATAATGTGTTTCTATTTTTATATTTAAAAGTATAATAAAAGAAACAATAATTTTAAAAAGCAACAAATTAACTTCCTTGGCATAGGACTTCATCCCATTTGGAGGGGGGGGGGGGGGTGTTTCATGTCCAAAGGATCTGGAGAACTAACTTATCCTCACCACACGTGTTTTCCTTCTCTCATTTCTACAAAAATCATCCATTTGTTTGTCATCACACAATTTCTATACAGCAAAGTATGCAGTGACAATTAAGTACCCACGTCTAACCTAAATAAACAAATACGGAAAGCCTTATATTCCTACACTCATTCTGCAATAAATATGTTTCAACCAATTTACATAGACAAATATATATCTTTAGTGTGCATATTCAATACTCTGTGTCAATACATATTAATCACAAATGCAATACATATTATCAACACCAACATTACAATAATACCAGCCATAAGTTTCTTCCCCTCAGTGTGCTGTAGTACCCTTACTTCAGCATTGTGAATGTTTGGTAATAAAAAATAATAATAGTATAATTATTTACCGCTCTGTCTGCTGTCCTTATAATGGTGATAACTGTCTCTTTGGAGCACATTTAAAGACAGCCCACAGGAAAACATCACAAAAGAGGAAAAACACAGGAAAGGAAAACAATTCCAATCACACCTAAATTTTGCCATTTTAAACTATCTCTTTGTGCAGGGAATCATCTGGAGTTGATTCCCAAGCATCTTTCAAATCCTTGTGTTTTTACACACTTAAGATACAGGTTCTAATGGAGAACCCACTGAATGATATTGCATTGTCTCATGGGCTCAGTGTTATAGAAACACTTGGGGAGGCACTGTGGGATGAAGTCAGTGGACAGCACTATATTGAACTGCTAACATGCTTTTACATCTACATTTTCCAACCATAACACATTACTAAATCTATTGTTTACATCCAAATGTTCTGGTACAACCACCTACTCAGATCTCCAAATCAAGGACTTGCTGCTGTCACTTCTCAAAGTATAATAAAGTGTTCCATCGCTACTTCGCGGTTCACTTATTCAGAACTTGCTGTTTTGTGGATTTCAAAAAATATTAATTTAAAATATATATCATGGTATTTTCACTGTTTTGTGGGGTTTTGCTGCCGCTGTTTTGTGGGGTTTTGCTGCAGGGGTGCGCTGCTCAAGTCAAAAGATCACTTGTTGTGCAGCACTTTCCCTCCTCAGTCCTCCCTCCATCCAGCCTTGAAGTGCCTTTTCTTCACTTTATTTTAAGTTTATAAAGACTTAATATAGAGTATATCTACTAAAATAATCTATAAATACTAAAATAAATAGAGCATCCCTACATCACGGTTTTTCACTTATTGCGGGAGGTCCTGGAACCGAACCCCAGAAATAAGTGAGGGAACACTGTATATACCCAATAAGGTTTTTTTAAAACCACAAATCAACAAGATTGGTATTCAGGAACAATATACTGTAACACAAAGCTAAAACAGACAATGATAGAAGCTTCTCGATGAGACTATTCCAATGCAACATCAAATAACTATTTCCAGTTCTGGAGCATCATGTTGGCCTCCCGTAGGCTCCAGATAACTGCCTTTATCTTAAAAAGAGTCCAAATAACTTTTAATCTACAAAATAATACATAACATGGATAGAAATATAGTCACAAGACTGCTACAAACCAAATTGCTGAATCTTACAGCAACATCATAGGTCATAATAACATCAGTCAAAACATCAGAGGTACATTTACTTGCTCTTTCTCCAAAGTGATTTATTCCAGCAATACCTCTCTGTGGTCTACATTAGCTCTCTATGCAAGAGGGTAAAGGGACACTAATCTCATATTAGGGATGAATGCACCCAAAAACAATTAACAAAGCATTTCAACCTTCCTGGTCACCCAATCTCTGAACTGCAAATAGCCAGGTTGAAACCAAATACTTTCCTTGCTGAAAAATAGAAATGGCTGAAATGAAATATACTCACTAATTCCAATTCATTAGCAGAGGTAGAAACAGAAATAATAGTTTCTTAGCACACACTTAATTATTAATTAATTATTAATTAATTACTTAATTATATAATTAAATAATTAATTATATGAGAAACCAATTATTTTAATGTATCCCTTTATGTTCTTTAATCAATGCAAATGACTATACAAATCTTTGTTCATAACCATTCATAGCTAGAATGAACAAAGAATGGGGCAAAGGAAGTATATTAGATTACTTTATAACATCTATAGAAAGCAAAAGAAGAGTGTTTAATGAGATGGATGGGAAACATGGGGTTAAAAATTTATTTATTTATTTATTTGTCACGTTTCTATACCGCCCCTCTCAGCCCGAAGGCGACTCGGGACGGTTTACACAGGCAGTCTCTGCCCTCAATACAACACAGCAACAAGGCACCCCCCCTAAAACCATATAATAACAAATTAACAATTAAAAACATACAATTGCAATCTCAGCGTCATGTTGAAATCAGTTTCCATCGCATCATCGTCATTCCATATATCTAATTAAGCCTTATATTTCATCAGGAAATGCCTGCTCAAATAGCCAGGTCTTGACTTTCTTGCGAAATGTCAGGAGGGAGGGGGCCGATCTGATGTCTCTAGGGAGAGCGTTCCAAAGCCGAGGAGCCACCACTGAAAAGGCCCTGTCTCTCGTCCCCGCCAGTCGTGCCTGCGAAGAAGGCGGGACCGAGAGCAGGGCCTCTCCAGATGATCTTAAACGTCTCGATGGTTCATAGGGAGAGATGCGTTCGGACAGGTAAGTTGGACCCAAACCGTTTAGGGCTTTAAAGGCTGAAGCCAGCACTTTGAATTGTGCCCGGTAGCAAACTGGTAGCCATTGGAGCTGGCACAACAGAGGAGTTGTACGGTCTCTGAATGCCGCTCCTGTTATCAACCTGGCTGCTGTCCGTTGGACTAGTTGCAGCTTCCGAACAGTCTTCAAAGGCAACCCCACATAGAGAGCGTTGCAGTAATCTATACGGGATGTAACCAGAGCGTGGATCACCTTGGCCAAGTCAGACTTCCCAAGGTACGGGCGCAGCTGGCACACAAGTTTTAACTGTGCAAATGCTCCCCTGGTCACCGCCGAAACCTGGGGTTCCAGGCTCAGCGATGAGTCCAGGATCACACCCAAACTGCGAACCTGAGTCTTCAGGGGGAGTGTAACCCCGTCTAACTCAGCTGTAACCTTATGCCCTGTTCAGCCTTTCGACTGACCAGGAATTAAAAAATCATTGTAGACTAGAGACTGTTCTTGTATTTCAATTGTTGTGTAATGTAACCTAAGGAAAGCATGTAAAAATCCCATCACTGACCCCGGGTCACTATGAACCATCTCAGGAGGCCCTGCTCTCAGTCTCGCTTCCTTCACAGGCACAGTTGGTGGGAACAAGAGAAAGGCCTTCTCAGTGGTGGTCCCTTGGCTGTGAAACTCCACCCCCTCCCAGTTATGTTAAATCGGCCTCCTCCCTCCGGACCTTCAGGAAGAGAGTGAAAATGTGGCTCTGGGATCAAGCCTTTGGAAAAGAACTATAGCGCAACAGATCTTAATTTTAATTTAAATGTTTATTTCAATTGTATATTGTTGTTAAGGCATTGAATTGTTGCCTATCTGTAAGCCACCCTTTGCGGTCGAGAAAGGCAGGCTATAAATATGATACATTTTTTTAAAAAATCACAAGGCCCATTTTCTGCATTCTTTAGCTTTCCAGGGCCACACAGACTGTCAAAAAGCATGTAAACACCAACCACTACAAGAAAAAGATGGAGGTGACTGGAGGTTCACTACTGGCTTTCAAAAACTAAGGGTGCATCTACATCAATTTATACCGCATTATGGAGTCATATGAAATGTAGTTTTACAAGGTTGTTAGCCTTCTCTGATGAGTAGTGGTGGTTCCCCACCAAACTACAGCTCCCATGATTCCATCGCTTAAAGCCATGGCCGTTAAAGTGGTGCCAAACTGCAATCTTCCTACAGTGACAGCCTTTGAGGTGACGACATTTCGACCTTCACTCTGGCCCTTTATAGCTGAAGGGGCTATATATAGTAATCAGTGATAGCACTGTAGATTGCATTTTTGCTTTCTCAAAAAAAGAGGAGGCTACAATAGATAGATGCCCCTGGGTTTCCTTCTACTGGAGAAAAACAGAGAGAGGCTAATAGGCAAGAAGAAGGACATTGAAAGGGAGAAATAACAGCTGTTGCCAGTGAGAGGACTTGAAAGGAAAGATCTGATAAGGCTGAAATCCCTTTCCTTGAGACTAGCACAAACCGGCTTGATATACAACTGACACTAACAAGTTAGAAAAAGGCAAAAAGTAGGTAAAAGATCTTAATGTACACAGAACTTTTCATGCCTTCTTTTGAATGGGATTTGAATGTCTTTCCTTACTGTAGCATTTTTGATACACATGCACGCATATCTGTTATATTTACAAGAAGTATTGCATTTGTTCAGTCATAGCTTATTATGTCAATAAATATTCTGACAATATATATTAGCTGTTTAAACTATGATATTTTGCCAGGCTGGATTTGGAGAATTAGATCCCTCTCTCCTCCCAGCTTGGTCTATTGCTGCAAAATGAACAATAAATAACTGATGGAGTGACTTACTTTTGGTTTTGTCGTTTTATGAGCACCTCAATTGGGTTATAAGTGGTTCTCAACCTGTGGGTCCCCAGATATTTTGGCCTTCAACTCCCAGAAATCCTAACAGCTGGTCAACTGGCTGGGATTTCTGGGAGTTGTAGGCCAAAATACTTGAGGACCTACAGGTTGAGAACCAATGGGTTCTATCAAAAGGAATAGAAATCTGAGGGAGTTGGGTATATTTAGCATAGAGACCACTTTAATTAATATGACTCTGTGCTATGGAATTCTGATATTTGTAGTTTTGTGGAGCTATTTACTTTTCTCTGTCAGAGAGCTCTGTTGTCACAATAAACTACAAATCCCAGGAATCTATAGGATGCAGCTGTGGCAGTTAGAGTGCCAGGTTACTATAATTCTGCAGTGCAGATGCTCTCAACTAAAAGGATCATATAGAAAATGCAGCAAGCTTGTTTTCTCCTAGTCTAGAGACTACAGCATGAACTAATGAATACAAGTTACAAAAAAGGGATTCTTCCTAAATATTAAAATGATTTTTTTTTACTGTCAGAGTGGTTCAGAGTGGTGAACTTACATTTTTGGGAATTTTGTGGGCATCTTTCTGGAGTGCTTTAGTTGTGAATTCCAGCATGGCAGGGGATGGACTAGAAACTAGATCATTTTTGGAGTCCCTATCAATTTTAAATATTTTAAGATATTTTAATATTCCGCTCAAGTGCTCACTAAGAAATAATGGGTGCATCTACATTGCAGAATTAATGCAATTTGCCACCTTTTTAACTGCCATGGCTCAATGCTATGGAATCCTGGAAGTTATAGTTTTGCAAGATCTTTCTCCTTCTCTAACAAAGCCATGGCAATTAAAATGGTATCAAACTCCATTGATTCTACAATGTAGATGCACCCAGTATGTTTAAATAAATTGAATAACCCCTGCTGCTCTACAATTATTCCCTATCATCTCAAGTCACAAAATATCTATAGGATTATTACAAGTCCTACAGTTATAGTCTGCATCATATTTACTCATGCTGGAATATAGATTGCTTGAAGTCCTATTACAAGAAATAGTTCATACTAAAATGTTAATGTTCACTTTTGCATACTAAAGCAACAAGTACAAGATTGGTATCACTTACTCTTCTTCTGAAAATAACTTTCCGGAAATCTTGTCCTTTGTTCCTGGTGCATAATTCCAATCAATTTCTACAATTCCAAGGTAGTATTCTTTATTTACCGCCCAGACATCTGTGAAGAAACAAGCCAGTAAAAGGCTCAGTACCACCAGCTTCATTTTCTGTCCTGTACTTTTTTCTCTGGTTTAACACAAGAATGTGCCCATTTTATAAGATCTGTGTTTCTCTCTGTGCTTTCCTTTCCTTTGATTTGCTTGGTTCAATAGGCCGAAAGCTTGCACAATTCTTGCTAAAATAAACACAGCCAAATCTCATTCCGGCAAATCAGGCGGTTCACAGATTATTGTGTTTCAGGGTTTATTCATTTTGCTTTTTCAAACAGCATGTCTTTCCCCTTTTTTCTCAGTGTTTGGGAAAGTTTCCCAGTCAAGTTTTAAAGGATTAAACTGGCTTGCTGAAAACTCTGGGATTTCCCCAATGTTGAGGCAATGGGTCATGTTGTTCCTTCCAACTGGCACAAGTAACAAATCCTGCATTTCGCAACATGGAGTTTGGATGTTAAATTTTGCTTTCAGGTTAGAAAGTAAAATACAGGAGAAAAAACCCACCTCTGAGATGGAGGTGCAGACTGAAAGGTCGCAGGTTCGAATCCGGGGAGCAGCATGAGCTCCCGCTGTTAGCCCTAGCTGCTGCCAACTTAGCAGTTCGAAAACATGCAAATGTGAGCAGATCAATAGGTACCACTCCAGTGGGAAGTTAATGGCTCTCCATGCAGTCATGTCAGCCATGACCTTGGAGGCATCTATGGACAATGCCAGCTCTTCGGCTTAGAAATGGAGATGAACACGAGCCCCCAGAGTCGGACATGACTGGACTTAATGTCAGGGAAAAATCCTTGGTAAAACACAGAAGGGGGAAGGCTGCTGACTACTGTCAAACACCAACAAAACGGGGTATATAATATCCCATAAGTCAATATATCAACATAATAACATTAAAGAGATACCTCACCATATGGTGAATCAGTCCGCCTGGGGAAAAGTCCTTATAATTTAGAAAAACTTCAGTCCCAAGTCAAGGGTATGAAGGTAATCCAAATAAGTTTACTGATAAGTTTCAGAATGGTATATCCAAAACAAAGTCAATGAACGTGGTTCTCTATACAGTTTCTCAATGGATAATCCATATGTAATACGATGGAGTATCGTCCCTCCTTATAAACCCAGTATTTCCTTGAGTAAGAAACTATAAAGTCTATGATAACCACTTAATATGCAGTGAGTTATGCCATATCAACTCAAAATAGTGAATTATACAACTGTATCACCACGTTGAAGGTTTATAATCCAGATTAATGGTAATGTCCCAGTATTGTCTCTTCCCAACCACGGGATTGATTCAGTTCCGTAGCTTATTCGGTATCAGCTGTATCATGCACAATCAACATAAAATAGAGATTCGTGTATAATCCAATCTATTAAGGTAAGTTTGTAGTCCACACTCTTTGCTGGGTTGAAATGGAAAATTAACAGTTCTTAAGACTCTTTAGTATTTGCCACGAACGTACGAAGTCCATGCGAAGTAGAAGGTTGTATATAAACAAAACACCACGGTGGGTTTAAGATCCGCGTTCATGGAAGTTTGTTGTCATGTCAATGCATGCTGACGAGGATGTAATTACTAAAGGATCCTCCTCCTGTTTCGACCCTAAAAGGGTCTTTGTCAGGGCCATTCAACATACATATTCAATTCATCCATAAGTATGGTCTCATTCAGCGGGATGTACAATTATAATCAATCTGTGTGCAAACAAAATATAACATAGAAATGTATATGCATACTCCTAAAAAGCAACCAAAATATAAAAGTACATATATAGTATAGTAAATCATACCATGTCCATAGAGGTATAATCCTTCCTCTATGTGAATGAAATGACAAATGCAATGTTAACTCAAACCTCTTCACTTAAGTACCCTATTGGTTCCCTATGTAACAGGTGTAGCTCCCAATTTACTTAAGTAGATCATTTAATCCGAAAGGAATTTCAGTTTTTAATTTGACAATTCACCAGGTTTCAGCCCTTCTGAGAAATTGCTCTGCCTCGCCATGGGGCGGCATTTTAACCCTTTGTAGGCCAAAAAAGAGTAATGAGTCTGGCCCATGTTTAAATTGTTTGCAATGCACATACAGTGGGGAGTCCTCTGAAAATAGGCGGATCCTCGAACGATGCTCACTTATTCTGGTCCTCAAAATTCTTTTAGTCTCCCCAATATAGATAAGCCCACATGGGAATGTAGTCCAGACACGCAAAAATCCGTGTTACAGGAGAAGAATCCATGAAACTTGTGGGAGCATGCTATGCCCGGACACAGGCCCGGATTACCCATAACGCCACCCTAGGCCACGGCCTAGGGCGGCAGCTTTGGGGGGGCAGCAGATTCGGCCCCCCGAAAACTTTTTTTTAAAAAAACGCCCCCTCGCAGTGCTTTCCCCCTGCCCTCTCCCGAGAGTCATCATATCTCGGGAAAGGGCGGGGGGAGAGTACTGCAAGGGGGCGGGGAGGAGGGAATGGCGCCCTCCCCTCGCCATCGCCCACCTGGGCCGCCTCCTTGTAAAGGAAGGAGGCGGTGAGGAGGAAGGGAAGCCCCGCCCCGCTGGCGGGCATGCATGCATGTGCATGTATGCCCACCAGCAGGCTTCCCTTCCTCCTCCTTCCTTTGGAAGAGGGCGGCCCAGGCAGCAAGGAGGAGGAGGGCGGGACTTCCCTTTCTCCTCCTCTCTCCCTCCTTTTGGTCACGGGAGGAGAGCGCGAGAAGGAGGTGACGAAAGCTGCACGGCCGGGGCTGCTGCCACACATGCACAGCAGTGCCCAGGGGGCAGGGCTTTCCGTGCCCTGGGGGCGGGACTTTCCACGCCCTGGGGGCGGCGCGGGGCATCTTTTGGCCTAGGGCGCCAAAAAATGCTAATCCGGGCCTGCCCGGAGAGTGTATCTCCTTACCCGGGTAAACAAATCTACATTACGAGCAATGTCCGCACTGATGCGTTTTTGAAGTCAGGCTGCTTTTTTGGATAGGCTTTTTGTTGGTGTTTGAGGGGAAAATCCTTACCTTTACCTGATATGGAGCAATACAAAGTTTAGATTCCCTTGAGAGGAAACAAAAATATAACCCATCAAAATAACTGTCTTCAGATTTTGTATTTTTTCAATTTTCAACCTATGAAACATTAAAAAATTTACAAAATTATTTTTTTTAAATGTGCAAAGATAAGCTAAGACCAAATGCACTTTACAAAGAAGGAGAAATTTTAATATAAAAATATGGACATTCAGAGTGCATCCAAACTGACTAAGAAGTCCTAGATTTTGTCTTTTCAATTTTATACTGAGTTAAAATAAATCGACCTGATAAATGGTAGAAACTAGAAGCTGATAGAAAATATTCCAGGATAAACATGCCTGGCTCTCCAAAATAAAATTGGAAGAAAACAGGAACAAAATTTGGGACTTTTTGGACCTTTTAGTGAATCTGAACACGTTCTCAGTGAGAATATGTAGCATAATTTCTTCTAAAAATAACAGTGAATGAAGATCTGGAGTGCTTTGTGGATGACATACTGTAGCAGCACTTATATTTGTAATATATTTGATATTGCTTAAGTTTTGTCTTCCAAGCATGAATTGAGATCTGTGATGAGTAGATTTTTATACAACTTGCAATTCTGAACAATCCTAAAATTTAATTAAAAAGCATGCCACTGTTGAGTCATAAAACCATCTGCCACTGCACTCTGTAGTTTAAACCTGACTGGCAAAGAGTCCATGGAATAAAAAAGTTTAAGAACCCCTGCTTTAACCCTTGTAGGAGCTCAGATATGAAGCCAAATGTGAAGGGGGGAGTAGAATTAAAGAGCTAGTTCCATTTCCAGAAATCACCCTAAATTAATTTACATCAGGATCCAAGCCAATGTTCTAATTCCAATTGTTAGTCCCTACTAGAGCATAACCATCGAGTCACTGGAATTCATATAATTAATCTAATGGATATGCTATAATTGTGGCTAACAATTAGATCATGCCAGTTCTCAGATATTAATGACAATTGAGCACAACCCAAAAATGATGCTACACACTAGCCATGAATCCAATGGTCTACCATAAAATTAATTAAAGCTTTAGTTCATTCCTAAAAGAAAACCTAAAAAACAATAGGTTACAGTACTTTAAATTATCTACTTAAATTATCTTGCAAAACATCCAGAACTTGTTACCATTTATTCAAAAGGTACATATTTGTTTTAGAGCTGGCAATAATACAATATACAGTAATTGGCCTAGTTTAGACTTTCCTAAAAATACATTTACAACCATTTTAATATGCATTTCCTGCAACATAATAACATGAGCTTTTTCCTTTGTGTAATCTGGTCTGCATTTGCACTTAACTTCCATTTTCGTTTTCCGAAATGCAATTAATAAAATCCATCATTATTAGAATTGAAGGATTGTAAAGAGACAAGTCACTGACAACATTTGTTTCGGTGGATTTATTTAAACCAGGAATTAAATAACAAGATCCAGGCATTTATTTTAGTCTTTGGGATGCCTAGTATATTTCCCTTGTCTTTATGTTTTAAAGATATTTAGTTTTTCTTCCATGATCTCATTTGTTTTATTTTCTATATAATTATTTTACCAACATCATTCCTTTATTGTCCTATCCATCCCATTTCCCTTTGATTAATAATAACTTCTACAGTGAGAATGAAAATTATTAAGAGATCTAATGAATTATAGATATAAATTTGTTCATACATTCATATATAGATTTCCTGAATTTTAAAATTACAAGCTTTCATCAGTGTGTTGAGTGATTTCAGCTACTACTAAATCAGTGGTTCCCGAGCCCAGTGTGTTACGCAGTCAGATGGTTGAATGAGACACAAACAGGTGTGAAGACAAAGCCGAGTCTTTCATCTCAATGGCCAAAGAGAATATCAGTAGAGTTAGTGCTCAAAGTACTGACGTAAAGCATTGGAAAATACAGAGAATATTTGTTTACTTTGACAATATTCAGACTTCACGTGTTAGCCTCTGATTGCCTGACACCTGGCTCAGATGGATCCAGGCTCCCATTGGTTGGAAGCTCCATGAAGCGGCTGCCATGGTTAGTCCCCCTCATGGTGGGAAATTCAAGGAGCTGTCATTTGTCGGCTTGAAGCCTGGATTGAGAGATCTGCCTCTCCAGAGAGGCATGAGAACCACATCTAAGGCACCCCCCCCCCTTTGTGGTGTGGGCCTTTTTGCAATACATTCACCTTGATGTGTAGTTAAGGGGTGAAAGGAAATTAAATTGCCCTAAAACAGGAGTATGGCCTCGACCATCTTGGGGGAGGCTTCTCCATACGTTTCCCTTTGAGGTTGTTCGGGTTTAGGCCACCAGGGGACCCAGATGTTTCGCCCTTACAAGCCAAGGGGTAAGCTGGGCAGGGACGGTACCTCGGCTTTGCCATCAAGTCCAACACAGTTATAGTTTTTTGATAGGAAAAGTTATAGGTAACATTAAATAAATGTTGCCCAAATTTTAATCCAATTCACATGTGTGTTGCCTCTTCATTTCGGGGCTGGGCAGGCAATAGGTGTTTATCATTGGAAAACATTTTAGTTCATAACTACAGGAGAAACTTTATCAATGGGAGGAGGGTGCTCCTGGAATGCATACATTAAGTGGCTGACTATTTGTCAAACCAAGTTCACATGTTGGGTTAGGTAGCCTTCCAAAAGTGATTTAACACTTGAGCTATGGCAACCCTAAAGCAGCCTTATCCCTGGGTTTTCTTTGTGGGATTCATTCAGGAGTCTGTGCCATTGGCTTTCTGTGAGGTTGAGAGAGTGACTGGCCCAAGGCCACCCACGGGGTTTCCATGGCTAAGCAGGGGTTCAAACATTGGAGACGCAGCCTGCTTGGCTTTATCGGAATTGCAAAACATTGGAAGGCAGTTTGCTAGCATTGCAAGACTGCCTGGAAACATATTTAATATAAATTCATTAATAATCATTTATGGTTCATTATTTAGGGGCTCCATTTTCTTGATAACAAGTGGTGTAGGTTTGTTTGATCAAAGACCCAGGTCTTATTGATTAGGAAGGACTACAGAGGTCCTCAAACTTTTTAGACAGAGGGCCAGGTCACAGTCCCCCAAACTGTTGGAGGGCCAGATTATAATTTGGAAAAAATGAAATAATTCCTATGCACACTGCACATATCTTATTTGTAGTGCAAAAAAGCCACTTTAAAACAATACAATAATTAAAATGATGAAAAATTTCAACAAATATAAATGTATTAGTATTTCAATGGGAAATGTGGGCCTGCTTTTGGCTGATGAGATATGATGAGATATGATTGTTGTTGTGGGCTTTCAGACTTAGGTTGACCCTGAGAGAGGGCCGGGTAAATGACCTTAGAGGGCCATATCCGGGCTCCGGGCCTTAGTTGGAGGACCCCTGAACATTGCCACCCCCTCTTGGACTGTCTTGTTCCCTTTCAATTTAGCTATAATTCCAAATGTTGATTGGAGGGCAACTTTTCCTAGCAATAATGTACTGCTATGAACTAACATATCACCTTAATAATGCAAAATATTTGTGGTAGCTTTATAAAAGGCCTATTCCTGGCAGAGATGAATACTCCCGGAAATTGTTGTAAACCAACACAGCTACTCACATTTTTGAACGTTCCATTCCATTGCATTGTTGCTGTTCAGATGGCCTGCACTTCGTGTTTTAATGTTATACCATTCATGCTTCTCAAACTCACTTTGAATGTCTTATGTTTTGCAAAAGGCCCTTCGAATCTACTTCACTTGATTAACTGTACTTGTAGAAATGAGTCTATGTTCTGTGCTTGCTCAAGCTTGAGCCTGAATAGAGGATCCTGTTCTCTGCCTTGCTTTGCTGCAACCTCTCCCTCCCACCTCCTGCTATAGCCCAATACAAAAGAGCCATTCAAGTCAGTGTAGAGTGGACAGTGCTGTTGGGAGTTTTTGTTCTAGGGAGAAGCAGAAAATGATCTTGTGCAATCAAGTAACTTTTTAATGCTCACAAAAAAACAGATAGCTATTTAACAGTTCAAAGCTCTTGAGTCCTAATTTTGCAACTAATTAATCACTCATATACACAACAACTTTATGTGGCCACTTACGAGGTCACTCATGATATACCGTAGTAGTGGTTACAACATACTACCACCAGTTAAGGGGAAAATGAAGGGATACTCTGTATTTGTAGCAGACTTATTTCCATTTTTTAATTACAGTGAACCCACCCTCCACAGTCACTGGGATTAATGGCACAGGAGCCTCACAAAAGTTGAAAAACTATGAATTTAAAATTCTGGTGTGAGAGAATTGGCCATCTACAGAGACATTGCCCAGGGGATGCCCTGTGGGAGGATTCTCTCATGTCCCCACATGGGAAGCTGGAGCTGACAGACAGGAGCTCACCCCGCCTCGTGGATTCAAACCACTGACCTTCAGGTCAGCAATTCAGATGGCACAAGGGTTTAACTCATTGTGCCACTGCGGCTCCACTCCAGACAGAGAAAGTAGATGTCCTCTTGTATTTACCAATGTAGAAGAAATATTAATCTGGAGCTACATTTAACCATTTTAACACAGAGAGGCATCTCATCATTTGACTCCTGATGCAGACTGGAATGTGATGTCCCAGATAGGTTTAGGATCCCAAAAAATGAGGCCTCTTTGCAACTATCCACAGTTGTATGACCAAAAAAATATTATGAACCAAATATTTATTCAGAAATCAGTATCAACAATATGCCATGTGCTTTAAAATATGCTAATATAAAAACCTCCTGCAGTGGGGGGGGGGGTTCACAGTTTAAATATACAGGACACATAAGGGAGAAGGAGAAGGACTGGGAACAATAAGAAAATGTAGATATTCCAGAAACTGTAAACTTTCTAAGAAGGTTGTTAAGCCTTTAAATGTACATATTGAAAAAACTAAAGGGGTCCTTTTTTACATCACATCAAGAGTGTGTGCGCACACACATGCAAAATCACATACAGATTTCAAGCATGTTGGCATCTGTGAGTAAAGACCCAAACAAGAACTTTATTGTGCAATTGCTTTACCCCAAATTTCCCAGGGGTTCCAACTTGTAACTTTTCTGTTTTCTCATCCTATTGTTTCTTCTGTCTCTTCCCAGAGGAAATCAAGCATGAATTAAACGGCCTTCTGTTTAATTTTTAGCTGTCAATAATAGAAAGAAGCGATCTGCTGTTCCTATATCCACGTCCAATGCCTATGTTTGTTTGGTTTTCATAATGTATTAGCTCCAAGTGTTGAATCACCCTTTTCTCTTCCTGAAGATTATAAGATTGTCACATCAATGCAGGCTGTGAAACAAAAGAAAGAGGACAAATTTTACTGTACACATACTGTGATCCATTAATCAGAACCAACAGGGTTTCCATGGCTAAGCAGGGGTCCAAACGCTGGTCCTATTCAAAGCACTACATCAAATGTTGTATATGTGTATTGCCCTATATAAAACTAACTTTAGTCCTACCTAGAACAGATCAACTGAAATTGAATTAAATTTAAAGTAGTTGTGACTAGCAGATCCCACCCATCCCAGTATTGGATTAAACCCCAAATACTATGAGGATTCTTGTAGCAGGAAGCAAGGCAAGAAATTCTGTTCTACTCCGCAATCAGATCTTTGTCTTGGGTCAAAAGAGGTCCCAAGTAGAAAAGTTTAAGAAGCTCTGCTTTGGCTACATTTCAGAAGAAAGAATTGGCAAAAACCACCTGCCTTTGAAACCCCTATGGAATTCATGAGGTTGCCATAAATCAGCACCAAACTAGAAGGCATAGGCACCCATACGGTGCAGATAGATGCCAGTTGAGGTAGGCAAAGATCTTTTTAGTCAGACAGGCTTCATCTTTTAACTGATTGGGACAGACGGATGTTTAATAGATGTGCTATATCTTTCACTAAGTTTTCAATGTGTTTTAACTGTTTTAAATACATGTTTTAATTAGCTTGGATTTTTTTAAAAAAAAACACATTTCAACTATATATTGCTTTAAGATTTGTTTTATAAGAATTACCATCTATGGAGAAGAGTTTTTAATCATATAGCCTTCAAAGTGAGAGAAGAAAGGTATAGGTCAGTTGTTATGTCTAGTTTAAAGTTAGCTTTCAAAATGATCCACTTACCTGTACAAAGACAGGATAGGTTCCACACAATATACTTTTTAGCTCAGCAATTACTTTCAGAAAACAGATCAGTATTTGGAGGCCACTAAGAGCTATCAGGACAGAAAACAAAATGATGTTCCACTCCACTACGTAAGTAGGTTCAGAGCATTGAGACCAGAACATTTGGTCCATGAGGTAGCTATAAGAGAAACAACAGCATAAAGAAATTGGAACTCTATTGTTATCACAAAGGTGTCAAATTTAGCAGGCAAGGTAAGGATCAAGAACTTTACTTTCCATTCAGAATTATCAGCACCACAATTATATCCCATCATCTTAGCCCTCGCGCCAGTAAAGCTATTCTTGTGTATTGTTGAAGACTTTCATGGCTGGAATTTCTGGGATTTCTGGGAATTGAAGTCCAAAACACCTGGAGGGCCGGTAATTGCCCACCTATGAGCTAGAACATGGCCATACAGCCTGGAAACCACACAACACCCCAAAACTATTTCTGTAATAGAAGCGGGGAGGGTCAGATATTCTTTTCTTTGGTCTCTTGAACCATCCAAGATGTCTATAATGTATGTCTATAATATTTTCCCTTATCTCTTCAAACATGTTTCCTGAGAGGAGATTTAATGCTCATCAGCAATGTTACCCTACCCTTTGCTATCCTGGAGGTACTTTCAGAAGAACAGAGGGGAATATTTCTCCACACAATAGTTTTTCCACTGGTGGTGAATGGTTTTCCTAGAATCAGAGATATCTCCACAGTCATTTTGCTTGAATCTCAAAACTTTATTCCCTACCACCACTGCACAAATAAATATCATGAAGCATGGGAAACATGGGAAGATGTGTATAAATGGAAGAACAGCATATGGGCAAGGGTCTAGGGCTGGCTCTCATGTACCTCAGAACCACCCAGTTGAGGAAGAAATGAAAGGATTGAGGACGAAATGAAAGGAAGCAATGCTACTGTATGTTAGGATAAGGACTTCTTTCTATCGGCAATGATTTAGCGGTCCAAAAATAGGGAAAGGAGCTGGGGAAGAAAATCAGGTGACGAGGTTGAACTGGTCAAAATGAGCAGCTAGCACATGTAAGCTCATATTTGGCAGGGGGTTTGACAGGGACAGTCAAAACCCACTTTTTCAGCTGCTTTCAAAATGTTTCATTTTCAGTCTTATCCTCCCACTACCCTCCTTTGTTCTTGTGTTACTTTAGTTGCTGCAAACTGAATTCAGAGTACTCAAGTAGATTGCACCCAACTCATCGAGGAGGAGGGAGAGAGAGAGAAGAATCTTGCCTTTACCTGTAGACTCAGGCAAAAGCAAACTCCTGCCACCTCTCCTAGCATGCCTGTTCTTCCTTGTTAATTTGCTATCTTCACCATACTCCAATATAGCTTTCTCACATCTGTTTTAACATGTGAAATGTTGGAGAGCTTGTGAGCTGCCATGTGTTTCACAAAGGACAAGACCAAATGGGGATTTGCCACATTCAAAGATCCAGTTTTAAGTCTCAGGGCAGTCTTATCTGCTGTTTTGAATTTTACACCAGGAAGTCAGGCTGTCACACAGAGCCATGTTCTTTATGAAAATCAATATAACAAGTTGTTTGTGTTAGCACTTGCTCTTACCGGCCTGCAGTGTCTTTGAAGGCATATTCCCAGCCATTTGAAGTTCTGCAGTATGGCCCTTGAACTAAGCCCAGAGTAGATATTATCAGACTGTATCCAGAAAATGCAATCCCTAGCAGGGCAAGCACAACTGAAATGAAACGCTGTGTTAAAGAGAGCACAATGTTATATTTATGAGGATGCACATCATCCTCTTCTGTCAGAAGTAAATATTTCCACAACATAAAGGCATAGCCTAACCTAGCACTTGAAGTGACCAGTAAAATAGTCATGATATTTTGGAAAGTTGCAAATATGCCTTCAGTCCTGTCAGGAGAAAGAGTCAACGGTCTCAGATGGGAATGTAGATTTATGTAGGCTTTAAGGGGGACAAGCAAAATACAAGAAGTCTGGAAGTTCATTTCTGGCACAGAACTTGTCTAATTGTGTAGTTGTTTTGAATTTGACACCAGGCAGTCAGGTTGTCACAGAGAGCCATGTTCTTCATGAAGATCAATGTAACAAGAAGAGTATAGTTAGAAATTGCTGCTATAGGGGAGGGCCGTGAGGTTGTTGAGGACATTGCCTTAGAAAACTAACAAATACAATATAGGAAGAATTCACACTCTTTTGCACTACATTATTATAATACTATGACTCCACTGTCTCTGTCCTGGTCACATCCTATGGAATTTTAGGTTTGTTGTCTGAAGAGGGCCTAGAACTCTCTGAGTGGAATTCTGAATTGTTGTTGTTGGGTGTCTTCAGGTTATTTCTGGCTTACGGTGAAACTAACATGGGGTTTTCCTGGCAAGATTTGTTCAAAGTGGGTTTGGCATTGCCTTCCTTTGAGGCTGAGAGTGTGTGACTTGCCTAGTCCATTTCCAGGGTCCTAATACAACACCCAAACCACTACACCATGCTAGATCTACATAGAATTCTACATATCCTTCCCAATGTGCAAATCCCATAACTTCACAGGAGAAAACAATAACAGTTAAAATGTACAGTGTGAAAGGTTTCTTCATTTCAAATCACCATCAACCCACAAAACAAACTGTTTATTTAAAACATAGATATAGACTATATGAGTACAGCAGAGCCTCACTTATCCAACATAAACGGGCCGACAGAATGTTGGATACATGAAAATGTTGGATAATAAGGATAAATTAAGGAAAAGTCTAGTAAATGTCAAATTATGTTATGATTTTACAAGTTAAGCACCAAAACATCATGTTTTACAACAAATTGGCAGGAAAAGCAGTTCAATACATAGTAACGTTATGTAGTAAGTACTATATTTATGAATTTAGTACCAAAACAGACAAGTTTTTTTCTTTCTCCCAGCCTGGACATTATTCCCGGAGGGAGACAGACTGTGTTGGATAATGCAGAACATTGGATGAGTGAAGGTTGGGTAAGCGAGATTCTACTGTATCATTTTGATGCTTCCTTCCTCAGACTGATTCACTTTCCAGAGCTTTTTTGCAGCATTACCAAGCCAGTCAATTGTATTTATGACAGCTTTTCCAAGCTTTGGAGTCACCCAATAGCCACAAAAGCCCAAAACAGGAAGGAGATGCCAGAGTATCTATGTTGATAACATTTTTAAACAAAGGAAAGGAGAGGTTAAGTGGTGTGTAGCTAGCAATTCCTGATTTTGTTTTCCTCTACACTCAGCAGAGATGAGAGGTAACAGAAACCAAACAGAAACAGCAGAGGCTACAGGAGTCAGAGAAAAGAGATCTTGGAACAAGAGCATCAGTTAAAAAGTGAAACACTCACCCTGTATGTTCTAGTGCAGCTCTCATTTTGGCAACATTTATGAAAGGTGTCTTGATCCAGAATTATTAAAAGAACTGCCAACACAAGCATCTGGAACAGCAGAAATGGATATCATGGGGTTTACTTTTGTTAAACTATTACTGTCTCCTGTCTGTCTCTGAAAATTGCTGTCATTCTGGTTGGATAATGCCATACGTATTGAAATGAACCCTTTCAACATGACTAGTTCATCTTCATGATGAGTGTAAATATTGGCTATATATGGTAACTAGAGATGTGTTCTTACTTGTCCACATCAGTGAAAATGCTGGAAAACAAAGACATTATCTAAATTCACAAGATAGACTAGTATGTTATGGAGTTAGATCATTTGAGAGTGGGGCAGTTAGTAAGCAAGTCTGTACTAAAAAGATTGATTCCCTTAAAATTTGAACTATTTTGTACACTGGCATCCTTGTTTTGGGAATACAGATTGAGCCTCGCTTTTCAAGAATTTTGAATATTCCAAAATCCAAATCTGTCCATATGGATGAATGAAATGGTAGATTAGTATACCCAAACTTTGTTTCATGCACAAAATGATTTAAACCATTGTGGATAAAAATTGCCTATAGGTCATATGTATAACATATATATGAAATATCAATCGTGTTCAGACTTGGATCCCATCTCCAAGCTATCTCATTATATATGAGATATTGAATGATTGAATAATTGCCATTTTTCACCTTTGGAAGCCACCCTGAGTCTCTTCGGGGAGAGAAGGTGGGTTAAAATTTAAGTTTATTATTTATTATGATATATGCATGAATTCTGAAAAAAAAAACCTGAAATATGGAACATTTCTGATCCTAAGCATTTTGAAAAAGGAATACTCAGCCTTTTTGGATATTCAGCCTTGACAGAGTAAATGAACTGCCTGTAATTAGCAGAATTAGTCTTGGCTCTCTTCTGCATCTTATAGTGCAAGGCTAAATTAAAAAGTCAAGATGGAGTTATCAGAGCTGCAATTAATGAACCACAGAAGACACACTTACCATTATTCCAGAGAAACAGATCCCTTCAAAATACCACACATAGTTGGTGAGGTTGTTACTGGAGGTGTATAGAGATTTCCCATCAGGAAAATATAGCAGGATATTTATAACAATGCTCCAAAGCGCAAGAGGTATTAACAAGCAACTCAAACAGCCACCGCACTGTTGCACGCCCATATCCAAAGGACAGAGAAAGTGTCTTTTCGTTCCCTCAAGTTACTTGCTTATTTCATCGGAGTCATTTTGCATCCACAAGAAATTGGTTTCATGGATATGTCTCTTGTCAAACAAGTCCAGTGCCTAGCAAATGAAGACTTGCTGTTCAAAGAACAATAGACAAATGCCACTATCCTGAAAAGGAAAGGGGTGGGGTCCTTTAAGGAACTTTGTTTCCTTAGACTCTAAAGAGAATTCTCCACTTGCTCAGAGATCTCAAATCGTCATCAGAAGAAATGAAAGCAAAACAAAAGGAGGAATGGGTTGTATAATTGGACCTTGCCTTCTTTTTGCCTTTCTCACAATCAAGCATTTCATTCAGTTTGTGTTTCTTTTATAGGTGCTCATCCAAGCTTTGGTTCAGAGTTTGCACTTGTCCTGAAACCACATAATGTGTGGTAACTGGATGGAATATAGCATATAGAACCCAGACCTAAATATCTCTTTGAAGAGATGCACTCTGGCAAACACAAAGCTGGAGGTAGGTCCAAGTTTTTAAGCATCTGGAGTTCTTAGAGGTGACATTTGCATCCCATTGTCTTCCCCATGATATGTCTTAGACTGGGTATATCTGGGAGACAGCAGCTTTTCAGAATGCCCTGAGTCTGTTCACACTCTATGAAGTGTGGCTTTTGGAAAACGTATTTTTGTGGACTAAAGCTTGCATTAACTTTTCCAGTACAATATATTTTAATATGTGATGTCCCACACATCCTACTCAGGGAAACGTAATGAAGTGGCATATAGAATTACTTTTATTTGGTACTGTGTGCATTACCTGATGAATCTTGGTTTCCGATTTTAGGCTGCATATAGCTGTATATGAATATGTTACATATAACTCTATGGCAAGGCAATATATAGAGGTCTTTGCTAGTGATGTCAACTTATGCTGATCCTTTGAATTAGAAATCTAGTCAGGCTGCCATCAACATTTCAGCTCAGGTCTTGCAGATTGCAAGTCATGATTTTTTTGTTTGCATCTATGCCAGTGGTTCCCAATCTTTCTTTTTTTTACCAGAGGCCACTTGACCAAGGACCATTCTCCAACATTAGTACCAAAACAGTTACAAATTAGTTTTTGGTCAACTTTAGATTTGGTTTGTTTATTTGAGGTGCTGATTCAGAAAATTGCATTGGATAGACCACATCAGTTCTAGTTTCTGTTACAGAACAAATAGCATCCAGTAGTCGCCGTCTGCTTGCCCACAGAAAACCAGGAAGCATACCTTCCTTTTGGAGGACATGCAAAACATTCTTATTCTGGCAGGCATTTGAATCCTGCTGATTGGTGATTTCTCTTTGTTTTAATAAATAAATAAATATTTAATAATCTAGAGCTGATGTGGTAGTAGTAATCTTTTGTGGGTAGTCAGTCTCTCCCCTCCCAACATCCCCATTGCCTCTGCACTATAAGTGAGTTTTGTGAATCCAGTCACTTTCATTGGCACGTGGTTTCGAGGCAACAATGTAATAATGGTGAGGTTGCAGACCATATTTTTGTTCTTGCGGACCACTGGTGGTCCATGGGCCACAAGTTGGGAACCGCTGATCTATTTACTTGTAATGTAGTCTTCCTCTTTGCCCTAATGCTTTCTTGCCATACATCATTTACATTTCTAATGAGTCACGTCTTCTCATGATATGTCGAAAGTATGGCAGTCTCAATTCAAAATATATGTTTAAAATATATCATCCATTTGCAATGAGATTTTTCTTAGTCTGAAAAAGAGGACATGAAATTTATTATCACTTCAGGAGGCAGCGCACTGTTTTTTCTGTGGTAGCCTACTTTTCTGTGATTTCTAATTAAAGTGCCTTCAGCTAGAAATTATCATAAACTGTACATGTCAAGAGAGTAATATCTGTTCTCATTTTGCTGCTTATATTATATAATGTATTATTATTAACAATATAATAGTTATTTTTACCTGCCTTCACTCCCAAAGAGAGTCAGGGCGGCTTTCAAACATAAAGTATAAAACTGGCAAACATTCAGTGCCATCTAATCAACATTAATACATTTGTACAATGTGCTTGACTAGTATTTGACAAAAATCCAGTAAAGAGAAATGCCAATTACTCAACTATATCTGAGTGTTGCAATAAATGTACAGCACATTCCTGTAAGTCACTATTTTTCTAGCTTCCTTTGCTTACCGAAAGAGGTGAGTCATCTACCTCCTAACTGAAATCAGTTCTAATCAAACTCCAGCTGTTTGGATAATGTCAATTATCAATTAAATATTGAATTGCACTCACATAACAATAAGGACCAAAAAGAACTGAATCGCAAGTGAAAAAAACATCTCTATAAGTGCAAATGAAGAATACAATAATATACTGGATGAATGAATTATTCTGCCTGGGATCCCCCTCTGGAAGAAAAGTGATATAAAAATGAAATAAATGATTCATCCATTTATTTCATTTATGCCACTTTTCTTCCAGAGGGGATCCCCAGGCAGTTGTCCAAGAAGGCTGATTAAAACCCTTAACTATTTTTAAAAAACTCCACATTAAATACCATATAAATCCTTTAACAATATGCAAAAGTTAAATAAAACTCATCCCAATAAGCAGCTTCATGGCTTACACATTAAACACCTGTTTAAACAAAAAGGAGAGCTAACAAGAGGCCAGCTGAGCCTCCAGCGGAAGGGAGAGAGGCTCATCTACTGAGAAGATACTCTGTAATGTTCTCACCAAGAAAGCCTGGGATGGCAGCAGAAACAAGAGAGAGCTTTTCCCTGTAGATCTTCAAACTCTGGCACATTCATACAGGAAGATGCAGTCTTTTAGTTAGGCTGGACCTATACCATTTAGGGTTTTATAGGTTTTAGCCAGCACTTTAAATTGTGCCTAGAGTATGCCAAGCAGCCATCAGTGAAGGGGGTTATATGGTCCCTATGGCTAGTCCTGGTCAGAATTCTGGCAGCACTATAATGAGAGCTGCTGCTAAGTTATAAATATTCCCACTCTTTTTAAAAAAAAAGTGCAAACTCTAAAATGGGAACATAGGAAATAGTGTTTTACAAACTTAAACCTGTATTGCATACTATTTTATTATTTCTTTCTTTTTTTCATAACCCGCCTTTCTCTACCCCGAAAGGGGATGTTACTACCTTTGCAATATCTCTGAAATTACTAATACAACACATCTTGAGTTAGACCAGTGTCATTACTGGGTATAAGGCACAGAAATCTATATGAAAGATTTCAAAAGAAAAAAACCAGAAGAGACAACATGCAGCTCGTGGGAATCCTTTTATTGATTTTAATTATTATCCTAATCCATTCCAAACCAGTTTTCTGTCACTTATTTTCTTCATTTTTTTTCCTGCCACCCACTCTGTCTCTCTGGATTTTTCTTACAATATGCGTTCAAACAAAATAAGGAAAAGTTAAATGTGCTGTCAAAGGCTTTCATGATCAGAATCACCGGGCTGCTGTGAGTTTTCCGGGCTGTATAGCCATGTTCCAGAAGTATTCTCTCCTGACATTTCACCCCCATCTATGGCAGGCATCCTCAGAGGCTGTGAGGTCAGTTGGAAACTAGGAAGTGAGGTTTATCTATCTGTGGAATGTCCAGGGTGGGGAAAAATAACTCTTGTCTGTTTGAGGTAAGGGGGAATTGGTAATTGCTAATCAAGGTGGCCAATTGCAACATTCACACTTGCCTCAAACAAACTATAGTTCTTATTCCCACCCTGGACATTCCACAGTCACTGTGTACAGTTCTGGTTGCTACATTTCAAAATAGATTTTGCAGCATTGGGAAAGGGCTAGAATAATTGAAATATTACAATGTTTCTACTGTTTACATTTATTTATTATTATTACTTATTTGCTGTATTTGTATACCACTTCTCTCAGCCTTCCTTTGCATTGAGAATATGCAAAGGAAGAAATGCTGGAGATGCATAAAATCATACATAATGTGGAGAAAGTGGATGGAGGAAGCTCTTTCATAATGTAAGAACCTACGGTCATCTAGTGTTGCTGAATGGTGAGGTATTTGGAGTGACAAAATGAAGTTGTTTTTATTTAAAGCACTATCAGACTTTGGTTTTTCCTACTATTTTTGTAGTTTGGTGCCCTCAAGTCATTTCCGACTTATGGTGACCCTAACAAGAACCTATTGCAGGGTTTTCTAGAGCTGAGAGTGTGTGACTTGCTCCGGGTCACCCAGCAAATGTCCATGGCCAAGTGTGGAATCAAACCCTAGTGTCCTAAATTGTAATCCAACACTCAATCCACTACACCATACTGTCTCTAATTTCATAGCAGACAAATGGACATGGCTTTACAAGGGAATTAACAATATTATCAGTGGTTATTGCTAATGATGGCTAAATGTTACCTCCAGAATCAAAGGCACTTATGTATCCTATACTAGTTGCTGGGTCACCACAAGTGTAAAGAGGTGCTTGTTTGCTCCTGGCAAGTTTATGGGATTTCCATAGGCATCTGCTGGCCAATGAGTGAACAAAACATTTGACCAGGGGCCTTTTGACTGACCCAGGAGGGCACCTGGCAGCTCCTGTAACTGAGAGGAAAGTCAAATCTTCCTGATTTAAATAAAATTATATATGAAAATATACAATTAAAAATTATCTGAAAAGCTATGGGAGGCTGTATAATAATAATATGCTACCAGATTACTCCTCGGCATCTCTACTGAGAGGTATATTCGGCTTAAGTGCAACAGGGCTTACTCCCAAATGAGTATAGAATTATGATATAAATTATTCACAAGCCTCATACATGAAGGACAAGACAGTTCAAGTCCAAATATGTAAGAAGATTTCAGGGGAAACTTGTAGGGCCTTATATAAAAACTGCTCAGTTTCTCCTAATGTTTAAAAATTGGTATTTAGGAACAGTGTATGTAATATTAACAATGGCCTCTTAATAATTAACAGCTATATACCACATAAAACAAATCATAAACATTACTTCGTCAAGTCAGCTCAAAAACATAGGCATAATTACAGTGCTGCATAAGATCGTTGTAACTCCTTTTCATGTCCTTGTAGTCTAGCACGGGCATCTCTGTAAAAAGAAAGCAAAAAAACCCCACTTAATAAATAGAAATATTCCAGAGTCTAATCAATTTGCTCAGTTTGCCTATTTCCAGATTTATTTCAACTCATTTTAGACAAAGCTTGATACAAAATAGTAACACAGCTCACAGAATCGAGAGCTGGTGTGTAGCCCCATTGACTGAAGGATCCCTTTTTATTTTCTTTTAATATCAGTGATGCAATCTAATCATGTATAAACAGGAATAGGGAACTCCTCCATTTACAATTAATGATATTTCCCTTTAGGCCTATTTTCCATCAGTGAATTTTTAAAAAGTTTGGAAAAGAATAGCATTGAATTAAATCCTATTTCACATCTCACAACTCTTATTGTTGCGATCTCCTAGGTAGAAATACTTAGAACTGAACTGTAATTTACGTGTGTTGTATAAATGTGCAGAATAGTAAAAAAAAAAATACCTGGCCTCAGTTGCTGCTAGAATATGGCAGTATATGAAAACTTTCACAAACTTTACTTTAGAATTTGCCCTTATGTGCCTCTGGAAAAGTAATTACTAGTCATGGGCTCAGTATCTGTATCATTCGCTTGATTTGTGTTTTCTTTCGCTCCGTTCATTCGGGTGGCATAGAGCGGGAGGGCCCCTCCTGAAGCAAATATAAACTCAATATGAAAGGCAGGCAGGAGCGGGTTCTGGCTCCAAGCCTGCTTTTCGGATCGATTGCAGCACGTGTAGGCCCAAAGCCCCCTAGGCCTACCAGGGCCTGCACCCAAGTGCTGAGCTAGCAGTACCCCTTACTCAGTGCTCAACTGCAGGTGCATGGAGGCCCGGGCGTATTGGGCCCACACTTTGGATTGCGGACCAAGGCCACCGACAGCCAACTCGATGGTTCTTCAGCCCTAGCCAAGGAGCCCTTCATCTTATTCTCCCCAGATGAAGGTGAAGCAAACTCTGTCCAAAAGCACTGGGAAGGGAAGCCTGGGTGGGAACCCCCCCTCCCAATAATGAACAAAAAGAAAATGAAACTTTCAGCACCCGAAAACTACAAAACAAATATCTGCCCTCCCGATTTCAGGAGACTCAGTAGAAAAGGATCGAAGGCCCCAAAGAAAGCTGAGACATGAAACAAATCAAAGTTTACCCTGAATGCACATGACTAGTAATTACCACTGCATTCAATGTGGCTCACTGCCAAGTAAATGTCCACAGAACTGCAGTGCGCTTTTAGCAATATTTACTAGGTATCCTTAGCAAAATCATCGTATCTTCTTCTACCACAGAGGTGGGAATCCATACTTTTCAACTGCCTTGATTTCTTTTGATTAATCCTCCATTGTCCCACTATTTCAAGAGCTTTAGAAATGTCTCTGTTTCTTTTTTCTTTTCTCACTTCACCCTTTGTCCTTAGCTTACTTCAATTGTGGCAAACCGAGATCAAATACATCAAGGGGGGGGGGAGTTGGGGGGTTTGGAGAGAAGAAAGGAGGGAGCAGAATTTTGCCACTCCAAGTAGAAGCTACATGTCTGCCTCTGAAGCTGTTTATCTAGCCCTTTAATTCTCCAGTTTCTCTGAGTCACACTTTTTCTGGCCAAAGTAAGGAGTGGAATGCCTCTCTTGTAAGCCTTTAGAAGTGGCAGTCCAACTTAAATAGGTTACAGGGTGGCTCTTCATTTTTTACATTTAAAATAGCAAGTTTTCAAAGCCATGAATGGTTTTCTGTGGTTCCCTCAGGGAGCAGTGGGAGCTTTTTAGATGTCTGTCTTCAGAAATAGAAAATTGCCCCTTGGACCTATAATAGTGGCCTATCTCTGGTCTAAAGGTTGAAAGTGAAATATCTAGTAGAAAATGCTTCTGTTGATGCTATACATAGCAGCAAAAAGTCTAGGTGAGATCATTTGAAAAGTGAAGAACAATTACTTTGTTGTAAATTAATGGCTGAATGGATAATACATACATACATACATACATACAAACATACACGCTAATTTATGGTATTATGCAATATCAGGGAGGTGTACAAACAAGCAGTTATGAAGTAGCAAGTGTGAAAAAGCACAATTCAAATTGGCAAACTCTTAATCTTAATTAAATTAACATGCAAAAGTTAATTCATTTCCATTCTGGATAGTTTCTGAATACTTGTAATCATACTTACATCAAGGATAGTGGGCTTTTTAAGCATATGCATAAGAAATTCTTAGCTTCGTGCGTATTCCATGTGGACAATACCTGTAATCTCTCAGCAGTGGCCATGCTGGCTTGGATATTTCTTGGATTATAGTCCAAAGTAGTGGTTACATTGTCCAGTTCTACCCTTGTGTTTCCGAGACTCGGGTCCTCGGGTTTTGGACTTTGGTGCCTAGAATCTCTGACCATTGGCCAAAGGAGCTGAGGCTTCTGGAAGCTGAAGTCCAAACCACCAGGAGGAATAGAGACTGGGAATCACCAAAATCAGCCCATATCTTATGTCTAATTCTTTTGGGTGTTGCGTTTTAATGCTTATTCTATGCATCTTTGTGCAGTTTAGGAAAAAAAGGGGGGCACCCAATAAATACAGAAAGGAACAAGTTTTATATGTGCTTCCTAAACATTCTATTCCACATGACACAGACATAATAGCCATGCTTTGTTCAGTTTATGAAGCATCATGGGCAGTTTTGTTGTGGCACTGAATAACCCAGAATACACTATAGAGAATCTTTTAAATCCACCTACCTCTTTGTCACCACCTTGACACACAGCCCATGCACCTCCTATACAACCATTTATTATTTGAAGGGTACAAAGAGTTAATTCAATTCCACTCAAGGCAAGCAGGACAGAGGAAAAGCCAGTGTTCCAGTCAGTGATATACTTTGGCTGTTGGCAGTGACATGAGTCAGAGTGTTCAAACTGGATCCTGTAGAAATCAATTACAAATGTTCACTTGAAGCTTAACAGGGTGGGGTGGAATTGGCACACAGAGATCAACAAAAACATTTGTTACTGTTCCATTTGTACATTTTCTTTGAGGATGTATGCCTCCCTATCCCTGTGTTGGACTAAACAGACAGAGCTCCCTTAGAATAATAGGTAGGCAAGCAGAAACAAGGAGCATACCATTAAACTATGAACCTGATTGCCAGAGAGTAAAATGATGGCCATCAACTTGGAGAGCTTGAAAAACTGAGGATGATATACAGGCTTTAATAGATCCAATGTTTTTTCCACTACCAAATTCAGTTTGCTATTGTATATCAGTTGCTGGAGAAGACAATACTGTAGTAGTCATGCCCTGCTGGAATGCTTCTGAGAGGTAACTGGTTGGTTCCTGTGTTACAGTATGCCTTGCTAATCTTAAGTGATTATGACAACATAGCTGTTCTTCTCTATACTAAGGCTATTTGCACCAATAAACAATTCACCAATGGCACATTGCTAACTTGCATTGGTCAAGGATAACTTAATGCCTTTCAGATGTTTTGGTATGGAAATCCCATGTTCCTAGACATATCACCCACCTGGCAGAAATAGATAGATGTAGTAGACTAAAATGTATGGAGCATACCAGGTTGTCTACCCTATATATCCAGGGGCGGAGCTTAATGGAAGCAAATTAAGCGGCCGCCTCAGGGCGCCACGTGGGCTAGGGGCGTATCTGGCCACGGCCGCCATTGCTGCGGGCTGGAGTAAGATGCGACTCCAGGTGGATGGTGATGCAAAACGCACTCCACAAGGCCAAAAAGGAGGATGTTTTGGAGCCGGGGTGGAGCCTCCCGCCTCCGGCTGCAAAACACCCTCCTTTCGGCCTCCTGGAGGGCATTTTGCATCACCATCCACTTGGTGTCGCACCCGCGTGAATGGCGCATGTGCCGAACTAGCTGGCCTGGCGCATGTGCACACCAGTGAGCATGCACAAAGCTGGCCCTGCGCATGTGCAGAACTAGCTGACCGGCGCGGAGAGTGAGGGGGCGCCAAAAGGTTTGCATACCATTTGAAATTACCTTCGTCCGGCCCTGTATATATCCCCATCTCATTTCCCCTTTTCATTTGGAAGTATTATTTAACTACAAGGTAGTAAGCCGCAGAAAAGCTACATACTCATCTTTATCAGCAGGAAGGTGATGGCACCTGGCCTTATCTGTGGAATAACAGGAGGGTTCACGGGCTAAAGTCAGAGCTGAAATGATGAAACAGTATCCAGCACCAAGAATTCCAATAAAGGCAACCAAGATTGATGCCAGCATCTGCAATATGAAAATAAAGTATGCACTTGTTATCCTCTTCTGAATACCTGTTTGGACCTCACCTTTAAATAATGAGTGAAGTGTTCACTTACTGCACAGTTTTGCCTATGGATCTCATACGGACAGCATCCACGAAATTGTTCATGTTGTAATCGAATAAACACAAATGCTGGGATCATAATCTAGGTTTAAAAAATAGACCTTATTGATTAATTGATTGTTTTTCTACAACATGGGCTTGTATCAATAACTGTGTTATGATGTGACTCATCTTAGTTCTGCAACCCATTCTAAACGATTTTTGGTTAGCTTGTTGAATGACAAAGACCTAGGTTTAAGTGCTAGTCCCAATTAGGATAGACCTATTGAGTCTATAAAATGTATATAAATGTTGATTTTACCAAGTTCTCATTTATTCAATAAGTCCAACTCGAATTGAGACTAGCAGTTAGAGTGAGACCAATCTTTCCATAGAACTTGCCATGTAGAGCACCATCAACTGGATGATCAGAGGATCTAATTGGATATCAGCAACTGGCTGATTAGCCAGTTAGACATGGTGGACACCCTTCTCCACAGATGAAAACATGCAGAAGCACAGAGCAGGAAAAAATGTAATAACAATCAGAAATCCAAACACCATGGACATCCAGTGTGTATAACATCTACTAAAAGATAGTAGATCATATGCAACTTTCACTTTAGCTACTTTAGTGGTTCCCAACCTGTGGGTCCCCAGGTGTTTTGGCCTTCAACTTCCAGAAATCCTAACAGCTGGTAGAACCCACACTGGGGACCCACAGGTTGAGAACCATTGGGTTAATCTATTATGCATGTAGGATATGAAATTCTTGTTTTAAAAACAAAAGTGTTTATGTTTCTTTTTAAAAGTCTTATTTGATGTTGTTGCACATTAATAGAAAAAGGAGCTTGTTCTGTTACTCATGCTACTTCAAATTTAATTTCAAGAAATCATGTACAGTATGACAAAATGGCAAAAATGGTGTGGAAATGGCTCCATCGGGTTTGTAAGCAATCCACACCCACCCCACCCCCCAAAAGCTAATACATTCTTATTTCGCTTTTATGAGGACCAATTAAGACTGACTTTCCAGAACGCAATCAATTGGCATATGAGGCAACCTTTATTTTGAAGCCAGGCAAGTTCAATACATGGAAATGTTATATATACCACCTTGATTGCCATGGAAGCACAGTCAAATACAATTGTTCAGATTTATTTCCAAAAGCATCATCAAGGAGGTTATAATTGAGTTTCTACATGTCACTGCAACCCAATGTCACAATTGGCAGTCTCTTTCTGCCTCTGTGCTCTAGAATTGAGGAACTGACTTTATTTTGAGTCATGGCCTCAAAATCCATGAACCGGAGTCAGCTGTGAGAGACACACAATTCAAAGTTGAAGGAATCTGACCCCAAGTATTGTTTTGCCTTGCAGAATTGGTCTTTGCTCATAGTCCTTTCAACAATTTGTTGTAGAATGACAGCTTCCATTAACTGAGCCCATCATGAAAGCACTGAGAGTTGGAGAAGTCCTTGTGGATTTATTTCACATCACGTAAAGATCTGCTGGTAGACCAAGGGCTTGTCTATATCAGCCAAAATAATCTGGGTGAAAAATCCAAGTATTTTACCTTAGACTCACCCTTTTGCACCACATCATTGGCAATAAAGCAATCTCTTATGTCATTTTGGTCTCTACACAGTTTTCCACTCCGAATCTGAATTGGTACCACTTTGTTGTTCTCTCTTTCCCAGGGATAATAACTCTTTAACTGCCATGGTCCCATGCTAATCACAGGACATACCATTTTAGGAAGAGGCATAGAGTTCTCAGTCACAGAGTTCTAGTCCCTCCCAAACTATATTCAATCAGTTTCAGGATCCCATTTAAAGTGGAATCATAACACTATAATTGTTTAGTGTGAAAGGTACCTTGGTTATCATGCAATAGGAATCCAAAAAAATATAAATAAGAATTGTATACAATGCTCAGAGTGATGGAAAGCCAGCTGTCTTCATTTCAGGTGCATATGAAAGCTTTCATTTTCTTTTTATGGCTGTAAATCCCTTCAGCATTCTCTGTAGACCCTAGTTCCTTGGTTATGGAAACCCCCATTACACAGGGGATATGTTCCAAGACACACCACATGGATACCTGAAACTGTGGATAACAGTGAACCCTACATTTTGACTATATTTGGGCATGGAACTTAATATAGTGACGAAAAGTGGAGGAAACCGCTTTGTTTCGTTCTCTATTGTATAGGTCCTGTGCCTTTCCATATTCAGGGATGGCAATCATCCCATGTTCTTTCCTTGCCTCCATTCATTTTTTGACATTGGGAATTGGGTAGCACCTGACTCTACGTTTCCCTGTGCTGCCACAATGAAGTTCCACAGGCAACCACCAGAAGTGGCCTTACGTCATGTGATGGCCTCTATGGGACTGGAGGAGACCTAGAGAACCCCACGAACACTTCTGGGGGAAAATACTTTTGGAGCATATAAAATCCATGAATAAGGGGCTTGTACTGTACTATATATTACTATTACAGCTGCAACAACAGTTATTAGTGCAATTCCTTTAGTTAAAAATGTTTTCAGTGATGTTTGTTAGCTACTTTGACCATAGTTCTCCAGCAGACTAGTCAGTGGCTTGCCCCTTTCCTGATTTGTAGCAAAGAGTCTTGGTTAAAATTGTGCATGGTCAAGGAGGCTAGGATCCCAAAAGATAGATAAAAATGGTTTCTTCCCAAAGGTAGCCACATTGGTCAATGTGGAAAATCATTCCAAAATTCTAAACCAAAAAAGGCATTATAGGCACTTTCGTAACTTGAAACCCTCTGGTTCAGTTGGTCCATGGTCCATTCTGCTACTCTTGCAAACCCACATGCATGCGCGCGCACACACACCAGCCATCAACTCAGGTCATCCAGAGAAAGAAAAAGAAAATGATTGGCTACTCACCAAAATACCTCCTCCTATAATACCATGTAGGCAACCTACATAATTCCCAAGATGGCCTTGTGACGTTTCACCATTGGGGAAATAAAGTAAAATATTCATCACAATGCAGAGTATGGCTAAAACAAGCAGCTTGTAGCCCAAGTATCTGGCACACCACTCAAAAAACATGTTCCTTGCTGTTTTATAAAACCGCTGTCTGCGGAGTAGCTATGCTGAAAAGCAGCCAACATATACCTATTCAAACAGCAAAAGGGAGAGTGAACTGTACTCATTCCTTCTTAAATACCCTGGTTTTCTTGAATACCTCAGTGATGAGTACCTGCTGGTATGGATGTGAGTTGTAAGAGCCAAAAGAAAGCATAGTGTCACTGCTCATTGGTAATCAAACAGTCAGAAAATTACTACAGCGGTCCAGCTGGCCTGAATTGTATTTTACCACCTACCGTCACACATGCATAACAGGTTTGTAGACATGTTTGCAAGTGACGTTTTGGTACTTTTCTTGAAAAGTTGCAAGAGAATGAGAAAAGGGGAGGAAACAAAATGTAAAGATTTCCACAATATAAAGAATTTTATTTAATGAGTTGTCGAAGGCTTTCATGGCCGGAATCACTGGGTTGCTTTGAGTTTTCCGGACTATGTTTCAGAAGCATTCTCTCCTGATGTTTCGCCCATATCTATAGCAGGCATCCTCATAGGTTGTGAGCTCTGTTGGAAACTAGGCAAGTGGGGTTTATACGAGGGGCTGCTGAGAAAGAAATGAGATAGGAAGATTAAACTTCACATTTATTCCACATACTTTCCACTGATATCAACACACTTCTTACATTGGTATTCCAAGTTCTGTAAGACTTGCAAAAAGAAGGATTTTGGCTGTGCTTCAAACCAGTCATCCCTAGCAGCCATGGCATCAGAAATGGTGTGAAATTTGGTACCCTACAGGCAGGCCCGGATTAACACCTTTTTGTGCCCTAGGCCACACTTTGGAATTACGCCCCCTTTAAGCCAATCTCTACTGCCCCACCACCACCACCACCACCACCACTCAGACCCACACTTGGCTGGCTTTCGCCATGGTGCCACCGGAGCAGAAGAGAAAGGTGAGTAGGCACCATCCCGCCACCTCTAAGGTCCCCATTCCCACCGGCTGGAAAGCTCCGCTGTGCTCTGAAGGTCTCCTCAGGAGGCTTGGGGAGAGCACAGCGGGTGCAAACCCGCTCCAAAGGTGTGCACAAGAGAGAGAGAGAGAGAGAGAGAGAGAGAGAGAGAGCAGGAGAGAGAGAGAGAGTGAGTGAGATAGAGAGAGAGAGAGAGCAGGAGAGAGGGAGAGAGTGTTGTCCACTTGGCGTGCGCTCCTGCATACCAAGGGAGGATTCAGGTTGGGGTTTGTGCGGCTTTTGTTTGGCTGCTCCGGAGAGGAGAGTCAGACTCTGGCCTTGATCCTTCCTTCCCTCCCTCCCGTGGCTCTCTTTGGCCAAGCAGGCCGCCCCGGTTTGGTCCGAGAGCGCAGGAGCAAGTCTGGGTTGGTGTGGTCTCGTGCTGGGGACCTGGGAGAGGTCCACACAAGCAATGCCCTTTCTCTCCCCTCTCCCTCCCTCCCTCTCTTCCTTCTTTACTTTCTTTCTATCTTTCCTCCTAGTTGCCTCCTACTCCTCCTTCTCCCCTCCCTCCCACCGCCGTCTCCCGGACTCTGCCGCTCGGCTCTGGTTGCAGGAATTTACAGTGTGCTGTCGGGGGAGCCGGGTGAGTCGCCATGGAGAAGGCTTCCCCAGGAGCCAGGAGGTCAGGCCAGCCAGAGACCCGCGGGCAAATCAATGAATCAATGCAAGGGCCCCGCCGCAGCCCAGAGAGCAAGAGATGGAGGGGACGGAGCAGAGACTTTGCTGGGAGAAGGTGCGAGGAGGGACATGAGAAAGGGGGAAAGAGGGGCGTGGACCAGTTATTTTATTTGTTTTGGTCCGTGATCTGCGCCCGCCCCCTTCGGCTTGCGCCCCTAGGCCATGGCCTAGGTTGTCCTTATGGGTAATCCGGGCACGCCTACAGGTGTTTCTTCAGGTTTGAAAATAGATGATAGTCGGAGGGAGCTAGATCCGGTGAATAAGGTGGGTGGTCAACAAGCTGGAAGCCTAGCTCCCCATTTTGCCATGGTCGCTTGTGCAGTATGAGTGGAGGTGTTGTCTTGCAGGAACAAGATTCCTTTGGACAGCTTGCCTTCAGAGCTGCCTTCAATTGGTCCAAAAGTTCAATGTAATACCTTGCATTGATGGTGGAAGCATTTTGAAGGTAGTCCACTAGCAGCATGCCCTCCTTATCCCAGAACACAGACACCATCACCTTAGTGGCTGATTTTTGCACCCTGAACTTCTTTGTACAAGGAGAACCACTGCGTCTGTCTCCACTCTTTTGATTGCTCCTTGGCTTCAGGGTCATAAAAATAAATCCAGGTCTCATCCATAGTGACCAGTCAATCCAGGAAGTTCTTATCAGTCTGGAACGTTGACATATGAACCGGGAAGTTTCAGTCACATGCTTATCTGTTGTCAAACATTTGGGGACCCACTTTGCAGATAGCTTCTTCGTGTTCAAATGTTCGTGGATAATGACACAAACATGTTCACAAGAAATCCCCATGATGTCTGATATTTCTTTAGCTGAAATTCACCAAATCTCCAGTATGACGTTATGCTTGGCATCGATGATCTCCCGAACAACAACCACTCTTGGTTGTCCAAGACGTTCCTCATCATTAGTGCTGAAGTGGCCTGTTTTAAATTGGGCAACCCAGTTCTTAACTGTAGAATATCATCATGAATATCCTTCGCTGACTTTCCTTGCAGAAACAAGAATTGTGTCACTCCTCTGTTCTCATTTGTTGTGAATATTGCCTTAGACTCCACCAGTTTGTTTTCCCGCGAGCCTAGATCACTGTTGCCATAAGCTACAAGCACAAAATTTTGGGAACATATATAAGACACATAAGGCTTTCATGTGATGTAACATTCATTACCATAGAAACAAACAAAGAACACAAAGCCAAAAACTTATCAACAGCCCCTCGTATATCTGTGGAATGTCCAAGGTGGGAGAAAGAACTTTTGTCTGTTTGAGGCAAGTGTGAATGTTCCAATTGGCCGCCTTAATTAGCATATAATAACCTTGCAGCTTCAAAGGCTCACTGCTTCCTGCATGGGATAATCCTTTGTTGGGAGGTGTTAACTGGCTCTGATTGTTTCCTGTCTGGAATTCCCCTGTTGTTTTTTTTAATGTTGGTCTTTATTTACTGTCCTGATTTAAGAGTTTTTTAATACTGGTAGCCAGATTTTGTTCATGGTTTCATGGTTTCCTCCTTTCTGTTAATATTGTCCACATGCTTGAAATCCACAAGCATTTTCCACACCAATTAAAAAAGGATAAACCATTAATATATCCTTTCCCTATAAGATGTCACTCTCCGAATTAAAAAAACAAATAATGAAGCTTTGACCTCCCCTTTTCCCTGAAAATCTTAATAAAAGACCCACTATTTCTTAAAATTGATTAGAGATTTCTTTTTAATCAACATTGTAAGTTTGCCCATTTTTGCTAGGTCACACATTTTCGTAGGCCAATCTTCTTGCATTGGGATAGTTATTATTTCCATCTTTGAGCATAGATTATTCTCACTGCCATGGTCATATATAACATTAGTCTTCCACATTTTTTTAAAGTTGATTGTCCAACATGCCTGGCAAATAGTGTTCAGATTTCATCTCCAATTTAATTGTATTTTTTTCTTCTAGAACCAATTCAATTCAATTCAATTTCTCACCTATTAATCGCCCTCCATTAAATGCTCCAGGTGATTTACATAAAACATTGCATAGGAACGTACAGCAGTAACCATGTAGACTGTATTAAACATTAAATCTCTGCTAAAAAGCCAAATCTTAAGCATCTGAGCAAAGGGCCTCAAGTCGTGCATGGCCCTCATGTGGGGAGGCAAAGAGTTCCACAGGGCAGGGGCAGAGATGGAGAAGGCCCTACGTCTCGTGGGCTCGAGGCGTACTTCCCTGGGGCCCGGGACATGCAGTAAGTCTAGTTGGAGGAGTCTTGGCAACCACTGGCAGTGGAGAGGGGAGAGGCGGTCTCTGAGTATTTGCACCCAGTATTTCTGGGCCTTTTTACATAAAATGTACCAACATTTCCCCCACCATTCCAACACTCACCAAAGCAATTTTTATACCAGGCACAAGGATTCTTGAAGGTGTTTTGTTCCACTTTGGAGAAAAGACATGTATGGACTGCTACTCTGTTACATAATTAGCTAACACTTTAAACCAGATACCAGAGAGTGCATGGCCCTCCAGGCGATTTAAAGCTGTAGCTCCCATAATCCATTAATGTTGCCAGTGCTGAGCTGGGCTGGTGGGAAATATTGGCTACTCTTAAAATCGACCCTGATCACATTTATAACCATATATTTGAATTAGGTGTATTTCCATATGCTTTATATTGTGTCGGGTGAAAGAAATGAAGTATCTATGTAACTTTAAATCATTTCTGATTTATGGCATGATTTAGAGAGGGGGAGATAAAATTATGAAAGTTGTAATTTGCTGAGGCACCAACACTCTTTGGCAGAGGAGGTTAAAGACCTTGTGAAACTACAACTCCGAGGATTCCATTGCAGTGGGTTGTAGCAGTAGTGTCAAAATACATTAATTCTACAGTGTAGGTGCACCCATAGAATGGAACCTTGGTAGTTAAAGTGGTATTAAATGCTATAGCTTTGTAGTGTGCAATTTGATTTAAAAGCCCTGTTGTATTCTGTGGGACTTACATCTGAATAAATATGGTAGGATTTACTTTGGAGTAACCTTACACCACCCAAAGTATTATCATTTATGGCTTCTACCATGATTTTGTAGGTGCTTTCTTGTGTCTATGAACTTTCATTTGTTTCTTAATATGTCATCCTCACATCTACTCAGATATCCTAATAAACCAAACATAGTTCATGGAAAACGCAAGGAGACACTTTGAAGTCATCATAAAGTCAGGTTTAGTTTGCACTAAAATACATTTAATTGCTTTCATTAAAAAGAGGTTAGGCTTTTGTAATGGAGGATCTCTAGGTTGGTGACCAAGAAGGATAGCACAAAACTTTTGTCCTTCAGTTTTTGGTATGTTCAAAAGAGACAGAAGAGTCACTTCACAGTACCCAGTTATAAAACTGTAATTGCGTTTTAACCAGTGTGGGGTGCATCTACATTGTAGAATTAGTGCAGTTTGACGTCACTTTTAATGCCATGGCTCAATGCTATGGAATCTTATGTTGTAGTTTTACAAGAACTTTAGGTTTCCTTCCCAAATACCAAAATACAACTCCCATAAATCCATAGTATTGACCCATGGCAGGTAAAGTCGTGTCAAACTGCATTAATTCTTTTGTACAGGTGATTTCATATTTTAAAAGATGAAATGTCTTTTCTAAGGCTTAGCTGAGAGCTTCGCTTTGAGTTATTTTGCTATTTCAGGGATTATTCTTTTTCTTTGCCCTGTCAAGGATATACTGCAAACTGAATTTAGCTGTGGTCAAGAAGGCAGAATGGGGTTGGACTGGGGGGGGGGTGCTAAAGGAGCAACCAGAGGCCATCCCCTCCCCACTTTCCTCAAAGGAGCATTTCCACAAATTGGGTAAACATATCATTTTAAATCTGAGAACAACTAATGCCATCACATTACAGACTTGGCCATTTTGCCCATCTACATCTGGATCATTGCCCAAAAATCCACTTCCCAATTAGCTCTGGAAATATGTGAAAAGATTTTCTTTCTTTCTTTCTTTCCGGTATTTCTACCCTGTCTCTTCTATACCCCCGAAGGGGGACTCAGGTAGCTTACATTTGGCAACGATAAGATTCCGCTACATAAACAGTTACAATAATACAACAACAATTAAATACATAAAGCAATACTTAAAAACAGTACATAAAGCATTAATTAAAACATTAAAAACAGTATCCCCAGCCGTATCGCCATTCCAGTCAATTTCCAACCAAAGTGCTACTTAAGTCTGCTGTCCGAAAGCCTGGTCCCAAAACCACGATGTCAATTTCTTCCTGAAAGCCAGGAGGGATGAAGTAGATCTTATCTCATTTGGAAGCGCGTTCCACAGGCGGGGGGCCACAGCCGAGAAGGCCCTGTCTCTCATTCCCGCCAGATGCATTTGCGATGTTGGCGGAAGCAAGAGCAGGGCCTCCCCAGATGGTCTTAAATTATGAGGTGGGATGTAAAGGCAGATGTGTTCGACAAGTAAGCTGGGCCAGAACCATATAGAGCTTTAAAGGTCAAAACCAGCACTTTGATTTAAGCTTGGAAGTGGACTGGCAGCCAGTGGAGTTGACTTAAGAGGGGTATTTAGACATGGAAAAAATAGCTGTTCCCAACACTTTAGACATGGAAAGAATGATCGATCCTACACTTGGACCCAACCTAATGTGATGAACACAGTGGGTTACCACTTCTAAAGTGTAGGACTCCGTGGAATTTAGTAAATATGGAACAATTTGTTTTTTTGGGTCTAAAGGCAATTGAAAAGTTTGTTTTTAAAAGTTTGTATTCATATATTGAATGTATACACCTTGTGGACTGTAGTGAGCTTAGAAGAGAGACAGAAATGTTTTAAATAATAAATCACATAAATAAAAAGAGAAGAACCATAAATATGTGGGGATAAATCACCAGGGTGCTGCTGTTTTGTGGGTTTTTTTGTGGGTTTTTCCCCAAGTGCTACTACCAAGACTGAAAATAACATCTGCCTTGAAAATCCCTTGAAAGTATCCAGCTAAAACTTACAGCACTAGGCAGTCCAGTTGTCTGACAACAACTTTGCCAGGATTTACAGAGCCGAACTACCGGGATGTTTTGATTAGAGATGACAACATCCTCTTCAGGCTTTCCTGTTTCCTGTTGGTTTAGCTGTAATCCTTGCAGATAGTGTTTCCTAGCAATAATATGTTGTTGTGAGCTGTTGTTGTTTTCATTGTTATTTGTTATCAAATGAACATCAATTTGTGGAAACTATATGGAGTAAAAGACCTCTAAGATTCTTGGAGTATAAGGAGTAAAAGACCTCTAAGATCAACCATTTTAAGACTTGCAAATTCAGGGCTATAACGTTGATAGCTGTAGTGCAGTCTGTATTTTCATATGGCTTCCCATTTGACCAAGAATTGTTGTCTTTTACAATGGGTCACATCATCTCATGATATGTCTGAAATATGACAGCCTCAGTTTAATCATTTTAGCTTCTAGGGAATTTTTAGGCTTGCTTTGCTCTGAAGACCTATTTCTTTGTCTTTGTAGCAGCCAGTGATATCTGTAGAACTTCTTTCCAATGCATATTTCAAGTGGATTTTTTTCCCTCTGAGCTTTCTTCACTGTGCCCACCTTTCACAACTATGGATAAAAAAAATTTAAATCTGGATGATTCTGACTTTAGTATTCACACACACACACACACACACATTTGAGAATCTTATCGAGTTTGGCTTTCCAAGTCTCAGTCTCTATTTTGGCACATGACCTTTTTTTCAGTGTCTTCATTAACCATTTAAAGTTGTGTAAAGTATTTGGGATGGATTGGTGTGGAATGGGCAATTGAGCCACAGCATTACATGTGATAATTGCTACAATTGATTCTGAGATAATGCTTCTTCTTGTTGCTGGACAGGAAAATAAAACCCTGCATGATATAGTGTTGGACTATGACTCCGGACACCTGGGTTTGAATTCCTGCTTGGCCATGGGAACCTTGGGCAAGTCACACTCTGTCAACCTCAGAGAAAGGCAATAACATCTCCTATCCGAAAGAATAATGTATGAAAATCCCATGATAGAGTTGCCATAAGGCAGAAAGAACTTGAAAGCACACAGTAAAAACAAGCTCAAAAAACTCCTAGAAAAATCCATGTTGATTTCTTCTTTTTCTTGAGCAACCTGTGGTCTTTTCTGCCAACATCTAATGTGCTAACTCCCTCCCTACTTTCCACCAGCTCACTATTCATATCATTTTCAGATGAAGAGATAAACTAGGTGTTATGTTGTGCATTTTTTTCTGTGTCAGGAGCGACTTGAGAAAATGCAAGTTGCTTCTGGTGTGAGAGAATTGCCCATCTGAAAAGACGTTGCCCAAGGGACGCCTGGAAGTTTTGATGTTTTACCATCTTTGTGGAAGGCTTCTCTCATGTCCTTGCATGGGGAGTTGGAGCTGATAGAGGGAGCTTATCTGTACTCTCCCTGAATTTGAACCTCCAACCTGTCGGTCTTCAGTCCTGCTGGCACAAGGGTTTAACCCACTGCACTGCCAGTTATGCATGTTATCCATGTACTGTTGTGATTTTGATTTGTGAATATGTGCTGATATGGAGATCAAAACAGCTTCCTCTATTTTTGTAATTTTCCTAGATGCTCTGAGGTCTGTCAGAGATGAATGCCTGCAGTTAAAATGTACCACATACACTGGGTACATAACTATAAGATGACTTTGTGAGAATGTAGCTCCAAGTCATTTCCAATTTCTGGCAACCTTAAGGCAAATCTATCACAGAATGTACTTGACAAGATTTGTTTAGAGGAGGTTTACCATTGCCTTTCTCTGACAATGGGTTTTTCATGGCCAACCTGGAATTCAACCTCTGATCTTCCATAACCTTATTTCAACATTCAAATCACTACACCACATTACTTCTCACTTGTGGGAACATAACCCCTTGGAATTAGTGTGAATCATTATTGTCAAGTGTCTACTGCTTTGATGTAGCTTGGTTTAGTTATCTGCAATGATATTATATGTACTGCCAAAAACTCCTCAATGTGAAAAAGTGAGTTTCTGTACTACAAGCCAGGATCCTCCATGGTGTTTGTTGTCTGGTTGTTCTAGGAGCTCTAGTTTCCAAAATACTCCAAAACCCTGGAACGACACCATTCTTTGAAAGGGAATCCTTTAATAGAAGATGGCATGAAATAATAAAGTAGCACTTTTGTGACTAAGCAGGAAGGAAAAAATCAAGCATATGCTTTCTTGGACATAGTCTATGTCATGAAGTCTCAAAGGTACTACTGGGTTCCTATTTTTTATGATAAAACAGATTGATATGGCTATTTTTTGAAAACTCCTTTTAAATAAGTTGAGCAGAACATAGACTGTCAAAACAAAAACACCACTGGTTCTTTGGAACCTCTGTGACAGTTCCTCCCAAGGGGTGTCAGTGTTGGCCGTGGTGATTTCCTTCAGGACATGACAGCATCCTCTTTGTCTTATCAAGATTAAGCATGATTTAAGAGACAGGGCTTTTTAGCTTTGATGAATTTGGTGTCATATGTAAACATGACCCATAGGATTCTTCCACAAAGGGGGATTTTTTCAGCTTATTGTAGCAGAACTTCCTTCATTATATGTTTTATTTTCATTTCTCTATTTATTGTCTCTAAAAGCTGGCATCAGGCCTGTTTAAACATAACTTCTTTCAGTATAAATATTCAGCAAGATCTAAACAGAAGAACCCCTTTCCTTTAATGCAGTGGTGGACCAAGCAAGGGGACAGGGATGATCTGTCCTGGGGGCTGGGGAGAAGGAAATGACAGAAGCTACTTCCTCCTTTCCTGCCTCTTGTTGATCCATGAAAGGAGGCCTTATTGGTCCATTTCCTCTTATTTTTGCTTCTCACTGCATGGCATCCTAATTACTATAGGGGGGAGTGAAATGAAGTGGCACAGGTCAGACAATGTTGGTTCCTTTCTTGGATGAGAGAGACCCAGTGCCCCTCTTTCTTTTCCTATTTTTACTTCCCTGCATTTTGTAATCTCTGCTGTTGTGTGCCTTCAAGTCATTTCCAATTTATAGGAACCCTAAGGTGAACATTTCCCAGAGCTTTCTAATCAAGACTGAGAGTGTGTGACTGGTTTAGGGTCATCCAGTGGATTTCATTGAAGAGACTGGATTCAAATCCTAGTTTCCAGAGTCATAGTCCGACACTCAAACAGCTATGCATCACTATTTTCTCTTAAGGGACTTCTTTTGCTCCCACTTACCACCAACCCCATTCAGACCCCTTGCTTTTCCCTTCTACATGCAGGGGGTAGTATTCCCCTTGGCTGGGGCCAGTCTTGCCCATTAGCACCACTGCCGAGCAGGAGACATATTGGTGGTGGTATTCCAGAATAACTGACATTTCTTCTTCGAGAGCTCTGTGAATGCACACTTATGAAATTTGCGCGCCAGCGCGGGCTTCCAACGGAAACTTCCCCAGTTTGAAAAGTTTTGGTGGTAGCTCCGCCCAGCCTGCCCGGAGGGCATAAAAGGCGCCTTCATGCGCGCCCACCCCATTCCTTTGTTTTCCGCCACTTGGGCAACATCGGAAATATGGCTGGTTGTGTGAGCATAGTATGTCCACAACCAGTTTCAAAAAGTGTTCATCCTGCGGTAGCAAGATCCCGGACTGCGACGGTCACTCGAGGTGCCTTCGGTGTCTCGGTGAGGGACACGTTGTTCCTACCTGCCGACACTGCCAGGCCTTCTCGTCGCACACCAGAAGAGCGAGAGCCCGCAGGCTTCAGGCCTACCTGACGGAGCGTGCTCTCTGCCCTCCAGAGATGGCGACGGCTGTCCCATCTACCTCCTTGGGGTCCGGGGCGGCTGCTCCGGCCCCTACTGTATCGACCGCTCACCTGGCTGGGAAGAAGGGTCTACGGAAGGAGAAGCACACGAAGTCTGTCTCCTCGAAGACTTCGTCATCGAAGAGGCCCTGCACTGTGACGACAGAGACGGTTCAGCTGCCTCCACCTCGCCGGTTGTCGACGAGCTCGATGGCGTCGGGCCTCTCCCAGAGGTCGGCCATCTCGAGGACTCCCTCCGACAGGGCTATGGAAATAGTATTCCGGAGGTCGAGCGAGGAAGCCCGTAGAGCCCAGACCAGAGGCCTGGTTCCTGTGACTCCGGGCAAGTCTCTAGAGGCCGTTGCCTCGAGACCTCCATCGCCGAAGAGGCGCAGGACTCTGACGTCATCGTCATCGGTGTCGTGCCCTGACTCCTCGCCTGCCCCTGTTCTCGCTGTGGAGACAGGGGTAGAGCAAAACATCTCACCGAGAGACTCTGTCCAGACCGTCGTCAGACTCCCCTTGGGTCAGACCTCGGTCCGACAACTCATCGTGACGTCGCCCGACAAGGGCAGGCAAACCACGAGGCTCACCTTGGCGCCGGCGGAGAGAAACCTTCCTCCCGAATCGACGGTGATGACTGCGGTGCCCTCGACTTCAAGATCACCACCACCGTCCCAACTTCCGGTGCACCAGGAAGTGGTTCAACCTTAGTCGGAAGACGAGGTCGAGGAAGGAGAGGTCCCTCGATCGGTGTCCATCTTGTCCCTCAATATGGACAGAACACCTTCCCACAGAGGCTGTGAGGTGGAGCCCTCATCGTCGCCGACAGACTCCGCGAGAGCCTTCAGCGAGCAAGTGGGCCGGATGGCATGGTCTCTGGGCATGCAGACGTATGTCCCAACAAGATCCAGCGCCTGCCCCGTCTTCAGCAGGGTGCAGGTCGAGGACGCGGCCTAGCCACATCTTCCCATGCTGGAACCCCTGGAAGAGGTGGTGAAAGCGTCGTGGAAGACTCCGTCAACCATCCCACCCACGTCAGGGCATATCGAGGCGTGGTACAAGATCGACGAGAGGGAGAAGGAATGGCTGCACGATCATCCGACACCTAACTCGATGATCGTTACCTCCTCCCAGTCTTCGGGCCGAGAGTCCACAGCCCCCTCCGACCAAGAGGGAAAAAGGTTCGACACGGTCGGCAGAAAGATCTACCGAGCCGGACTCTTGTTGACAAAAATGGCTAACTACGGGGCGTGCATGGGAGCCTACCACCAGATCCTGTGGGAAAGGGCCCAACCCTTTTTCCAGGATCTCTCCCAGGAGCAACAGACTGCACTTCTCTCCATCTCGCAGGAGGCGCAGTTGCTGGCACACCACCAAATCCTGATGGCCCGCCACACGGGGGACACCTCGGGAAAGCTGCTGGCCCACGGTGTCGCCATCCGCAGGCACGCGTGGCTGAAGTCCTCGGGCTTGTCTTCCAACTCCAAGAAGACCATAGAGGACTTGGCGTTCGATGCCCAGGGACTTTTCTTTGCGGGCACGGATGACAAGCTGAAGGCCACTCACGACTTCAGAGTCCTGACGGCCAAGCTGGATCGACCACAGCCACAGCCCAAACCTTGGTACTACCAGCGGGCAAAGTTCCAGCCCAGGTCGCAGTACCGCCAGTCCCCGAGGCCATACTCGGCTCCGCAGCAACACCAGCAGCAGCCGAGACAGCAGCAGCACCAGCAGGCCAATCGACCCCGCCAAGGCAACAAGTCGAGACCCCGCCAGAACAACGGCAACGGACAATCGAATCGCCGTGCTTTTCTCCAGGGAATCCCCTTGGACCAAATTTGTAGGGCGGCCATCTGGGCCAACCCCTCCACCTTCATATCCCACTACCGGGTAGACACCCTCTTTGGAAGGGAGGCGGCTTTTGGGCGGGCAATCCTCACCCCCAAGGGCTTTTCAGGGTAGTGTCTAGTGGGCGACCTTGTTTCCCCCCTCTATCCAAGGGTTGTTCGACAGTTTAGGTCGATCGACCCCCTGTTGGTTTTTTCTACTTTGTTAAGTAGCAAGTGTTGCTGTGCCCCGAATCGGGGCACAGTCTACCAGTTAAGCGCTTCCCTAGAATCATTGGGGTTCTAGGTTGCACCCGTTGTGCACTTATACTGTGAGGCCTGCGTGCCTGACATGAATGGTGCTTGTTGCACTTACTGTTATGAGGCCTGTGTGCCTGGCATGAATGGTGCTTGTTGCACTTTATACTGTGAGGCCTGGGTGCCTGACATGAATGGTGCTTGTTGCACTATGTTTACAAGTGGGAGCATGCCTTCCACTCTTATTTATTACATTGTTGTGATGTTATTTATTCATATTGCTGGTTGCAATAAACCTGTTCGGTTTTTTTTAAAAAAAAATTGGCTGGTTTGTTCCCACCTCCTTCACCTTAGCTCGGTAAGTCTTCATAAGTGTGCATTCACAGAGCTCTCAAAGAAGAATGGTAGGTTACATACCTGTGACCATCTTTCTTCGAGTGAAGCTCTGTGAATCCACACGAACCCGCCCGGCCGTCCCCTCTATCTCAAACCACCCTTTCCTAGTTGCTATTGTGGCGTAGGAATGGGGTGGGCGCGCATGGAGGCGCCTTTTATGCCCTCTGGGCAGGCTGGGCGGAGCTACCGCCAAAACTTTTCAAACTGGGAAAGTTTCCGTTGGAAGCCCGCGCTGGCGCGCAAACTTCATAAGTGTGGATTCACAGAGCTTCACTCGAAGAAAGATGGTCACAGGTATGTAACCTACCAATAATCATCATCACTGCTTTTTCAACTTCCATGGGAAAATTGGACTTTGGAAAACAACTCAAATGGGAAGTGCTGGATAGTTTTTGGCCAAATGGCTTGTGTGGGTCTACTGTGCCAGGGGAGGCAAGGGCTGGAAAACACAGACCGCTCTCTTGCCAAACAGGATCTGGGGTGGCCAGAAAGTAACCCAGATATCCTTAACCAGATCCAAATTTAGATGGGCTTTGGAGGTCATCCCCTTCCACTTTAGGAGACTTGGGGAATGGTCAGAGTTTTCAGTTGCATAAGGTTGGGAAATGCATCTTGCCAGACCTCATATGGACCTGGCCAATGGGTGTGAATTAGCAGTGAGGCAGCAGCAGCAGTGTGTGTGTGTGTCGGGTGTGGGAGGGAGCATGTTTTTTTTCAAGTGGGATACAGCTTAGTTCAATAGATTCTTCATATGTTTTACTTTTTTACTGCCTGCATTTCATTTCTGCCTATTATTATTATTATTATTGAAAATAATTCTACTGAAGATGGAAGATGGATATTCAAAATGATCCAACTGGGCATCCAATACCTTAGCTCTCTCACTGGGCTAGCAGTCATAGTAACACAAGCATTTGAATATATCAAGGAAGGTTATATAGAACAGTGAACGAATGCCTTATCATCAGAACACTAAATTAGATGAGCAAGTATACACATTCTCGCTTGATACTTATAGCCATTACAGGATATCCAATCTGCTGAGCAACATTCTTGTTACCACTGATAGGGCTTGAAAAGGTTTATGGGTTTTGTTCTTTTCTTTCCTAGGACTCCTAGAAAACAGCTTTTTGAAACTCAGCTCTTTGACAATACAAATTTAGATCATCCCATGTTGTCAGCACAAATGTTATTCAGTGTTTTTCAACCTTTTTTGAGCCGCGGCACACTTTTTACATTTGAAAAATCCTGGGGCACACCGCCAACCAAAATGACACAAAATGGCACTTTAACACAGTAATACATATAGTTAATATGTTTTTAAATGTATTTATACACTCAGTGTGAAACCTGGGCCTGTTTCGATGAACACAACATAGATATCCTGGCAGGAATGGCAGAAAGACACAAACTTCCCACACAGAACTCCCATAACCAAGAGAAAATGCTATAAGAGTTTGGTGGGCATTGACCTTGCGTTTTGGCGTTTTAGTTCACCTATATCCAGAGAGCACTGTGGACTCAAACAATGTTGGATCAGGACCAAACTTGACATAAATACTCAATATGCCAAAATATGAACGCAGATGGAGTTCATGGGAAATAGACCTTGACATTTGGGAGTTGTAGTTGCTGGGATTTATAGTTCCCCTACAATCAAAGAGCATTCTGAACCCCACCAATGATAGAACTGGGCCAAACTTCCCACACAGAACCACCAGGAGGCAAGAAGAGGTCTCTACTTGGGGAAGGGGAGGTGGGCCTTCCCAATGCATGGAGAGGGAGAGACCAAGTAGACAACGGGTGGGGAGGGGGATGTTTGTAATGTTATCGAGGTATGTTTCTTAGGGTTTTTATACTTCAACACACTAGACTCCCCCCCCCCCCCCTTCCTGGAGGTTCCAATTTCCCACGGCACACCTGATGGTCGCTCACGGCACACTAGTGTGCCCCTGGTTGAGAAACACTGTTTTAATTCATTTTTTATCCTTACAAATAGAACTTCAAAAAGGAGAAGATATCTATTGTTTCATGAAATATACCCTAGCCACACTGGCATAAAATACTCAGCCAGAATTCTTTGAATCTGATGATCATTCATGGGTGAGCATGCTGATATGTCTTGCCTAGTTCTTCCTGAAAGCAGGCAAGCTCAAATCACTATGTATGTATCATGGGCAAAAAGTGTAATGGTTGAACCCTGAATACAACCACTTTTCTAGTATCCACCAAGCAAAGATCTTTGGTTTTTCAGTGATGAAACAAGCCAACTTTCTTTGGTACACAATACTAAACTTTTGATGGCAACCAGACCATAGCCAATCTTGGTATATCTCAATAGGATATGGAAATATATAACTCTCCAAAGTTTCTCTCACTCTGAAACTGAGAATACATGTTTAAATTTATCACATTTCCGCATTTGAGCAACTTCCTGTTTTGTCCATTTTTCTTCTGTTTTGCTTTTGCGACAGCAGAGGGCACTCAGCTTGTACTTAAACATAGTAGAGATTGCAATAGCAGAAACCATGAAGGGCATGGAAGCAGTAAAGGGTGCTTTATTTGGTTATAGATCATGGCTGTTCCATGGAAGTTCAATGGACCTAATTTACAAATTGTTCTGCAATTGTTCATCGCAGTACCAGTTTCAGGCATTTGTAATAGGAAAATGACAGGACTGAATTGATGGTGCTTGATGCTGGCAGGGAAATATAATTGCTCAAGCAGACATAAATAGAAACAAAACAGAAGCTGGTATATTATGTGTGGAGAAGCCCATAATGCAGGAGTGCCTAACCCTCTATAAACCAGCTTTACCTTCAGTCTTTGTTTTTAGTCTCTGAACTTTTAGGCTACAGCACTATGGATGCCTATTCAGTGATGACTGTACATCAATTGAAACTCACTTCCAAGTAACCCAGGATAGAATGCATATGTGCCATCTAAGAGGTTATTGGGAATTAGGTTTGATATAAGGTCTTTAATGATTATCTCATCATACAAATATATTTCCATAACTAGATCTGCTGCATTAACAGGGAAGGAAATTCAATTAAGATTGGAAAAGTTACAGAAATAGTAACAGGATATGAAATCCAATTGTCTTTTCAAGCAATCTCCCTTATAAAGGAGATCTTCTTTCTATGCGAGGCCTAAGCCTCTTTATTTATGGTTTCTATAAGAACTTTATTCAGAGAACTGCTTTAACTCTTTTTTGCTTCTCGATAGGTGAACAAATTACAGAAGAAACAAAAAACTCACATTTTAAAATACTTAAAAGATTATTGTTTATTGGTAGAAACACCTGAGACATTTCAGCATTCTTAAAGGGACTGTATCAAAATTATGAAAGGACAACACATAAAACATTATAACCTCCTGCACAAAATCATACTAATTGCAATGTGATTTATAATTAAAATCACGAATTTCTAAACCAGAAATTATGATCCGATTTACTGCTCAAATGAAAGCAGGTGAGCAAAGGCTGAAAGGTTCTTTTATCTTGAAAGCAGATGATATAAAAATATAGATAACATTCAAGGTCACTTGGCAGTATCAGATTAAAGGAAATCTCTTAAATATTCTGCATTGCAGGAGACCTTTTAACTAAGCTGTGAATGTATTTTAATCATCATTAATTTTGTAGAAGGTTTTCATGGCTGGAATCACTGGAGTGTTGTTTAGTTTCTGGGCTCTATGACCATGTTCTAGCAGCATTTTTTCCTGATGTTTCACCTGCATCTATGGCTGGCAACTTCAGAGGATCCTGAATGTGTGCTGGCCAGTAAATTATTTGTTGTGAATTGCTACAAGCCAGCTCAATGTATGGTGTTCCTTCAAGTAAGGCTCAACCAAGACACTCTGTCATCTAATGCCCTGCAAAACTCAGTGCTTTGGCTTCCTTGATTGAGCTTCTCCATCTGTACTACAGCCTTCCTCTTTTCCTATTGCCTACCACTTTACGAAATATTATATTTTCTAACAGGTTTTATCATTTCATGATATCCCAGGTTATAGCAGCCTCAGTTTGGTCATTTTGGCTTCTAGAACAGTGGTTCCCAACCTTTTTTTGACCAGGGATCATTCTCCAACATTAGTACCAAAAGGGTGACGAATCAGTTTTTGGTCAACTTTAGATTTGGCTTGGTTATTCAGGGTGCTGATTCAGAAAATTGCATTGGATAGACCACATCAGCTCTAGTTTCTGATACAGAACATATGCCATCCAGTAGTTGCCATCTGCTCGCCTACAGAAAACCATATTTAATCAGCCTCGGCACTATAAGAGGGTTAAGTGAGACCAGTTGCTCTTGTTGCAATGGTGTAGTAACGGTGAGGCCACAGACCATAATTTAGTTCTTGCAGACCACTGATGGTCCATGGATTACAGGTTGGGAACTATGGTTCTCGAGAGAGTTCAGGCCAGATTTGCTCTAGGGCCCATTTATCTGGAAGTCCATTGTCTCTTTAGAATTCTCCAGAACCACATTTTAAAATGAGTTGATTCTCCTCATATCCAACTTTTACAATATACACTGAAACTGGAAATACTGTAGCATTTTACACCATATCCTTAAATTCACAAAAGAGAAGTTAGAATTTCAATCAGATAAATCTCATTCATCATGTATACTTGTATTAGTGTATTAGATGGTAATCTAATATGGAATATGTACTATAAATGTAATTTTGCAAAGTGTGGGATCTGACAAACTACTTGTACATGTCCAGATTTTTGGGTTCTTTTTTAACATCCTTCCTACTTTAACAGTAGACCTTGTTCTAATTAATGTTGTTTTGGAAACTTCTCTGAATTAAAGAAAACAAAAACAGCTTGCTATGTGTTTTGAGGAGCTTCTGTTTGGAAATTAAAGACTCATGTACTTCTGCTAAAAAAAATACTAGTTGCTGAATCCTAATAACTAGAATGCAGATATTTAAGCCGTGTTGTTGCTAGTAAGCAACTGGAGACCAGGGCAATTAAATGCTTGTCAAAATAATTTCTAGATCATCTAATTCCATTATTACAAGACCTTTTTTTACTAAATAACAAATCATCTCAGAAATTTGTCTTAAAATTAATTTCAGATGAGTTGGGTTAGGAAACAAGGACTAATTCATTAAAAAAACATTTGAAAAGAAAATTTAAAATGCAGTGCTGCATAATAGTCAGGATAATGCCAACACTGTCTCAAAATTCAATGCACACAATATGTGTTCATGCTGTAAAGGGAATTTCTGGAAAGAGTAAGAATTAGGGAAGAGGTGTAACCAGTATGGACTGATGTTTCTCCTGCTGGCTTTTAAATGTTTGCGTATTTATCCTTTACTTCTGCTCTTTGCTGACTTTGAAATATGAGTCTTTTGTCTAAAGTAATGTGCAGAGTTCAGAGTTATAATCACCCGTGCATACTCAGAAATGGAAAGTGGCCATTGATTGTTCAGCCAGGTATTTTAGGCCCAAGGTTTCCACATCAACAATACAATGAATCCTCTCAGAGTTTTATTACAGATTTTTATCTATCCAAGGTGTTTAACCCCCCAAATAGATTCAGAACCTTGAACAGATCCTCCGGAGTGCGCAATAAAACCCAGAGTGGATTTACTGCACCACTGACATGTTAAAGCCTCTGACTACCCCTGAGATGGATGAAGATAACCTGATACCGCTTCCCTCCTAGTGATTCATTCAGCCTAAAATTTCCATCTTGGGACAAAGCTGAAGTTCAAATCACAACATTTGGCTAAATGTTGGATCTGTTTTGTTTCTTCCTTCATTTTTATATGTATTCAATAGTTATTGCAGCAGTTTTAGCTCTTATAAGAAAAGTATTCCCCAACTGTGGCTAGAACAGCTACCTTTTTGTTGATGTAATGAAAGCAACATCAGCAGCACCGTAAAAATAATACCTATACAAAAACATTGCTGATTAAGGATGTAAGAAGCAGTTTTATGTTGAGTGTGCCCAGTGTAGAGCCCAACATAGTATTGAGGTAGGAAAAGTACACTCCTCGGCATTTCTTATAATTGGTTATGCTGACTATGGAGATGTGAGTTGCAGTCTCACAAAATCAAGAGGGCTGCCCTTCATCCAATCCTGGTATAATCTGATGGACAACTAAATTACTCCCCCAGATCACAGGTAGTGATAACTGAGATTGAAACCAAGACATCTATCTGCAAAGCATATGCTGTATTCACAGCTTGGAAAAATAAATTTTTGATTACAGAATCTCAGAATCACTCGCAGAGCCTGACCAGTATCATCAAGCTATGATTTAACCAGATTTAGATCCATTTTTGCTAACATACCGTAGTCTTGGAATTCCAGTTAAGTGACTTAAATCACACGGCCAATTCTTTTTTTATCACTAGTATCCCAGTGCACAACCATCAGCTCGAGGATCGGACCCAGCCCAAAATACGTTACTAGATGACAGTGTTTTTGGCCTCCACCAGTCTCCTTTGGTGATGATTTGACCTCGTCCAAACATGCTTCGACTGTGCCCAGTTACAGGAGGCATGACAGTATGACCCATGGCTCTTAGTTCCTCTGCAATATTCTGAGGAATACTCTCTTCCAGGGAGATGGACCATGCGTCTACTGTTTTAAAAACAATCAAGAATTTAATTGGTATTATGCAATACTGTATGAATGACCAACTATTTTTATCTTGCCCAAAAGAAGAAGAATGGAATTAAAGCAGGGGTAAGAAAAGTACATCCCTCAAAATGCTATTGAACTAAAATTCCTATCACCCTTGGCTAGAAGAATGCTGGGTGCTGCAGCTCAACATTTCCTCATATCCATACTCATGCCTTCACTTCACTGAAGCACATACCACCACCGCCTGACTTACTATAAAGCCCTAAAGCCATCTCACATGTTTGAATTATGTAATTCTACTGGAGTGCAGAAGCAATTTAGTTTTAAAGTCACATGAGACTGTTTGGGTTGAATTTTCCTGATAATTTCAATTATAGCAGAGTCAACATATATAAATCTCATTGATTCAATGGAACAAATCAAGTTGGGAATAAAAGTAGGATTCTAGTCATGGCTGAATTTATTGAACAAGACAACCAATGCTAATCTTATGCAATTGAAGATATATCGATTTTAATGTGTTGTTCCTCATTAAAAATATCACCAAAAGAAAGGCTGTCTCTTTAGCTTGCCTACATGGGACAAAATACCCAAATATTGGAATAGTGAAAAGAAATCTAACCTTTGAGGGTGATGTGTGTCTGGATGTGAACCTATCAGCTTGACATCAATTATTTGTTGCACATATCTCTTATTCTTTGTCTCTATGTTCATATTTCAAGCACAATATATCACAGAACAGTAAAATAAAACAAAACAGAGGAGACAAAAAAACAAATAAAAAGAAAGGAATGCACCGGGAAAGTGGCACAGCTGGCTAAATGTCAGCAGCATAAGATCTCTCTGACCAGTAGGTCATGAGTTTGAGGCCTGCCCGGGTCGAGGTGGGTTCTCGACCTTAAGTGTAGCCTACTGCCAACCTTTGCAGCCCGAAAGACAGTTACATTTGTCAAGTAGGAGATTTATGAGGCCATAAAAGAATCGCTGAGGAATGCGGAAGAAACAACAAAGCGACGTTGGAAAGAAACGCTGAGAGTGATGAGGAATGCGTCAGCTCCCCCTGGTGGCCAGAAAGTTTGCCTCTGTTTGTCTAAAATGTCAAAATGTATGTACTGTTTTGTATTGTGATAAATGTCACATGTTTATATGTTGAACTGCAGGGATTGTCTGCAAAGTATGTGTACTGTAATCCGCTCTGTGTCCCCTTCGGGGTGCGAAGAGCAGAATATAAATAAAGTAAATAAATAAATAAAGTAAATAAAGGATGAGCAACTAGCCATAAGAAGACAGAGCTGTGCAGATCCAGCTATTGTTTTCATTTCAAAGTTCAGCATACTGTTGGAGCTTGTGTATATATATATATATGCAATCAAGACCACTTTTAGTATAACTGTATGAGAGACAAGTAGACTGGCTTTGAAGCTAATTACCATAAAATCATTATTCAAATCTGGGATGTTAAATCTTTAAAATTGGATTTACACACTGCAGTCATGCAATGGGTTAAACCCTTGTGCTGGCAGTACTGCTGACCGAAAGGTCAGCGATTCGAATCCAGAGAGTGGGGTGAGTTCCAGCTTCTATGCAGGGACATGAGAGCAGCCTCCCACAGGATGGTAAAACACCCGGGCGTCCCCTGGGCAACGTCCTTGCAGATGGCCAATTCTCTCACAACAGAAGCAACTTGCAGTTTCTCAAGTCGCTTCTGACATGAAAAAAGCAGAAGATTTCTACAAGGTTTCTACAAGGTTGTGGTGTTTGTTTGGTATTAGGTGAATTTTTAAAATCCTTACCTTTTTTAGTATATTCAAGACAAAAACGAGCAGCATCCAATGCCTCTTGGGGGTTCATCCCAAATTCCAACATATTCAATAGTACCTACTCAAGTAAACAACAACAATGGAATGAGAAAAAAGAGAAAGGTAAGCAAAATATGTTTCATAAATATGGTTGAATAGTAGAAGTTCACATGATAGCATCAGTGAATTTATTTTAAAAAATTAAAATGTTTTTATAGCAATGATGTATTTATTGTAACTATGCTGTGTGGTTAGCAGTCTCAGTAAGGGAGGTGATATTTCCTACTCAAATATTTCCCTAGATGGTCCCTAAAGTATACTGCTGATGCCTTTTCCAGGTGGCCCATTTGGCCTGATCATATGATATCAGGCTAGTAATGGCTACATGAACGGATCTTTTCAGTGATGGCAATTCATCCATGGAATGCCATCTTGACATAGGCTCATCTGGCACTTAGATTATTTTTTTTCTAGCTCCAGAAAAGACCTTTCTTCATCCAGCTGTTTTAGAAACATGTTTGGTGATTGGAGAAGATGACTTGCTGCACTCCAGTAGCTGGTGACTTGTGGATCAGTGCCACTACTCTGGCCACTACTCTGAATATCATTGACTTAATGAATATGGTTAGCAGGCAATTTAAAAATCAATTACATGCTTTTTAAAAACTCTAAAAAGAAACCTGGTAACTTAATGATGTAAGAAAAATTAACATCACTTTGAATTACAAGCTTAGATAATGTAATCTCCTGATAATAGAAGGCCAACCCAATGCATTAATCCTCTTGCAAATGAATTAAATGCATTCAAATATTCAATTCATTCAAATATATATAATAAAACATCACTTAGACCAGTGGTTCTCAACCTATGGGTCCCCAGGTGTTTTAGCCTACACCTCCCAGAAATCCCAGCTGTTAGGATTTCTGGGAGTTGAAGCCCAAAACATTTGGGGACCCACAGATTGAGAACCACTGACTTAGACCATTGTCATTATATATGTTGGCCAAGAAACTGCAGTTGAGATACCTGTTTTGACAACTGAGCCAAATGTTCATAGAAAGAAAGGTCAAAGTCTGAGTGGTTGAAACCAGATATCAGCAATAAGGAGGGGCCGAAACAAGCAGAAATTCTGTACTCATGACTGGCATTTAAGGGCAAGAGCTTAACATCATGTGTTCCTTCATTCCTGTTATAAATCTAGTGGTTCATATCTCCCTTGTGGGTGAAACAGGCATATCTGTGAAAATATTTCATGTGTATATTTGTTTTACCTGATAAAATCCTCTCATGTACATTTGCTAATCATTATTTTTGTAACTGCTTCAAAGATTGTTTTAATTGCTATCAAACTGGTTTCAACTTATGAATGGGAGACCTCCAATCATAGCTCAGGTTTTACAAATATAGAGCTGTGGCTTCCTTGATTTGAGTCTATGCACCTGTAATTAATTTGGTCTTCCTCTTTTCTTCCTGACGTTTATTTTTCTGGCAGCACAATGAGTTAAACCCTTGTGCTGGCAGGTTGCTGACCGATAGGTCGGCTGTTCAAATCCGAGGAGAGAGGGTTGAGCTCCCTCTGCCAGCTTCAGCTCCCCATGCGGGGACAAGAGAGAAGCCTCCCACGAGGATGATAAAACATGGGAAAACATCTGGACATCCCTTGGGTAATGTCCTTGCAGATGGCCAATTCTCTCACACCAGAAGCAATTTGCAGTTTCTCAAGTCACTCCTGACGTGGAAAAAAAACTTTTCCAAGCATTGCTATCTTTTTAATGAGATGAGACATCTCACAGTAAATGCAAATTACAACAGTCCCAGTTTAGTTAACTTGGCTTTCAAGGAGAACTCAAACTTGATTTGCTCCAATGCTTATTTATTTGTCTTTTTAGCAACCTACATTATTGATAGAACTGGTCTCCAGCATTATATAACAAATGAGAGATGATTTTCTTACTAGCTTTCTTCACTGCCTAGCTTTCACAACTACATATAAAAATTCAAAATAATGGCATGAAAAATCCTGAATTAAATATCTTATTATATTTCTTTACACTTGAGGACCTTGTCTAGTTCCTTCATAATTGCTCAAGTTCTAGTCTTCTACTACAGTCCCCATTCGAAGACTGGTGACGGACGCTTTATTACCTAGGAATGGATGAAAAAGGCATACCAGGATGAACAATTGTAGCACCAGCCAATTTCCATACCCATACCACTACATATTCAACAACTTAAAAGTGATATATTTTCTGGTTTTCAAGTGCTTAGGGAGATTGTTTTTGTTTGTTTTGGTGGGCGGGGTGGAATTGTTTTCAGGCAAGCATTTGCTGATTGTTTTTAACTGGAGGATCTAAATCTAAACTTGAACACACACTCCAAGTACTAGGTACAGAAAAAAATATGATTGAATATATGTGACCCACCATTTGGTCTGCAGGGAATCTTCTAGAGCAGTGGTTCTCAACCTTTCTAATGCCGTGACCCCTAAATAAAGTTCCTCATGTTGTGGTGACCCCCAACCGAATTTTCGTTGCTACTTCATAACGATAATTTTGCTACTCTTATGAATTGTAATACAAATGTCTGATATTCAGGGTGTATTTTCATTGTTACAAATTGACATAATTAAGCATAGTGATTAACCACAAAAACAATATGTTTGGGGAGTATGGACAATAGATGATGTGATTTGCATCCCATCATCTTCAACAGATGCAGCTCTGACTTCCACAGATCACTGAGACCCCCACGAGTTACAGACCTGGACCAAACTTGGCACACAGAACCCCAATGACCAATAGAAAATACTGGAAGGGGTTGGGTCTTGCTGGGATGTTTAGTTCCCCAGCCATCAAAGAGCATTTTGAAACCCAACAATTAAATTGGACCCAACTTGGCCTGCAGAACTCTCATGACCAACAGAAAACACTGGAGAGGTTTGGGGAAAATAGACCTTGGCATTTGGGTCTTGCTGGGATGTTTAGTTCCTCTCAGCCATCAAAGAGCATTCTGAAATCCAACAACAATTAAATTGGACCCAACTTGGCCTGCAGAACTCCCATGACCAACAGAAAACACTGGAGAGGTTTGGGGAAAATAGACCTTGGCATTTGGGTCTTGCTGGGATGTTTAGTTCCCAGCCATCAAAGAGCATTCTGAAATCCAACAACAATTAAATTGGACCCAACTTGGCCTGCAGAACTCCATGACCAACATAAAAGACTGGGGAGATTTGGGGAAAATAGACCTTGGCATTTGGGTCTTGCTGGGATGTTTAGTTCCCCAGCCATCAAAGAGCATTTTGAAACCCAACAATTAAATAGGACCCAACTTGGCCTGCAGAACTCTCATGACCAACAGAAAACACTGGAGAGGTTTGGGGAAAATAGACCTCGGCATTTGGGTCTTGCTGGGATGTTCAGTTCCCCAGCCATCAAAGAGCATTCTGAAATCCAACAACAATTAAATTGGACCCAACTTGGCCTGCAGAACTCCATGACCAACATAAAAGACTGGAGAGATTTGGGGAAAATAGACCTTGGCATTTGGGTCTTGCTGGGATGTTTAGTTCTGGTCAATTTCAAGAATAAAAATAAAAATTAATACCAATAAAATTACATTAATTGTGGCATCAGTAGGTTAAATGTTTTTGAATGTTTACATAAATCTGTAATTTAAGTTAAGACTGTCCAACTCTGATAAAACCATTATTCTAACCTTTTTCAATGTAAATGTGCTTACGTATCCTTCCAATAATAATAGTAATAAATAGGATAAAATAATAAATGTAATAACAACAATGAGAATAAAATAATAAATGTAATAACAATAACAATAGAGTAAAATAATAAATGTAATAATAACAATTGAGTAAAATAATAAATGTAACAACAAAACCAATAATAATCCAATAATCACTATAGTTTAATTACAGTATACATTTTGGGGAAAATGCTGTGTGTATATAAATAAAAACTTGGGAAGGACTGACTTGGCAAGGGGGTTGGAAAGAAGGACTGGAAACAGGAAAATGGTTGGAATGGGAAGGGATGTTTGAGAAAGTGGGAAAATGAAGTGGAAAGGGGGTAAGATGGAAAATTAGGACAATTGGGATGGGAAGAGGGCAACTGGGGAAGGGGGAAAGCTTTAGGTGAGAAAGGTTGGGATGGAAAGGGGGCAAGACTGGAATGGGAAAGAGGCTGGAACCTAAGAAAGGCTGGGATGGAAAGTGGAGAGAGAGGGGCTGGGGATGGGAGTAGTAACGGCTGGGATAGGAAGGGGGGAAACTGGGAAAAGGGAAGACCGGGGTGGGCAAAGGGCTCTGGAAAAGTTAGGGGAAACTAAGGGAAGAAGGGGGAAGGACTGGGAAGGGAAATTGTGGGTGGGGGATTCTTCCTTTGGGTCTTTGGAAGGGGCTGTCTGGGAGAGCTACCTGCTTTTGCAAGAAATTCAGGGAACTCCTGCTGGAGCAGAGGAGCAGCTACCTGCCTGCTCTGCTTCCTCTCCTCCTCTCCCTTCTGCCCCCAGAAGGGAGACCTGGAAAGAAGGGAGGCGGGAGGAGAATGAACGCATGGAGGAAGTTGCTTGTTCTCAGGAGGGGGTGTCTCCTCCACGCTTCCACTCCCCTCCCTGCTTTCGAGGTCTCCCTTCTGGGGGCGGAAGGGAGAGGAAGAGGCGGCGACCCCAGGCAGCTGTGGGTCGCAGGAGGGGAATGAAAGCACGGAGGAGGCGCCCCCGCCTCCTGCAACCCACCAGCTGCCTCCCTGCCTGCCTCGATGGGGTGCTGCTGCCCTTTCCCTCTTCTTCCTCCTTACTTCTCGATGGCTAACTGGAGGAGGAAGAGGAGAAACAACAGCAGCGCCCCTTCTCCTTTTCTTTCTCCTCTTCCTCCAGCTGGCCATCGAGGAGGAAGAGGAAGAGAAGGGACTGGGGTGGGCTGCTGCAGTTTCTCCTCTTCTTCCTTCTCTTCCTCCTCGATGGCCAGCTGGAGAAGGAGGAAGAGGAGAAACAGCGGCAACGGCCCCTGGGCGGCCTCCTCAGTTTCTCCTCTTCTTCCTTCCTTCATGGCCAGCTGGAGGAGGAGGAGGAGGGTGGTCAGGAAGAGCGGCGGCATAGGAACCTCGCCTGGGGTCCCCTGTGTCGCCTTTGCCGCTTGTCCTCCTCCTCCATGGGCAGCCGGCTTCGGAGCCGCACCTCCAGGCTCCGCTGCCGGCTTGACCCGAACATAAGCTGGTGCACCTTCTCCCTTGTGTGCCTTTGCCTCTAAGCTCCTCCTCCTAACTCTATCCAGCCCTGTGAGAAGGGGAGGAGGAGGAGACGACCTGGAGTGCCTGGCTGCTTGGCTGGCACAGGGGCCGGCAGCCATTTCGAAGAGGGGGCGGGGCTAATTGAGGAGCCTTCGCGACCCCTGGAAAATGACCCCGCGACCCCCCTGGGGGTCGCGACCCCCAGGTTGAGAACCACTGTTCTAGAGGGTTTTCAAATGACAGGCTAGGAAAGAAGGCAAAGATCCTTCCACTAAGGATAATAGCTCACCTGTACATGCCCTTGAGGTTGCATGAATCCACCCATTACTCCAAAGGAGCAAAGGAGCTCCCCTGAATCTGCATCCGTAGCCAAAGCAGGTATAATTGTGTGATACGGCCGTTTCTTGGGTGCCAGGCAGTTTGGATGATCAAGCTGTAGGGAAAAATTGGCTCCTCTATTCTGAAAATCAGAAATCACAAAGAATAGCAAAGCCTTAGTACCCACATAGTTGAACGGATAATTTACTAATACTTTACACATTTTTTCAACACTAAAATATGCAAAATAAATCCACCAATAAAATTCAATCAGGATCAAGCAGCTAATCAACAGCCTTAGAATAATTCACTAAGGCATTTGTGGATAAGAGAAATTTAGAACAGAGAAGCAATGGTGGAAAATATGAAAATCAATCCTTTACTCATGCGCCATTTCCGTACTGCAGAGTTTTAAGGACGTGGAATGCCAAAGCTTCCCTCCCATTAAAAAACAACTGGACAAAAGAAAACTCTCCAGCCAGTTCTCTTTGGCGTAGATCATTCCAAACTATCTGAGATCCAGCAGCTCATTTTTTAAAATTTATCTCTTTTATATCCCGTTTTTCTCAACCTTGCAGGGAACTCAGGGTGGCTTATGTAAAAAAGGCACAATTTGATGCCATTTTTACATAAGATAAAACAAAACATATACATGAAAATCAATAACTAAAAACACATAATTTTAAAAACAGTTATATTAAAACCAGTTAGTTCAAAGGCATAATCCACGAGCCATTCCATAAATTGCACTATTCCATAGTCACTTGTTTTGCAGATCACATGATTGCATTGCTGATTAATGTCCAAAGGCTTGGTCCCACAGCCATGTCTTCACTTTCTTTCTGAAGGACAGGAGGAAGGGTGCTGATCTAATTTCACTGGGGAGGGAGTTCCACGGCTGAGGGTCCACCACTGAAAAGGCCCTGTTGCCCATTTCCACCAATCGCATCTGCTAAGGAGCTGAGACCAAGAGCAGGACCTCCACAGAACATCTTAACCTCTGAGATGGTTCATAGAGGGAGATGTGTTTGGCCAGGTAATATGGGCTAAAGCCAGCACTTTGAATTGTGCTTTGAACTGGCCAGCAGATACTTGAAGTGTTGGTCCCTTCTGTAATTATGTAATTATGTAATTATGTCACAATATGGTGGCACGTGTATTGTGGAATTCCCTTGTTCTTCATTTAAATAATTCTGTTCTTTGTAGCTTCTAACTAACTCAATATTATCTGACTAACATTTTTTTTCCTTAATAAATATCTATATTTAGGTTTGGTTGTTAGCTGTTAACAATGTTTAGTTTGATGTTAATTGCTATATTTGTCTCCCAGTATCCTACAGAGTATTGGGGTGTGGGGCAAGGAGTGGGGGACTGCAAAGAAAGGATGTAAGGCTTTGAACGAGCATACCCTTCGAAACCATCTCATAGCACAGAAATAAACACACTTAGCCACATTTCCTATATTTACTATGTGATTTAATTTTTTTCATAACCTGATATAAATAAACATGAATGAAAATTTAAAACCAGTCAAGACATGAACAGTCTATGGAACGCACTCCCTATTGATATTCGATCAGCTTCATCCCTCCTAACATTCAGAAAAAGAGTGAAATCCTGGCTTTGGGACCAAGCGTTTGCACCCTAGCACAACACGGCACTTTAGACTGGTCAGTTGGCAGATTGGTGGTTAAAATCTAAGACTTTGGATGGAACATTGTTTTAATGGTGATGAATGTATATGATGTTTTTAATATTAACTGTATTTTAATGTATTGAATTCTAGGTGTATTTTAATGTATTTTAATTTTAACTGTGTTTTACTATGTATTGTGTGGCATCGAATTGTTGCCGTCTGTTAGGCCGCACTGAGTCCCCCCTCGGGGGTTGAGAAGTAGCGGGGTATAAACACTGGAAAAATAATAATAAAAAAAACTAGCAATATAACTCTGCATCGTGCTATATAAAGATGAGTTGGAGGGAACTATTAGCCCACAGGATTGATCTGACTTGCCAGCATCCCCAGTCCATTTTGTTATGTTTCCCAGTCATCTTGTCTCTTCAGACAGGAATGGATTTCACTGACCTTGGAGCTGCTGCTAGCATACTAGTGCCCAATTCAGTTGTCCTGCCACAAACATTAAATTAAGATTAAATTGCTGCTCCATTTGACTTTTGTATATGATTTGGTAAGGAGCAGAACACTATCTTATCCTTCACTTTTAGACATCAAAAATACCTTGGGCCAACTCTCTACATACAAGCAGAAGCACACACTATGTTTTCTCACTTGTAATGTAAATCCACAGCCTTCTGGTACCAGCCCTGTGCCAAATCCCATATAGTTGCTGTTGATGAAAGAGCAGGCACTGCCTTGGGCATCCACCACTGTAAAGTAAACTGTGTCACTTCCAACTGGGAAAGGATTCCCATGGTGATGTTTGGCAGTTGCTCTGGAAAAGAGAACACCAAGAACTCAACAACTTTAAAGGGGTTTTTAAAAACCAAAACTTCTGATTTCTAATCACAGTTTATAAACTTTGTCCATAATAATGGTTAAAATCTAGCAAATGCCAATGCCTTATTGCCAGCTCATATAGATAGGGTGCCCCTTATCCAGAGTTCTAAAAAAGCAAAATGTGCTGGAATCCAAAACTGTCAACATGGGTAGCTGAGATAGCGACAAGTACTGATGGTCGTGAACATATCGGAGATCTGTGAAAAATGGTAGGTTACATACCTGTGACCATCTTTCTTCGAGTGAAGCTCTGTGAATCCACACTTATGAAGTTTGCGCGCCAGCGTGGGCTTCCAACGGAAACTTTCCCAGTTTGAAAAGTTTTGGCGGTAGTTCCGCCCAGCCGGCCCGGAGGACATAAAAGACGCCTCCATGCGCGCCCACCCCATTCCTACGCCACTATTGCAACTAGGAAAGGGTGGTTTGAGATAGAGGGGACGGCCGGGCGGGTTCGTGTGGATTCACAGAGCTTCACTCGAAGAAAGATGGTCACAGGTATGTAACCTACCATTCTTCTTCGAGAGCTCTGTGAATGCACACTTATGAAGACTTACCGAGCTAAGGTGAAGGAGGTGGGAACAAACCAGACAATTTTTATAAAACCGAGCAGGTTTATTGCAACCAGCAATATATATATATATAAATAACATAATCAACAGTGTGATAAATAAGCGTGGAAGACATGCTCCCACATGTAAACATAGTGCAACAAGCACCATTCATGCCAGGCACGCAGGCCTCACAGTATAAAGTGCAACAAGCACCATTCATGTCAGGCACACAGGCCTCACAACAATAAGTGCACAACAGGTGCGACCTATAACCATAGGATTTTTAAATAAAGCGCTTTAACCGGTAGACTGTGTCCCGAGAACTGGGGCACGGCAAACACTTATCCCTTTTACAAGGTAGTGAAGTTCGATCGACCCAAAACTGTCGATGGAACAGTGTCTAGAGAGGAGAACAGGGTAGCCTGTTAGACACTAGCCCTGGAGGCCCTTGGGGTTGAGAATTGACCGACCAAAGGCCGCCTCCCTTCGAAACAGGGTGTCTACCCGGTAATGTGATGTGAAGGTGGAGGGGTTGGCCCAGATGGCCGCCCTACAGATCAGGTCCAAGGGGATTCCTTGGAGAAAAGCGGTCGACGTGGCCACTGCTCTCGTCGAGCGGCCCTTGACCCTAGGTGGACACGGTTGGCGGGCTATCTGATAGCACAGCTCAACCAGGGAAGCCACCCAATTTGACAACCTTTGTGACGACACCGGCCAGCCCAGCTTGTCGGTGGCGTAAGAAACAAAGAGTCTAGTCGACCGGCGGTAATCCGCCGACCGGCCCTTGTAGACCCAGAGGGCTCTTCTGACATCGAGGGCTCTGAGCGCCGAGTCACTGTCCCCAGATTGGGAGGACCCCAGGTCCGGGAGCACAATGTCGGTGTTGACATGGAATGGAGACACCACCTTAGGCAGGAAGGTGATGTCCGTCCGCAAGATTGCCCTGTCTGCCAGAAACAGCAGGTAGGGCTCGTCGACCCGGAGCGCCGCCAGCTCGGAAGGCCGACGCGCCGAGGCAATGGCGACCAGGAACGCCACTTTCCAGGAGAGGAGACGTAGGTCGATGGACGACAACGGCTCGAACGGTGGGGATGCCAGGCAGGACAGCACCAGGTCCAGGCTCCAACCCGGCGTCGGTGGATGCACCAGGGGACGGGTGTTATTGACTCCTCTCAGGAATCTCTTGACCATCGGGTACTGGAATAGCAAAGGGTCTCCCCTTTGCTGGTTCTGCCAGGTGAGCGCCGCCAGGTGGGTCTTCACCGAGGACATGGACAGCCCCCTGTCGACCAATCCGGCCAGGAAGTCCAGGACCGCTGGAATCGAGAGCGGGAAAACAGCGGCAGACCGGTCCGCCTGGAACTTGGCGAAGCGGGCGATGCAAGCCGAGTACGCCTTTGACGTGGCCGGCTTGTGGGCTGCTGCCAGGATCGCCGCTACAGCCGGTGAGACGTCTGACGCCCGTGGATCCTCCACGCGGTCAAATGTAGGGACGGAAGGTCCGGGTGCAGGAGCAGCCCCTTCTCCCGAGTCAACAGATCTGGTCGGTGAGGGAGAAGTATGTACTCTTGACTCGCCAAGTGGAGCAGGGTCGGGAACCAGACCTGCCGCGGCCAGTAGGGAGCGATGAGAATGCAATCGGTCCCCGAGAGCTGGATCTTCTCGATGATTCGGAGAAGAAGTGGGAACGGCGGGAAGAGGTAGAAGAATCCCGTCGTCCAGTCGAGCAGGAGTGCGTCCCTGAGGCAACCCCGGTGTGCATCCGGGGCAAGCCTGGCACCGAAAACTGGCAGTTGGCTGTTTTCCGGCGATGCGAAGAGATCTGCGTCTGGGAATCCCCACCGCTGGAAGACACGGTGGAGTTCCTCCGGATGCAGCATCCATTCGTGGGACGACCAGCTGGTTCTGCTGAGCGAGTCCGCCTCCAAGTTCTCGACTCCCGGAAGATGGACGGCTCTGGGGGTCACCTGGTGACGGATGCACCACTCCCACAGGCTCTGGGCTAGGGCCAGGAGTTTCCTTGAGCCCGTTCCGCCCTGTTTGTTGACGTAGTACATGGCCACTATGTTGTCTGTCCTGACCAGTACTACGTGTCCCGTGACGAGGGGAGCCAAGGTCCGAAGAGTCTTGGCTATGGCCAGGAGTTCCAGGTAGTTGATGTGGTGGAGCCTCTCCGTCGTCGTCCATTGTCCGTTGATCGACAGGGTGCCTGAGTGACCTCCCCACGCATGCAGCGACGCGTCGGTTGTCACCGTGATGGATGGAGTCACCGTGTGGAAAGGTACTCCTTTGCACACGTTGGTCTTGGAAGTCCACCACCGAAGGGAGTCTTGGACCGCCTTCGGGAGGGACAGCTTTTTTGAATGGTGTTCCTTGACCGGGTTGAAGTGGTCGAGAAACCAACGCTGCAGTGGCCTGAAGCGTAGCCTCGCCAGTGGAGTCACGGCCACTGTGGAGGCCATGTGGCCCAGCGTGACCTGGATCTGTTTCGCCGTGATGGCGGGCCTGGTGCAGCCGTTCACCTCGCGTCGAAGTGCTTGAAACCTGACCTCCGGTAGATACGCGAGCTGATCGACGGAGTCGAATATTGTCCCGATGAACTTGATGGTCATTGCTGGGACCAGTTGGGACTTTTCTTCGTTGAGGCGCAGGCCTAATGAAGAGAGTAGCTGCAGGGTCACCGAGACCTGATGTTGCAGTAGTCCTGGAGACTGGGCCGCCAGCAGCCAGTCGTCCAGGTAGGGGAAAATCCGGATTTTCTGCCTTCTCAAGTGCGCAGCCACGACCGACATGCACTTGGAGAATGTTCGAGGAGCTGTCCCGAGGCCGAAGGGAAGGACGTTGAACTGGTACGCCCTCCCTGCTACCTTGAAGCTCAGGAAGCGTCGATGAGCAGGCCGGATCGAGACGTGAAAGTATGCGTCCCGGAGGTCGATCGAGGCGAAGTGGTCGCCTGCCCGGAGAAGCGGGAGAATGGACGACACTGACACCATCCTGAATTTCCTCGGCGAAATGTACACGTTTAAGTCTCTGAGGTCCAGGATGGGTCGCAGGGAACCGTCTGGTTTCGGCACGGTGAAATACCGTGAGAAGAATGCCTCCCTTTCCTTGCTGTGGGGGGATCACCCCAGACGGCTCCGTCTCGACGATGAATCCCGTTGGCGGGGTCTCGTCGAATTCCAGGCATAGCCGTCTTCGACAATCCGGAGAACCCATGCATCTGAGGTGATGCGTCGCCAGGCAGTGATGTAACGGGCCAGGCGGTCTCCGAACGGAGGGTGAGGTGGTGGAGGTCGAGGGCTGGGGGGAGGCATGGTGGTGACAGCGGTACCTAGCGAGGAGGCGGTGTCGTCCGTCGCCCCATCAAACGCGGCGGTTGGATTGTCCATTGTTGTTGTGGCGAGGCCTCGTCTTGTTGTTCTGGCGAGGTCGATTGGCCTGCTGCTGCTGCTGCTGCTGCCTCGGCTGCTGCTGCTGCTGCTGCTGAGAGGCCGGGTATGGCCGTGGGGACTGGCGGTACTGCGACCTGGGCTGGAACTTCGCCCGCTGGTAGTACCGAGGTCTGGGCTGTGCCTGTGGCCGGTCCAGCTTGGCCGTCAGGACTCTGAAGTCGTGAGTGGCCTTCAGCTTGTCGTCCGTGCCCGCAAAGAAGAGTCCCTGGGCATCGAATGGCAGGTCTTCGATGGTCTTCTTGGAGTTTGAGGACAACCCCGAAGACTTCAGCCACGCGTGCCTCCGGATGGCGACACCGTGGGCCAGCAGCTTTCCTGACGTGTCGCCCGTGTGGCGGGCCATCAGGATTTGGTGGTGTGCCAGCGACTGCGCCTCCTGTGAGATGGAGAGGAGTGCGGTCTGTTGTTCCTGGGAGAGATCCTGGAAAAAGGGTTGGGCCCTTTCCCACAGGATCTGGTGGTAGGCTCCCATGCACGCCCCATAATTAGCCATTTTTGTCAGCAAGAGTCCGGCTCGGTAGATCTTTCTTCCGACCGTGTCGAACCTCTTTCCCTCTTGGTCGGAGGGGCTGTGGACTCTCGGCCCGAAGACTGGGAGGAAGTGACGATCATCGAGTTGGGAGTTGGATGATCGTGCAGCCATTCCTTCTCCCTCTCGTCGATCTTGTACCAGGCCTCGATACGCCCGGAGGTAGGAGGGATGGTCGACGGGGTCTTCCACGATGCCTTCACCACCTCTTCCAGGGGTTCCAGCATGGGAAGATGTGGCTGGGCCGCGTCCTCGACCTGCACCCTGCTGAAGACGGGACAGGCGCTGGATCTTGTAGGGACATACGTCTGCATGCCCAAAGATCTTGCCATTCGGCCCACTTGCTCACCGAAGGCTCTCGCGGAGTCCGTCGGTGATGATGAAGGTTCCACCTCACCGCCTCTATGTGAAGGTGTTCTGTCCATATTGAGGGACAAGATGGATCCCGATCTCATCGATCGAGGGACCTCGCCATCCTCGATCTCGTCTCCCGACCACGGCTGAACCACATCCTGGTTCACCGGGAGTTGGGACTGCGGCGGTGATCTTGAGGGACGAACAGTTGTCGGACCGAGGTCTGGCCCAAGGGGACCCTGACGACGGTCTGGACAGAGTCTCTCGGTGAGATGTGTTGCTCTACCCCTGTCTCCACAGCGAGAACAGGGGCAGGCGAGGAGTCAGGGCACGACACTGAAGACGATGACGTCAGAGTCCTGCGCCTCTTTGGTGATGGCGGTCTCGAGGCAGCGGCCTCCAGAGACTTGCCCGGAGTCACAGGAACCAGGCCTCTGGTCTGGGCTCTACGGGCTTCCTCGCTCGACCTCCGGAAAGCTATCTCCATAGCTCGATTGGAGGGAGTCTTCGAGATGGTGGACCTCTGGGAGAGGCCCGACGCCATCGAGCTCGTCGACAACCGGCGAGGCGGGGGCAGCTGAACCGTTTCGGTCGTCACGGTGCAGGGCCTCTTCGACACCGAAGTCTTCGAGGAGACAGACTTCGTGTGCTTCTCCTTCCGTAGACGCTTCTTCCCAGCCGGGTGAGCGGTCGATACGGTAGGGGCCGGAGCAGCCGCCCCGGACCCCAAGGAGGCAGATGGGACAGCCGTCGCCATCTCTGGAGGGCAGAGAGCACGCTCCGTCAGGTAGGCCTGAAGCCTGCGGGCTCTCGCTCTTCTGGTGTGCGACGAGAAGGCCTGGCAGTGTCGGCAGGCAGGAACAACGTGTCCCTCTCCGAGACACCGAAGGCACTTCGAGTGACCGTCGCAATCCGGGATCTTGCTACTGCAGGATGAACACTTTTTGAAACTGGTTGTGGACATACTATGCTCACACAACCAGCCGTATTTCCGATGTTGCCCAAGTGGCGGAAAACAAAGGAATGGGGTGGGCGCGCATGGAGGCGCCTTTTATGCCCTCCGGGCCGGCTGGGCGGAGCTACCGCCAAAACTTTTCAAACTGGGAAAGTTTCCGTTGGAAGCCCGCGCTGGCGCGCAAACTTCATAAGTGTGCATTCACAGAGCTCTCGAAGAAGAATCAACATAGCACTGCCAGAAAATTTAAGTAAACACTTCTATCTAAAGTACACAATGGCAAGCTAACACATATTGGTATTTTCCAAAGCACACACATTGTCAGATACAGCCTTTTATACCCACTGGTCACACAGGGTTTTCAAGACCTATTATCTTTATACTGTACATATTATGGCTGAGGGTAAAATGTTCAAGTTTCTCTCTGGTGAAGGCATGATGGTTAGTATGACACTTGATTAGATTCCTTTATGTTTTGCAATAAACATAAAGACTTATTCAAGTTTTAAATGTGTATGGGTCTCGGAAACGATTCCACCAAAGAAGCACACCACAGAAAATGTAACACCGATACAAGTGATTTATGTGTGGAACATTACAATTACTGACCACTCTGTTAGCAGATTTTCTCAATAAAGCTACACTGATCTTTTCTCATTCCATGGATATATTTAGTATTCAGTTCTCAAGAGATTGCTCTCTTCCCAACAGCAATGTTAAGCAATGAGTGGAATCACTAAAATAGCTGAGCATCTGGAGATGCTCAGGTGAACATCAAAAGCCCTACATGACTTTGGTTCAAGCCACCACATTTTTCCATAGGAACCTGAGCAGACCCTGGGATTCCTGGCATGGCACTTCTTTATGTCCCATCAACCCCAGCGATACATCTATTGAAAACACATCTAATGAAAACAAGGGAGATGACTTTTTGGTGGCTATTTCCAAGCTACTTCCGGATTCAGGGGAGCTCCCATGCTTATTTGGAGTAATGGGTGGATTCATGCAATCTCGAGGACATGTACAGGTGAGCTTGGAAATAGCCACCAAAAGGTCATCTCACTTTCTAAGGAAAGCTAGACTATCTCACTTCCTGTTATATTTTAGTAAGTAACTAAATATATTATTGTTGATGCAATATTTACGAGTTCTATCCCACCTTTTCTATAGTTTGGGACTCAAAGCGGCTTACAACCCATAAAAAAATCCACAAGTTATAAAAGTTAAAATGAGATCCAACAATCCAAAGATTAAAGACAGAGTAAAACACATATCACTAAAACATGTACACACACTAGTACAACATGCAAGATCTATCACATTATTTTGGGCCAGGAGCGATACATGGGGGAGGAGGTTATGATTTTAACTGTATGTCTGTATTTTTCTTTCCAACACCTCGTGATGTGACATGTAAATTTTAATGTTTTAACTGTTTTATTGTAAGGCTGCATGGTTACCACATGCTGCCTATTTTATATGTTGTAACCCGCTTCGAGCCTGCAGGGAGGAGCGGAATATAAGACCAAATAATAAATAAATAAATAAATAAATAACTGAAATGTGGGATTTTATTGATTGTTGTTTCATCATGGTTTTATCTATTTTGTTCTCCTGATTTTAATGTTTGTATTCTGTTTGTAAGCTGAAATGGGTCCACGTTGCAGAGAAAGGCAGGATAAAAATATCCTAAATAAATAAAATGCGTATTGTTGTCATTGTTGTTAATATGTTATAATAGGCTTTGGGGAACTACTAGATATACTTGTGTATAAGCTGACCTCATGTATAAGTCAAAGGCAGGTTTTGGGCTAAAGTTAATGTCAAGGGTTATTCAATGGTTAGACAAAAGCAGTAGCATTGCCTCAGGAAGCCGGCATCTTTTAGGTTCCCTTGAGATAAACTTTTTGTGTGTGTCAGGAGTGACTTGAGAAACTGCACGTTGCTTCTGGTGTGAGGAATTGGCTGTCTGCAAAGATGTTGCCCAGGGGATGCATGGATGTTTTACCATCCTGTGGGAGGCTTTTCTCATGGCGCTGCATGGGATGCTGGAGCTGACAGATAGGAGCTCAACCCACTCCCCAGATTTGAACCACCAAACTTTCGGTCAGCAGTCTTAAAGAGTACCACAGGGGGCTCCTTAAAGGGGAAAAACTAAGTTTTTACCTTTTCACACTTTACACAGAGACAGTGACGATTTCTTTTAATTAAGGTACAATGCTTACTTTAACCTGTGGATAAGTCGACAGACTCTTTTTGACTTTGCCCCTCCAGGTGCTTTGGACTTTAAAAAGTTGGAAGTTGAAAGTCCAAAACACCTGGAAGGCCGAAGTTTGCCTATGCCTGGTATATAGGGTAACTGACTGTTTTTAAGCAAATAACTCTTAATATATACTTCTATATATTTTTGTAAGGATGTGTTGTAAATCACTTTTAAAGTTACATAGGATGATTACATTTTAACAACAACATTTTGTACGTATCTATTTTGGGTTTTTTAAAGATTATCTTTTTTAACTTTGTAAGCTGCCTTGAGGCCCACTTCCAGAAGGAAATGGGGATAGAAATTAAATAATTAAGAAACAGAGATAATTAACAATATAGGAAATCAACCTCCCCTCCAACTTACATAACCAAAGACAGAATATGCTCAATGACTATATAGAATGTCAAGTATTGATTAGAAAAAAGAAGAAACTGAGTGGTAAGCATGGTAGTCAGAGGAGTGAAACTTTGAGGAGAAGGTCATCTGTGTGATAGCAATGTTTTATTGCCGTTTAAGCTTCAAAGAAGGTGTGCTAATCAGAAGCATTTATTCCCTTCAGTTTTTCTTCCTCGCCCCATATATACACACACTCACCATACTCGTAAAATGCAAAGACATTATGCTATTTTTAGCTGGCTTTCCTGCAATCATTTATTGCTTAGCAATTTATGATATAATATGGAAAATATCATAAGATACAGTCCAAAGAATGATGCAACTACTTCTGTGTGCCTATAAGAGTTTGTGCTTTTATTAACCAAGCAACAAATCTTCATAGTCCACCAAAACTCCCTTGAAACTGTGGGGACTTTTAAAATAATTTATTTATTTATTTATTTATTATTCCATCTTGTATTCCGCTCCTCCCTGCAGGCTCGGGGCAGATAACAGCATAAAATTAGGCTGACATGTGGCATCCATGTCGCCATACAGTAAAATACAACATAAAAACGCAACAGAAATCCCGAGACTAAAATCATATCACATACTGTAGCATTCCCCTGAACCAGGGTATTTATTATACAGATGAGAACGTTAGATTTTCTTGCCTAACCAAAGGCCAATCTAAAAAGGGCGGTCTTGCAGGCCCTGCGAAACGGGATGAGCTCTGTAGCGGCTCGGGCATTGTCCGGGAGAGAGTTCCAGAGCACCGGAGCCGCCACAGAGAAGGCTCTTTGCCTGGTAGCAGACAAGTGGCAGGCGCTGACTGATGGTACCAGGAGTAAATTCGACTCCTCTGAACGTAGTGATCTCGGGGGAATATATGGGGCAAGGCGGTCCCTCAGGTACGCAGGCCCTAGGCCGTGCAAGGCCTTAAAGGTTAACACCAACACCTTGAAGACAACTCGGTACTCAATTGGTAGCCAGTGCAGCTGCCGGAGGATGGGCGTGATGTGCTCCCTTACCGACGTTCCCGCCAGCAAGCGAGCAGCGGCATTCTGCACTAGCTTGAGTTTCCGGATTGTCACCAGGGGAAGGCCAACGTAGAGGGCGTTACAGTAGTCCAGTCTCGAGATGACCGTTGCTTGGATCACCGTGGCCAGGTTGTCCCTGGAAAGGTAGGGTGCCAGTCGCCTAGCCTGTCGTAGGTGAAAAAATGACGCCCTGCTGGCCGCGGAGACCTGGGTCTCCATGGTCAGCAGGAGGTCCAGTTGAACACCCAGGCTTTTAACAACAGGCGACGGGCTAAGCCGTTTGCCATCCAGGGTAGGCAACCGGCACTCATCCCGTCCAGGCCGACCAGGCCACAAGATCTCCGTCTTCGACGGGTTCACCTTCAGCCGGCTGGCCCGCAGCCAACCAGTCACGGCCTCTAGGCACTGATGGAAACAATTGGGGACGGTATCCGGCTTGCCGTCCATTCTCAGCAGAAGCTGGGTGTCATCAGCGTACTGATAACACTCCAGACCAAAGTCGCGGGCCAGCTGGGCCAGGGGGCGCCTATACACGTTGAATAATAAGGGGGAGAGGATGGCCCCCTGGGGGACCCCACAGTCAAGTGGGAGTCTCCCAGAGGTCCCCCCGCCCCCCTCCACACGTTGTCCCCGGTCCCGGAGGAAGGAGGCCACCCATTTAAGGGCGGTCCCCCCAACCCCGGAGCCGGCTAAACGGTGGGTTAACAGTGCATGATCTACTGTATCGAAAGCTGCTGTCAGGTCTAACAAGACGAGCAGGGCCGATCCACCCTGGTCCAGCTGGCGGCGAAGTTGGTCTGTAATGGCGACAAGCACGGTCTCCGTCCTGTGCCCAATACGGAAGCCGGACTGGAAGGGATAATGAGTGTTATTACCTAACAACATGGAGTTTAAATAAATATATCAGTAATTTTGGTGGGCAGGTCCAAGTGTCTTCATGGCCACAGCAAATAAAATAGAGCTGATTTTAATTTTTTTAAAACCCAAAGAAGTAAGTGAGCTTACCTTCGTAAATCGATTAGTTTTGAACGGTGATTGGCATATGATTTTAAAAGGAGCTTTTCTGTAGGTACTGATACTTTTTCTGGATCTGCGCAGAACCAGAAAGTATCAGCAAAGCTGATTTTGAAAGCTTCAGTTAGAGTATGTAAGTATTGAGCAGTATTATGACCCATTTCTACAAAAAGAAACACAACACAGCATGAGTTACCAAATTAAATCCAAAAGCACCATTAGATTCCACAGAAACACAAGTACATAACCTCACTATTAATTATATTTTACAATGCATACCATGTCAGTTCGCTTTGACACCCAAAGGTGTTTCTCACTCCTGCAGTAGAAATATATATTCAGATAAAGAGAGACAGGCCATCTCTTTTTTTAGAAGTTTCATTGAAATGGTTGACAGAGTGAAAACTGGAGAACATTTCTGAGTCTTTCGTGGTTGTATAGAAAATAGAATTTCTTGGACTGGATGGCCCACAAAGTCTCTTCCAACTTTGTGATTCTGTGATTCCCTAGAAATCTGGTTGCATGACAAATAGCATTTTCTGAAATTTCCTTTTATTCTCACCTGCTTTGGGTTATGATGCTCTTGTAGATCTGCCTAATATATATTTAGAATGAACCTTACTGAATTCAATGGAACTTATTCAAGCAAAAGTTGCTAAACAGGCTTAAAGACTCTTCAGAAAGGTTGTTTTTGCAGAATGAACAGGAATAAAAGATTTTACACTTCCTGCACCTTCCTATTAGAGCCCCCAGTTGTGCAATGGATTAAACTCTTGTGCCAGCAGGACTGCTGACTGACAGGTCATCAATTAGAACTCACGGAGAGCAGGTTGAGCTCTCTCTATCAGCTACAGCTCCCCATGTGGGGACATAAAAGAAGCCTCCCACAAGGATGGTAAAACATCAAATATCTTGGTGTCCCCTGGGCAACGTCCTTGCAGATGGCCTATTCTCTCACACCAGAAGTGACTTGCAGTTTCTCAAGTCGCTCCTAACACACAAAAAACCCCTATCAATTCTACCATGTCGGAAACATCTGTATAATTTGAGTATTTTAGATATATTGCAGATATATATAAATATATAGATATTTTAGATATAATGCACTGACAACCTTTTTCACTCCTCAACCTTGGCCTGGCTGGATCTTTTTTCAGTTTCTTCAAAAATGGAAGTGCTTTATGTTTTTTCTTCCTATCCTTTGCAAAAAGTAATAAGGAAACAATATTCAGAAGCTAGTTGTACCTTTCACATTGAAATTCTCTAAAATGTTTAGAGCTAGTAGAGCTGTGATTCCTTGTCCATTTGGAGGGATTTCCCAAATCTTCACACCCTGAAAAAATAAATCTGTATCACTTTGCACTCAACACCAAATACATAATAAAGTAAATAGAAACTTCCATATATCACTTGATCAAGACCACATGGAATGTTGCCAATTAGATTCTGTTTCAATATAGTATATTTTCAAATTATTACAATGGAATATAAATAGTGTCTTTGTCTGTGTCATATAAATTTTCATATATTTCAATCTCAACTAGGTTAAGAATGTTAACCCCCTTTGTTTATTTGACAATGAGGAGCAATAGAAAAATGTCTCTCTGAAATATTTTGCTGGAATAAAAAGTAATTTAAAAAATTTGAATATAAGAATTTTAAATCTTTTTCGGCTCAAGTTGCATTTTTAACTTCAATGCTTGTACTTCTCCGTTTGCATCGTTATTAATTGTTCAGTGTGTATATGCTCACACCATGACTAATGGGTTTATTACTAGGTCTGGGTTTAGAAGGTTGCTATTCTTGACATAATTGTATGGACCTGACTCCAAAACTTGGCACACCTTGACTAATGATTGGATGTCCAAGCTCCTCTTTTTCCTATAAGGAACTCAGGACAATGTTCTTCAGACCACAATAGATGACCCATAAAGTCATAACTTTCAGAACTGCCCTGGCATTATTTGACATTTATGAATGAGAAATTAAATGTCAGATCCATGCAAGTACAAGCAAAATGTGGCCAAGCATCTATCATCAAATTAGAAACCTATGCATGCTTACCATGGAGGAAATCCCACTGCCCCAAAAGGACAGGGACATTTATGATTCATCCTCTCCTGCCCTAATTTTTCAATTGTTTTTATAGTGTTCTGATTTCTGTTTCCTTATATCCCCCACTTGTTCCCAAATTAATTTAACTGTTGCTGAGTTCAATGTTCAACCGGACTTAGATCATTCAGTTCTCTCCAGTTACCGCCCCATTTCGAACCTTCCATTTCTGGGCAAGGTGATTGAGAGGTCAGCAACGGAGCAGCTGCAGCAGTTCCTAAATGACACAGACGGACTAGATCCTTTCCAGTCCGGCTTCCATATTGGGCACGGGACGGAGACTGTGTTGGTCTCCATCACAGATCAGCTTCGCTGCCAAATGGATCAAGGCGGATCAGCACTGCTCGTGTTATTGGACCTCACAGCAGCATTTGATATGGTCGACTACAATTTATTGGCCCACCGCTTAGCCGTGGCTGGAGTGAGGGGGACAGCCCTTAAATGGGTGTCCTCTTTTCTCCAAAATCGGGGATAGCATGTGGAGAGGGGAGGGGTGGTCTCCGAGAGGTCCCCTCTTATATGTGGGGTGTCTCAGGGGGCTATCCTTTCCCCTTTGTTATTTAAGATCTATATGCGACCACTTGCCCGACTGGTGTGAAGTTTGGGCTTGAGTGTCATCAGTACGCTGATGACACTCAGCTCATTCTGAGGATGGAGGGCTGGCTCCATACCTGATAATTTCTATCAGTGCCTTGAGGCCATTACTGGATGGTTGCGTGCCAGCAGGTTGAGGGTGAACCCAGCGAAGATGGAGATCCTATGGCTGGGTCGTCTGGATTGGGGGGCGGGGGAGATCCAGTTGCCTACCCTGGACGGTGAAGCATTACGCCCATCGTCCTTAGTAAAGAGTCTGGGGGTCTTGTTTGACCCGCTGCTGACAATGGAGGCCCAGGTCTCCATTGTGAGCAGTTCCACGTTATTCCAGGCTAGACGACTGGCTCCTTATCTGTCTAGGAACGACCTGGCTATGGTGATCCAGGCGACGATCATCTCAAGAGTGGACTACTGTAATACCCTCTACATTGGTCTTCCTTTGTCAGTGATCCAGAAGCTTAAGCTGGTGCAAAATGCTGCTGCCTGACTTCTCGCCGGGAGCTGGTGAGATGTCGCATTACTCCAATCTTGCAGCAATTGCATTGGCTACCAATTGATTACCAGATTACTTTCAAGGTGTTGGTTTTGACCTTTAAAGCCTTATATGGTCTGGGGCCAGCATACCTGAGGGCCTGCCTCACCCCCTATCAACCCCAGTCATCACTTTGGTCGGAAGACCAAAACCTGCTTGAAGTCCCCAACATCCAAACTTTTCATTTGTCAGCAACCAGACGCAGAGCCTTCACGATCGTGACTCCAAATTTGTGGAATGCTTTACTGGCAGAAACATGAGCGATCCGAAGCTTACCGTTCTTTCGGAAGGCGTGTAAAACATTCCTTTTCCGACAAGCATTCGGTTTCTGCTGATTGGGGTTCTGTTGTTCTTAAATTTTAAAAAAATTGTGTTTATGTATATTGTTTCTGGTAGTTTTGTAAAATGGTCTGAGCCTTCGGGGAGTGGCTGTATACAAGTCAAAATAATAAATAAATAAATAAATAAATAATGTGGAATATTAGTTTGCTTTCAATTAAATCAGCAGTGAGGAGGGTAGGAAGGTAACCATCTTGTCCTTCCCAAATAGTTGCCAACCCTTCTAGCTTTTGTGTTCTTCCCCATGAATAACTGTTACCATCTCAGCCACATTTGGATGTTTGGACATGTATGTCCAATTTTCATCTATGAAATGTTGGAGGGTGTATCGTTCTGTGTAGATATGCACACACTCAAGAAATGACATTAATAAATATAAATATAAAGATGCTACATGGCAAAATCTAATTTCACCTCCAACATTGTGTCACAAAATGCTGCATAAAATATATCAAAATGAGGTACTTTTGCTTCCAAAGCTGCTTTTTTATCACAGGAAATTTCATGCGGACTTTAGAATTAGTGCAATTTGATACCTCTATAATTACCATGGCTCAAAGCTAATCATGGGATTTGCAGTTTTACACGATCACTAGCCTTCACTGCCAAAGAGTGCTGGTGCCTTGTTAAACTACAAAATGGCAGTGTCAAAATGTATTAATTCTACAGAATATACAGAATATCCAATAACCATTTCAAAGTTGATTTTAAGTATGCAAATACAAACAAAATCCCATCCTATGTATGCCGATTTACTTGTTTTGTGTGGAAGTACTACCCCACAGTACCCCAGGGCCCCCTAGTGGCGCAGCATGTTAAACTAGAGCTGCTGAACTTGCTGACCAAAAGATTGGCAGTTTGAATCCAGGGATTGGGGTGAGCTCCCGCTGTTAGGCCCAGCCTCTGCCAAACTAGCAGTTTGAAAACATGCAATTGTGAGTAGATCAATAGGTACTGCTCTGGCGGGAAGGTAAGGGCGTTCCATGCACTCATGCTGGCCACATGACCTTGGAGATGTCTACGGACAATGCTGTATGACCCCACAGAGTCAGACATGACTAGACTTCATGTCAGGGGAAACCTTTACCTTTACTATATATGGAATTTCAGACATTTTACACCTATAATTAAATAGAGTGGTGCTACCATCTCTGGGGCAGGTGTGTGTGTGTGATAGAGGAGGGGTATATATGAAGCATCAATGAAGTGTTGGGTAACAGCGCTATAGCTGCTATCAGCCTATCCTGCACCCCCTAAAATAAATTTGCATCCCCAAAAATGGTGATGGACACCATGCATTAAGATTCAACTAGCATTCTTAATCATTTTCCATTTTCCAAATGAGAGATCATGGTATCCTTTGCCTTAAACGCAACCAAATTCCTTCAAATATATATACATAATTATTTTGAAAGCCAGTATGGTTTAGTGGTTTGAGTGATGGATTTATACTTTGGAGACCAAGGTCCAAATTACTGTTCAGCCATGGAAAACCACTCTCTCGTCCACAGAAGATGGCAATGGCAAACTGCCTCTGAACAAATTTTATCAAGAATGCCCTATGATAGATTACCTTTAGGGTTGCAATAAATTGGAAATGACCTAGAGGATTTTGCATGTATAGCAACCTATTGTTTTAAGGAGCAAACAACCCAATCTGTTTTAATTTCAAAGGTCTTGTGTTAATATGAAGTGTGATCCGGAAAAAAGGTTAAAGTTTTCCAGCAATTTTTCCAGCTGTACAAAAAATACATAAATGAAAGAACAAAGGTTACAGGACAAACAGGGGGAGGGAACCCCATGAATGACCTGGCAAGGAAATACACCACCCCCACCCCCCCTTCAAATCTTGGCTGTGTGACTGGAAAGTACAGCTTTGAAGTATAAAGAGAAACACATTGAGTAATAAAGTTTTCTCATTTATGGAAAATTCCTAGTCCTACAAAATATACCCCTAATTCTTCCAATACTCCTTTGAGTCCAATTCAGTTCTATATCTGAAGATGTGTCTAGTTTTATCTATATGCAATTTGACCTAAATGCTTGGTTATTTTGACCAAACACTCAGGTTTTTCTTGTGTTAAAAGCTCTTTCAAAGCCTCTGAGAATAGGACAGAATATTGTGGGTCATGGTGTCCTAGCCATGGGAAGCTCCTATAGGGCCGCTGGAGCCCAAAACACATTGTTGCCTGAGACAAAGAGCAAGATGGCATCCACTCCCATAAACAGAAGCCAATTGGATTGGCAGTTGAATGTTATTTCAAGACTGGCAATGGGATAGAAACTTTCCATACTTGAAAAAAAAAACAGGTTAGCTTCACGATGAGGCAGGCTCCATGGCATGCATAACTCCAAAACCTTACTGTTTCTCCTTTCCTTCCTTCCAACATCTCTTGATTGATATGTCTGCCTCATTCTGCCCAAAGTACTAGAGGCCAAGCTTCTATGCCTATTTTTGGAAGGTGGCACATATTTTGTAGACAGTGTTTCTGAAGATTAATTTCATTGTAATTTCCATAGTTAAATAAAATTTTCCCTGTTTTTGTAAACTCCTTTGAGTCAACATGTAATGACGCAAGAATACCTAGCATACTTTTCTACTATGGTCTATGAGAGAGGGGGAGGGAGCTATCCCTGTGATTTATAAGCCCATCAACAGTCCAAAACTAGCATGATAGACTATATAGCAGACTAAGAGAATATTAGAAGCATGATATGAAGTAGTACAAATGGATAAAGACAGGCACTTCAGTCCTGGCTCAGAAATACAGTCAAGCCATTTCTCCCAAACTCTTAAAATAGTTCAAATTATTCCAGGCCAAGACAACTTCAGAATGAAATATGGTAATCCTGTGCATTTATATACAGTGTTTCCTCGCTATTTCACGGTTCGCTTTCCACAGACTCGCTGTTTTGCGGTTTAAAAAATGAATTTATACAAGTACAAGTTGTGAGGGAACACTGAGCAGAAAGGCCCCACCAATGCGCTCTGGATGCCAATCTGGTGGCGGCAGTGGCAGCATAGGCTCAGCCTCCTTGCCCTCTTTACCTTCACCTTCCTCGGCACCTCCTTTCCCACTGATTGAGTGAGTGATAGTGAGTGAGTAAGAGAGAGAGGCATATCGTTGCCGACTGGGCCTCTTGCCACCACTTGAACCCCGTGACGCCGGCGGCAAGAGGCCCAGTCGGCGACAAGATGCCTCTCTCTCTCTCTCTCTCTCTCTCTCTCACACACACACACACACACACACACACACTCACTCACTCACTCTCAGTCACCCAATTGGCTCTTCTTTTTTCTTTTGGGGAGGCTCTTCTTTATTTCCACCACCTCCTCAAACACTTCTGGGATCCAAGTGGTGGCAAGAGGCCCAGGTGGCGACGAGGTTCCTCCTCTGCCACTTCTGGAGCAGCAGAAGCAGCGAAGAGGAGGAGCAGGAAGGTAAAAAGGGTGAGGAGTGAGTGAGAGAGAGGGGGGGAGGGGACGTCCCTACTTTGCGGAATTTCACTTATCGTGGGTGCTCTTGGAATGTAACACCCGCAATAAGTGAGGGAACACTGTATTGCCCTCTCGCACCCAGATAGCCAGCCTCCCCACCCTTTCTACTTTACATTTGATTTACTGGTATATGGCAACACTTAGCATTGCCACTACTCCATTTGTACGGGGAGAGAAAAAGAGAAGTCTATCCTTCCCTGGAAGCAATCCTCAGTGGCTCTATGGACTTTTTTTTTCAAGTGTAGCACCCTATGCTGAAATAGAAAGAAGGGATAAACATCTGTTGACCTATACCTGCATTTTGGAGTATAAATACTGCCTTAATTAAAAATTTGAGCCCTCAGTGTCGCAATTGGTTAAACCCTTCATTATTTTTTGAAATATTGAAAATACTGAATACTGCCATACCTTATAACTTGTGGCAATAGGTTTGACTTCTTCAGTGACATGGCTTTTCAGATCTTCTAAATCCAACACTCCGCCATTACTCTGCACAATGTTCACAACAGCTTTGGCCACACGGTCTTCATAGAAGCCTTTTTTGCCAGATTTTGCCAACTCCTGGAAAGTAAGAAGACTTTCAGAACCAAAAGAATAGGAGTGTGATGTCCTACAAGGCATGTCTATATGGAATATTGCCCATGACATTTTAGAGCTAAACTAAAATGTAGACAGCAAATATTTTCTTGCCACATTTTACACTTCACTTGTGCCAATCTCATGTATTCCATGCTGAAACCAAGCCTTAAATATGATTAGGGATTCCTGGAAAATCTTTCCATGTGTGGAAAATATTATGTTAGCCTTTGACAATACATATTATGCTACCTTTAAATATATTAAATGTAGACCATTATCTAGCAGGGAATTTGTTTTGAGTTCTATTGCTTCTACCAGTGAATTTCAGATTTTCTTCTACCCCATTTTCCCCTGCAATTCTCAATAATGCCACAAGCTTGTTCCAGAAAACGATCTTGCATGATTTTAACATGACGCTGAGGCTGCAATTTGTATGTTTTTAATTGTTAAATTGTTATTATATGTGTTTGGGGGGGGGGTCGACTTGTTGCTGTGTTGTATTGAGGGCAGAGACTGCCTGTGTAAACCGTCCTGAGTCGCCTTCGGGCTGAGAGGGGCGGTATAGAAACATGACAAATAAATAAATAATAAATAAAATAAATGTTAAGGGACATGTACAAGAGAGAGGTGCAACCCTATTTCTGATTCCACTGGCAGAAAGGGTGAAATTAAACAAAGGTTTATCCTGGGCCTTGGCCGTTACTACTACATTTGTGATAGAATTAAAAAGCAACAGTGAACTGCCACTTTAATACTGCAATTAACGAAATAGCTTCAAAACTCAAATAACATGCTGCTGCTGCTTTCTCTTCCTCCTCCTCCTCCTCTTCTTCTTCTTTTCTTACCCGCCTCTCCTCATTGCTCAAGGTGGGTTACAAAGCAATTAAAATACATAATAACAATAATAATACACTTTATTTATATTCTGCCCTTCTCCCCTAGGAGACTCAGAGGAGATTACAGCATTTACATACATAGGCAAACATTCAGTGCCTTTACAATCATATACAATGAAACACAAATGCAAACAAAGGCAGAGGCTTCTCCTTTCATTTCTGGCTTCTGGAGGCAGTGCTCATCTCTGGCTCTGGTGAGGTGCTTTCTCCATCTTCAAGCCAAGGAGCCTGCGTTGTCACCTCCTGTTTATGTGACTGGCAAGATTGCTTGGGGAGTCTCTTTGTCTTTTCCTGCCAAAGTGGTACCTATTTATCTACTCACACTTGCATGTTTTCGAACTGCTAGGTTAGAAGGAACTGGAGCTGACAGACAGATGGGAGCTCACCCCATTTTTGCAGATTCGAACTGCCAACCTTCAGGTCAGCAGTTCAGCAGCACAAGAGTTTAAAACAGTGGTTCTCAAGCTGTGGGTCCCCGGGTGTTTTGGCCTACAACTCCAAGAAATCTCAGCCCATTTATCAACTGTTAGGATTTCTGTGAGCTGAAGGCCCAAACATCTGGGGAACCACTGATTTAACCCATTGCGCCACCACACAGCAAAATACACACATCAAAACGTACCTCTATAAAAGTTACACACCAAATCCTATCTCTACGAAATACATACTAAAACACACAAAACAGAGATCAAACAATGGGCACTTAAAATTCATGTTTAAAGACTGTCTGGATAGGCGTGCCAGAAGAGAAGGGTCTTTACAGGGTTTTAAAATTCTGACAGCTCATTAAGCTGTCTAAGTTCTTCTGGCAGGTCATTCCACAGTCATTGGGGCGGCCGATGAAAAGATCCTCTGGGTCAGTCCCGGATCACCCATAAGGCCACACTAGGCCACGTGAGGGGCATAAGGGGCATAAATATACAATTAAATATTATATTTAGGTAAGGGGAGAGGGAGGGATGGAACACATGAGGGGCATAAATATACAATTAAATATTATATTTAGGTAAGGGGAGAGGGGGGGATGAAACACATGAGGGGCATGAATATACAATTAAATATTATATTTAGGTAAGGGGAGAGGGGGATGGAACACATGAGGGGCATAAATATACAATTAAATATTATATTTAGGTAAGGGGAGAGGGAGGGATGGAACACATGAGGGGCATAAATATACAATTAAATATTATATTTAGGTAAGGGGAGAGGGGGGATGGAACACATGAGGGGCATAAATATACAATTAAATATTATATTTAAATAAGGGGAGAGGGAGGGATGGAACACATGAGGGGCATAAATATACAATTAAATATTATATTTAAATAAGGGTCCCGGTTTATTCCCAGAGAGAGGAGGAGAAGGGGAACGCGATTCTCCTGCCTCCTCCTCTCCCTGGGAATAAACCGGGACCCTTGGGTCCCGGTTTATTCCCAGGGAGAGGAGGAGGGGAGCGCGATTCTCTTGCCTCCTCCTCTCCCTGGGAGTAAACTCCCCGTGGCTCCACCCTCTGTCCCAAAGCGTCACGCCAGCGCCAGAAGGGGTGGTTTTGCCCACTTCTGATGCTGCCGTGATGCTTTGGGAGGGAGGGCAGAGCCATGGGGAGTCCCCGTGGCTCCGCCCTCCCTCCCAAAGCATCACGCCAGCGTCAGAAGCAGCGCATGCACACTTTTTTTGGGAATTTTTTTTTCGGGATTTAAAAAAAAATTAAATTTTTTTGAAGGAGAGGAGGGCCGCAGGCAAGGGGCTGGCAGGCCGTGTGCGGGCCGCGGGCCGCCTGTTGGGGAGGCCCGTGGTAGATGTTGGTTTGGGGGCATAATTCCAAAGTGTGGCCTAGGGCACCAAAATTGGTTAATCCTGGCCTGCTCTGGGTGGTAGTTACCAGCCAGGTTCTGGCTGGTTGGAGCAGACACCCCCCACACCCAAGAAGACCAAAGTGTGTGAGGCAGGTTGTATGGGAGAAGGCGATCCTTTAGGTAATCTGCAACCAACCCATGTAGGGATTTAAAGGTCAAAATCAGCACCTTGTACTTTGCTTAGAAACTAATTGGCAGCTATTGGTGTGACTTTAGGATGGGTGTGATATGCTCACTCCTAGATGTTCCTGTACCCAAACTGGCTGCTGTATTTGAACTAGCTGGAGTTTCCGAACTTAGTACAAAGGCAGCCCAATGTAATGCACATTGCAGAAGTTACAAGAGCGTGCACTACCCTGTTCAGATCCTCCAAATCTAGGAAGGCACCCAGCTGGAGTATCAGCCGAAGCTGATTGTAAGCACTCAATTTATGCACACAACAGGTAACCTGCCTGTGACTCCTGGCTCAATTCCAAGGAAGAGTCATTTCCATATCAGTAATTCAAAGGAGATGGTAATCTCTTGGTACCTGGTACCAACAAGACAGAAAAGGATATGTGTCATTCCCTATACTTAATCAAATAGTTTACTGTCCTCTATGTACCAGGTTACCACCTGGCATCAAATTGTTAAATATTAACAAGATGCAATTAGCAAGTCAAGAAAGGTTTATGTGTAATGAAGCATACAGAAGGTATCATTCATCCAATATGTTGACTCTGAAAAGCTACATATTACGAAACACCTGAAGCAAATGTGACATTTGTGTACTTATAGTAAAAACTGAATAATCCTAGTGTTAGATACTTGTGTCTTATTATGATACTCTCAGAAAATCTAGATTATGATATTTGATCATTTGGATTATATGGTAGTTTATCCATCCTAAATGGTTTAGTTCTATTTTAATATTTTAGTTTTACTGTTCTTTTAAATTATGAACTGCATTGAATCCCAATTTGGGGGACAGAGGAGGCAGAAGGGGGGCAGGTTGAGATATTTAGTACCCCAGTGTTAAGTTTGCCACTTAGGTCCCTTCTACACTGAGATCAGATCCTGGGATATAGGGCACTGTAGATCCAGCCTAAGTCCTCATGGAGAAATTAAATCACACTGGTTTTGATTAATCTAATTATGATTAATAATTAATTAATTAATATTAAATATAGACCTCCATCAGAGTGCACAGAGGGGTTTGTATAGGGTCCCTTCTACACTGCATATAATCCTGATTATCAATACAGATAATCCACAATATCTTCTTTGAACTGGATTATAGGAGTCTACATTGCCATATAATTCAGATCAAAGCAGATAATCTGGACTTGATATGGCAGTGTGGAAGGGTCTTTCTCTTTCTTTCTTTCTTTCTACCTGTCAGATTCCTGCAAAGAATTAATGAAATACTGCTGGTCCTACTTGAATATGCCTATTCTTATGTTTGTAATAAAACATATTATTCAGTCTCTGACATCAATGTTATTACAAATCCCCCTCTTTAGACAACCCATTTGTGAATCCTAGGCCTCTTCTACACTGACATATGATCCAGATTATCAAAGTAGAAAATACATAATTCACTAGCATCATCAATTCAGATTAAAGGATTTAACCACTGGGAACTGGGCCCCCTTCTACAATGCCATATAAAATCCAAATTATCTATTTTGAACTGGATTATATGGTAGTGTAGACTCATATAATCCAGTCCAAAGCATATAATGTGGTTCTCCTTTACCTATGAACAATATGTATGTGGATGAGAACGCATGGTTTGGATCTGCAACCCATGGGCAATTAACATATATACTTCCATCTTTTGAATCAGATACTCAGTGTTACATTTTTTTTACATATGGACAGAAATACGGGCATTTTTTTTTACATATGGGCAGGATGAAAATATGCACAAAATGGATAGAAGCCCGTGAGCTTACATGATTGCATACTAGCTCATGGAAGAAAGAAGGAATAACCCAGAAAAGACAATAACAGAAGAAGAAGAAGATGATGACTTCATCTATACATCATTCCATTTGCTGATTTCTAGGCCATTTATCTCTGAACATCTCTTCAGCATTACATTAGTCTCACAACAAGGTTATGTACAACATTTGTCAGCCCAGGATATTGAGATTTATAATTAGCTAAAATATGAAACAGGGAGAGGCTGTTGAAGAGCATCCAAGCAGGGCCTCCAAATCTCTTAGGTTTGTCAAAACCAAGTTAGCCAGGAAGCAAATTCAATTGCTGTGGAAAGAAAACTACATTTGATGTACATTATTGCCATACTCAATTTCCCAACACAACATGAAACAGTCATATTTAGATAAATATCACTCTTCTTCATTCTCACAGACTACAAGTCGTGCTTCCTATCAAGAGGCCAGATGGACCCAAGAGAGCAGAAATCCGTGATATATTTTTACAAAAAGCATTGCCCTGTCCTGATTTGATCCTTTTTGTTCAATGCTTGAGCAAATGATTACTTCCTCAATGGCATGTTCCCAACATCAATTCAAAATCAGAAAATGATATGCATTGCCCAGTACTATTATTTAAACCAAGGCAGAAGCTGGCTAACCAAATTCTGGATTTGAAACACTAAGGGCTTGTCGGTATAAATGAGAAAACCTGGACTCACATCGAATCCAGCATTTATTTATTTATTTATTTATTTTATTCTTTCGGCTTCTAGACCATTCCCTCTAGAAGCTCAGAGCGGTTTACAACAGGTAAAAAACATGCATAGAACTGACATTATAGAACAACGGTGTAAAAGCAGATAAGCAATGATTTAATCTAAAACATTACTAGCGCTAAAATAATTCTAAAAGTAAGCTAAACTACATAGAAAGCATAACAGTTACTCAACTGGAAAAGCCAGGTGAAAAAGAGCCGTCTTGCAGGCTCGGCGAAAAGAGGACAGTTCCCTGATACCTCTGACTTCCTCAGGTAGGGCATTCCATAAGGTTGGTGCCACCACCGAGAATGCTCTTTGTCTTGTTGAGGACAGGTGGAGTTGCCGGATGGAGGGGACGTTGAGAAGATTTTGTACACCGGAGCGTAGGGATCTCTGGGGACAATATGGTGAAAGGCGGTCCCTCAAGTACACTGGCCCAAGACCATACAAGGCCTTAAAGGTTAACACCAATACCTTGAAGGCAATCCGGTGCTCGATGGGCAGCCAGTGCAGTTGCCGCAATATTGGTGTAATATGGCATCTCACCGGTGCCCCGGCGAGAAGGCGTGCCGCGGCATTCTGCACTAACTTGAGCTTCTGAATCATCCCCAAGGGTAGGCCGATGTAAAGGGCGTTACAGTAATCAAGTAATCCATTGACTGTCTACAGGACATATAACTACTTCTGGTGAGTTTTTGGCCCGATTTACTGTCCAGATGGACTGTAGATCCCTGCAGTGATCAGTTCAGAGAAGGTAGGTTTTTCCTGTGTCACTACTGCTGTTCCTTGTTGGCCATGAAGCTTCCTGCAAGCAACTGGAAGGCTCCTTCTACACTTCCGTATAATCCAGATCAAAGCAGATAATCCACATTGAGTCTACACTGCTATATAATCCAGTTCAAAGCAAATAATATGAATTTCAGATGGCAGTGTAGAAGGAGCTTCAGTCCTACCAACATCACCAACGAGGTAGATGGGGATGCAAGAGAGCCTTCTTGGGGGACTCTGGAATTCCTTTCCCAACATCAAGGAACATGTTTTTCATTAAAAGTCTTCTTTATCACAATAAAAACTAAGTAAACTCAATATTTCCCATGTTTCAATTTTTATCAATTTTCAATTCTCCCTGAACTCTGTCTCCCTCCATTCTTCCTCCAGTTTTATTTCAGGCTCCAGACACAACTACCCACAACCTATTACAGCTAGCTTTTAAATAGCTGTTACAATCATACTTTTTTCTTTTTCTAAAAACCTCTAAAACCGAGATATTACAACTAAATGAACTACAGAATCCTCTACACATAGACACTCAAACATACATGTCCTTCCCATTTTAAAAATTATGTTGAAGACCTAATTAACCACTATGTAACTTGTAACTATAAGCCATTGTGTCTGCTTCAACCAGTTCCAACATTATTTATTTACTTACTTTCTGCATTTATATTGTTATGGAACAGAGACTTAAGCAGCCAAGTCCAGGAGTTAAAAAGGTAACAAAAGTTTATTGGCACAACAAATGGGAGAAGAACTAACAAAAAAATAGCCAAAATCCAGCTTTAAAACCCACAAAAATCCCAGGAATGCCCAAAAAGAAATGCTGTGGAGAAAAAAACCAAAACAAACACAAGACGTCCGTCTGCGTCGTCCGACAGGGGGCGTACATGAAAGAGAGGTCAAACAGCCAGTCCAAAGGTCGTAGGGTAGGAGAGTGACAGATGGAAAAGGAGGAGACGTTCCAGGGTCGACAGGAGAGCAGTCACAGCGAAGGTCAAGAGGTACACGGCAGCAGGAGTAACTGGAACCAGGATCAAAGGTACACGAAGTCAGGAACACAGGATCACGAACCAGAATAGCAACTCCTTGACCACCGTGAAGGCCAAGCCAAATGCCTACTGCTTTTAGAACACTAAACATCAGAATCATCTGAGAACCCGTCCTGTTCCAGAGCAACAGCATCTTCATTCCTTGCAGCTGTTGAACTATGCACAGACCTCCAAGCTAACCAACGATCTTGCTGACTTAAAGTGTCCCACTCAGCTTCTGAATGTGTAGAAGGCCAATCCTGATCCGTCACAAACCCCAAGAAAGTACTGTCACCAAAGTCTGCATTACATACATCTCTCACTTCCTAAACTAATGACGGATCTAAGTCCATATCACTCTCTTCTGACTGTAGTTCTGCATTCCCAGAAAACCCTTCAAAGGTATCTGAATCAGTAGGATCCCTAAGTATGTGCTGGATCTTTCTCCTCTGTTCACTGCCTTCAATGCTTGAGTCACTAGCAGCCCTCCTGATCCCAGCTGCAGGAGCCTGATCATCCAGAGCCGCGCCCAAATCCATGCTACTGTTTGATGCTACTGACTCAGCATCTTCCCCAATGGTACTAGCTGTAGTAGCTGAAGGCTCAATCACAATATATATCCCACCCTTCTCACCCCAAAGGGAACTCAGGGTGGTTCACAACAAAGGCACAATTCAATGCCATGAATAAATATATAGATAAAAACTACATATACTTTAAAAACACATAATTAAAACATATAAAACTTAAAACAATTACTTGAAAACACACAATCCAAAAACATATTCCAGGGGCCATTCCAGTTGGCACTTGCATTATTCATTATTGCACCGAAAGATAATTATTGCACTTGGAATCATTGTCCAAAGGCTTGGTCCTACAACCATGTCTTCACTTTCTTCCTGAAGGTCAGGATGGAGGGGACTTAACTTTCCCTGGAGAGGGAGTTCCATAGCCACCTGTCTCTCGTTCCCACCAGTCGCACCTGCAAGGGTGTTGGGATTAACAGCAGGGCCTCCTCAGACAATCTTAAACTCTGAGATGGTTCATAGAAGGCAATAAGTTCATTCGGACAGGTAAGCTGGGCCAGAACCATTTAGGGCTTTATAGGCTGAAGCCAGCACTTAGAATTGTGTTATAAAAATACTTGAAAGGTTATATGATGGGTTATATAGCTAAATGAAACAGAGGAATTGAAATGATCCTGCTTCTTGACAGGAGGTTGGACTGGATGGCACATGAGGTCTCTTCCAACTCTATGATTCTATGATCTGATGGAGCCAATAGCAATAGCATGTCAGTATGGACTTTGAGTTTTTTTTACAAAATATGTTCTGACTCTTCCTGAAGACAGATTAGCTTAGAAAACAATAATAATATGTGACCAGACCACCTACAGATACAACCAGAATTCTCTGAAACAGTCTAAATAGAAACAGCGGTATTGAAATAAGAATATTGTTTCAATTGTAATAGACCTTAGCTTTCCAGGGAAGCTGGAAAATCTCCTTACCTTGAAGGTGTTTGCCAAAAATGGACTTCTGAACACTTGGCCATGGCCAGGTGCTTCACCATTAATCAACAGGTCCTTCCCATGTTGGTTTCCAGGTGTCTGAAGAGTATAAGCACCACTCTTCCAGTGGTGAGAAGTAATTTCTGATACTGGGAATCCTTTCTCAGCCAATTCTATTGCTGGTTGCAAAATCTGCCTCATGGAAAGCTGAATCAGAAAATATTGTTATATTATTTATTTATTTAAATTTTTTATATCCCGATCTTCTCGACCTCCGTAGAGGGACTCAGACCGGCTGACAGCAAGGATTCAATGCTAACACTAAAAATCTAAAACATCATACATCGACAATAAATTACCAAATACATATAGAATAAATTACATAAAAGCCATTCGCCAAGATAAAATCATGTCCAGCTTAGTCCGTATATTCAGTCCATATATTGTGCTCAATAACTTTAGTTGATTACCAGTCTCTGCCATCATTCTGCAAAAGCCTCGTTCCACAGCCTGGTTTTCATTAGCTTCCTAAAGGTCAGGAGGGAAGGGGCAGATCTAATTTCATTTGGGAGGGAATTCCATAGCCAGGGGAGGCACCACAGAAAAGGTCCTGTCTCTCGTTCCCACCAGACGTGCCTGCAAAGGTGGTGGGACCAAGAGCAGGGCCTCTCCAGACTATCTTGATGGTTCATAGGGGAGAATATGTTCAGACAGGTAGACTGGGATGGAACCGCAAAGGGTTTTGTAGGTTAAGACCAGCACTTTGAATTGTGCTCGGAAGCTAATTGGCAGCCAGTAGAGCTGGCACAACAAGGGAATTGTACACTCCTTGTACCCCACTCCCGTTAGAAGCCTGGCTGACGAGCGTTGGACTAATTGCAGCTTCCAGGCAGTCTTCATAGGCAACCCCATGTAGAGGGTGTTGCAGTAGTCTATACGGGATGTAACCAGAGTGTGGACCACTGGGGCCAAGTCCAACTTCGCAAGGTACAGGCACAGCTGGCGCACAATCTTTAACTGTGCAAAAGCTCCCCTGACCACCGCCAAGACCTAGGGTTCCAGGCTCGGCGATGAATCCAGGATCACTCCTAAGCTGCGAACCTGTGCCTTTAGGGGGAGTGTAACCCCGTCAAGCACAGGGGTTATTTTTCCAGGCAGCTAAATTATTATATTAATGAGGGGAAGAAGAAGGGGGGGGGGATCAAAGAAAACTGTAATTAAAAATTCAGTTAATTATAAGAAAGGATGCAACAGAACAGATAAAACTAAGAGGGAGCTTATGAAACATACAATAATATACATAAATTATGAAGCTGAAATTCAGACCTCACAACCTCTGAGGATGCTTGCCATAGATGCAGGCGAAACATCAGGAGAGAATGCTTCTTGAACATGGCCATATAGCCTGAAAAACCTACAACAACCCTGAAATTTAGATTTTTTTTATTGCACAAGTCAGATTCTACTTTTTAACCATTTGGGGGTCACCTTTTGGCTTCCAAACATTGCAACAGCATCACACCATCCAGCTGCGGCACCAGGTACTGTGACATTACATGCATGTTCTACTGGTGGGGGATTTGCTTCACTAAAACCACGGTTTTTGAGCAGCTCCAAGGTTAGAGACTGTGAAGATCGGCCACTGCAAAGCAAGCAAACAGGCCTATGTAAACAGGATTACAGAAATGCCAGCATCCATTTGATTTTTAAAGGATGGTATGATTGCATTGCAGCACCTCTGATAAATGAAGCAACAACCTGAAATAATATGAACAATTTTCATGGTATTTTAGACATATTTTTCATCAGCTGACTCACCAATGATAATTTTGCCATCCTCACTCCCAGAAACTCTTACTAGTTTCCTCAATTATTGGAAATCTTCTGTTCTTTCTTACTAATTTTAACATATTATAGTACTTTCAGATGTATGGCTCCTAGATCTACCAACTAAAGGATGTCATATTGATGGGATCCACGCAAATAAAAAAACTTGTACATCCAGAAGAAGTAGAAGAGTTCTGTACTGTTTATAAAATGTCATTAAATCGATAATTGTATCATTAGCATTTTGCCTAGAAACATGCTTTCATTAATGCAGTATCAACAGGAAGAGAGATTGCTTAAAAATTAAGACTGTGAATTAAAGATTATCAAATCCAGGCCTAACTAATCAATTGTTCATCTACCAAGAATTGGTAGATGGCTTCTGCGTCTATGTACATGAATAAAGAAAGACTACACCAATCACATTAATAGACACAGCTTGCATAAGACATATCACGGTGTTCTTCTATTCCAATTGCCCCAACAGGCAAGGCTCACAGGGAAACTCCATGCAAGCAATATGCAGCAAGTTCTTTGTGCACTGCATGATGTCGAATACGGGAGAAGGAGCCATGATCGGCTGCCACATGGTCCAGTTACGGATGGAAAAACGTGATGCCTGGGCCCTTACCATTAAGGCTATCTGGCCAAGCCGAACAAGCTGGACTTGCCAAAGGGAACTGACTACACTGCATTAGTCCACAAGCCTACTGGCTGGGTATCTTAAATACAAACAGTCCTGAAGTTACAATCAAGATAGGTTTTTAAGTTGAATTTGAATGTAAGTTGGAACGGGTACATTTTTAAAGCTTTGGATAATGTAGGGAAGGGTTGACACCCCCGTGGTATTTGTTGTGCTGACTGTGTCCCTGTTCAGAAGATTTCACCTTACTTTTTGTCCCTGTGATAATTGGGTTTTGAAAGAAATGGCTTGTTGTGGAAACAAGGATTGGTGATAAAGCTTCAGTGGTGACACCTTTTTTGCTTGATAACTCTTTCAGGAGTGAATCTCCCTTCCTTGGGGTAGATTTCTCTCACTTCCTGTTGTCTCACTCCCATTCTTAACTATTAGTTATTTGTAAATTGGATGTTTGTAACTCGTGGACTGCCTTTATAGTAATGAAATTGTTAAAAGCACATGGGTCATACCACAAAAAGTGGTGGCACCATAATTATTATCAGTAAATGCAACATATTTAAGAATTATAGACATTTTTTACACCATCAAAGGAGTTTGCTTCATAACTTCATAGCTTTTGTGTTTCTTTTTAAGGAAAAAGGTACATCAAATTGTCTCATTTTCCTATTGGTGCCCCTTTTCCAGGTTGCAAAGTGGCATGACGCGATTGGTGGGGAATGAGAGACAAGGCCTTTTCAGTGGTGGCTCCTCAGATTTAGAACGCTCTCCCTAGTGACATCAGATCAGCCTCCTGCCTCCTGACATTTCGTAAGAAAGTCAAGACCTGGCTGTTTGAGCAGTCTTTTACAGACGAAATATAAATGTTTAATTGGACCTACAGAATGAAGACAATGTGATAGAAAGAGATTTTAACGAGTCGCTATAAATTGTATTTTTATGTTTTAATTGTTCATTGCTAGTTGTTTTATATGGTTAGTGTTTTAACTGTTTTAATTCTATTTCATCTGGAGGGCAGTGACTGCCATGTAAACCGCCTTGAGTCGCCTTCGGGCTGAGAGGGGCGGTATAGAAGTGTAGTAATAAATAATATGAATGAAGGTACTGATCTATATAAACATTGAGTTGCTGTGAGTATTCCGGACTGTATGGCCATGTTCCAGAAACATTCTCTCCTGACGTTTGGCTCACATTTATGGCAGGCATCCTCAGAGGTTATGAGGTCTGTTAGAAACTAGGCAAGTGAGGTTTATATATCTGTTGAATGTTCAGGGTGGGTGAAAGAACTCTTGTCTGCTTGAGGCAAGTATGAATGTTGCAATTGGCCAGCTTGATTAGCACTGAATAGCCTTGCTGTCTCAAAGCCTAGCTGCTTCCTACCTGAGGGAATCCTTTGTTGGGAGATATTAGCTGGCCCTGATTGTTTCCTATCTGGAATTCCCTGTTTTCTGAGTGCTATTCTTTATTTATTGTCTTGGTTTTAGAGTTTTTAAATACCTGTAGCCAGATTTTGTTCATTTTCATGGTTTCCTGCCATAGGTTGTCTGCCATAGATGTGAGTGAAAAGTCAAGAAAGAATGCTTCTCAAACATGACCATATATCCCGGGAAAACCCACTTCAACCCAGTGATTCTGGCCATGAAAGCCTTCGACAACATAAACTTTTTTTTAAAAAAATCACACTCTTTAATGATTTCTGACTAAATTAGAATATGTTTATATTATTTTAATGACACCACTATACTATTACCACTGAATAATGGAAAATCTGTTTCCAAAGGAAAAGATCCTTTAATTATGTTTTCATAAGAGTGCTTGGCAGGTTATGCACTCTACAACCTCTGGACACAAGCCAAAATGCTGCATTTGAAACAGTTTCCTCTTTCTTTGTGGAAGGTTTATTAGGGGCAGCCTGAAGATAGGAAATCAGATTCAACATGTCCTGCTCTTTGCCCTTTAGCTACAGCAACAGGAACTGAAAAGCACCTGGAATGCATGCTAGTCTTTAATAGCGTATTCCTTTCACCTATTCAATACAGACCTAGTTTGAAAGGCCAACCTCTGCAGTAGTAAAAAAAACTTTAAAAGAACTTAAATTCAGGAAAATGTGAACTAAAAGAAGAGTAAATGAGGTATGAAACTAGTAAAATGAAGTTCCTTCCCAAATGGAAACAGAACTGAAGACTCTGTCCTTCAGGATGCTTGTACAAAATGATTATCAAAGGGCATAATCACTAGAGCAGACAAAAGGTGCATCTTCTTTCAAATCCTATGAAAATTTATTCAGAATTCAATCCCATTGAATTCAGTGGAGTTTATTCCTCAAAAAAAGTGTGAATAGGATTGCTGCCTTGGTCTTACAGTCTGGTTTGTAGAACCAATCAGATCTGCTTCAGTAATATAGTAAAACAACCTTTCTCAACCTGGGGGTCGGGCCCCCGGGGTAGTCGCAAGGGGATGTCAGAAGGGTTACCAAAGACCATATGAAAACAGTATTTTCTGTTGGTTATGGGGATTCTGTGTGCAAAGTTTGGCCCAATTCTATCATTTGTGGGGTTCAGAATGCTCTTTGATTGTACATGAACTACAAATCCCAGCAACTACAATTTCCAAATGTCAAGGTCTATTTTCCCTAAGCTTCACTAGTGATCACATTTGGGCATATTGAGTATCTGTGCCAAGTTTGATCCAGATCCATCCTTGTTTGAGTCCACACTGCTCTCTGGATGTACGTGAACTACAACTCCAAAACTCAAGGTCAATGCCCACCAAACCTTTCCGGTATTATCTGTTGGTCATGGGAAGTTCTGTGTGCCAAGTTTGGTTCAATTTCATCATTGGTGGGGTTAAGCCCGTTCTTTGATTGCAGGTGAACTATAAATCCCAGCAACTACAACTCCCAAATGACAAAATTATTTTCCCCAACCCTACCAGTATTTAAATTTGGGCATATTGGGTATTTTTGCCAAATTTGGTCCAGTGAATGAAAATACATCCTGCATATAAGATATTTACATCACAATTCAGAACAGTAGCAAAATTCCAGTTATGAAGTAACCACAACATGAAGAACTGTATTAAGGGGTTGCAGCATTCAGAAGGTTGAGAACTACTGCAGTAAACAGAAAGGGCTGTGACATCTCGACTTAATAAACTTAACAGTAATTTCCAGCAACAAAGGAGGAGTCTTAGGGTGCATCTACCTTGTAGAAATACAGTGTTTCCTCACTACTTCACAGTTTGTTTATTGCAGACTCGCTGTTTCATGGATTTCAAAAACATATTAATTTAAAATATGGTATTTTCACTGTTTTGTGGGGTTTTGCTGCTGCCACTCTCCAAGATGCTTTCCGTTCTCAGTCTTCCCTACCTCCAGCCTTGAAGGGCCTTTCCTTCCTTTCCTTCACTTTATTTTAAGTTTGCAAAGACTTAAAATAGTGTGTAACTACTAAAATAATGTATAAATATTAAAATAAATAGAGCATCCCTACATCGCGGTTTTTCACTTATTGCGGGAGGTCCTGGAACCTAACCCAAGCAATAAGTGAGGGAACACTGTAATTTACTTTAACTGCCATGGATCAATGCTCCAAATCATTGGAGTTGTAGTTGTATAAGGTCTTTCACCTTCTCTGCCAAAGAGTGTTGAGGCCACATGAAACTACAAATCCCATTATTCCATAAAAGAGAGTCATGGCAGTTAAAGTAGTGTCAAACTGCATTAATTTTACATTGTATATGCAACCACAGCCTTCCAGCTCCCTATTCATAAAACAGCAGAAATCATGTATGACTTGTAAAGCCCCCACATCACAACGTATCCCTGTTACATCACAGACACATGTTTCTACCCCAGTAAATAAGAGAACCCAACAGCTCCAGTTCCTCTTTTTTGAAACATACCTTCCATTGAGACCATGCACCTGTTTTGTGCTTGCATCATAGTAGAGGCAGAAACAATCTCCTCCTATTCCAGTACTGCAAGGTTCGGTAACATTGAGGGCAGCTGCTACAGCCACAGCAGCATCGACAGCATTTCCGCCACTCTTTAAAATATCTATGACAAAAAGCAATATCCACTTATGATGGATCTGAAAATAATCTTTTTGTTTGGGGGAGCTCATAATATATGTAACTTTTACTGTATATGTATTTAGAGTCCCCTACACTTAAGAATGCTGGAATAATACAATATTATGAATTAAAAGAAGACATGGAAGCAATGGGTTTCCATATTAAAACAAGTGATCAGAGACTGGCTTTATATGTAATCCAGATAGCGAGTCAGGGGAAATGAGAATAGCAGGCATAATTTCCATAACTGAATTTGTAAGAGAAACATAAGCAAGAGACAAATTAGCTAATGTAGCATTTCTGTACAAGTTCACTTTTAAATTGCACATCAGTGTAACAGGATATAAAACTTGCTTGCAACATGTAAAGATATTCAGTGCATAAAGGAAAGAATATGACTTTTTCTGATACATGCATCATATGATTTTATCCCCTGTTCTGGCTGTGTTTTTCTGGTTTACACTTAAAGCCTATAAAAGAAAATAAACGTATTTTTCTAAATTAAATTTTATTCTTTTTTAAAAAAAATTACAAATAAAAAAATATCAAATGTTCTATAAGATGCAGAAAAAAGGACTAGTTGCTCACAGGACAAGACAGATCTAAAATCGAAGGATAGCCCTATTTACATTTGTTTATGGTGGGACAACACTAGACAATCCACAACAGTTTTGCTGTTCTGGATCTACACTGCAAACAGGGCTGTAGCCAAGGGGGGTTAGGGGTTCAACTCCCCCCCCCCAATTTCAGGTTAACAAAAAATTGGTTCACTAATTAATTTTAACTGGTTAACCAAATCCCCATGCAAAGTCTATGAGAAGCGAAAATTAAACGAGTCCCTCCAGAACTGCACGCTCTATCTCAAGTAAATGTTGACAATTTATTCACATTGTCATTATTTGCAACAATAGTCGATATATGGAAGCAATCAAGTAGGCCCACCCATAACAGGCAGGCAAAGCCTAAGGCATGGAAGGGGAGGGGTATTTGAAGGCCCCCACAAAGGAGACCAAACTTGGTGAGGCCAGTTGACAGGGCTAGAGCTGCAGGCTATTTAAGACTGCTCCCCCCCCCCACCTATACTCTTTGCTTCAACATGAGGTAGGAGGCAGGTTCCTAATGGGAAATTAGGCCTTTCCCTCCTTGCTCCACCCTCCCTTTTTCCAGATAGGATTCCCATTGCTATGCCTATACACACACACACACACACACACACACACACACGGTTTTCAACTCTTCAACGTTTGAAAACATACATAAGAAGCACAACGGGGCAAGAAAGACTGACTGGACTTGCACTCTTGAGTGTCCACTGAAGCTTATCAATGGAGTCTGATTTCTGTCAAAGTGTGTTGACACAGTTTTCAAGTGTTTCCTACAGAGGTTGTATTATTCTTTTGTAACTATAAATTATAAATTAACAGTCATTTTCAGTTATTTTAAAACTTGAAACTTTGTAACTAAAATAGAAAATTGATTTAATTACATCTATATAAATGAATCATACTATTTAAATTATTTTGTGTTATGGAAGTACTTCTTATGATTCGCTTTTAAAAGTTTCAAACACACACACACACACCCATTTTTTCTGGCTATGGCCTTGACTGCCAATAATCCAGATTCTGAATCCAGATTATCTACTTTGAACTGCCATATAATCTAGTTCAAAGAAGATAATCTGGATTCAGAATCTGGAGTGTATGGCAGTGTAGATGAGGCCTGACTTTTTCATTAAATTTCAAATGTAAACCCAAAAATACTTCAAAATATTTTAGATTTTTATCAAACATAGATATACAGTACACATGTACATCCAGTTGCATGGGATTAAAACAAATGGAAATTGTATGTTACTTCCAGTGTCGTTAAACCACAATTTCCAGCAGCTTTTCCCAGTATAGCCGAATGTTGTTAGTTGCAGTCACCAATATATATCATGAAAGAAGAATGTTTAACCAAGGGTGCATCTCTACACTGTATAATTGGTGCAGTTTGACACCACTTTACTGTCATGACTCAGTGCTGTGACAACTGTACTTTTACAAGGTCTTTAGCCTTTTTTGCCAAAGATTGCTGGTGCTACAAATCCTAAGATTTCATAGCATAGCAGTGAACCATGTAAGTCAAAATGGTGTTGACTGCATTAACTCTACAGAGTATATGCATAGTTTGGGACCACCCAAAAAAACATATATATATATTTCATTTATTAAAGAAACAATAAAGCAATTTACCAAGGCCAATACTGGTCGCGAGAGGCTGGCTTGATGCAACACAACCACTAGTGCAAACAACTGGGGATCGTCGTGAACAGAATTTAAGCTGCGACATTCTTTTGGGAAACAATAATACAGGACCTGCACAAACACAAAAGAAATACAAATTAAAAATATAACCCTATTTACTATGTAGATCATATTTTAGCTGTCCATTTATATATAAGAAGTCAAGTAACTACATTGAGTTAAACTGAATAATTGAATGAATTATTTAAAATGATTTAAAATAGAGCTTTCCAGACATTTCATGTTACAAACTTGCATCATGCATCATTTCACGAGACAGCACTTTAGTTTTTCCAGCAAACTGGAGATTATAAGAAATACAGATACATACACAAATTGTAATATTAGATGTGGTTATGATTTTCTATGGGTGAGCAGATAGAGACTGGTAGATGGCCTATGTTCTGTATCTCAAACACTAGAGGTGATAGGGGAAACGTGGTGCCATTTTTGGAATCAGCAAGTCAAATATAACCCAAAACAGGGTTAACATTTGAGGCACCAAAATGTGCGTTGGCTAGTATTATTTCTAAATTCTGGCAATACAGAACTGGCCACAGTTCTGTATTGCCAGTTTAAGAACCAACTAGATCAAATCCACTGAAATTATTGCTATATGGTAATTAACACTAATTTAAGTCCCATTGATCTTCTCTCGATCACAGCAGATCTTCTCTCGATCACAGAATGTTCCTGGCAAGACTTATTCCCTTCCTCTGAGGCTGAGGGAGTGTGACATGCCCAAGGTGACCCAGTGTATTTCAGTGGCTGGTTGGGGATTTGAATGCTGATTTCTCAGAATTTTACATACCTTTGTATATTCAATTGAGACTGCAGTCAAGAAAGCAGAAGTATACTAGGGTTTAGAAGGGCAACTACAAAGGAACTAGACAAGTGTACAGATATATCAATGAATTCTAAAGTTAGGGCTCTCCATGCCATTGTATTTCCAGTTTCTGTGTGTGGTTATGAAAGTTGGGGGGCTTATAGGAAGAATATGTGGTGTTGAAGAGTTCAATGCATACTATGAACTGCTAAGAATACAAATTAAGGCTCATGGGGAAAAACAAACTTGAACTCTCCCTAGAAGCCAGGAAGACTAAAGTGAGATTGCGGTACTTAGGACATATCATGAGAAGAGAAGACTCACTACGAACTATGATAATGCATCACAAGATAGAAGCCATAGGAACAAAGGAAAACGTTACAGATGGATAGACTTAATCAAGGAAGCCACTTCTTTGAGTCTGCAATGCCTCAACAAGGCTGTTGATGACAGGGTGACTTCATGGTAATACATGAGGTCACCATAAGTTGTAGTCAACTTGACATCAATTACTGTAACAACGATTATTTCCAGAATCCAACAAGCAAAACACAAGGCCACAGAAACTGGATCTACTCCAGTTGGAATGAAATGTGGACTGAGACCAGTTTACATGCTCTTGTCCAAAGGACCAAATTTATGTTTATTTCTTGGTTATAATGGAGCAGATCTACAAATTATAGTATAGGAAACACAAAAACAACATAATGTGCAATCATAATGTTCATGTGGACAGTGTCTTTCCTTTCTCGAACAATGGAGATACAACTACCGGTATTTGTGTGAGAGCAAAACATGAGGTAGTACTCTCAGAATCCTACAATGAGCATAGCAGATACAGGAACATTTCACAGATGGAAACAGGGGTGTATCTGACTAAAGAGAATCAGGGTTTTGAGTAAGATGGGAAAAGTCATCGATGAAGAAGAAACAAGGAAGGGCTACAGCACATTGCTTTGCCTGAGTCTATTGGGATGGGGAAGATCCTTCCCATCTTCCCCTCTCCTTCCTACTTTTTATGTGTGTCAGGAGCAACTTGAAAAACTGCAAGTCACTTCTGGTATGAGAGAATTGGCCGTGTGCAAGGACATTGCCCAGAGGATGCCCAGATGGTTGATGTTTTACCATCCTTGTGGGAGGATTCTCTCATGTCCTTGCATTGGGAACTGGAGCTGACAGAGGGAGCTCAACTCGCTCTCCCCAGATTTGAACCGCTGACTTAGTGGTCAGCAGTCCTCTTGGCACAAAGGTTTAACCCATTTCGCCACTGGGGGGCTCCTCCTTCCTACTAACAGTGTGCAAATTACTTTTGCACCTTCAACTCAATTTGAGGTAACTGAAGTAAATTGAGGACAAAGAGTGAAAGTGAGGGAGAAACAAACAGCCATTTTAAAAGCAGCTGGAAAAGTGAGATGAAAGAGAAATAATTAGCAATGCTCCTGTCAAAATGAAATGGTGGCAGGGTATCTCCTTCATGTGATACAATCATTTGTTTGAGATTAGTAAGGTAAAGGTTTTCCCCTGACATTAAGTCCAGTTGTGTCTGACTCTGGAAATCTCCATTTCTAAGCCAAAGAGCTGGCATTGTCCTTAGAGACCTCCAAGGTCATGTGGCCAGCATGATTGCATGGAGCACTGTTACCTTCTTGCTGGAGCGGTACCTATTGATCTACTCATATTTGCATGTTTTCGAACTGCTAGGCTGGCAGAAGCTGGTGCTGACAGTGAGAGCTCATTCCGCTCCCCGGATTCGAATCTGCGACCTTTCGGTCAACAAGTTTAGCAGCTCAGTGTTTGAACCCACTGCGCCTCCCTATTTGAGGTTAGATTTATGGGAAATGCCATCTTTCAGCAAAACTTTAAAGAGGTGGCTGTGTTAGTCTGTAATATCAGTATGCAAAAGGATCTTGTAGCACTTTTGGGAGTAACTGAACAATGTTGCAGCACAAACCTTTCCAGTCGTATTCTCCTTGAAATAGACGAAATCTACCAAAGCTTATGTCACAACGTCTTTGTGTTAATCTCAGAATCCCACAATCAGGAGGACCAACAACTGTACTGACTGGGGGATTTGGGGGAAAGTGCTGCCAAAAGGAGTGTCACTAAGCTATGTCTGCAGAGCATTCCCCTCCACTCACTCCCAGAGATAGAAAAATAGCCTGTCTCTTAAGGAGGAAGTCATCAATCATGTCTAATAAATGATGCCAATCCAGTGGCTACTGAACTCCGGCCCTACCTCACCACACACCTGTATGCTTTCCAAGGGCCTTTGAAACTTTTTGAACCTGGCCTCCTCCCTCACAGCTGTCCATCCCTCTCCAGATCTGTCAAACCCTGCCAACTGACCCCTGAAAGGAGTCTGAAAGTTGATGGCTCCCCAGGGAAGACTGCCTGAAAGACAGCATCTTTCCCTCTTTCCAGTCTCACTAAGGCCCCTTCCACATAGCCAAATAAAACCCCACATTACCTGCTTTGAACTGGAATATATAGCAAACAGAGGTGTTATTCTGGAATATCGGTCCATAACAGGGTGTTGGAGCACCTGGCAGACTAACTGGAGAAGGAAGTTTGCAACATAAGCTTTGGTAGACTTACAAGACTTGTAAGACTTGTAAATCTAGTCTCTTGCCTCTGAGGAGGGAGATTTTAATGTTACCAAAGATTCTGCTAGTAAGTTCTTCCTCTTACTGAAAGTGCATCTACTCTGTACAATTAACACAGTTTGGCACCACCTGAGCTGCCACAGCTCAATACTATGGAATCATAGGAATTGTGGTTTGGTGAGACACCTGCATTCTTGAGATGTCATGAAATGACAGCGCCCATAATCCCATTTCATTGAGCTCTGGCAGTTTAAGTCAGTAGTCAGGAACCTATGGCTTAAGTCAGTAGTCAGGAACCTATGGAACCTGTGGTCAGGAACCACATGTGGCTCTTTTCATGATTGCATCTGGCTCTGCAGAGCAGCCTAGGCCTCGGTTTCCTAGCATGTAGTGGGGAGGAGTGATGCAAATGTGCTGCAAATGCTGCTACCGTGCTGCCATTACCGCCTCTTCCTCATCCCCCGCTGCTCTCAGGGCCCTGCGCCCTCTTCGCTGGGGATGGCGGAGTCCAGCGGTGGTGCCTTATCCTCATCTTCCTCTTCGTCCTCTGCCACGGGCCTCGGGGGAGGCAGCGGAGGCAGGCCTGGCCCTGGCGCCATGGACCCGGCTTCGCTGCCCCCGGGGGACACCCAGCTCATTGCCCTCTTCAACGCCTTCCAGAGGGACTGCCTCGCCAACGTCGACACCAAGGTCCACCTTGGCCCCATGCCCTCCTCCCCCTTCCTTCCTTCCTTCCTCTTCCTTTCTTTTTCCCTCTCTTTTCCTTTCATTCTTTATCCTCCCTCTCTCCCTACCGTCTTTCCTCCCTCCCTCTTCGTTCCTTCCTTCCTCTTCCATTCTTTCTTTCTCTCGTTCCTTTTCCCTCCCTCTCTCCCCTTCCTTATTTCCTCCATTCTCTCTTCCTTCTTTCCTCTTCCTTCCTTCCTTCCTTCCTTTCACCCTTTCCTTCTCCTTCTCTCCTTCCTTTTCCCTCCCTCTCTCCCCTTCCTTCTTTCCTCCATTCTCCCTCTTCCTTCCTTCCTTCCTTCCTTCCTTCCTCCCTTTCACCCTTTCCTTCTCCTTCTCTCCTTCCTTTTCCCTCCCTCTCTCCCCTTCCTTCTTTCCTCCATTCTCCCTCCCTCTTCCTTCCTTCTTTCCTCTTCTATTCTTTTCCCCCAAGTCTTCCTTTCCTTCTCCTTCCTTTCTTTTCACTTCCCTCTCTCCCCTTCTTTCTTTTCTTCTTTTCCTTTCATTATTTTACTTTTTCCTCACTCTTTCCTTTCTTTTTCCCACCTTTTCCTCCCTTCCCATTTCCTTCTTTCTTTTTCCCCTTGTCTCTCTCCTGCTTTTCTTTTCTTCCTTTTCCATAGTTCATTCTTTTCTTTCTTTCTTCCTCTCCCCCTCTCTGCTTTCTTTCCTCTTTCATTCATTCATTCTTTCTTTCCCCTTTCCTTCTGTCTTCTCTTCCTTCCCAGAGTCCTGAGCATGCCTTTTGCAGAGCCAGGTCTGAAGTGTCTCGTCATTCTGTCGGGGGGGAGGGGGATCCTTTTCTCATAGTATGTACGTATATACTCACATTTAGTTGAATTCTGTCTTAAAATATATTATATATATTGTATGGCTCCCATTGAAATAAATTTCCAAATATGTTGCTTTCCTGGCTCTCTGGTTTAAGTGGTGTCAAATTGCCTTTGTTCTACAGAGTGATGCATCCAGAGCAGGCATGGGCAAACTTCGGCCTCTTCAAGTGTTTTGGACTTCAACTCTCACAATTTCTAACAGCCTACTACCTGGAGTCCAAAATACCTGGAGGGCCGAAGTTTGCCCATGCCTGTTCCAGAGACTCAGGGCCCTTCCGCACAGGCATATTACTAACGGGAGCTACATACAGGAAGCATACCACCCCCTTGTTGTGTCAGCTTCACTGGCTACCTGTCCATTTCCGAGCTCAATTCAAAGTGCTGGTTTTGACCTATAAAGCTCTATATGGTTCTGGCCCAGCTTACTTGTCTGAACGCATCTGCCTCTATGTCCCACCTCGTACTTTAAGATCATTTCAAATGCGGCTAGTGGGGACGAGGGACAGGGCCTTTTCGGCTGTGGCTCCCTGCCTATGGAATGTGCTTCCAATCGAAATACAATCGACCCCATCCCTCCTAGCATTTAGGAAAAAAGTAAAATTGTGGCTATGGGACCAGGCCTTTGTACAATAGCAGGATGCAGCACTTCGGACTTTGGACTGAAATAGGATTGGCTAATTGACAGATGAGGATATGGCTTATTGTTTTTAACCTAGTCTTGTGGATGGAACATTGTTTTTAACTTAATTGAATGCTGAGTAGTTGTATGTTTTAATGGTTATATTGTATACTCTGGCATCGAATTGCTGCCTTGTAAGCCGCTCTGAGTCCGTCCGTCCGTTTGTCCGTCCCCCCCGGGAGGGGGGATGAGAAGGCTGGGTTAAAAATACTGTAAATAAATAAATAACCCAGAATATCAAGGCAGAAAATCCCACAATATCTGCTTTGAAGTGGGTTATCTGAGTCCACACTGCCATATATTCCTGTTTGAAGCAGAAAATGTGGGGTTTTATTCAGCTGTATGGAAGGGGCCCCACAAGTCCTTAAGAGAGATTTTCAGTGCCTTTCCTTACTGCTTCCTTACTCAAAGCAGTCACAGCCTTTAGCTGTTTGGACTGCATGATATGGTCAGAGAGGGCCCTTCCACACAGCCCTATAACCCAGAATATCAAGGCAAAAAACCCACATCATCTGGTAACCTTGGGCCCTTCCACACAGTCCTATAACCCAGAATACCAAGGCAGAAAATCCCACAATATATCTACTTTGAGCTGCGTTTTCTGAATCCACACTGTCATATATTCCAGTTCAAAGCAGAAAATGCGGGGTTTTATTCAGCTGTGTGGAAGGGCCCCCAGTTCAAAGTAGATGTTGTGAGATTTTCAGCCTTGATAATCCGGGATATAGGGCTGTGTGGAAGGGCCCTAAGACCCACAGAATTCTATTCAAACTGCACTATTTGGCAGCCCCACTTTAGAGGTCTTGTTTTTGAGCAATCTTCCCACGTTCAGACGTTTAAAAAGAGTCAAGAGATTTGAGGCCAGAGCCTAATCTGACAGACAGGGAGCATCCCCCTCCCTCCTGATTTCCTTCCCAAACGCGCGCGCTCCCGCCTACCTTTCCCGCGCGCGCGCGCGCGCTCCTCCTTTGGCAGAAAAACAAGCCGAAGGCTGGCATGCAGGGCGCCGAAGCAAGGCGTTTGCGGGGGGAAGGAAGGAAGGAAGGAAGGGGGTCACGTGGAAGCCTCCACCCCAAGTGCCATTGGCCCCTTCCATAAGGACTGAGACGTTCTTGGCCTTTGGGCGATGAGGGGGGCCATAAAGATAGGCTCCCAGTGCAGCCTTGGTGCCTGTGACGTGCCCTGCGCACCTCTGGCCTGGCGCGCCTTTGTGATAGGATTGAACACGCGTAACTCGGCTCCCCGCTTCTCTCGAGTTCGCCCTTCCCTGTGCCACGTTGAAACGAAGGGTTCCCCTCACGGGGCGTGTATTCTGCACTGTAGAATTGACCCCACTCAAGTGGTGGCTCAGTAAGTGGGTGGCTCAGTGCCCTAGCTCAATGCTATGAAACCACCTGAGCTGTAGTTTGACAGAGGTCTTCCATTTCTTCCATCCTGAATGTTTTCCAACTTTTCTTCAATCATTTTCTTATCCCACAAACAGGCAAAATAAAATGGGTGGTCCGAAAGGCCTTACTGGTACATTATTTAAACTGTTATGTTTATTCATATCATGATCTGATCACCATGCTCATTATATCCGGGGTTATTGGGATAACAATACAAAAGGTTTGCTAGGGTGACCTTTTCCACCCAGTCTCACCCCGAGCCAAACTTGTCCTCCCAAAATCCTGGCTATCTGAGCCATAGGTATCTGTAGTAGGGATACCACTGTGCTTGTTTATAAAGCCATTGTCCTCCCAACCTTGCTATACGCCTGCGAAACGTGGACTGTCTTCAGCCGTCATACACAACTCCACAAAGAACTGGGAAGCCCTGGCCCTTGAGCGCTCCAACTGGAGGTCCGCTGTGACCAGCAGTGCTGCAGTATTTGAAGAGGCACAAATGGAGGGAGAAATGTGCCAAGAGGAGGGCATGTCAAACAAACCCTGACCGGGATCGCCTGCGAAACGTGGACTGTCTTCAGACGTCATACGCAACTCCTGGAACAATTCCATCAGCGCTGCCTCCGGAAAATCCATGTCAGCATGCTGGAAGAAGCAAAGACCACCAGCATTGAAGTGAGGGTCCTCCACCATCAACTCTGCTGGACCCGCCATGTTGTCCGAATGCCCAATCACCATCTCCCAAAGCAGTTACTCTACTCCGAACTCAAGAACAGGAAATGGGATGTTGGAGGACAGGAAAAGAGATTTAAAGATGGGCTTAAAGCCAACCTTAAAAACTGTGGCTTAGCCACAAAGAACTGGGAAGCCCTGGCCTTAGAGCACTCCAACTGGAGGTCCACTGTGACCAGCAGTGCTGCAGTATTTGAAGAGGCACAAATGGAGGGAGAAAGTGAGAAATGTGCCAAGAGGAGGGCATGTCAAACAAACCCTGACCAGGATCGCCTTCTGTCTGAAAACCGATGTCTTCACTGCAGGAGAAGATGCGGATCAAGAATATGGCTCCACAGCCAAATGCAGACCCACCACCAAGACATCACATCTGGAAGACAATCATCCTCAAGGTACGAGGGATTGCCCAGGTAAGTAATTATCAGCCATGGATAAACTTGGGCCCTCCAGGTGTTTTGCACTTCAACTCCCATAATTCCTAACAACCCCCGGCCCTTTCATTTCCCCCCTCAGCCTCAGGAAAGGGCCTGAGGTTGTTAGAAATTGTGGGAGTTGATGTGTAAAACACATGGAAGGCCCAAGTTTACCCATGCCTGCCATATGTTAATTGAAACAATGGCCCACACTTTATCATTTTGATGTTTTGTGCCTTCAAGTTGTTTTCAACTTCTGTTGAGTATTAAGTGAATGTATCACAGGTGTTTTGGGGCATAAATGATTTTCCCTTTCTTCTCTCTGAAGCTAAGAGAGTGTGACTTGTGTCTTGTCATCCCGGCTTGGTGGGGATTGGAAGCCTGGCCCCCTAGAGTCCTAGTCCATCACTCAAACAATTGTACTATTTAACCCCTGGAAGCAAAGGTATATACTGCATATACTCACATACAAGTCAATATCAACCCCCCCCACACAGGATCCCCCAGGCAGGAAGCAGCCAGGCTTTGAAGCTGCAAGGCCATTCAATGCTAATCAAGCTAAACCATTGCAACATTCATACTTGCCTCAAGGAGACAAGAGTTCTTTTTCCCACCCTAGACATTCCACAGATATATAAAGCTCACTTGCGTAGTTTCCAACAGATCTCTGCCATAGATGTAGGTGAAATGTCAGAAGAGAATGCTTCTGGAACATGGCCATGATGTCGAACCCCCCTCCCCCCTTCTGGGTCAAATAATAAATAAAATCAAAATTGAAGCCAAGGCGAGAAGAGCTGCGGAGAACAGGAGCCCCAAACCAGGTATATAGAAAGCATACAGAGGAACCCAGCAATAGCTACCAGGCCCTCTGGATATAATCTGTCTTCCCTCTTTATTATTACAATATCACTCCTAAATAAGCATACATCACAGCTTGTTACCCTCTGTATTTGATTCTTTGTGTCTTCTTTGGCTTCTGTGTCTTTTTCTTCCCCTTTTGCCTCTTGCAGCCAGTTCCGCGTGGCTCCCATGGCCTCGGAGTGGGGCTCCCTCCCTCCCTTCTCCCCCAAATGTATCGTCCTTTCTTCTCAACAGAGTTCTGAGTCACATTTCTACCCCATGAATGCCCTGGCTTCCATTTGCAGGGCCCCCCTCAGTATCCACGGACTCCTCATGTGTATGTAATGTAATATTTTATCTATATATATAAAATTGTTCAGTCCGTTTAATGTCGTATATAGACGACGAAACTATGGCTCGCAGAACCACCAAACTCAACAACCGACTGAACCAGAACCCTAGGTACATACAGAGCCAAAAAAAACGGCACTACGTACCTCCCAACACCCCAAAAACCCTCCCAAAAAAACTGGCAACGGAACTCCCACCCCGGCCACTTCGCTGCCAGCGCAAACGTTTAGAACGTTCACACATGGAAGCCAGAGCGCCTTCTCCGCCCCCTCCTTTGATCAGGAAGAGCGGCGAGGGGGGGGTGGAAGGAGGAGGGGACACCCCTCCCCTCCTCCCCAGCCCCTCCCACCTCCTTCCGCGCCCTCTGCCGCCGCCCGGTAAGGAAGAGCAAGGGGGGCCTGGAAGGAGGAGGGGACCCGCCTCACCTCCCCCCAGCCCCTCCCACCTCCTTCCGCACATATACACATACACACACATATATACATACACACATATACGTATATACACATACATATATATACATATATACACACATATACATATACATATATTCACATGCACACATATATATACATACACATATATGCATACACATATATACACATAAACACACATATACATACACACATATACACATATACACATGCACACACATATATACATACACATATATACACATACACACATATACATATATATACATACACATACATACAGTACATATACATATATACACATACACATATATACATACACATATACATACATACACATACACACATATACATACACACATATACATATATACACATACACACATATATACATACACACATATACATACACATACACACATATACATATATATACAAACCGTCCCCGATAATTTCCAACGCTGCCTCGAAGCCGTTACTGGATGGCTGCGAGCCAGTAGGTTGGGGGTGAATCCGGCGAAGACGGAGATCTTGTGGCTTGGCCGCCCGGGTGGTAGGGATGTCCAGCTTCCGACCCTGGACGGTGCGGCGTTATGCCCATCATCTTCCGTAAAGAGCCTGGGGGTCCATTTGGACTCCCAGCTGTCCATGGAGACCCAGGTCTCTGCGGTCAGCAAATCTGCTTTTTTCCACCTTAGACAGGCAAGGAGGCTGGCCCCCTATCTATCCCGGAACGACCTGGCCACGGTGATCCAAGCCACGGTCATCTCCAGGCTGGACTACTGCAACGCACTCTACGTTGGCCTTCCTCTGTCGGTGACCCGGAAGCTCAGGCTGGTGCAGAACACTGCCGCCCGGCTCCTGTCTGGCTTGCCAGCAGGCTGCCACATAACACCTACCTTGCAGGATCTGCACTGGCTGCCAATCGAGCACCGGATCACCTTCAAAGTGTTGGTTCTCACCTTTAAGGCCTTGTACGGCCTGGGGCCAGCGTATCTGAGGGACCGTCTCTGTTGAAAGTTTTATGTTACAAAATTATATTTGTACCTTTAAGTGTTCTCAGTAATGTTAATTTTGGTTGTAACAAGTTACAGCAGAGGTGCTCAACAATTAGATTCCTGGGGTCTAATTGTTATGTCCTTAAATACTCCTTTCCATTTTGTATCTTTCCTTTTTGTGGCTACTTTTGTGGCTTCTTTTTGTGGTTCCTTTTGAGGCTTCCTTTGTGGATGTTTTCCTTTGTGACTCTCCTGTATGGATATTTTATTTTACTTACAATAAAGTAAGTTGACTTTATGGTATGGAGTTTTTCTCAATGACCACATTACTTCTGGGCTAAGCTGAAGCTGCTGCATTTTGTTTTACTCTGCAAAATTTAGGTTTGTGTTTTATACTAGGAAAACCTAACCCATAATCCCTGACAGTCTCTCCCCATATTGCCCTATGAGACCACTCCGCTCTGAGGATACCAATCTCCTGACTGTCCCCTCTGTAAAAGTGGCCAAACTAACGGCCACCCGTCGCAGAGCGTTCTCAGTGATCGCACCGACACTCTGGAACGCTCTGCCTGCAGATGTGCATGCCGTCCGCGACCTGCTCCCCTTCAGGCGGGCGTGCAAGACCCACCTCTTCCAACTTGCCTTCCACTTGTAGGCCCTGGGATGCACCCCCCTACGGGAAGCTACATTCGCCCTGTCATTTTTGAGTTCTACTATTGTAATTTTTAATAATGTTTTATGATGTTTTAGCTTTGTTTTTCCTATGCTGCTGTTTTTTTACCTTGTGATGTTTTATTATTGTGAGCCGCCCCGAGACCGCCGGGAGTGGCGGCATAGAAGCCGAGCGAAATAAAATAAAATAATAAATAAAGATCCACAAATGGCCTGCTGTTGGTGCCAGTTTCCGCCTTTTGCGGTGATTCTCAACCTCAGCTAGTTTACCAGCTGTTAGGATTTCTGGGAGTTGAAGGCCTAAACATCTGGGAACCCACAGGTCGAGAACCACTGGCCTATCGAAACTCGGTATCCGCACTCAGGGTTTTGCTATCCGCGGCCCAGATCTCACTATCTGTGGTTGCTTTAAATTCCTTGATTTCATCCATACCGCCTGGAAACCTCACAGCAACCCAACATATTTATGGATTTTCATTAGACCCATGGATACCTTGATGGTCATTCCATGGAGAGGGGAAAACACCATTGCTGACTATGGATGCCATTTCCCTCCCAGACATTCAAGAAGTTCAGAATCAAGGCTTTAAAAAAGGTTTTCAAGGATTGGAAAACCTTTTTTGCAACTCTATTCATAGAAGGAGATGGTTCTGGGTGATATGTGCACACAATGACTCATGGCTAAGTCAACCCAGGGTTTGGGTTTTGATTTCTTGACTAAAATTTTAAACTTATAAATATATAGGGTACATACATGCGGATTCATACATTGAAAATCGAGTCAATAAATCTGTGCTACTTGGAAATAACTAACAGTACTTGTGTTATGACAATTTCATGGCCTCTGCCTGACCTTTCTGATTTATCAGACCAGATCTTTATCAGGGTATACTAATGCTCCATCTTGCCCAAATGAGCAAGGGTTTTGTCCTTGTACTTTATACAACTAACATTTGTATTGTGTCATTATGAAATAGCATTCGTTTTTCACATTACTCACCTTTAGGAATGAGTTCTGCTGTATGCGCCAGAGATAACGCTAGTAAAGATTGAGCAAGTCTGGACTCAGATCAATATGCTGTAACCTTCCAATATTCATAATATGGATTATAAATAGAATATTTTCAACAGTTATTTCTGCTCTTGGGCTCACTGATTATGGGGGTACATAAGGGTGAATGTATGTAAAACCCAGCCAACAAGGTCATATGGCAACCCATAGGCAGGAGGAAAAAGTCCACTCCCTCTCCTTACTTATGACCTTCTGCTATACTAACACCACTCAAACATGGCACATAAGTGAGTCCTGTTATCAACTAAGAAGGGGTGATGATGGGTAGGCTACATATGAAAAACAATCTTTGTTTCTTGCCTTGAAATTGATTATTCCTTCTGGAGACAATAAAAGGCACAGCAACGCCCTCTGACTCAGGACAGTTCCAGACAGTGGTAAAGTCCACTTCAAACCAGGTTTTAAAAACCTGGATCGCGGTGGATTGTAGTCCGAACACCGCCAAAGAAGCCAGCACTTTCTGTGGGCGTTGTCTACATGTTATCCCAGTACCTACCAGGAGCTTCCTAAAATCTACATAGATACTTGCAGGAACAGCTCAGAAAGTCCAAAGGTGACAGGCTAAAACCTGGAACCTCAATAGGGAGAATAGGGAGATAGCCCCCCCCCATCCCAAACCCTTTTTAAAATAAAAGAATTTACCAGACCTCAATTTGCATGTTGCCCGAACTCTACTGGCATGTAGGAGTGACGCACCAGGAGAAGGGGGGCCAGGAGCAATTTTTCTCCTCCCCCCCCTTTCTCCTGGTGCATCATTCCTATGTGCTAGGAGAGCTCCAGCACCACACTAATGGAGGCCAGGTAAGTTTTTAAAAGGGGGGTTGGCGAGGGAGTTACAGCCCTCTCATGTTTCCCAGGTCTGATTCAGCCCAGAAAATGTGAGATGGCTGTGAGAATTGCCCCTTCAGAAGTTCCGGGACTTCTGATTGGCCATTCCAGACACCGATCATAATAGTTTACCCCTCGTATTCCAAGAAGGCGTGGAACAAACCTACTAACAAATTAATTTGCTACAAACCAGAGTTTTCCTGGTTTGTGGCAAATGAATTCATTTTTCTGTGAGACGTCATCTGGATGCTCCACTTTAAAATGCACTTTTAAAGGGCTGTCTGGAGGCTCCCTCAGGCAATTGCCTTGTGTCGCACTCTAGGCAAGGCGGGGACCCTCTAGATGAATCACTCAACACCAGCACTAAAATATAGTCATTTATTAAAAGCAGATGATAAAAAATGCAATGCAGAATTGATAGGTTCCAAGTCATACATCTATAATCCAACAGGAGGGTTCCAAGAGCCAAAAGCAAAAGGGTGAATATAATCCAAGGTATCAGGAACAACAGAATTCAAGAGTCTTTAGCATAGTCCATAAGAATCAAGATTCCAGAAGCCCAGACTAGTCTCTCCACGGCCTAGCAGAAATTCTTAAGTCCATGAGCATGAGAGCAAGCTATTGCAGGATAACTTTCCCTGTTCCGACGTTTTCTTGAACTGAAACATAGCACAGCTAGAAATATCTACCGTATTTTTCGCACCATAAGACGCGGTTTTTTTCCTCCCAAATTAGGAAGAAAAATCAGCCGCATCTTATGGAGCGAAGATGCAGGCAGGGAGGGAGGTGCTGGAGCAGAGGGGGGGCGGCGATATACTTACCAAAAGTGTCTGGAGACCGCCGCCTCTGTCGCCGCCTCTCCTCTTCTCTGGTCCGTTGCTGGTCCGTCCCTTTCCTTCCCCCCGCCCTTTCTTCCCTCGAGCAAAGGGCGGGGGGAAAGGAGCAGGAGGAGGAGCGAAGCAGCGTCGCGTCAGAGCGTCTGACGCGACGTTGCTTCGCTCCTCCTCCTGCTCCTTTTCCTTCCCCCCACCCTTTCTTCCCTCGAGCAAAGGGCAGGGGGAAAAGAGCAGGAGGAGGAGCGAAGCAACGTCGCGTCAGAGCGTCTGACGCGACGCTGCTTCGCTCCTCCTCCTGCTCCTTTTCCTTTCCCCCACCCTTTCTTCCCTCGAGCAAAGGGCAGGGGGAAAGGAGCAGGAGGAGGAGCGAAGCAACGTCGCGTCAGAGCGGGGAAAGACGCGAGGCTGCCGCTCCTCCTCCTGTCTGGCTTTCCTTCCCCCCACCCTTTCTTCCCTCGAGCAAAGGGCAGGGGGTAAGGAGCAGGAGGAGGAGCGAAGCAACGTTGCGTCAGAGGAGGAAAATAGAAAAGAAATTTCTATTTTCCTCCTCTAAAATCTAGGTGCGTCTTACCAGCCGGTGCGCCTTATGGTGCGAAAAATACGGTAAATAGGCAAAACCAAACTGCTTTCGATTCTCTTAATTGGCTGTCCAGTGCCAGCCAAGAGCTCGTTCAAATTCCTTCACTACAGCTTCTCTCACCACAGGTGCTGCCGTTATCTGACTCCCGTTATCTGTCTCTGACTGATTCCCATGGGAACCAAGCTGAGGAACATTTCCATCTCTTTGCAAAGAAGGCCTCTGATCTCTTTGCAAAGAAGCCCTTTGCACAGAGGCCCCTGCCACAGAAGTTACAGGCCCAACACCTTGAAACCAGCCAAGCATAATCCTATCTATTTAACAGAGGATTGTTGCAAGTGAAGAAGTTATAGCCAACCCTGAGCAGTAGATACAGAGTAAAATGTCTTTTAAAAAACCAAAAAAACCCATGATGTTGCACATTTTTGTTTTCTTAAGAAGCCCAGGTTTACCTTCCAACAATATATTTTTATGTAACCTGTAGGTTTTTCAAAAATACAAACACTCCTGCTGGAATCAAGGAAGGTTGTTAATTATCAGGATCATAGCAAGCATTTAATTATTTTACATGCTATTCAAGATTTTTAAAAGGTACTATACAAGTTTGTATAGTATGCGCTTATATTTCTCTGATGGACTTTCAACTTATGAACTTATGATTTAGTGGATAAATCCTCGAGTGTGATGAGACCCTTAATAATCAACTTTATTTGATCAATGGGACTGCAGTCAATTTTTTAAAATATAAATAAAGAGTGGCAATTCTTGGCCAGTTTTTTCATATAATATACCTATTGAACTGTGTAGAAACAGCGGTCAACAAACCTTTGCTCTGTTTATGCTATTTCCATGTTCATGGTTCATTTCATTGTTTGATTAACAGTTTTTATCTTATCCTTACTCCCTGAAGAGCATAGGTTAACTATTGGTATATTCACTTAGACAATATTGATTGTGAGGGCTTCCTGTGAAATGACTGAGAATAGGCGATGTAATGATGAGACATCAATTAATGAACAATTTTCATTTCCTTCGAGCCTAAAAAAACTTGAATTCCCCTTTCCTTTCCAGGGTCTTGTGACATCTGGAAGACTATCCCATTTAATACAGCATGAGTTTTTAATTTCTCTCTATTCATTGGATGAAGTGGCCTATAGTCCATGTTAATTCATGCAATAATAAAAGTATTAGGTGTCACAGGAATGTGTTTTGCTATTTTTTCCCTTCTACATAGTTGAATAAACAACCAAATTGCCAAAAATAATCCTCCATCACAGGGAAAGATATATTCCAATAATCTTTTCCAAATGGCTGACTGTCTAGTCTCTGACTGTAAAATATTAACAGAGATTGGTGTCGTCATGGTAAATTGAGAGGTTGGTCTCAACGTAATCTCATTGGGGCGGGGGCAGCAGGACATAGATGCAGAAAAATGAGATAATGACAGTGTAGCCTTATAAATAAACAGAGCCCTTTTTTCTTCCCTCTACTAAGGGAAGCCATCCCAAAGCAGGAGCCAAAACACAAGTGGATTGTGTTGAAAGATAGCAAGGAGCTCTTCTTTAAATCACCAAAGGGATCCCAGGAAAACTTGCCCTTCTTCTTTAGTGGAGTTGACAATATTGTTGTGGAAACATGTGTACCGGAGGATGTGCAAAATGCCTTGGATTTACACTCATTCCTCTGACTGTTCTCTGTACTATTGCCAATATTATGCTGTTTTTCCCGGGAGGAACAGTACAAGACAGCGAAAGTATTTCTGATGAAGTTTGGTATTTTGGAGGAATTGTGGGTTCTGGTGTTCTGGTGAGTATGTCAAGTATTTATAATTTTCATTATTGCCTCACATCTATAAGGTTTGCTGAAGTTTAGCATATTATAGTCTGGGTTGGAAATTATATTCACAATAATTATTACTTGTGCATGCTTTTACATTTTTATCTCCTGCCTTCTCATTGGGCGGAAAAAACCATTCAATGTGTGATACAAGAAACACAAGTTAAACGACAAACTGTAAATTCAAAAGTAATATAAGTTGAAAATGAATTAAATTTCCTATTTTAAAAATGTCTAATGTGTTCCAAACACCATACAGTTCTAATATTGGGTTGTTTATGAAGAATGGATCAGTCTGCGTTGTTGAAGGCTTTCATGTCCGGAATCACTGGGCTTCTGTGAGTTTTCCGGGCTGTATAGCCATGTTCCAGAAGCATTCTCTCCTGATGTTTTGCCCACATCTATGGTAGGCATCCTCAGAGGATGCCTGCCAAAGATGTGGGCAAAACATCAGGAGAGAATGCTTCTGGAAAATGACCATACAGCCCAGACAATTCACAGCAACCCAGTAACAATTACTGCTCTAAAAGCTAGTACTTCTTTGAAAGAAGTACCAGAGTAAAATATTAGCCTTTTCATCCTGGAAGTGAATCCTAACACTTTCAGTGGGGTCTGTTTTTAATTTAATATGCTTTGAAATGCATCACGGGACCTGATGTTTACTATAAAGTAGACAAACTGTAATATTGGTAAGAGTGCCGGTATTTCAGCATTCACATTAATTCAATTAAATTGAGAACTGTCATGTAGTAGAATACTTTTATTGTTATCATCAGATGGTGTTTCCTATTTTGGTCTTTGCGGGTCTTAAGAATAATGATTGCTGTGGATGCTGTGGTAATGAAAGCTGTGGAAAAAGATTTGCAGTAAGTATAAAAAGTCTAACTTCTAGATAAAACAGAAGCATATACATAATTTTATTCTATTTATGAATGTTTAATACTAACACTTATTTACAAACAAACAAGAAAGCATTAGAAAGTAATATACATTGAGAAAGTAAAGAATCAAAAAGAGGAAGGAAGGAAGGAAGGAAGGAAGGAAGGAAGGAAGGAAGGGAAAGAGACATTAACTAAAATACAGTACAGCTTGGATGCCATCCCCCATCCTAACTGTAATGAAGAGAAATACATAGATTATTAATAATAACAATGTATTACATGCCTCTCCCTTAATAATAATAATCACAGATTGCATCGTTACATTTCTTATTTCTCAAGTTCTTAAACCATTTCATCTTTGAAGAAATCTGTAGTTGGCTTATCCCAGGCATCGGCAAACTTCAGCCCTCCAAGGGTTTTAGACTTCAACTCCCACAAATTCCTAACAGCCTACCAGCTTATATAATGACCCTAACTTGGGTATATACTTGGCATACCTTTCCTTTTGAAGAACTTGTTTAGTTCCATCACCTGAGGGCCCGTCTTACCCCCTACATTCTCCAGAGATCACTACAGTCAAAAGATCAAAATCTATTAGAAGTCCCTAGCATCCGGACATACCATCTGTCATCGACTAGGCTTAGAGCCTTTTCGGTTGTGGCACCGAAATTGTGGAATGCCCTGCCAGAGGAAACCAGAGAAATCCGAGACCTGCTTCCCTTCCAACGGGCATGTAAGACCTTCCTCTTTCGGCAGGCTTTTGGTCCTAACTGACTGCAGTATTGTAACTCCAATCTGTTTTACTCTGTTTTAAATGTATTGTTATATATGTTTGCTTACTGTGAACCGCCCCGAGCCTCTGGGGAGTGGCGGGTACAAGTCGAAATAAATAAATAAATAAATAAATAAATAAATAAATAAATAAATAAAAATAGTTAGCCGACAAGGTCTTCATCATTTTCTGATTTCTTAACTAGTAGCAATTTTGATCAATGACTCAGACTTACGAAATCGTCAATGACTTTGATGTCTTCAACATTTTGCTTGTCACCAAAAAAAGTATTTCTTGCATTTCTCAAACTGTGCTCCACCAGATTTTTTGAACTTTAGCTCCCAGAAATCCCAGCTAGTTTACCAGCTGTTAGGAATCGTAGGAGCTGAAGTCCAAAACACTTGGGGGAATACAGTTTGAGAAATTCTGTTCTAAGCAGTTCAAATTATTCTGTTCCACATTTTATCTACTTTTGTCAAGTAGACTGAGCAAAAAAATAGGGATCAAGCCAAGGTCATTCAGTGGATTTCATGGCTGAGGAGAGATTTGGACCCGGAGCTTCCAAAGTCCCAGTCAAACATTTCAATTATTGCATCATGCTTATAATTGAATAGAATACATTTGATCTTTTTAGTGCAAGGGCATATGAATCAATGAAAAAGCATTTTTGACTTTATGTCTGGGGAAAATGGATCAGCTCTCTCTTTTGCTGTCCAATTTATATCCTAGCAAAGTAATTAATAAGTTGTGTAGCCCTTTTTTCCAAATTCCTTGAACTATTAAGTCCTGATTGGAATTAGACTCCACTCCATATGTCACAAACAGATATATTTCTCTATCTGATACAAAACAATTGACTCCTCAATGCTATATTTGGGGGGAAAATATCAAACATAACAGTACAACAGAATAGCAATAAAGCAGCTATAAACTAGGGCAACAGATTTGCAAGTAATCACAGAATATCTCAATATAATGGCCAAAAGGGGTGGCCTGAATCAGAGCAAGAGCTCTACAGATGCCATGGACTGTAAGAAAGACCAAAAAAATGGGTCACAGAACAAATGAAACCTGAATTCCCCTTGAAGCCAAGATGACCAAATGAGACTCTTGTAGTTTGAACATATCATGAGAAGACATGGCTCACTAGAAAAGTAAACAGTGTTTGGTAATGCAGACAGCAGTAGGAAAAGAAGAAGACGGCATTTCGGCTCTGAGTCTGAAAAACTTGAGTAGAGCTGTTGAGAGAGTGACTTGAAGGTCTCTCATTCAAAGGGTCGCAGTAAGTCAAAACTGACTTTTTTTCAGGAGCCTCAAGGCCCCTCAAAACCACACTGCTGAAATATGATGGTAACACTGGAATAAAGTGACATCCAAGTTGTTTTTTTTCACTGGCCTTCTAGTGGTTTACTACACATTTATATTGCTCATAGGAGAAATCTTTTAAAGCTAACAAATGCCTTAAATATGTTGTCGCAGTTATTGGTAGCATAATTTCCTGCTAAATCTTGGAGGTGCAGCCTATAGTGGGAGACAATGCATCAAAGTTGCTAATTTCTGGTGTAGACCAAAATTAATTCATTTTCACACCTCCTTTATTCCATGAATGCTTACATGCTCTGAAGGCAACAAATTCTATCTGATCTTGCACACTAAGCAGGACAGGCTCTGGTTAGTGCATGGAGACTTCCAACAAATACCAGGTGCCATATGCTGTATTTCAGAAAGAGGAATTGGCAGAAACACCTGAGTATTCCTTGCCTAAGAAACCCCTATGAAATTAATGGGACTTCCATACATCTAGAAGGAACATTCAGTTACATAAAGCTTCTTCCTAACTGAATTTGTACAGAATTGCAGCTTTTAGTTCTTATGTGGTTTGTAATTTACATGTTTAAGAGGCTCACAACAATTTCAGGAATAATGGCATGTACTGAAATAAAATTGAGAGGATGTGGAAGGGAAAGGATGAATACAAAAACAAAAACAACAGATTTTTTTTAATGTCAGGAGCAACTTGAGAAACAGCAAGTCGCTTCTGGTTCCCATATGAACCTGTGCAATCTCCAAGATCTTCTGGGGAGGCTCTTTTCTCGCTCCCACCTCCATCACAAGTGTGGCTGGTGGAAATGAGGGAGAGGGCCTTCTCGGTGGTGATACCCCGGCTCTGGAATTGTCTTCCCTGGGAAATTAGGCTGGCATCCAACTTGTCCATCTTTCCCAAAGATCTAAAAATGTGATTGTTCCACTGTTCCTTTGATTAGACAGTTTCCCAGAAAATTTGGCCTCCAACACTTTTATTACTGTCCCCTGCCCAGAAATATAATGTTCCACCTCATATTGTGCTTTATCCCCAATCATGTCGAGTAATAGCACTTTATCGATCAGCCCTTTCCTCACAACTATTTGCCTTGCCTTCCGCTCCTGCCCGAGACCAGAACTGTTTTGCTATTTCAGACTACTGGTTGTTGTGATGGTTGTTTTTATATTTTGTTATGTTCTTGTTTGTTTGTTTTTGTTTTATTTTGCTTTATGTTGCTGTTTTTTAAATTTTAATGTGCTATTTTAACTATGTTGATCAGGCTTATCCCCATGCAAGCCACCGCAAGTCCCCTCGGGGAAATGGAGGCGGGATACAAAAATAAAGTATTATTATTATTATTATTATTATGAAACTGCAGCTTCTAGAATCCTTCATACAACATGTTATTATCCCAACAGTAGCCCTTTCAAACTGTATTATTACACAAACTCTATTACTGTATTATTGGAGAAATTTATGATTTGCAGCGGTCCACAATTATTTTATCTCCTATCTGCAGAATGGGCATCTCTACTCTTGCCCTAAGTCATACTGCTAAAAATTGAATACCTTTCGGGGGGGCACAGAGAAAATACTCAGAAAATTACACAGAACAAAAGCCTTTGTTCTGGATTCCTTAATTGGACATAATGTATTTTGCTACGGGTTTAAGTAAAAGAAATCCCACACTGTAGCCCCTCAAGTCTTATGGTTTCCTGCCTCTGGTCTAGAATAGTATTGAAGATTCAGGCCACTAAAGCCATACCAGTGCTAAATCATTAACAGTCAGTGCCTTGGGTATGAGAACTGAACATTTGATCTGCCAGATCCTGGGTGAGTTAGGAAAGTTCAATGGATTTGATGACCTCCAAACTCTTTACGTGTTTAATGGACCATAGGAAACTGATACGCTATAAACAAGTCAGCTGGATGGTTTTAAAATCTTAGCTGGACTTTGATTTTTGTTCTCCCTTTCATTTCCAACAGATGTTTACATCTATAATATTTGCAGCAGTGGGCGTTGTGGGTGCTGGATACTGCTTTATTGTATCTGCTGTTGCTCTGAACCACGGACCAAAATGTCTAATTACCAACGCAACCAATGGCACCAAGATATGGAGTTATCCATTTGAAGAAGGGTAAGAGATACTCTAAAACTCAGTCATAATTGTTATAAAATTGAGGAATGGGTATACACATGGGAATACACACACACACACACTAGCTGACCCGGCCACACGTTGCTATGGGTATGTGTGTGTTTCCTCCTTCCTTCTGTCTTTCCTTTCCCTCCTTCCTCCAGTTCATTCCTTCTTTCCTCTTCCTTCCTTTCTCCCCTTCACCCTTTCCTTCTCTCCTTCCTTTTCCTTCCCTGTCTCCCCTTCCTTCTTTCCTCTATTCTCCCTCCTCCTTCCTTCCTTTTCCTTTCTTTCTCCCCTTCACCTTTTCCTGCTCTCCCCTTCCTTCTTTCCTCAATTTTCCCTCTTCCTTTCTTCCTTACTCTTCCTTTCTTTCTCCCCTTCACCCTTTCCTGCTCTCTTTCCTTTTCCCTCCCTCTCCCCTTTCTTCTTTCCTCCATTCTCCCTCTTCCTTTCTTCCTTCCTCTTCCTTTCTTTCTCTCCCTTCACCCTTTCCTGCTCTACTTCCTTTTCCTTCCCTCTCTCCCCTTCCTTCTTTCCTCCATTGTCCTTTTTCCTTTCTTCCTTCCTCTTCCTTTCTTTCTCCCCCTTCACCCCGTCCTCCCCCTCCCCCGTGCACATGTTTTTATTCCTTCCTTTCTCCTTCCCCCCTTCCTTCTTTCCATCAATCTATCCATCCTACCTTCCTTTGCTTCCTTCCTTTTTCCTCTGTCCTTTCCTTCCTCCCTTCCTCCCTTAGTAGGAGGAGGAGGGCCTGAGGAGGGGGGAGGGAGGAGGGTGCTTTCCGCTTTCCCCCGCCTGTGCTGCCAAGGGCCCCGCTTCTTCCTCCTCTTCCTCCTGGGCGTCGCGGTGAAGGGAGAGTCCTTCCCTGCGGGGCCGGCAGTGGTACAGTCCTCCCCCGCTGGCCCAGGGGGTCCGGGAGAGCCGTGGCGGGTGGCCGTAGAAGTCGGGCAGGGCACCACCCCGGGGCGCTCCCATAAGCCGGGCAGTCCTCGACCAGCCTTCCCTCCCTCCGCACCCTCGAGGAAGCCCGGAGCCAGAGAAGGGGAAGAGGAGAGTGGGGGCTCCTGCCCCGCCGCCCCCTTTGGCAAAGCTCCAGGTAGCGGCGGCGCTTCCTCCTCCTTCCTCCTCGGTCAGGCCCCAAGGAGGCGAAGGCGATGGCCACCCAGGGCGAGCAGGCCACAGCCGCCGCTTGTGGAGGCCACGGGGGCCTCAAAGGGGGCTCTTCCTTTCCCGGCGGCGGGAGCGGGACCGGGCCTCGCCCCTTTCTCACACTGCCGGGGCTTGGCCTGCCGTTCTGCCGCTGCGCCGGGTATCCTCTTCCCGTCCCGTCCCGTCCCCCGAGGCCTGGTGCGTGGCCTGTACCTCTTTGCGGCGGGTATGTGGTGGCGGCAACGGCAGCGGGGCGAGAGTGGGGGTAAGAGGGAGGGGCCGAGAGAGTGAGCGAGTGGGGGGAGCCTTAAGGGAAGGTTTTTTCCATTTGGGAGGGGGAAGAGTAGGCGCTGTTTCGCGTGCCAGGGCCATGGGCGGGTTTTTTTGTTCCAGGCGCAGGGGTTTCTGGGACTTGTAGTCCCAAAGGTTTTTTAGGGTTTTTGGCCTTTGGCTAGTTTTTTAAAAAGGGGTTTTTTAGCTGAAAACATAGCGAGTAGGGTTTTGGGTGTATATGGGCTGTATTTGTGTTTCTGCCTTGTGTGGCTTCTTTGTTTTGGAGCCAGGAAACACGACATGGAGGATTTTATATATATATATATAAGATATATATAGAGGGGGGGGGGGAGTAAAGGTTTCCATTGACATGTCATGTCTGACTCTGGGAAGTGGTGCTCATCTCCATTTCTAAGCCAAAGAGCCAGTGTTGTCTGTAGACACTTCCAAGGTCATGGGGCCAGCATGACTGCATGGAGCACTGTTACCTTCCAGCAGAAATGGTACCTATTGATCTACTCACATTTGCATGTTTTCGAACTGTAGGTTGGCAGAAGTTGGGGCTAACAGCAGGAGCTCACCTCGCTCCCCCAAATTTGAACCACCAACCTTTTGGTCAGCACATTCAGCAGCTCACTGGTTTAACCTGCTGCACCACCAGGGGCCCTATCTATCTATCAATCTATCTAGATATAAAGTACAATCAATGGTATTATTAATGTGGTACATTAACCTTGTTATATGAATCCATATTTTAATTACCAATAATGTTAGTGCATTGTTTTCAATTATGTATTATCTTTAATTATTAATAATATTGAGACCTTTTCTGCAATATTTAAGACTCCAAATATTGCATCTATTGCCCGTCTCTCAGAATTCAACCTTTCTTAAACAATTCTTTCATAAATATTTTGAGGTCTCATGAACTTAATACCACCCAGTTTCCCCCCATTGTGTATACTGGATCCTCTTCAATTTTCCCATGGAGCTTGCTGGTTCCCATCTCACAATGTATATCTACTTCCAATAGGGCTCCATGGCAAAACTGAAGAGGAACCAGCATACACTGCTGTGGCGGCAACACGGGGGGCTTCCTGGTTGCATTAGAATCAATGGCAGACACTTCCCCCATGGGATGGGGTAAGGGGAGAGCTGGGCAATGTAGGGCGTGGGGCAATGGCTTCCTCAAGCCCCCCCCCCTCCCCCCGCCGCCAGGCATCACCAGATTCGCCATGATCCATAGCGATTCTGGCGGCAAATGTGATGAGGTCTATAGTCGCACGCATACATTAGGATCTATCAACAGGACATACCTTTATTTTATTTTTCCTTTTGTTAAGCATACTGTAAAGTTCTTTTCCTTTTTTATACAGGAACTACCTCGGTGACCATGGCTTGTGGGAAAAATGTGAGGCACCCGAGTCCCTTGTGCCCTGGAATTTGACCCTTTTTTCTCTGTTGCTGATCATGAGTGGAGCTCAGGTGGTACTCTGTGCCATTCAAGCTGTCAATGGACTCCTTGGAACAATTTGTGGCGACTGCACGTGTTGTGGATGCTGTGGGGTAAGACCACTTGTGTAGCCTTACTGTTAGGCCAATGGGACACCTTGCTGGAGCACTTGCTGTTACAGAGCAGCACTGGCAACTCCTCCATCCAAGTTATTCCTCCTGAACTACCACTCCCGCATTTGCAGGAATTTTATTTGTAAGGCCTGTTCTGCAGCCTAAACTAGCATGTTGCCTTCAGGTGTGTTGAGGGACACCAACCAGCCCACATAAAACTTAAATTTTAATATTTAAATCACCATTTCAGTTAACTTCTGTACAAGGAATGGAAAGGAAAGCCTTTGCTTCAGCAAGCAAAATGCTTGTTGTCTTTAATTGTTGATTGGCTTACCATGCTTCTACTTTTTAATTGGGAGCATGATGGGAACTGATTAACAGGTTTTAGATGTATGTGTTAAAGAGGACCATAAAATGAAAACTTGTGTGATTACCACCACATGTGTGTGTATATGTGTGTATGTATTCCCCAAAAAGTTTGAAAAAGCTCCAGAATTTGTAGTGTTTAGTATTCTGGACTGTCACTTCCAAAATTTGTTGGATTTTTGTTTTGTTATGTTATGTTGAGTAGCGATGCTGGTGGAGAGATTCTGGGAATTGGCATCTGAAACAGTGAAGGTTTTAAGATCTGGCAAAACTATCATTTTTAAAAGACTATTGCTGGTGTTAATTTGTCTCTTTTTCTTTTTCATTTTAGGGAAATGGCACGGTCTAAAGCATATCTGGAATCAGCAGTGATCATGCTCTGAAAATACTTCAAATACCTTTCCAGGCATTTCTCTTGCAATGATGGGCGGCATGCCATTGAGCAAGTCTAGAATGGGGGATATTTATAATGAGCCCGGATTCCCTTTCCCTTCTGTTGATTGTTTACATTTCCCAATGACTTCTGCAGTTGTTTTGGGGAACAAGATATTTATTTTTGCAATAGGTTTTATTTCAAGCCAGATTTTTAGGGCTAAAAACATATGCTCTATTTTCTGTCTAAGTTACCATTGTAATTTGAGCCCAAGAGAAGGGAATTCAGGAATGTCAGGAATGAGAAGAAAATAATGAATTTAGAAAGGGGAATACTCCTATGTGCATGTTCCTGGAACCCCCCCCCCCCCCAAAAAGCCGCCTGCTCACTTCCTGTCAGATACCTTGTTCCTTCCAGGTTTTTTTTAATGAGGGGACCTTGTTTTACTGTAGGCAAAACAAGGAAAAGCTACTTTTTCAGACTTTAACTCTCAGAACCCAGTACACATAGTGGCTGTGAGGGGGGGGGCTTCTTTTAATTATAGTTCAAAAAGTAACTTTTCCAACCTCCAATTGTTGAAAAGATTTAAAATGATAGTGCAATTATGGTTGTCATGTATGATCATACATATAAAAAGGTTGGGGTACTTTTTAGGGTACTTTACTTCAAGCTAACACTCTCCAGATGTCATGTAGGTCTACTGCAGCTCCCATTACCCAAACAACTGGCTATGGGTCATAACAACAGTAACTGAACGTATCCAGAGGACCTCTGGCTTGTGGAAAGCTGCTTTAGGATGTGAATATGCCCACTATCCAATGCTGTAAATATTACCAAAATGGTTGTAAAGTAGTCATTCCTGTGGTCCTGGAATTGTTTTTGAATCATAGGCTTCTTAGCTGGACTTGGTGAAGCCCGTTAATCTTATCCAACCCCTCTTTTCATACACAGAAAGACAGAGAAGATGTATGCACTTTTAACAAGATACTTTTTTTTCCAGTCAGCAGTGAGATACGGAACACCTTGCCACCTGAACTGCCGGCATTTCGGAAAGCCTGCAAAACAGTTCTTTTCCGTCAGGCATTTAATGTCTAGTCATTCCTGGTTATAGGCTAATTCTGTGACTCTGTTTTAATTGTTAACGTTGTTTTATGTTTTTGGTTAATGCTTGCTCGATGTACTGTAAACCGTCCTGAGCCAAACTGGAAGGACGGTATACAAATCGAAACAATAAATAAATAAATAAATAAGAAAACCTGCTTCTCAGTGTTTGGACACATATTTTTTTATTACCACTCCTAGAATTTACCAGTCAACGTAGCCACTGGCGTCCAAAAGTTCAAAAAAAGAGAACATTTCCAAGCTGTGCCATTATTGTGCCTTCAATATTGAATCTCTATTAAATGCCTGGAATTCCTTAGCACCCCTAACTATTCTAAGATTATTTCTGATCTTGCTCTCAACAGGGAAATCTTCATTTCTATGTTTTTGTGCCTTTCAAGATACAAGACCAAAGTCAAGGAAAAAATAATGACACCAGTTATACCTTAGAGGACACATATGTGCATGACATATGCCAATGTACCACCCACTGTCTTTTTGTTATTATCCTTGATTTATTGTAGCTTCTAGAATTACAATTCCACATATCTGTGCTCCTTTATTCAAAGATTTGTTTGTATATATTCTAATATAAAGAGCATTGTGCTCCATGGTAGAAAAAAAATTGAAATTCATTGAACTGTTTATTTTGTACTTTTTATAAACTTATTGTGTGCTATAAAGTATATAAGGGCTCTCTTTCACTGACAGAGTTATAGGGCAGGATCCTACTGATTACTCCTTGAGTAATTTGGCAGTATCCCTGCTCATGTAAGACTGAGGGCGTTATCACATGCAGTTGGTAGCAAGGGTTTGGAGTTCCATAGCCATTAATGGAAGTGCTTACCATTGCATGGCACTTACGTGAAGTTGTTTGAAACCAGTGTTCAACGAAGGAGTACTCCCATTTTTAGGAAGCTGAAAGTGCTTTGAATCAGAGTTCAAAGTGTTTTCAGGTGGTGTGATAATTCAAAAGTGCTTCTGCAGTGAGTTTGAGGGTAGTGAGGTGTTAATGTGGATGTGTTGTTGAAGTACTTCAGCTCCTCATGGTAAAAGAGTTAATCTGCTTGGTGAGAAGACTGAGGGCCCTCCCACACAGCCATATGACCTAGAATATCAAGGCAGATAATCCACAATATCTGCTTTGAACTGGGTTATCTGGGTCATCACTGACATGTAGAATAATAGAATCATAGAGTTGGAAGAGACCTCATGGGCCATCAAGTCCAACCCGCTGCCTAGGAGCAGGAAAATCGCATTCAAAGCACCCTCGACAAATGGCCATCCAGCCTCTGATTAAAAGCCTCCAAAGAAGGAGCCTCCACCACACTTAGGGACAGAGAGTTCCACTGCTGAACAGCTCTCACAGTCAGGACGTTCTTCCTAATGTTCAGGTGGAATCTCTTTTCCTCTAGTTTGAAGCCACTGTTCCATGTCCTAGTCTCCAGGGCAGCAGAAAACAAGCCCGCTTCCTCCTCCCTATGACTTTCCTTCATATATTTATACATGGCTATCAGGTTTATTCTCAGCCTTCTCTTCTGCAGGCTAAACATGCCCAGCTCTTTAAGCCACTCCTCATAGGGCTTGTTCTCCAGACCCTTGATCATTTAAGTTGCCCTTCTCTGGACATATTCCAGTTTGTCAACATCTCCCTTAAATTATAATCTAGTGCAATGTGGATTTTATTCAGTTGTGTGGAAGGGATTTAAGAGGACCTCTGCTTGGAAAGCCTTAGCTTTTCTCTTTTGTCCTACTTACTTCCTTTTTAAAAAATGCATGGAACTGCACAGTTACATGGCTACTTTAGGCATGATTAAATCTTTGTGTACTGTTTGCTAGTTTTCCTTTGTTGTTTTGCAATCATTCCTGCAGTTTACAAACTAGCTCCTGAAAACTTAATTCAGCCACTGCAGGTTTGGCACTGAAAAGTAGATCTCCTTACAGAATACACAAGACAGGGAAAATACTTGTAATTGCAAAAACTATCTTTACATTTTAATTAATATTTAAAGTATTTAAAGAGACAGTGTTTGTGAACTTGCAAAGTAATTAATTGTGAAGCCCCAGTCTAACAAGATTTTGAACTTCCATATTTGTGCAGTTCTTCTGAGGAGAAAACTTAAAGGGGGCATGGACAAAGGGAGGTAATGCAGATTGCAAAAGTGACATTCAGGCAGCTGCAATAACCTAAAAGAACTTGCAGGTTTCTTCAAGCACTTGAGGAACAAATGGTTGCAGTAATAGGACTGGCTAACCTGATGTGCTCCAGTTCCAAACAAGATAGGTTTGCAATGCCAGTACCTGTTTTAAGAGCCTTTTGCATTAAGATCCTGAGAGCAGCAACAGCTGATGTTTTCCATGTCACCACTCCCATAGTACTCTGGTTTCAGGAATCTCCAACACAACTGAAACCAAGCATCCCTATGAAGGCATATTTAGAAATACAGTACTCTCTATTAACTCCAGTGGGCCCTTTCCCCCTATTACATTGAATTAGCAGTGCAAATGCAAGTCTTCAAAGCTGCCATGAAAATATCACTCTGTCTTCATTAGGTATTTAATATCTCCATGTACAATGCCCCCCCCCCCCCCCAAGCTAAGCAGTGGCAATTGGGCTAAGCCAGATCACAAGCCCACACCACCAGCGCAGCAACTGATTGGCTACAGGGGCAGCAGGACAAATGTCACATAGCCACTCTCAGCTGATTGACTTCTCTTTCTTTGAGCATAAGTGCTCAGGCACAAAACCTCCAACTTGACTACATTAGAAGAGTTTTATGCTCAAAGAGAGTCCTGGAAATTCCTCAACTTAATACCTAGAGCTTGGGCTATTCATTCCTGGACTATATTCATTTTTTCTAGTCCACAAGAGTAATTCTTTCAAGCTCCTTATTGTGCCTACAAATCTCTTCCGATTTATGGTGACTGCAAGGCAATCCTATTACAGGGTTTTCTTGGCAAGATTTCTTCAGAGGGTGGTTGCCATTGCCTGCCTCAGAGCCTGAGAATGAGTGATGTGATCAAGGTCACCCGGTGTATTTTCATGACCAATCACAAATTCAGACCCTGGTTTCCAGAGCCATAGGCCAATGTTCAAACCACTGCCACGTTGGCTCCTTCCAAGCTGTACTCCCATTGGGGAGAGGGGGTAATAAATAAAGTTGTATTTATTATTGTTCTTTGATACATAACAAGATTAGTACACAGCAAACAAGATCACTATGCTGGCTTTTGTATTTGATCACATGTCAGACAGTTCCCAAGTGTTTAGGACTGTGTGATGTATCAGCGAATAATGTGTGCAGAGCAGAGTAAGGTGGTCTTTGGCAGCTGACAGATGGCAATTTTGTAAGTGCCAACTGTTTTTAAGTGCAGGCCAAGGTCTTTAGATACTGCACCCAGTGTGCCGATCGCCACTGGGATCACCTTTACTGGCTTGTGCCAGAGTCTTTGCAGTTCTATATTTAAATCCATCATCATCATCTACATCTATACTAAAATGGGAAAGGAAATAGGTTGCATGTTTATTGCTGCAGCTGCTGCAGTATTTCTAGCATGGAAAGCCATGCTATACACTTCAGACTTAGGGTGACCTTAAGTCTAAAGTTTAGGGTGGAGGCTATGTAAATGACCTTGGAGGTCTGCATCTGGCCCGCAGACCTTTGTTTGGGGGGCCCTGTCATAGATAATTGCCTAAACCTAGGTAAAGTTTAACACAATAATATTGATCTCAGTTAGTGTGGACTGATAAACATTCCAGGACATTTAGATAACCAACAGTTCAGTGACACCAGCTAATAATATTACCATGATAAGGTCTCCATAAAGTCTCTGTACTTTTAGGGGAATGTCACACACATGCTTTACGTTTAGTTTTATCTCCATTAATTATCATTGCATCTTTTAAAAATAACTAGGAATTATATTTTGATGAGGTCTTGATAATTCTCCATTAGAGACCTTAGACCTCATGAATAGAAACATTTGCTCCATAATGGCAGCAGCCCAATGGAAAAAGAAGAAATACTTAGGACTCATGGGGTGTCATAGGAGCCCCTAGTGGCGCAATGGGTTAAATCCTTGTGCCGGCAGGGCTGAAGACTGACAGGTTGAGAGGGAAAAGGAAAGGGCCTGAGGCCGTTAGGAATTGTGGGAGTTGAAAACCAAAACACCTGGAGGGCCAAAGTATGCCCATGCCTGCTTTAGTGTCACCAGTAAGTCAATGACTGAGGCAATGAAGTCCCACATTTCTGGGATTCTGAGATTGGTTCAAATTGACCACTATGCAAGAACACACAGCTGTTTTATCCAGTTGCACAGTAAGTGCTAGATGTCCAATCACATAAATATTTGGAGGGGTGAGTCTATTTGCTTGGTCTGTCAAAAGATTTGACCATTACCAACTACATGTTACAGCATTGTGAAAAAGATGTTGGGCTTGAAGACAAAAAGGGTTTTTTTTCTGAATACTCGGGAGTGTAATGAAAATTGTGACAACATGTGACCCTTCAGATATTAGACTCTAAAACTTCTCAGCAGTACCCAGCATAGCCAATGCTGATCGATGATGCAAATGAGATTCCAAAATGTTGTTGTAAGTTTTTCAGACTGTATGGCCATGTTCCAGAAGCATTCTCTTCTGACTTTTCGCCTGAATCTATAGCAGGCATCCTCAGAGGTTGTGAGGTCTGTTGGAAACTAGGGAAATGGGGTTTATTTATCTGTGGAATGTCCAGGGTGGGAGAAAGAACTCTTGTCTGTTGGAGGTGCGTGTGAATGTTTCAGTTGGCCACCTTGATTAGCATTTAATGGCCCAGTTTTCAAGGTGTGGCTTCTTACTGCCTGGGGGCCTCCTTTGTTGAGAGGTGATTAGCTATCCCTGAACGTTTCTTGTCTGGCGTTCCCCTGTTTTTGAATGTTGTTCTTTATTTACTTTTATGATTTTAGAGTTGCTGTTTTTTTAAAAAATACTGGCAGCCAGATTTTGTTCATTTTCATGGTTTCTTCCTTTCTATTGAAATTGTCCACATGCTTGTGGATTTCTATGGGTTCTCTGTGTGATCTGACATGGTAGTTTTTAGAGTGGTCCAGCATTTCTGTTTTCTCAAATAATGTGCTGTGTCCAAGTTGGTTCATCAGCTGCTAAACATGGCCAATTGAAGCATTAATCACATGACCTGGGTTAATGGGGGATATTTTTCATCACGGAATGGCTGGTCTGGACTAACTAAAATGGTGTGCATAGAAAAGCTCCCAAAATCTACCATGTCGATTGAGGGATTCTGGGAATTATTATCCACTTGTACAGAAAACTGAAGATTGGCTAGAAAAGGCTATTTCTTACAAAATAAGTTTTCTCAGACTGATAACTGGCAAATAGAGAAAACGTGGAGGCAGTGACAGACTTTGCCTTTCTAGGAACGGAAATTACTGCAGACGCAGACTGCAGCCAGGAAATCAGAAGACATTTCCTTCTTGGGAGAAGAGCAATGACCAATCTCGATAAAATAATGAAGAGTAGAGACATCTCACGGGCAAGGTCCACGTAGTTTAAGCAATGGTATTCCCCATAGTAACCTATGGATGTGAGAGCTGGACCATAAGGAAGGCTGAGAGAAGTAAGATTTTGTACTTTTGTACTATGGTGCTGGAGAAAAGTTCTGAGAGTGCCTTGAATGGTGAAAAGATCAAATCAGTCTACGTATACTCCAGGAAATAATGTCTGGCTGCTCACTGGATATTAGAGGCAAAGATGAAATACTTTGGCCACATAATGAGAAGGCAGGAGAGCTTGGAGAAGATAATGATGCTGGGGAAAATGGAAGGAAAAAGGAAGAGGGGCTGACCAAGGGCAAGATGGATGGATGTTATCCTTGAAATGACTAGCTTGACCTTGAAGGTGCAGGGTTTGGCAACGGCCGACAGAGAACGCAGGCGGGGGCTGGTCCATCTGTTCACGAAGAGTCAGAAATGACTGAATGAATAAACAACAAACAACATCAAGTATTCTCAAAGAAAGGATACAAATGACCTCTTATCCATTTCAGGATGTTTACATTTGGAGCATCCGTCCTGAGATTGCTGGCAAAGCATTGAATACAATATGTCTCTGCTTGTTTGTTGTTTAAAAGCCATTTTCTTGTTTCCCAGTTATCTAATATCAAATTTGCAAGTTCAAGTCTCAATTAATTTCTGGGATAATGGTTACCCTCAGTCAGAGAGCACTGTCATGTAGTGAAATACAGCATTTGCTAATAAATGTAATAATTGAATCAATCTTATGATGCACTAGGTTTCTATCAGAAAAACAGCCCAAGGCAAAATAAGATTTCAGATATGATTGTACAGAACCTTTGGCAGAAACAGCTGCAAAGGAAGGAATGTACTGCCCTCTGGTGACTTGGTTTCAGAAATAAAGTTACTTTCAGGTTGTGGGCATCTTTAGATGCTTGTTTTTTTGTTTTTGTTGAGAGAGAGAGAGAGAGAGAGAGAGAGAGAGAGAGAGAGAGAGAGAGAATTGATCATCAATGGAGACTAAGGTATTTCTTCAAGCAGACTCAAAGCAGTCTTCCCACTCACCCAGCCTTAAACCAAACCAATAAAAACACCCTGCTTCATTATTTCATTTTGACATAATCTGCTTGAAATAGATGGACTGAACTTGCACATCTACATTTGCCAGTTGTAATATGGGTAGCCATTGGTGCTCCTCGGCGTTATGGTACAAAAAATGAAGATCCTGCAAGTGTGAGGTCTCTGTTCCCATTTTCCTAGTCTGTTTCCTCAATAGAAACAACTTTATGAGGTGTGCCATCCATATATTTGAATTCAATCTCCATTTCAGAAAAGGATGTATTTTGTATCATACATAGGAAAAGCACAGAGTGTGTTTTAGTCTGTGGCCAAATAGAGCACAAGATACAGACAATAGGTTGTACTCAGATTAAGGATACATTATAGTTGAGAATGAATGCATTTTGACACCACTTGAACTGCCATGGCTAATGTTATGGAATCACGGGAGTTTTACAAGGTTTTTAGCCTTCTCTGCCAAAAAGTGCTGGTGCCACACTAAACTACAAATCCCATGACTCCATAGCCCTGGCAGTTCAAGTGGTATCAAAACTGCATTCATTCTACAGTGGAGATGCATCCAAAGATAGCAATGATGTCATAGTTGCTGCTAAAAACATTGCAGAAGATTGTTGTCAAACCCTTGAGGGACAGAGGAGAAAGGCCAGGGAGCAAAGTAACAGGATTTATATAATCATAGGTGATTTGGTAGGTATGATAATAAATTTCCAACTTTAAATACATGTACCTTGGAGCAAAAATAGAGAATTGTTTGCATTAAAGGATCGGGCTTTAGCACAGCTGGTAAATCACCAGCAATGCTAAGATCTACCAACCGAAAGGTTACCAGTTCAAAGCCCTGGGTCGGCGTGTCAGCTCAGCTCACTGTTTACCTAAGCAGTTCAAACACAGCTTGAATTGTAAGTAGCGAAATTAGGTACCACTAAACAAGCAGGGGAGGTATTTTACAACACCATAAAGAAAAAGATCAGAAAATGCCTGGCAACCAAAAGGAAGGAGGAAGTCCTGATGGCTCTTCGTTATAGAGGATGGAGTGACAACACCCCCGTGGCTGGATTTGAGCACAAGCTCCAAGATACCAAAAAGCTGGATGTCGACACAACATACCTCCTTTCTGTTCTGTCTGTCTCTGTCTTCTCTGTCCAAAAGATGGCATTTAAATGTTTGCCATGCATGTGTACTGTGATCCGCCTTGAATCCCCTTGGAGAGATAGGGTGGAATATAGTGCTGTTGATTATTATTATTATTATTATTATTAACAACCCCCCTCCCCGCCTCCAATCTTGAATGAACAACATAAATAACAAAATAAACCAGAGGCTTAAATTCATTTCTATTTATTTTTTTCTCCTTGTACAATATTAGAGACATATTTTTAAGAAAGAAAACCAGAACCAAACTCTGGATACAACTGTTTGATCTGATTAAGTTTGAAGCATACACTATGTATGCAAATAATTCTACATTGAAAACAAATGCTCACACAAGATGGCATATAGCATAACAAACTGATGTAAATAAAAAAGTATTAAAATATTAGCACATAACATGGATGTAGTGTATTAGGAAAAACCGAAACATTTGTTTCATCACCCATTTCCCGAACTGAAAACAGAGGCTGGATCCCTCTAGTTCTTAAAAAGCACAGCATTTGTTTATACACAACCCATCTTTTTATTGTTATGTTCTAATACAGTGGTTTTCAGACCTCAACTTTCTGGGAACCAGTTTGTCATTGTCTTGTTAAGCTGGAATCTGTCTGCAAAACTCTCATGGAACACAAGTGTTGCAGAAAATCTGAAGGGACAGTAGGTCTGCCCTTCTTTTTACCCTTTCAACAATCCAGAGAGGTAAGTTAGGCTCGGAGGAAAGCGACGAGTCTAAGGTCAGCCAAGGAGCTTCATAGCTGAGCAGAAATTTGAACCTGGGTCTTTCCTATCCTCATAAATATCTTGGTCTGACTCTAGTCATTGAGATCAATTGCATAATCTACAAATGTCCTGATCTGGGAGGGACAATCCCAGTTCTCTGTCATCCTGCTTTAAAATGTTCCAGAAACTTCCTCCTCCTCCTCCTCCTCCTTTTCCCCTTTGTTCCAAGTTTGCTTCAACTCCTGCAAAACTAGTTTGTGCTCAGTTAACTCAACAATGGGGAGAAAAGATGAAGGATAAAATCATTTTATCATTTTGCCCTTCCCAGTAAGCTTAGGCAAAAGCAAATTGCTACAGCCTCGCCTAATAATTTTTGCCATTTTGACATATTGGATGCAACTGAACTAATGGTACATGGTAAGTCAATACTTAGGTGAGTTCTATTGCTTTGGTGGACCTGTTAATTGATATTAGGTATTGGATTGAGGCCAATGGTATATGTCATGATTGAATAGTGGCTAGCAAGCTCTCTTCAGAAAAGCCTAGTTCTCATTGCTTATATTCTCAATGATGGACGTTCAGTTTTCTTCCACATTACCACATGGTTCCCCAGAACTCAGACTGAAAACTACCATTCTAGAAGTGCTCTTGGATCAACAAGTGGCAAACAACAACCCACAACTTTCATATAACCTTCCATGTTGCCACTCTGCATCCCAGTCCACAACACCTCTCTCCCACTAGCATACTTTTCATTGTCAGTATAAGTAGTTTAGTGTACAAAATAAAATCAGATTTTAACAAGAGAGAGAGAAAAATAGCATCAGATTCAATAAGGAAATAACTTCTTGTTTGTTGCATTGCAAGTCCATTTTTAAAAATTAAGTACTTGAAAAGAGGAGTTCATTAGTTATCACAGCCCCCTTTGTGTCTCCACTATTTCTCTGAATGTTACAATAAAAAGCCCTCATCTTCCCAATCATTTGACTCATGTTTTGGAGAAAGAGAGAAAGACACCAGATATTGTGGCAGGTTAAATAATAGCAATGAAGCTTAGTTGGCACCTTTTTGCCCTAACATTTGACATACAAACTTTTCAATCATAGTCCAGGAAAATTGGGGGAGTGGATTCTAGAAGGGCTCTCTTCTAGACTGTATCATAGTATAGGGGCCATAATGTATTATTGTATCATTGTGATTCCCCTTTGACAGCTGTGATTTCTCTCTATGGAATCCTGGGATTCTCAATTTAAGGGGGGCTATTTACAATTCTCAGCCAAAGACTTGTGCCTTGTTGAACTACAAACCCCAGGTTTCCATATGATGTTGCTATGGCTATTGAAGTAGAGTCATGGCACTATAACTATGTAATGCAAAAGGGCCCTAGCACCAAATTCTTCCGTGGAAATTTTCCTTATTTATACTGCATCTCTATTCCAAAGGAAGCCTGGCAAAGATTAACAGGTAAATGTGCTTAGGTTTGCAGAACCTGATGAAGAAAGCCTTTTGAATCAAAATGTACCAGTGTTCACTTAAGGATGATTTGAACATTGCTCTTTTTAGAAGTTTCGTTTTCTCCATCATGGTGAGAAATAGGGGAAGGAGAAAGAGCAGCACTGAGAGCAAAGTGTGTTATCAGTACTTCAGATCATGTTTTTTTGTGTTTTCTCCAAGCCTCAGCCTCCTACAAGCAATTCTGATACTTGTAGGACCACTTTGTGGAAAAGGAATGAAAGCAGGGTGCTTCCATAATTTACAACACTTGGTAATAATTACAGGATCTACAAGTGTTCATGAAGAATCCTGTTCCCTCCTCCTATAGACATTAAAATTTGGAACTGTCCCTTTCAATCTTTCAGGGCATGTGTAAGGTATGTTTAGGTCTCTAGCTCCCAGAATCCACAATTAGCATAACCAGGGGATGCTATGAAATACAATCTGAAAGATAACTTTTCAAATGTAAACATGGCTAAGTCTGCTCCTACTAGGAAATCTATGTCAGCCATCTTTCATTCACCCTTTCCATTGGTTTAATTCAGTTATAAGGCCAATGTGCTCTTTGGTAACTGCAAACATCACTGTTGTTAATTGCTGCAAAGTTGAATTTGAATTATGGTGACTGTACAAATGAGAGATGGGAAGTCACAATAGCCAAGGTATTGCAAGCTCAAGGCTGTGACTTCCTTGATGAAGTCTGCTCATTTTCTACCTCTTTCTACCTCACTAAGCATCATTTCAAATGAATCACATCTTCTCATGACATGTTCAACAATTTCAGCTTAGCTTCTAGGGATTTCCTTCGACTCAATTTCCTTTTGGAGCCATTAACATATCGTTTGGCAGTCCTTAGTATCTGTAAATCTCTCCTCCAGCACCACACCACCAAGTGGCTCACAAATTCTGAAATCAAAAAGGCTGTGAACAGCCAAACAATCTTAGGAAGCAGAGAACCATACCCTTGTTTCTGCACCTTCGAAGTGAACACCAAATCCCTGGACTTAATGTGAAACAATGCTTATCACAGCCGTTTTTCATGATGTATCCAATATCCACAAATAATGGAAATGGCAATGACTTTGTTCAAAAACACTTTTCTCCTGATAATTAAAGTATATGTTAAGTGAATGGAAAGGGGCGGGGGGACTTCTAAAACAGAAAAGAGAGAAAAATGCCCATGGATTGAAAATGTTTTGTGCAGGTGTAATAACTAAACTACAAGTACCTACTTCTCCACAGACGCCCCCCACAACCTTAAGACCCCCCACCTTAAGAATATAAAAAACAACAGACTTTTCTGAGTCAAATATTGAACTTCATTGCTTTTGATCTTTCATTGCTCATGTTTAAAAAATAATATAAAATAAAAATAAACACGGTGCTGTTAGAACAGCTACCTTCAAGCAACAATTTCCCCAAAATGGTAGTATTCACAGGTACTTCATTGATCTGTGGTTGTTCTCTGCATAAGAAATTCTTTCTGACACTTAAAGCTTGGAAAAGTCACTTTATGGACTACAGCTCCAAGAACATGGAATCATGGGAGTTGTAGTACAAAAAGTAACTTTTCAGAGCTTTGCGAAAACTCCAGCCTAACTAACCCTAATCCCCCTAAAGCCATTCTCTTTCTAAGATCCCTTTCCTGTCACTTCAAACATCCATTTCATTTCACCTGCATGTTCCCAACTAGTCAGAAAACAAGGGGGAGAATCGCCCATCCATCCCACTGTTCGTAATTCCAGAAAATAAATCATTATTTACTATTAAGCCCAAAGCACAGGAATGTGCTACACTTCTTGCTTGCCTTGCATCTCATGTATTACAAGGCTTGTATTAATTATAATGCCTTCCATAAAAAGCTGATTTTCTTTAAATATAAAAAAGCTTAAAAATCATAGATTATAAATAATAATAATAACAACAACAATAATATCAATTAAAAATACTAAAGGATCTCAGGACGTCATTTGCATTTCAGGGGAAGTAGAGATTTGAAGTCCTTGATGCATTCTCAGTCCCAAATATCAGCTATTTTAAAACCCTTCATATGCATATGATAGGCATTTATAGGCATACAACAAAGATAAAGCCTTGGTTCCCAGTGAAGAAACACCCCCTTGGCTAAGAATCTCAGCATCTTTCCCAGTCTGACAAAAAGCAGCTGGATTATCACTTCTCTGATAAGGTGACACTTCTATTTTGAGATTGTAAAGTTTCATCAACAAAATACATAATTACTTTTTTAAAAACCCAACAAGATAGTAAGAATGTACACAAAATTTGCTGCATTCAGTAATATCAAATGATGACATATTTTTGTCCTGAATCATGAAACTCAGTGTCACTGTCAGTTTCTATTTGACACAAGCTGAACTTTTATTGCTTACATGTGCCAATGTAAAACTGTAGTGTATTTTTACATACAAAGTATACTTCAGTGTCAACAAAATAACCACGATGTGTTTGTACTCGTAGCCGTGTATGTGTTTATCGGCCAACAATGTGCACCAACTTAGTTACTTTTATAATATTGTAGTGTAAAAAACAGTTAAGGCAAACATTTCACTTTCAGTTTGAAAGTGTTACATACAAACTACTTAGTAACTGGTAGGAAACATGGAAATAGCAGTGCATCTGCAAGTTTTTAAAAAAGAGGATCTTAAGGCACTTGGCCAGTCTATATTTTTTTAAAAGTGCTGCAAAATCCATACAGCATTAGTTAATGCAAAAAAAGGAAAAAAAATTAAAGCTCAAGTTATATAGATAACAAACATTTGGTACAATAGTTATTAGTTTGACTGTAAAACTGCAGTCAACTTGTTTGTGCTCACCCTTTTTGGAACCAAATAGCCTTTTGCATTATAAAGATTTTCGCAGTCAGCTCTATTTTGGTTAGTTAAACGTGTTGTAACCAGCAAGGGCTAAGTTCAGACATGGTGCAAAAAAATATAGGAGCTCTCATGTCCTCAAAACATTGCTATGTAAGTAAAGAGGAACACCTATAAATGGATACAAGTCTTCTTAACTCTTAAAAATAGATATCTATATATATTTATATATGTATCTTTGCATATATTTCATACTTAAGTTCTGGCCGGTGAAATCTAGACCAAGATTCACAGACGTAAAAATGGTTGTGATAAAAGTCAGTAAGGCATAGGCTGCCTAGCTGAGGAACTTGATGATGCTTTGCCTTCTCTTCTAGACGTCAAGGAAACGCTGCATCGTCAGTTACAACCAGGTGAGAAAGGGCTCATTTTTGTTGAGGACCGATTCCACATCGGTGAGGATGGGGATCAGGTCTTCTGACTCCAAAGTCCCAAGGTCAACGTTTGTTCCTGGAAGACAATCAAGGAAGTCGGGAAAACGGGACTGCTGTGGGTTGATGTTCATGGGAGTTTGTGCTACATTATCTCCTGCAAAAGAAGAGAGAGGGTTAAAAATAACTAACGAGGCCCTGGTTTCACAGCCATGAGGCTGGCCTTGCTTGTAATGAAACATATCCATTACCAACAGGCAGACTACAGCATTTCCCAGCCCCATTTCTCAATATTGCATGGTGCTGGATGAACATATTCATACGCAAAGAGATGCAAAAAAGAGGATTGTGTCCCATGTGTAAACTGGATGTGAATATTGAAACCATCTGGCACAGTCAATTTACTGGGTCTTTTCAGTGTCAGATAGTATTGATCAAATGAGCAAGGTTTACACTGACTGGTTCTTTTTTAGTGTTTGTGGGTATTCTTTTGCCATATGTGTATGTTTTCTGTGTGTGTATATATATTTGTAAGGTCCTCTGGTGGCACAGTGGGTTAAACTGCTGAGCTGCTGAACTTGATGACCAAAAGGTTGATGTTCGAATCCAGGGAGCAGGATGAGCTCCTGCTGTTAGTCCCAGCTTCTGCCAACCTAGCAGTTTGAAAACATGCAAATGTGAGTAGATCAATGGGTGCTGCCTTGGCAGGAAGGTAACATCATGCCATGCAGTCATGCTGGCCATATGACCTTGGAGGTGTCTATAGACAACACCGGCTCTTTGGCTTAGAAATGAAGATAACCCCCTCCCCCCACCAGTCAGACACAACTAGACTTAATGTCAGGGGAAATCTTTACCTTTACCTATAAATGTTTGTATGTGAAAGAGGGAGGGAAATAGATAGAAATTCAACATGGTGAAGGAACATCAGTTTCTTAAAGAAAGAATAGAATGCAATGAACAAAGAAATAAATGGACACAAAACTAAAATCTCAACATATCCATGGAAGATTCTGCTAGGATACTTCCACTGTTTGGAGGATCCTTGCGCATTGAACATGTGCAGGGTAGAGATGGCATTGCGCTAGGAGGCTTTCTTCTCCCCCCCCTCAAATCTACAAAGAGCGGCTAAAAAAGTCAACAGGTATGAAATGAATGCAATCAGCAAACACTCAAGAAAGGGGACTATTGTTTATGAATGGCTATGGAATGCACATGGGTGCAAATCTGTGGTGTAGAGTAGACTGAGGTGTAAGCTAAAAGGTGGCATATACCCAATGCCTGGGGTTGCACCAATTCAGTCTGCTGGTGGAAGCTGGTATAATTATGTTTCTTAATACAAAAATACTTATCCTTACATAGAAAACTAGATGTCAAGGAGGAGTGTTTTTACCAAGGTCTTCCCCCTAACATTTACAGTGTTGATGCACTTTTTTCTTCTTTAGGAGAACCTTCAGATTCATGGGACTGCTATCCATAAAAACCTAATACAGTCCAATTTACTCACTGAAAACAATGTTTTACTATTACAAAGCATCAATTTGACATGATTGCAGGCAGGAGTTGGTATGTCCTTGGCTTCGAGCCCAATGTTCTGCCCTCATGATCTACCAGTCTGCAGTGACCTCGAGTTTAAAGTAATGAACTATTTGAAATACATCTAGCACACTTTGTGTCAATTTGTTGATGGGCATGTATTTTGTCTTTGGCTGTCTTCAATTAACATCTTTGTATATGCACATGTAGAGCTACTTTTTCTTAATAAAATGAGAGGTGGGAGCCTTCTGGTTGGATGGGAGCTTCATTGCTAGATGGAACTCAAATTCTTATAAGCAATCACTGTTTAAAAGATACCTTGGTCCATTACAAAGAAAAATCCCAGAGACCTGCTATGGGGATCAGATTCATAGACGAGCCAAATGTCTCTCCTTATCCTTGAAACAACATCAAGTGCCAGAAATAGGCAAGGAGCATAAATGAAATCAAATCCCTCCTACCAAAAAACCCAACCCAAATCTAACCATGTTCTTATTGAAGAAGGACATTCATTAATTACATCCGGTTGACTGCATTTTAAAAAATGTATCACGCAGTTGATTTCTACAGGAATGTAACACCATACCCAGAAGGGCCACCCTGACCGTGCAATTGGGTACCTTCAGTGAAGGATATGCTCCAATGGTAGATTCTCAAATCTGTTTCAGAAGTTCACATTGACCATGGAATTTAGTTCTCCCACATACTGACCAACTGGAGAAGAGACCATCTCCAATCATATGCATAGTATCTATTTGTCACCAATGAGTTATCAATGCCAGCCCTGGCCTAATAAGAGGTTTAATGGAAGGACACAAAGAAACGGTAAAAGTACAGGGGAGAGAGTAGGGGTACTTATCCCCTTTATCTTTCACAATGCAGTGATCCCTCACTTATCACGGGGGTCCCGTTCCAGGAAAAACCGCAATGTAGGGATGCTATACTGTATATGTACAGTATAGCTCCACCCACTCCTCTCTCCACCTCCTCTCTCTCTCTCTTCCTCTCCTCTTTCCCCCTCCCTCCCCCCCCCCCTCTTGCTGGAGCCACCCTTCCCCACTGGCATGGGGCTCTGACCCAGTCGCCCGAGGAAGAGTAACTGGGAAGAAGCCCCGGTGGACACTGCCTTGGCTGCCCTCTTCGGCCCCACCAGAAGCTGCCTTGGTGGCAGCCCTCTCCACCCCTAGAGAAAGAAGCCCCAACAGAAGCTACCTCGGTGGCCTTCTCCACGCCCCTCACTGATCTGTGGGGTTTATAGATCTGTGTATACAGTGTTCCCTCAGCACTTGCATTTTAATTTTTTTTTAATGAAAAACTGCTAAACAGCAAGTCTGTGGGATGTGAACCGCATAGTACCGAGGGAACACTGACCCTTTGTGATAATATACAGATGGCAAAAAAGGCAATGGATGGGCTAAAATGGAGGAAAGATGGCAACTGCTGGGTTCATCAAACTCTCTGCTCCTCCAACAACTTAAACACTGAGTTATAGAAATGTTTGGATCTCATGTTCATAGTCTCTGATGTTTAATACAGAAGCATTGGCAACAGGGTATGTGTTTTAAGCAAGCATAGAAATAGCATTAGTGGTCAAGCAGATAACTTACAGTTTTGTATATAAAAATGTGCTTCTCATTCGTACCTGTATCCATCTCATCTACATTGCTGAGGAGGTCTTCAGGTGTAGTTGGTATGCTGTAACATCCTAAGCCTAGGCCACTGTCTGTGCTCTGCTCCCTGGAATGGTATGGCCCACTATGAATTGAGACACGAAGAATCCTCAGTCATAGTTGTACTCATCAGACATAGGACCCCAGAATGATTTTTAGGAGAAGGATAGGACACCAAGCTTCCAGGTCTTGCCCTAAATAACCTACATGTACTCTGCCCCTTCACGCCTCTCTGTGCCAGGACTTATTTCACAACCCATGCAATCTTTCCCCTGATAGTAATATTCTTGATATTCAGTGATATTCTTGCTCACCCCCATCTGCCACCCTCCCTTTGTGACAAGAAAGTGGATTTGGTTGTTGTAGGTTTTTCAGGTTTCATGGCCATGTTCTAGAAGCATTCTCTTCTGACGTTTCACATGCATCTGTGGCAGGTATCCTCAGAGGTTGTGTCACAACCTCTGAGGATGCTTGCCACAGATGCAGGCAAAATGTCAGGAGATAATGCTTCTAGAACATGGCCATACAGCCTGAAAAACCTACAACTACCCAGTGATTCCAGCCATGAATGCCTTCAATAATACAAAGTGAATTAGGCTACTGGTAAATTTGGAACTCTTGGGGAGAAAAAGTGACAAGGCAAACACAGGCTCTGAGGAACATGTGAATTTGGATATTTTAGCAAAATATGTTTCCTCTCAGCATCAGATAAGGGTTTTTTTTGTTTTGATTTGATTTTTGTGCAAGATACAACTGCAATTTTGATGGAGACATACTGACAATGACATCCATGCTGTTGCACCACACTTCCATTGTTGCCATTTGCTCCCAAAGAAATGCTGTGACTGTTCAAATTTTCCAGGGGCGATAAAGTGGCACTTGTATTAGAACAACCCAAAATGCATAATGTGAGTGTGTGTTTTTCTAATTATGCCAAAATCTTCCTTAACTTGATCATAGGCTGAGTGACCTACACTCACATCAGCCTGGTCTCAAATCACAAAAGCCCTCAAGCCAGTTCTCCAGACTTATCTAAAATGCAAATACAGAAGAATATGATATGAACTGGTTGGGCAGAGATCGTATGTCTGTCTCTTACATCTTACAGGCAAAATTACTACAGCCAGATGTAATCCTTTCTGGGAATTAGGGGAACAGGATCCTATTTTTTTAATCTGAGAGAATACTTTTCTAGACCTTTCTAGATACTCCTGACCAACTGGAGGACTTAGAAATTTCTAGAGATAATGTATTTCATAGTGGGTAGAAGCAGAGGCAATGGCAAATACAGTAATCTGCTGATAAAACAAAGCCGCATATGCTTAACCCACAAATATGAAAGGACAATTGTATCCTTGTCTGTCCAGAATAGTCCAAAAACTAAATGCCTTTAATTAGAAATCACACAAAGATTAGGGCTTATGTGGTTCTCTAGAACAGTGCTTCTTAGGGTTGTTGTATGGCCATGTTCTAGAAGCATTCTCTCCTAAAATTCACCTGCATCTATGGCAGGCATCCATAGTGGTTCTTAACCTGTGGGACCCCAGATGCATTGGCCTTCAATTCCCAGAAATCCTAACAGAAGGTAAACTGGCTGGGATTTCTGGGATTTGTAGGCCAAAACACCTGGGGACCCACAAGTTGAGAACCACTGCTCTAGACGTTAGAAGACTGCAACACCCAACACCCCTAGCAAACACCAGAAATTGAAGTTAAACAACATCTGAAGGGCCATATAATCCCCACCTCTGCTATAAACACAGGGCATACAACCTGGTGCCTGGGCTGCAGTAATAATAAGAACCAGCAGTAATAAGAATAATAAGAATGGCCTGGGCTGCAGTAATAATAAGAACCAGCAGTATTATTGGAAGGAAGTATTCCAAAGACACATGATTGCCTACCCCTGCTCTAACAAATTATGAGAATTTCAAAAATGACCTAAACTACAGAATATAAAATTGCTGCTCAGCAATGATGTACTTGCCTGTTCAGGAAGGGATCCAACCCGTTATTTGTAACAGATCTCATGTCTTGTGTCATGTTAGGTGTGCTTACAGCTGTCTGAACTGGGGCCAGGTTCTCAGACTCCATGGGAAGTTGTCTGTATAAATCAGCTTCCTAAAGTAAAAAGATGAACACAAACTGTCAGAGCTGGGCCATGGGCAGCCAAGACCACAGGGATATCTACAGGCATGAGTCTCACCTAGGCCCTGGTTCTCACTCCTGTTTTCAGGAGAAAGAAGGAGACTGCCCTGTTTGCCTTTTTGCAGGGAAAGGAACCTTTCTGTGTATACCTTTAGATCTATGGTGAGCATTTTCTGGCTCTCCAGATGTTATTGGGCTGCAATTTCTAACATCACCATTGATAGGAACTGCAGTCCAAGGAAACTTGGAGGGCCACATTGGCTACCTGTGAAACAAGGACAGAGAGAGAGAGAGAGAGAGAGAGAGAGAGAGAGAGAGAGAGAGATAGACAGATAGACAGTAGGCATGGGCAATCCATGGTTCTAAATGTTTTTTAATACTTTCAAAACTAGGAGGCACTGGTGCTTTGTTTCTGCAGTATAGCTAAAGTTCTGGTGATGAAAATTTCAGAACTCAAATAAAACTTTCAAAATTTCATTATTATTTCGTTATTGGTGATTTTTATGACAGAACCTATTAGGAACTGCTATTTATAATGAATTTTTGAAAGTTTTGTTAGAGTTCTGTAATTTTCACCACCAGAACTTTAGCAACACTGTAGAAGCAACGCACCGGCGCCCTCTAGTCTTGTATGTACATTAGAACCATGGATTGCCCATGCCTAATAGACAGATATGATGTGCAGACATATGCAGTAAAATCCAGGTTTCAGCTGTCTGTGTCTGGATTCCCTTCTCCAATCTGCCATGCTCCATATGTATTAGACTACAATTTCTACCTGCTGTATGAATGAGATGTGTTAGCTGTGGATGATGAGATTTCTGGTCCACCCCATTGGTAGAGTAGGACAGAAGCCTCGGGCAGTTAACCACTTGAGTGGGAGAGTTATCTGATGTCAAGTGTGCGAGCCTGTTAATGCATGCAGATGTGCAGACACAAAACACCAGCGGTGCCTTGCTTCCCATCCAACACATCTTGCTGAAACATGTTTTTACTGCACTGTTCCATAGTGAGTACAATCAGATTCTTTGGAAAATTTAAGCTTTTACAGCTTGACATCCTTTTTGTAAGGAAAGGAAAACATTTCAGCACATAATGTAACACTATTTTGGAAACCAGTGTGAGATAGACAATGAATTCAATATGTTAAATGCACAATAAGAAAAGCTTAATGGACAAACAATGAGAGGGCCCATTGTGTATGTGTATGGTGCTTAATGATCAGAATGCACTGCAAATACAAGTGTTCATGTTTCAGTCCATAAAATCTTGGAGGGGCAATGTTTCCAATGAAATATAGCCAAAGAAATATTGGTTGCATCTAGCAAGAAGCCTGTTTCAGACACAGATCAGAAAGGGCAGAGATCCTGGTTCATCCTCACATATATATCACACACAAGCAACCTGAGACTGTCCCTGCCAAAGTATAACAGTTGGAAGATATGCTACCCTTGAAGTATGAAGGCATCTTTGGGGCCAGTTTAATGACAGGTTGCTGTGAGTTTTCCGGGCTGTATGGCCATGTTCCAGAAGCATTCTCTCCTGACGTTTCACCCACATCTATGGCATGCATCCTCAGAGGTTCAAGGGTCTTCCAACTGTTACAATTTGGCAGAAACAGTCCCAATTACTACACTGTTTTTCAGCTTTTAAAATGTCCCGGTTTCTTTCTCCTTTGGGGGTGAGAAGGGTGAGTTATAAATGCAGGAAATAAATAATAAATAAATTTACTCCTTTAACCTCAGCTTATTTTAATGGCTACACACTGAATTCAAACTCTAAAATTAATCTATGTTCAATTGACTCAGCAAAGGGGAGAAGAGAAAAAAAGAGCAGAATCTTTCCCTTCCCTGTACTCTCTCCCAGAAACAACTGGATGCAGCCTCTCTTGGATTTGTTAACTTTTAAATGAATGTTTTAATTTACTGTTAATGTTTAATTGTGATTTTATTGCTATTGTTTGTGTGGCATCTAATGACTGCCAGTTGTAAGCTGCCCTGAGTCCCCCTTCGGGAGTGAGAAGGATGGGATACAGAGTGTGCCCTCACTTATTGCTGGAGTTAGGTTCCAGGACCTCCCGCAATAAGTGAAAAACCACAATGTATGGATACTCTATTTATTTTAATATTTATACATTATTTTAGTAGTCATACACAATTTTAAGTCTTTATAAACTTCAAGGAGGCGCCACCGAAGCGGAAGGGCGGCGCCGAACCACCTCCCAGGCCGTGGATTGGAGGCCTAGACCAGCTTCCGGCCGAAGGGCCCCGGAACCGGCCTCCGTAGAGACCCACCAGAGAAGGACGATTGACACTGAGAACGGCGCGGGCCCCGAAGGTGTTTTCCTCTAGGACTTTCTGGAGCTCCTGCAATAAGCAGTCGAAGCTCCAAGGGCTCCACCGGCCCCCCGCGAGAGCCTTAAGGGACAACTTGCAGCCGGACCAGGGCCCTCGGCGTAGGCCCCCATGCGGGCACCCACGGCCTCTGGTCCCCATGGACGCTTGTGCACCGGCGCTTCCTCTGGGACACCCCCACCTGCCTCCGTTTGATGGCTGGATGGGACTCTAGGGGACCCCGGCGCCGACACCTCCCTCCCCTCCCTCCCCCTTCCCCAACCTCTTGTTCTTCCCTTGTCTATTTTATATGTTGTCCTACTGTATCTGTGGTTCTTGAGCGATGTAAGTCGCCCGGAGTTATTAATAAAGTGAAGGAAAGGAAGGAAAGGCCCTTCAAGCCTGGAGGGAGGGAGAGAGGACTGAGGAGGGAAAGCGCCTTGGAGAGCGGCAGCGGAAAAACCTCACAAAACAGCAAAAATACCATGCTATATATTTTAAATTAATATTTTTGTTAATCCATCAAACAGCAAGTCCGCAATAAGAGAACCGCGAAGTAACGAGGGAACACTGTAAATGTTCGAAATAAATAAATAAATCTCTTAGTTTGTGTGTTCTACCTCTTCAATAACTTTTGACATTTTGATCACACTTGCCTGTTCACATGCCCCCACTTTTATCTATAAATTTTTGGAAGGTATGGGGTGGGGGCTACAAAGAATGTCCAGCACTATTCATGTCCCAACCCAAAAATGTGCTTTCCAATACTCAGGAAACTAAGTCAGGAAGAATAACACAGCAGTGATAGTTTTGCAGATTTCATACATCCTGAGTATTTGGGAGAATTATTACCAGACAGGAATACATATGGGTTTTCATGCCAAATCAACTTTTTCCAGGTATCTACATAGGTTTATATCTAAAGTTAATGGTTTCCATTTAAACACTGGAGGAGAGGGGGGTCCTCATGTGAATTCACAGAAAATTATGGGGTTTTGTAGAAAACAGTTTCCACATACTCACATTTTTTGTGTGAGTAAGACTGTACGGCCCCCTGGTGGCAGCAGGTTAAACCACCGAGCTGCTGAACTTTCTGATCAAAAGGTCAGCAGTTCAAATCCAGGGAGCAGGGTGAACTCCCACTGTTAGGCTCAGCTTCTTCCAACCTAGCAGTTGGAAAACATGCAAATGTGAGTAGACCAATAGGTACCGCTTCTACGGCAAGGTAATGGCACTCCATGCAGTCATGCTGGCCGCATGACCTTGGTGGTGTCCATGGACAACACCGGCTCTTCTGCTTAGAAATGGAGGTGAGCACCACCTTCTAGAGTTGGGCACGACTAGACTTAATGTCAAGGGAAACCTTTATCTTTGCTAAGATTGTAGGCTTTAGACAAGAAACCAGAATTCTTTCCTCCCTCCCCTACAAAATATATCGCTATATGGAAACAGTGTTTTATGCAAAATAACTAACTCAATATTAATTCAAGAAAGCAAGAAAACAACTTGAACTCTTTTACAAGCAAGTGCAGAGAATGGCAGGGATATTCAGCTTTTTGAAGCCTCATGGTGACATCTAGTGGAGCAAAAGAATGGTGCGAGTCAGCATAATCTCAGGGAAAGCACAGAAGGGATTTCTATTCATGGTCATCACTTACTAAACAGATTGAATAGGCCACAGTTCATAGTACAATATTTGGAAACTATTCTGTTCATTTTGGATCGCAATCACACAGGAATTTCTCTTGTTGAAGTCCTGCTGCAATTTGCAGGTATGGCATAAAAGTTTATTATAATCTTGGGCATCTTTTCAATGGACAAATTAAAAGGGACATCTCTAAATTGATGATACATGCCACTTTATATTCACAGTAAATAGATTTGGTCACCTAGATATAACAAATCCATCTGTTTTGGGCAGTGCTCCACTTTGTGGAGGGCTGTGCTCTATTTGATAGTGTCCAATAAGTGAACTGCTGTCCAGTTCAGACAGGTCCAGTTTGAATCCGAAAACTATAGGAATAGAAACCAGAGCCCCCAACCCAAATTGTCATCAAAATTAGCATTAGATTAGACACAAAGTTTAATTGGTCATGTTCTCCTCTACCATGGTGTGCTGCATTCTATCTAAATTATTCATTTAGCTTTATTTCCAGGTGTCCATTTGTACTCTCTATTCACAGAATGTGGCGCAGCTGGCTAAGTGTCAGCTGCATAAGATCTCTCTGACCAGTAGGTCATGAGTTCGAGGCCTGTCTGGTTCGAGGTGGATTCTCGACCTTAAGTGTAGCCTGCTGCTGATCTTTGCAGCCCGAAAGACAGTTACATTTGTCAAGTAGGAGATAAAGGTACCACATTAAAGTGGGGGGGGGGGGGCAATTTTGACTGATTTATGAGGCCATTAAAAAGAACCCAGGTATCGCTGAGGAATGCGGAAGAAACAACAAAGGGACACTGAGAGATGAGGAGTGTGTCAGCTCCCCCTGGTGGCCAGAAAGTTTGCCTCTGTTTGTCTATATATGTGTGTAATATGTCAAAATGTATGTACTGTACTTTACTGTGATAAATGTCACATGTTTATGTGTCATACGTTGAACTGCAGGGATTGTCTGCAAGTATGTGTACTGTAATCCATTCTGAGTCCCCTTTGGGGTGAGAAGAGTGGAATATAAATAAAGAAATAAAATAATACATTATCTTTCTTGTTGATTCTTTTCTTTTATGTTCACAGTGCTGGCTGTCCAATTTTGAAATCTCAAGCAAATGTTTATAATGATTCCCAGATCATAAAACTTATTGGACCTTGATAGCAAACGTTGTTATTTTCAATGGGGTGAAGACAAAATACCGAAAAGAGAGTGTGGCTTGTACAGAAGGCCCTACGCAAATGAACGAATGAATAAGTGAAACAGTGGATAAGTGAAACTGCATTTATCAATTCCGTAGATTTGTGTGTTTTATGTACAGTAGAGTCTCACTTATCCAACATAAATGTGCCAGCAGAACATTGGTAAGTGAAAATGTTGGATAATAAGTAGGGATTAAGGAAAAGCCCATCAAACGTCAAATTATGTTATAATATTACAAATCAAGCACCAAAACATCATGTTTTACAACAAATAGACAGAAAAAGCAGTTCAATACACAGTAACGTTATGTAGTAATTACTGTATTTACGAATTTAGCATCAAAACAGATGAGGGTTCTTTCTTTCTCCCACCCTGGACATTATTCCAGAGGGGAGGCAGATGGGAGGTAGAACGTTGGATGAGCGAAGGTTGGATAAGCGAGACTCTACTGTATTTCCAAAAAGCAAATGTCTGCATAATCTGTGTGACGTTCTGTGTATATTACAAACTGCAAAGCAGTTCTTAACAGATATTTAGTAAGGTCAAAAGAGTTATTTTGCAGTAAGAGTTATATTTGCAGCAAGGAACCAAGTTTTCCATAATCATTTTAATGCAGTGTCTAACATCATTTTATAAAAGGGCTTGAAAACCCAGGCTGACAAAGGCTAAGGTCCTATATAGTTTTTGTGCATGTGTATCAGTTGTGTCATGTGTTGACCCTACAGTTGTGCAATCAAGTGAACAACAGGTTCCACAGCCTTGTGTTCACCTGTTATACAACAGCTGATTTGTCTTCCTCCCACCCAGTTAAAAGTGAGAGACAGAAAAGTGCATATGTCTGTGGAACAACTTGCCATACTGGTCCCACAGTTACACAACCACTGAGAAAGAACTACCATGTATGATTTTTATGGTAGACTAGTGTCTTGGTGGTATCCTAGCCTTTACACCAAAAAAATAACAAGTCACTAAAGTTGTACTTATTTTGTGGATCACATATTTGTCCACTGACTCATTTAAAAATATATTTCCTACAATTTTTCTGAACAAGAAAAATTAAAACAAGTTATCCAACTTGTGAAATGTTTGTTGTTGCTGTGTGGCTTCAAGTCATTTCCTTCTTATGGACTTCATCCAGACCATCAGCTGCTATGCTAACATCTTGGTGCTCCATCACCCGAGGGCGGGGAGGGGGGTGTCCAATGGCAGAGAGCCAATTTTGCCAAAATTGGTTTAGCTGGAGTTTGCCATTGCCTTTCCCTGAATGTGACTTTCTCGTGGTTTCCGTGGCTGAGCAGAGAGTTTAATCTTGGTCTTTAGAACCCTTGTCCAATGCTTAAACTACTCCACCACACTGCCTTGCTTTCTATAGGATCCCAAATGCTACGCTGATAGGTTATGGGGGGAAAGTATAGGAAGCCTGAATTTTAAAGCAGACAGGGCAAATGAAAAGTGTCCCTAGATCTAAAGCCTGTTCTCTTCACACTGTACTGCTGGTGGTTTGTTAACAGAGTGAGCGTAAAGGTTTCAGGTAGGTTACTGTTAGTTAGGGACCTCATCACATTAGAGAATGAATCCACTTTAAATCTGGTTGTTGCAGAATCCTAGTGTTTGTGGTTTAGGGAGGAGCCTTTAACAGCCACACTAAACTATAAATCCCAGAATTCTGCAGGAGGTAGAAACCAGATTTAAAGTGTATTCCTTCTCTAGTGTGATGAAGTAGTAGGATAGCTCAAAAGGCACAAGGCACAGAAAATTCAAGGACTTCCATTCTATCACCCTTCACCACACTGAGAATTGCCTTTGTTGCTGTGTTCATCTCACTATTGGATTGATGTCTACGGCACTACATGATACCAATCACAGATGTCATATAGAACAACGATGTCCCATTCAATGCTAAGGCAGATCAGTATTTTATTTTAGGCATGGCATGCTATACATGTAAAGCGATTTATGTTTTATTTTCAAATACTGTTTACCTAATGCAAAGGCAAATCAGTTCACTTTCCCTTTGGCCTGTGGCATTTGGCTCACTTACTGAAGTTTCGAGTAATTCCGATATGTCTTTGTAATTCAATGCCATGGGTTTATTTCCTTTTGCTCAGCTGAGCTAATCCAATCACTTGTCACCCTGGCAATCTAATGATACTGCTTCTGGAAGTGAAATGGGAATCAAGCCCAGTTTAGGATGCCAACAGGGTTCAATTGGCACCTTCAGAACTGTAAAATTCACTCCTCTTGTCTTTCAGTCTTTGGGGAAATCCATCCCTTTTTTCAGTTTTATGTGTACATACCTTATGGGTATCTATGAAAATGCTTAAAATTGGTGTTTCTGGCTATAAATGAGTCATCAAAGCAAATTAGAAGGCAAAGCTCCATGTGCTGATAGATGGTCACTTGCTTTAAAAAATGGATGGATGAATGGATCTGATAGGAGTTTGAAGCAAAAGTATCTCAAGAGCCATATGGTTAAAACTTAGTACAGCCTGCCTTCCCAAGATTGTGACAAAAGGAACATCACAACAATAAACTAGCTGTTTGAGCCCCCTTCTACACTACCATATAAAATCCAGATTATATGCTTTGAACTGGAAAATAAGGCAGTGTGGGCTCATATAATCCAGTTCACAACCAATAATATGGATTATCTGCTTTGATAATCTGGATTATATGGCAGAAGATATCGTAGAAGGGGCCTAACTCCATGTAAATAGACTTTTAAAACTGAAGCCTAAACCCAATGGCAAGAGTAAACTCCCTCAATCAACTGATAAATGGCAAATCAATACTTCTGTTAATGGCATTAATTCCTTAGCTAAAATGAGTGACAATTTGTTTGTGTGTGTTTGTTTATTTGTTTTGTGTGTGTGTCAGGAATGACTTGAGAAACTGCAAATTGGGTGGGTTCTTGTTTACCTTACATACTTTCTTGCTTCATTGTTTCTTTAGATTTTCAAATGTCCAATTGCCACCTCAACTGGGCTTCTTAGTGCAATGCCAAGGACATGCCAAACTAGAACATATCACGTCACTTCAGAGAGTGGAACCAGTTGTCTAGCAAAGGGAGTGGTTCCTACAAGACAATCATGACATGCTCGTTGACATTTACTTAAAAATCATCTAAACTTAAAACCTGCCATCTCCACTGGTGCTGCTGTGAACATAAAAGATATCGTAAAAAAGCAAAGGGAAAAAGAACTGGTGGAGACAAAAGGGAAGATGAAGGCAGCTGGGTGGCATTGCAACAGCATTAAAATGCCAAACATTGCAGAGGTACCAAGGCCTTCTTCTGCAGTCATTTCTATGAAAGCTGCCAAAATGTGTAAAGGCTTCAAAGGGTTGAAGCATGCTCAATTATTCCCTGCCACAGTGTCTGCAATGGACACATGGGCTCTTGACGTAACCTTCTTTTTAACTGCATGCCAAATGATTTTAGAAATCTCCCTTGCATTTCCTGGAAGCCTTCCTGGCAGAAATAGCTTGATACATCTGCACAGCTGCTCGGTTGCGCCTTTGGAATGTGGGAAGGCTCTCGTTTCAGGCTGCCCCTCACGGCAACTTCCGTCGTCGTATGTTTTCCTGCTCTGATGCCGGACAACAACTGAGCATTCATTCTGGCCTTCGCATTCCTTAAATTGCTGTATTCCATACAAAACAGTACAAAGCTTTGGCTTGATGTTTCCTCACAGAGTCAAGAGTTCAGCGCCTTTTATTTAAGCAACAATAAGAACAAATGTTTCTACTCATAGAAACAGGAGAACCTTTGACTGGGAATTGACCACAAGGGCCATCCACTCCAAATCCTGCCATACAGGACTATACTAAAGCACTCCTGAAAGGGGCCCATCCAATTTCATGGTTCCAAGGGTGACTCACTGGTAGCCAAAGAAGGGGAAATTATCCAGAATCCATTCCAAAGTTCATTTCTTATGAGTTAAAATACTACCAAGGGTGTCTGCAGATTAGTTCAATTTCTTTAAAGTTGAGTTAATCTGCTCCATTTAGCTAATCTGCTAAATGCAGCAGAAATATGTTATTGCTTAAGAGCAAAATGTGTATTTGTATTTATGTACCAGAATGCAAGCTTTATAAGCAGAATGTCCCAGAGTTCATCTATAGCAGTTCTATGCCTGAAACTCTCAACAGCACCTGCGAGTCCCTGTAGAAAATATCAAATCAGATGAACCATCAGACTCACTTATTTCAAGGTAGCTGCCTATGCTCCAAAATGCTCCAACTAATCCAGTGGTTCTCACCTTTTGGGTTCCCAGGTGTTTTGGCCTACAACTCCCAGAAATCCCAGCCAGTTTACCAGCTGTTAGGATTTCTGAGAGTTGAAGGCCAAAACATCTGGGGACCCACAGGTGGAGAACCGCTGATCTAATCTAAAAGGCCTTTGTTGTCCACTGAGGTTTGGTTCCAGATCCCCTTATGGATACTATAATTGGTGCATACTCAAGTCCTGTTGTATACATTGGCATAGTAAAATAGCGTGCCTTATATAAAAAGGTGAATAACTCAAACAATTTCTTAAAATCTACCAGATATTAATCTGGAAACGATGGGCAGATGGGACAGCTTCATTAACTGTGAATTCCCTCAAATGGAAACCTGGTTCCATCTCATAGCATCCTGAGATTTGCAGTTTAGGGAAGGGTCTTTAGAATTCCAAGCCAGAGAAGCTCTAATGCACATGTGTCAAAATCAAGGCTTGTGGGTCAAATCCAGACCGCTATGTCCTTTTATGTTGCTCACAAGGTGTTGGTGCCACCTCCTCTGCCAAGTGCTGGCCCTGAACTATGCAACAGTGGACTGAGACAGTTCTTGAACAGCATCTGCCCTTGAGCCAATCAGCATTGTGGATGTGGGTGAGAAGAGTGGGAAGACAGGGAGAGGTTGTCTTCACTTGAGGGACACAATGGAGGGTGAACAATGGCTCAGGGGCAGAAATTTGGGTTTGATGGCCGAGGGAAACAACAGTGTGCCAGGTCAGCAAGGAAAGGATGTGACAGGCTTACTGAGCTGCCAATCATGAGGAGACAGGGTAGTTGATATATAGAGACTGGAGAATGAGAAACAGAGGGCTCGTGAGAGACATGTTGTTTGAAGAAGAAAGGGAGGGAGGGAGGCAGCCCTCCCCCAGGACCAGGAGGGGAGAAAGATGAGAAAGAAGAGGAGAGGAGGCAATTGGGGGGAAGTCCATTGGGGATGATGGGTGCATGGAATGGCAGAAGAGGAATGAGGGGAGGAAAATGGTGCAAGGAGGGAAAGGTGTGGGTGTCTTTCTCTCTCTGAATGGCAAGGAAGCAATGGAGGACTCCCTGACTGAGGGAGAAGGAAAAGGAAGTTGACCCAGAGCTGTGGGAAGAACATCCTCCCTTGGAGTGAGTGCAGGAATGAGGCAGAAGAGGCTGGTGAGTCAAAGAGGGAAGAATAGAGATAACAATTATGATGACAACCACTTCTTATTAATATTGCCATAGCCATCCACTATTTTGTTGCTATTATTGTTGTTGTTATTATCCGAGACGCTCACTATTTAGTTATTACTGTTATTATCACAGCCACCCACTATGTTTATTGTTCTCATCATTTATTTTTGTAGTGCCATCACTGATCTAGCGTGGTCTGAGTGTTGAACTACAATACTGGGGACAGGCTTTGAATCCCTCTCAGGCATGATTACCCACTGGGGTTACTCTGGACAAGTCACACTCTCTCTACTTTAGAGAAAGATCAAGAGAACCCAATGAATTGACATAAGTCAGGAATGACTTGGAATGACACAGCATAACTGTACTAGCTGTATGGTGTCTCAGGTTATTTAGCAATATGTTGAGGAGTCGTTATATTTATACTGTCTTACAATTATAAACGTCCCTTAGAAGGCAACTAGAAAGCCGATGTGACCTTCAGTGACAATGAGTTTGACACCTCTGCTCTAATGCATCACCAGTCTACAAAGCAAAGAATTCCATGGGAAGTAGCCATAGGATTGAAGCACTATAATTGTATGTTGTGAAAGGGCTCCTGATTCATTAGTATCTTTGCTGTTCACATAGCTTGAAATAACAATCTTGCAATCACAAACATCCACAAAGAGAAATATCCACAATGTGCCCATTCACCAGAGCAAGGCGTAGTCTGCATGCTATGGTACCGCAATCTCATGAGCTGAAAAGCAAATGTTCAGGTGTTTATATCTCACCTTGACCAACCTTCTAAAAATGAAGGGTGGTGGCATTAAGAAAGGAGAAATCACACGAATTAACCAGACAACACTAAGGCACTGTGTTTTCATTTGCTGCCTAGACTGGGAAGCCATAGAGCCAGAAATTTCTGCTCAGAAAGCCAGATATCAGCAGCTGTCAGACTGAAAATCCAATACTAGCCAAGAGGGATCTGGTGAAAGCATTCCGCTTTCTTTCACCCAAACCATCTTCCCTTCCTTTCAGTTGTCTAACAGCCAGAACACATATTTGCTCAGCATTCTCCTCCCTTTAACAGGTTGTATTAAATAGGAAGTGGTGAGATAGAGGAAGAAGAAAAGTGTTTAGGGCAGTAAAGAAAGGATTTCATCAGAGATATCCATGAGGGAATTGCTGCAGATTCCCAACCATTCTCTTCAAGCTTTGGTACCACTCAAATTGCTGATAGGAAGTTCATAAAGGTTCTTGCTGATTAAAGGCTGCATGCCAAAGATCACAGCATCATTTCTTTTTTAAACTCCTTGAGGGGGTGATGGCAAAAGCTCTACTCTTGGCTAAAATTAGCAAGCACAACTGCAGTGCCAGAGAAGTCAAGAGGTACAAACAGCACCATCTTTCCAAACCAAGTTACTTTTTTCTTGCCATTATAGAGCTTTAGACCTCTCCACCACAGATGGAGGGAGCTGGGTGGACCAGAAAGATCTGACACAGAATTACTGGAAACAGACTTGTACAGGCAATAATTTGATCCTTTGCCTAATGATACCAAAGTGTAGGTCGCTGCTAACCTAAGGTAAAGGTAAAGGTTTTCCCGACATTAAGTCCAGTCATGTCCAACTCTGGGGGATGGTGGTCATCTCCATTTCTAAGCCGAAGAGCCAGCATTGTCCGTAGACACCTCCAAAGTAATGTGGCTGGCATGGAGTGCCATTACATGGAGCGGTACCTATTGATCTATTCACATTTGCAAGTTTTTGAACTGTTAAGTTGGCAGAAGCTGGGCCTAACAGCGGGAGCTCATGCTGCTCCCCAGATTTGAACCTGTGACCTTTCGGTTAGCAAGTTTAGCAGCTCTGCGGTTTAACCCACTACGCCACTGGGGGATAACTTAGAATAATTGAAGCATAGAGTTGGAAGAGACCCTATGCACCATCCAGTCCAACCCCCTGCCAAGAAGCAGGAAAAATTTACTCTTCATTAAACATAACAAGAAGGAAAATTTCCCACCTACCCCCAATGTAGTTAGATTTCGGATCTATGTAAACATCTGCACTGGACTGGAAAAGTAAAATACAGAAGACTACAGCAATTGCTTTATATTCATCTAATAGATTGTATTTTTCCCGTGGTAGGTGATGTGTCACAACAAACCTTTGTCATTGTCTTGATATGTAATACTTTAAGGATACACTAAATACTTACAGTTGTGTTCCAAAAAGACTGTTTTGACACTCTATAAATACATTTGCTCTGAACACAAATACATTGAAAAGCATTAACAAATAACTAAAGAATATCAAGTGATTTGATTGAATGGTCTTCATCATGTGTAGGCAATGAGAAGGCACTTGGGGGCCATATGTTATCCATAGGGCACACTTTCCCCCATCCTGCCTTAAATTAGCATGCATAATTAGTTATACCCAAAGTTGGTCCTGCTATTGGGCACAGCAAGATCTTATTTTAAGCAGCAGATCTGGGATGGCTTGAGTTGACAACAATTAGTTTCTTCATTTGCTTTTACTTAATTTGCAATTTGTTCTCCCTAATCATGGTTTAACAAGCCACAGTTCCTTAGATATAGGCATAACAGATATCTAGGGTTTTAAAAGCAGACACAAAAAGCTGCCTTCTTGTAAAGGAGGCATGTGAGCACCTGGGATCATTGTACCTCATTTTAAGTTGGGGAATAGCCTGACATGATGTTAAAATGTAGACAAATCAGGAGAACAGGCAAGAAATATCAAACGAGAATGAGCCCTGATTTTTCTTTTTTGAAGGGGGAGAATAAAACCAGATAAAGATGACATCTGCTTAGATCAGAACAGGAGAAAAACACTGAAATTGAAAATAACAATGAAATGTTACTAGAAATGATTATTCTCCCCCAATGCTTTTTGTTATAATCTCCACTTATATTACACACATTTTAGGTACATGTGGGCTGCAGTACCACAACAGTTAAAGCCATTAGCTATAGGAAAAGCTGCTGACAGGAGGGTTAATAGTTTGAAGCTGCGAGTCGGGTGAGCTCCTGACTGTCAGCCCTAGCTTCTGCCAATCTAGCAGTTCGAAAGCATGCAATGCAAGTAGATCATTGGGTGAAGGTAAAAGGGCACCCCATGCAGACATGCTGGCAAAAAGATTGAAGATGTCTATGGACAGCAGGCTCCTCGGCATGGAAAATAGAAAGAGAGCACCTCCCCGTGGCCAGAGTTGAGCATCACCTCCAGATGCCGGAGATGTAAAGGGGAAGGCCTTTACCTTATCTGTGTATTGTATGTCATTGTTTGTTGTGTAAAAGGCATTGAACGTTTGCCTTATATCTACTGTAATCCGCTCTGAGTCCCTTCAGGGAGATAAAGCGGAATAAAAATAAAGTGAATTATTATTATTATTATCATCATTATTATGTACAGCAAAGTGAAGGGACAAGAGACACATTCCTATTTTTAGAATATTACAGGCAAATAATGGCAGACTGAAGAATCTACCAGAGTTAATTTAAAATAATGTCGAACAATATAACAAAGAATCACTTTCAGCATTGGCCTTAAAATGAATGTCTATATCTCCAGCTAGTTATTAAAGAAATAGATGGGGGGATTTCAAAGCACCAGTTATTTTATGCTCTGCCAAGTTTAGCCACATCCTGGTGTATTTGAGTGGGAATTAATAGACCTCCAGAAACGATATGCCAACTGGTGTCATTGCACAAATAGAAAACATACTTCAGTCTGCTGCCAAGAAATGTGAGACAGGATTGCTAAATACAGTATAAACAAATGTTACCCTGGAATAGCAAGAGGGGTTAGGCACAAGCCTCAAAGGCAAAAGGGTGCTGTAGGCATGAGTTTCCAGCCTCCTTCCCCATGTTAGATTTCTTGCACCCTGATCTAAAATACATCCTTCTGAGTCCAATAAGACTTATTCCCAAGGAAATGAGTGTAGAATGACAGACTAATGCCACAATCTTATTTGCAACTGAGCTGGAGTGAATTGAATGGAATTTCAAAATATGAGATTTGTGTAGAATGGCATTGTAAGACTTCTTTATTTATGATGGAAAGGAAAAAGCATGATAAGGAAGCGGTGTGGGAGCGTGGGAGCGTGTATGTATAAGTAACTCAATTTACAGTGCAACTCAGGCATATCTATTCAGAAGTGGGACACAATGAAACATACTCCTAGCTAGTTTGTAAATAAATGATAGAGGTTACAGTGTTAAGGACACCTCCCAAAAAGAAGGATATAGTTCCCACACTGTTTTGCAATGTAACCAGTTAATTGCGTTTTCTGAGGAAGCTGGGTAATATATTGTACAAAACACAATGTCATCAATATGGTATACTCCCTAGTATATGAAAAACATCCTTTGCTATTTGTTTCACGTGCATGTTTCCTTAAAGTCACATAAAGGAAGCACCAAATCTTATTGGAACAATGTAGGTGTTAAAAATGATCAAAACACTAACTCGATTCATAAATAAAAGTCCAAAACTGCACAACACCATTGAACAATGAGAAAAAGATAAATTTGGAAGACCAAGGTAAAAGACATTAGAAACTACAAAATCACAGATGGGAATACTATTGTTTTGAGAGCATAGTTAGTGTCCACACTGGCGACAGATTTTGGGACTTGTAGTCTATTAAATATTTTTTCCAATTATAGCTTTATCAAACTCAGTGAAAAATGGCCTAAACTGCTGAAACAGACTCAAGAACAAGCCCTTGGGAGTATTTCCATCACCGAGAGGACCTTCATCTCATGATTATGTTGGAATAAGCCACAAGTAAAAGCAAAATAAATGTGGAGATTTTTTTCATTGTGTCAGAGGCAACGTGAGAACATACTACAAGTCACTTCTGATGTGAGAGAACTGTCCCATCTACAGAGATGTTGCCCAGGGTATGCCCAGATGTGTTACCATCCTGTTGGGAGGCTTCTCTCATGTTCCCGCAAGCTAGAGCTGACAGACGGGAGCTCATCCCATCTCACGGATTCAATATGGCAACCTTCAGGTCAGCAACCCAACCTTCCAGTCAGCAGTCCAACCGGCATAAGGGTTTAACCCACTGTGCCACCGTGGCTCTAATGCGTAGATTATTACTAGATATATTTTCCTGGTTCTATTTTCTCCATACTGGTGTTATCTAAATACAAGATTTCTCTCCTGATTCTCACATTCATCTCTAAAGGCTGGCCTTCCCAAGTAATAGGAGATCCTGTGCTCCAAGAACCATAGGATTTCCCAGTTGTAGTGTTAAGCTACCTATGATATTAAGGATCTGTGCCTTAAAATACTGTGATACCTGGCGCATTAGTTCCTCCTGACGCATACGAATCCTCTCTCTTTCCATCTGGATCCTTTGAAGTCTCAACTTCTGTTGCTGCTGCTGCTGGGAAGTCAATGCATTCGGCATGTTCAATAAGCCAGCTTGCGGGTTTGGAGTAGGATGGGTCTGCTGGGATATGGTTGTAGTAGGTGCCATTTGTGGCTGGTGCTGGTGATTCATTACTATGGAACAAATGGAGTTTATAAATTATTAAGAATAATTCATTCATTTAGCCATTCATCTGATGGGTTAGTAAGCCTATAACAATTGTTCTCAGGATGACTTCTGCAAAAACAAAACCCATAGATACATAGATTAAAATTTCACATACATTAATATAATAGAAGCAGAACATATGTAACTCTAGCATTTCAGAAATTAACTTATTTAAAGATCTCCTAAATTCCATCCTGCATTTTGCTAGTCCCTGAATTGAATAAAGAAAAAGCTTCAGGGATTCCTCAGAAAAGTTTCTCCTGGAACGTCCTCTGATGCTGATAACCCACTGTGGGGTGCGCCACACTGGTGGTCAGTGATAGTGAGCAATGCACTCTCTGATGACTGCCAAGCATGTGGGTGTGTTTATGTGCCTTCAGATTGTCTGTTGACTTGTGGCAACCACATATATTTCAGAGGATTTTCTTAGGCAAGGAATTCTCCGAGGAGTCCACAGCACCTGGTATTTGATGACAGTCTTCCATCCAAGTACTAGCCAGGGCTTCCTTTAGAGCAGTGGTTCTCAACCTGCGGGTCCCCAGATGTTTTGGCCTTCAACTCCCAGAAATCCTAACAGCTGGTAAACTGGCTGAGATTTCTGGGAGTTGTGGGCCAAAACACCTGGGGACCCACAGGTTGAGAACTGCTGCTTTAGAGGATAGAGGATTGAACCATCAACTTATTTAACAATGTCCGGAATGTTGTTATCCTAGGGGCATTGTAAGCATCATTCATAGTGAATCCCACAATCCCACTGAAAACAGGTCCAGTAATGGTGGTCCCTAATAGATATGTCAGAAAACGTCTTATACCCAAGCTAGTGCAAGATTAATAAATCAAAAAGAGGCAGGGCAAGCATGGAAGTCAAACTGGGGAAAAAATAGAGTAGGCGGTGCAACTTTGGTCTTAGAGATTTGAAAAAAGAATGAGAGAGCCAATATGGTTGCTATACAATAAGCTCTAGGTATCTGCCACACTTAGGTTCCAGGCCTCCCTGTGGATGCTATAATCCATGAATATTCAACTCCCATTAAGAGCAATGGCACAGTAAAATGGTGTCCTCTATATAAAATGGCAAAATCAAGGTTTGCTTTTTTGAATTGTAACCCCCCCCCCCCCAAACATTTTCTAGCCGGTGCTAATTGAATATATGGATGCAAAATCCATGGACATGGAAGGCCGACTGTAGTGAAAACAGTAGTTGTGGAGAAGAATGATAAGCAAAACCTTCCAAAATTCCCCGTTTCACAACCATTAGAGATACAGAAGTCCTCTACATATTTTTTTTTTAAAATCTGGTAAGCCTTACCTTTATACTGATAGATCATGAGGTATGTCATTACTGTGGCCCCATGTACACTGACCATTTAATGCAGTTTCAAACCGGTATTTAAGAAAGTGGTTTTGCTGTGCAAATGATTATATAGCAGGCATGGGCAAACTTTTTTTCCTTGGGGCCACATTGTGGGCCCAGCTGGGACAGTTGATCCAGGAGGTAGGGGAGCGGGCACATGCTGGGTAGGGAGGGCCTGGGAAAGGACGGGGCCAGGAAGGTGCAAGGCAGGGCCCAGGTCATCCGTAGGTTGTCCTCCCATCATAAAGATGGGCTGTTCGTCCCATCCTTATGCTGGGAGGAAGGAGGGATACGTGGTGACTGCCCTGATCCTCTTTCCCATCCTCCTTCCCCAATCCTTGGGCTGTCCTCTTGCCATTATGCTGGGAGGAGGGTTAGGCAGACGGCAGCTGAGTGTTCTCCGAAGGGCTCTCAGCTGCTGCATGCCTTCCTCAAGCCATCCTCCCGGCATAAGGATGGGGTTGCTCACACCATCCTTATGCCAAGAGGAGGGTGAGACACATGGTGACTGAGAGACCCCAGAGGGCTCCCAGCTGTGACATGCCTTCCTCCCCCATCTTTTTGGCATAAGGATGTGGTGGGCCACCGTGTCCTTATGCCAAGAGGACAGGGAAAATTAGGAGGGCCTGAGGTAAGCGCCCAGGGGGCCACATCTGGCCCCAGACCTTAGTTTGCCCATGCCTGTTACATAGGAAATCCTTGAACCAGTTTAAGGCCATTGGATAGTGCTCACACGAACCATGGAGCACTGAGGTGCGTAAAGGGCTTTCTTCTATGGGAGCTTGCTGTCTAACTGCTGCAGTTTAAATCTAGCTTCAAACTGCATTAAATGGTCAGGGTAGATGGGGGTGGCGATAAATGAAATTGGATAGCTTTTCAGCCCTTTTATTTAAACATATATAGTTCACATATTAAAGTAGGTAAAATAATAATAGAATTAGAACAAGGGAGTTAATCTGAATCTACTGCACATTCATAAGTAAATTTTTCAAAGGAAAGGGGAATGAAAGCTCTGAAGTTGGGGTCTTGCCAATTTTCCCCTGAACAATCTGCATATACCATTTGAACAGAGCGTCTTTCTCCCACCATTCCCTTCCCAGTGGAAATCTTGCAGTCTGTGATTATATTACGTGAATTACAGATTGTTGAAATGGTGTATTTTATAAACGGCCGATGTGTTATACCAATTATTTTTCAGCCATGTCAGCTTTTCTGCTTTTTGCCTCCATTTCCAAAGTCTCCAAAGACATTTGTTGCACCAGCTGTAGATTTGCCTCCTTACATCTATCAAAGATCCAACAATGGGTTTAGAATTCAGTTTAAGCCTTAAAAAATTAAGTAAGAGGAACTATGCACCATAATCCCAGCACAGATGAGGAGAACATTTTATTAAAGCTTGATGGCCTCCTCAAGTTGAAAACACAATTAGCCAATAGGTAGATTTTTTCAACCTGGGGGTCGGGACTCCTGTGGGGGTCACAAGGGGGGGGGGCAGGGGGTCGCCAAAGACCATCACGATTAATAACAGTAGCACATCAACAAAATTACAGTTATGAAATAGCAAAAAAATAATTTTATGATTGGGGGTCACCACAACATGAGGAACTGTATTACGGGGTCACAACATTAGGAAGGTTGAGAACCAATGCAATAGGGAATGAAGTTAAATTGCAACTTGGGCCCTGTAATAATATGTAGAAATATATTTCTCTATGTGGCTATTGTCCTTTTTTTTTAAACAATAATCATGTGACAATAATCTCACATGATTATTGTCCTAAGCATGTGAGATTTGTTGGGGACAATCAAAATCAACATTCTGAACAGAAGGCTATTGGTCTAGTCCCTTTCGTCTCTGGAATAAAACAACCAATTTGTGGTTAAACTTGAATCTGGTCTGAGAGGCAGTGAAATCTGTACTTCCCTAAATGGCATGAGAATTCCTTTAAGAATTCCCTTAGAAGGAAAAAAAAGCTGAGTAGAGGAACAAAGTTCAAAGCTGTGCTCAAACTGGTACTGATACATAAATTCTTTGAAAACCTAGTATTTAAGTATGCAGAGCCTGGAAAAGTTCCTTTTTTTGCCAGACTTTCAAAATAGCATTAAGGTACCACTTAAATTTATGAGATGCAGGGTTGACTATCAGGAACTACAGGTTGAAAATCTCTTATCCAGAAATCTGAAATGCTCCAAAATACAAAGTTGTTCTCGTGGGTGAATGAGATAATGACACATTTGTTTTCTGCTGGTTCAATAATAATAATAATAACAATCATCATCATCATTTAAGATCATCCGGAGAGGCCCTGGTCTCGGTCCCGCCTTCTTCGCAGGCGCGATTGGCGGGGACGAGATACAGGGCCATTTCAGTGGTGGCTCCTCAACTTTGGAACGCCCTTCCCTAGTGACATCAGATTGGCCCCCTCCCCCCTGACATTTCGCAAGAAAGACCTGGCTGTTTGAGCAGGCATTTGCTGATGAAATATAACGGTTTAATTAGGTCTATGGAATGACGACGATGTGACGGAAAATGATTTCAACGTGATGCTGAGACTGCATTTGTATATTTTAATTGCTAATTGTTATGTTATATGGTTATTGTTTGGTTTTGTTTTGCTTGTGTTTTTGATTGAAGGGCAGAGACTGCCTTGTGTAAACCACCTCGAGTCGCCTTTGGGCTGAGAGGGGCGGTATAGAAAACTGATAAATAAATAAATAAAAATAAATAATCTTTATTTTTGTACCTCGCCTCCATCTCCCTTGGAGGGACTCGGGGCAGCTTACATGGGGACATACCCAGTCAACATAGTTAAAATAACACACTAAAATACATAAACAACAGCAACATTATAACAAAACAGAATAAAACATCAACAATATAACAAAATATAAGATCAAACTATTGAACCAACAACCAATTAACCTAAGAAGCAATTCTGGGCACAGGTGGGCAGACTGGTGCAAATCCATTTTTGAGGACAGGGCTAATGGATAAAGTGCATAAAGCAAATGGCAAAATTAGGGATAGAGGGCAATGTAGAATGGAGCATTATATCTTAGAATAAAGAACAGTAGTAAAGTGCAGGGATGAGATTTTGGGTCCTAGCTGGGGCCAAGTTATCAGGGAATTGGTGAGTCAAAAGCACAGTGGAACATCCATGTTTTTATATCTTTACAGAAGGTGGACAGGGTGGATGCTAGCCTAATCTCCCTGGGGAGGGACTTCCAGAGCCAGGGGGCCACCACTGAGAAGGCCCTCTCTCTCATCCCCACCAACCGTGTATACAACATTTATTTCATGGACAAAAGTAGAATGTTTTTTCATGATTCATAACAATGTGATTAAGAAATAGATGTGTGATGTGCTCCAGAGGCCATTTTATATAAAGAGAAATAGATGACGCAAATGGAGGACACAAATCAACACAGGTGCTAACTGTTTATGACACAGAGCACTACAGTTTAAAAAAAATCAGTATCAGCAGAGTCTAAGTACAGTTGTGGATTTAAAAACATCCATCCCATGTCTAGTTCACTGCAAACTGGCCATCATCAAGTATCAAGCAGAGCAGTCTGATGAAAAACATATGTCTGCAGAGGTAGGAAAGAAACGTAGTCACATTATACTTCTGACTTAGTCACGACATTGTGAAAAGGGAGTGGGACTGCCCCCCCCCCCCGACTTTTGCTCCTGCCAACAAAGAACTGCCTGTTTCACTTGCTTCCCAGAAACAGCATTAGTCTTCCAACAAGGTCAGCAAAAATATTGCTTTTTAGTTCAGAGTGCACTGTGGTCCAAAAGGCTGCAAAGTATTAAACAAAAATGCTACATGCCCTAAATGCACAGACAACCTTCTATTCCAGCATAGGAAACAGAGAACAACTATGGAGAAACATTCATTCATTAGGATCCAAAATAGCAACATTTCCCTTCCTTGTTAATTTAGACTTAGGGGAGTATATACAATGAAATAGCACAAACTCTGCATGTGTAGGTGCAGTGCCATTCATTTCATAGAATCATAGATTCATAGAGTTGGAAGAAACCACAAGGGCCAACTCCCTATCATGCAGGAAAAGCACAATGAAAGCACTCCTGACAAATGGCCATCCAGTCTCCACAGAAGGAGACTCTGCTACACTCTGAAGCAGCATATTCCACTGCCAAACAGCTCTTATCATCAAGAAGTTCTTCCTAATATTTCGGTGGAATCACTTTTCCTGAAGTTTGAATCCATTGCTCTGTTTCCTAGTCTCCAGGGTAGCAGAAAACAATTTTGTCCCCTCCTCAGTTTGACAACTTTTTCAATATTTACACATGGCTATCATGTCCTCTCTCAGCCTTCTTTTTTCCAAGCTAAATGTGCATAGCTCCCTAAGATACTTCTCATAGGGCTTGACTTTGCCAAAGATTGGTCTAAGTTAGTCAGCATAGTCTAACAATGTCAAGTTATTAAAGGTAACTATAATGTTTAAGAACATAAGAACATAAGAAGAGCCATGCTGAATCGGGCCTCATCCCATCTAGTCCAGCATTCTGTGTCACACAGTGGCCCACTAGTTGTACACAGGGATCTCTAGCAGAAAGGAGGGCAAAACCCTCACCTGCTCCCAACCCCCCACAACCAGTATCCGGGGAAAATCCTGCCTGCCTCCATCAACACAGAGGTGGCACTTGGATATCCATTTCAGTAACTACTGATCTTTACTCAGACATAAATCCTAGTATGTCCAAAGAAGACCTCTCCCCCCCCCTCTCTCTCTGTCTCATGTTTTTACTCAGGAGGTCACACAATACAATAGTAGCTCTTGAGCTTTCTAAAAGAGAATTTTAAGTACCTCATTAAACTACAAATCACAAGTGTCATTGGGATGAAGATATAGCAGTTATAGAGTGAGGCCAACCTACTACAACTGTGTAGATACTCATTCAATGGAGATTTAAAGCCAGGATGTTCCTTCACTTTCAAGGCTATGTCTGTTCACTCTGTCACATTGGATCTCATAAGCTTATTGCCACTTCTGCAGGAAGCAGGAATGTCTAGGCGATAACACAAAATCTTTTAAGTTAGGTATTTTATCAATTGAGTAAGGGAAAAAGCATTTGTACAAAATGGGCAGAAATGATTTAAGCTGTCTTGTAAATTAAACTTTCTTTACCAGGAAACAACCTCTAATTCTATTAGTCATCCCTATCACATCTGGCACCTGTCAGTTCCTTTCAGGATATCAAGTGATCGAGCACAGCTTGAAACAGGAAGAGGTTTCACAGCACAGGTGGAGCACAGATATAGCCAAGCTGGAATAAGGGATAAGATGTTCCTTCTCAAAATTGCAACAAACACCCATTTCACCAAAGACAACTCAATTCTCCCTTATCTCTGAAGGTTCCATGTAACTAATGCATGTCAATCTAAACATCTTCACCTCTAAAGTTTCTATCCCATTTATCATGGCAGGATATGGAAAGTATGGGTTGGCTATTTAATGTTGCTATACAGTATTACACTATGTTTTATTTGTAAAACTTCCTGATAAATTTAAGGAAGGAAAAGATGGGGGAATGCAGGTATGGATGGAAAGCAGACAGTTTTTCAGAAGCTAGCCATAACCTCCTGCCTCAAGGTGGATACTTTCCAACCACATCTGTAGCACTAGTTTCTCTTTGACCTATCCTTTCTGTCCACTCCAATGGAAAAAAATAACAGACATTAAAAGTTCTGAAAAGAAAAGTTAGTGATGTAAGTTTAAGTGTATCAGAATGTCAAAGAATAATTTTTAATATAATTTTTATTTCATAATTTTCCATATATACATAAAATAAAACCAATCTATCTAAGACATTTGGGGAGGATATATTTGGGATAGTTAAGGAACTGAACATGGATATTGGTATTGATAAGATAGTTTAGGAAAATTGGAAAAAGGATGGGGGTCTGTGACTTCTAAATCATCTTTTCAGCGTCTATAGTCTAACCTCTATATTTTCTTTGTTCTATCTATAACGACTTCTCCATCATGTCTTTTCTGTCTCACAGTTTTAAGTTTGTATTCAAGCGGAAAACCTTTATTGGATTGATTTCAACGTTTCTTATAGTTTTCCTTAAATTCTTCATAAAGTTTCCAATCCGTGTTTTTTATGGATATTCCAGAAGATATTTTCAAGGCAAAAGTTAATTTGTCCATTTCTTTTATATCATCTATATTATCCAGCCATTCTTCTATTGTTGCCAATTCTTTTAATTTCCATTTTTTCACTTGTACCATCCTTGCTGCTGTAGTTAGGTATGTGAATAAAATATCATGGTTTTGATCCAAAACCAACTCTTCATCTGTTATTCCCAGTAAAAAATATTCTGGTTTCATACTGATTTTTATTTTTAATATTTTTTCACATACTTCATGTATTTTTCTCCAAAAGAGATTCACTTTTGGGCAAGTTCACCATGTATGGTAAAATGTTCCAACTTCTTTTTCACATTGCCAACATTTATTACTTGCTGTTTTGTACATTAATCCCAATTTATGTGGTGTTATGTACCATCTGTAGAACATTTTATACCAATTCTCTTTGATGTCTGTGGCATATATATATTTTATTTTTCTCTTCAAGGAATAATTTTAATTTGAATACCTTAATGTGAGGAAAACCGTAAAATATACCTAAATTACCCCTGTCTGAACACGATTATATAGACAGAATCACCAATTTACATATTTTAGGATTAATCAGGATTGGATTATTTCAAAATATGCACATTTCAATTCAAACACATGTACATTGGGGGTAGACTTGTGTGCAGACTTAGTTTACTCCATTTCTTTCAGTACTTCAGCTCATAATGGTAAGTGCCCTCCTGGTACGAAATACCCACCCAACACGAAAGCAAGCGGGAGCCTATCTCAGCTCCTCCTCCCTTATTTGGCATCACAGTTGATTTTTTAAATTTTCCTTTATTTTCCTGGTTCTTTTTATTTATTTAGTGGTACTGAATCGGAGGTGTGGACCTGAGGGACGGTGGGTAGGATGAACATGCACATTTGGGGGTATTCACCCTTTTTGCTTCTTTTCCTCCATCCCTTTCTCTCTTTCAGGAAATACATCTAAAAGGTTATTATTAATAATAGCAATCCCAGCAAACAAAGTGAGAAGCCTACCTCTCCTCTAGAATAGAAACTAGAAACAGCTTTAAGGATGTAAAATCCCAAGGAGAAAGGAGATTGCAGGCAAGTGAGGGGATTTTTAAGGTAGTCTGGGAAGGATTGCTCAACTGGACTCCAGGTAATCACTCTTCCTTCCCAGGGAAAGGGGGAGCCTCGTAACATAAAAGCAGAATCAGAAATCAGTCCAGAGAATCAATACTTTATAAACATTTTTTTTGAACAACAACACAACTCAGAATCATTCAAATTTCCCATATTGGAAGTGGTGATACAACCTAAGCATATGGATCACAACATCAAACTTCTACAAAGAGAACATAGAACACTACTTGGGAGAGAAATATTAAGTGACTATCACAGAAATGTATAATTGTGAGTATTCATACTTGATTGAAATGTATTTATATGAAAATGGTATATGCTCCAGCTAATGTATTATAATATTCCTAAACATAGTTGCCTGAGGAAGACTAAAAATGTCTAAACCGGTTGTGTGCTCTACAGACTCTTCAGTTCAACTGACTGACGTCACAAGCGGCAAATTTTTGTTTAGTTTGTTACTCATTCTGAAGTATGGAGCATCAACATTATACTTGTAAATTTGTACTTGTTTACCCAATATAAGTTTTTATTTCATACTTGTTTATTGATTATTGACCTGTACATACTTTATGAGCCTCATAAGTTCCCCATTGCCGCCAATGGGCGAAAAAAAGCTGTTTGTTTCAGATGCTGAATAAAAATACCCATTTGGCAGTGCACCCATTTTCAGGAAGTGCTGGAACATGGATATTGGGGCCGGGGGGGCTTCTAGTAACCGGGAAGCAGAAATGGATAGCAAGTCACCCAAAATGCACAAGCCTAATTGGGGGAAAGAAAGCAATTTGCATTTCTGTGTGTTCACAGTAATTTTTGTGTCTAATGAAGTATTTACAAAACACTTGCAAATCACACTTTTCTACTGAATATCCTTACTGGGAAGATGTAAAAATGGATAGACATATCAATGGTCAGGCCACCTAATTCTATACTGAGGTGAAGCAACTTCTCATATGGCAGTTTTCATCAAAACACTGTGAAGCATTTTTTCAGAAAGATCTTGCAGTTGGCACTATCATATTGTAATTACTGGTAATGTGTGGGAAGCTCCACCCAAACTGTGCCTCTTTTCTGTGTAGGCCTCTCTGTGTGTATACATATTACACATAATATCTGCCACTGATAATAGCATCAGTGACAGTTGGTGGCTTCCAGTGAATCTGCCCTAGCATTTGATCTGAACATTAACAGGACTATCTAAGGTGCCAAACAGGACTATCCAAGGTACCAAAAATTCTTAGACCTTGGTTATGTTCTTTAAAGTTTGGACTGAAACCCAGGGTGCATTTAGAATTAGTACAGTTGGGCACCACTTTAACTGTCATGGCTCAAAGTTATGGAATTATGGAAGTTGTTATTTTATAAGGTCATTAGACTTCTCTACCAAAGAATGCCTCACCAAACAGCAACTGCCATGATTTCATACAAGTGAACAATTAAAATGGTGTAAAACTGTACAAACCCCCCTCCCGTGTGAAGAGGGTTTCACTTGCTCAGTGACATAATATATAAGAATTATGACTATTGTGCCCCATGAAGACCCCCACTGTTTAACCTCTAGTTAAACCTTTAGTTAAACCCTTTTTCGTTAGAGGGATTAATATTTTGTGTATAAGTTCTAGGGGGTCAGTCTAGACAGCCTCTTTGCATTTGAAGCCTCCGTCATCCTGCCCTTTTAAGAACCCCCTCAAAGGAGGAGCCTCTGAAAATGCACTTCTGGTTCTTGGAAGAGTCAGCCTTTTCATAACTGGAAAGTGAAGAGAGAGGAAGGCCAGTTGGAGCTGTATGAGCTGTATTCAAGTCCTGTCAGAACTGTATTCAAATCCAGTCAGAATTAAATATTGAGAACACCTTAGAGACAGTTGAACACCATACAAGAAAGAGACAATAAAAAGAAATAAAGATTCAAGAGCCTCAGTTTGGCCAGAACTGTGCCTAGTTCTCAAACACTTTACCTCTCCTCATAAAAACTTTGTAGTGAAACCCAAGAGGAGAGAAAATCAAAAAAATTCTTGTCAGTTAATTAATTCATGTTTGATTCAATTATATAGTTTCCGATCTGTTCCCTGCGTGGCCAGTTCATCTTCCAAGTAGTTAAGAGAGTGTAGGGGCAGAACAATGACTGTTTTATATATATGTCCAATGAAGACAGCTCTAGTAGATAAAAGGACACATTGCAAATGAATTTATTGTATTTGAAAGTCCCACAAATCCTTTCTTAAGAGGCACTCTTCCCCTCCCCACAACCAGCTACATTACAAGTAGTTGCCCTGCTGCTATTTGCATATGTGAACTAGCCCTAAACAGCCAGCATTTTATCAACAAAATAGTGCTAACAGGATTAGCTTAATACTGCTGACGTAGACCAAAGGAGAAAATGTTTTGAGGTGGGAAAAAACTGTCTGGAGTGTCAGAGAACGGGTGCAGCAATGCTGAGTGTTTGTAGGCAGGGCTCCTGGCCCAACAGCATACTTCTCCTTGACTTTTCCAGCGGGGCACCCAGCTCCAGCATCAGACAAACTTTTCCACTTGCCACCTATCAATCACATCACAGCAACGACTGTCGAGGCCTAGAAGGTGCCTAGCAGGCCAACAGTGTCTTTTGCCAAGTCTGGAGGTCACATAGGAATTCCTTTCTGGCTGAGAGCGGGTGGGAGGGTGGCGCATGCTGAATTGCCAACTGGAAGGAAAAGCAAAGCTGCATCAATGGGAACATTTTGGTGCCAGCGAGACCTCTGGGAAAAGAACACAAGAGGTACAAGTGGAACCCAAAATATTGGAGCCTTATCCTCCTTTGTCTCTGGCCACCTGACCAAGGTTATTCTTAGCAATTCCAGGACTGGGCCTTTAGGAAAATCAAAGAAGAGGGACATTCCAATGGGGGCAAATTCTCCTGGCTTTGCAGCATTGCAACTGCAGGGGGAGATGGGGATGCAGTGCCGATTAAATTCCCTCATCTATGCAAGGCTCCAAAAGGTATGGTGCCCCAAAGTCTAGACCCTGGTGTTGCTCTGAGATTACAAAGCTGTGTCTAAAACAAAGGAATTCCACTTTGTTTTTGCCACATGCCTTTCCTGGCCATCTCATAGCTGTTATATAGTAAGGCTGCCAATTCTTACACTGACATTTAGAGCTATGCCTTTAACAGTAACAGAGCGACTGTAGGATCCTGTAGTTGGGTAATGTAATGATGCGGAATGGAATTGACACCAGCCCAATATAAAGGGAAGAGCAAGGAGGGAAGGAAAGCTGCCAGCCTGAGAGCTCTTTTGCCCTCGAGATATCTATCAACAATTGCCCTCTGGGAAGAATGCCATGAAAAAGAGAGACAGAAGACCACCAAGGAGCTACTCCAATTCCTATGTGGAAAAAAATTCCTGACTTGAATTCAGTGGTGACTGGACATTGCCTTGTAAGTGGGAGCGGGACAGTAAAACTGCTCTGAGTTTAAGGGTGAATTTACATAGTAGAATTTAATGCAGTTAGACACCATTTAAACTGTCATGGCTCAATTCTATGGAATCATGGGAAGTGTAGTGTTGCAAGGATTTTAGCCTTTACTGCCAATAAGTGCAGGAAATGTTAAATCCTCATAATTCCACAACATCATGCTATGGCAGTTAAAGTGATGTCCAACTGCATTAATTCTACATTATAAATGCATCCTTAGTGTAGATAAACACTTAGAGAAATTCAAGATGACAGGATCTGAGCCATATGTATCCTTGAGCACAATTTTCTGGGAAGAGCAGGGGCTTAGAAACATTTAGTTTCTTAATTTGAAGCTAGTACAGATCCACTCAATGGAACTGCTCCTTCACATCTGCCTCTGGTTGGTGACTTTAAGGTTTGGAGGAGAAGATGGGAAAAGGAGAATAAAATGATTCCATAAACATGTCCCATGATCTGTCTTTGTAAAGAGATACCTTAGAAGTGGGAATCATGTCGTTCTGCAGCTCTCTGCATTCTTTGATGTTTGCTGTGCTGGCTAAAGGCTGTTAGGACTTGCAGTCCAACAACAACTGGAACACTGAATGATTCTCATTTTGGGGTGAAATTCAGTTGTTAGTCCCAGTTAGAGTAGAATCACGAATCAATAAAATGTATGTAAATGTTGGCTTTCCAGGTTTCCATTGATTCAGTCAGTTCTGTTTCAAATTAACAATTGGATTTAGCACCATGCATTTCTGACAACTTGTCTATAATAGCTCTCATTTACAAATAAAGCAGACGTGCAGAGACTTCCACCTTCTATTCTAGCTGGGAATACCAACTTGATTTCTTAAACTTGACACTTTGGGGAATCAAATCTTCACCGGGAGCACTGGAGATATAAATACAAACTTAATACAAAAGGTATACACACTTTGAAAACACAACAAGTAAAAACCGAACCACCAATTTAATTTGCAAAGTTTCTACTAAGATATAAAAATATTAATCTCCTTCTAATTTCTTTGTAACAATAAAAAACAATCAAAATCCGGAAAAGATTGAGGATAAGGCAATTCCAGGATCCAAATTGAATGTACATTCCCATATGTAAGCCGCCTCGAGTTATCATCATCATGATTAGACTTTGGAAACATTCTTGACCTATTGACTACAGCTCTATACACTGAATTAAGATCACCAATGCTCAGTTTTTAAAAGCCCAAGTTTTAAAAAGGCCTACAGATTCTTATCTCATAAGTATATGCCATGAATCTCAGCTGCCAAAACAACAAATGTAGCCTTAGAAAAAGGTGAATTTAAACTAATGTTCATAAAAAGGAAAAGCAGGCCACATAGGGAGTGTCAAATTTTTCATCTCATCATAAGAAGCATTAGAACACACACACACACACATTTTTTCTAAGTGGAAGTGCAGGCCAGGACACAGAACTGGAAAAAAATTTAGCCTCCACCTTGTCTGTGGCACATCTTCAAAAGAATTTGTTAATTCCAATGGTGCTGAAAAATCCAATAGACAGAGGTGTAGCCTGTTTTGGCAAAAAGGTTCTGAACTGACACTTGCCAGAAGGGTGGTTTTGACTTCTTATCCAATTTCCATTCCTCTTGTGTTGTCTGGCGGGATGCTGGCATAAGAACCCTGGCTTCGGAGCTCAAGTACGGTTCCAAAAATTTGCTTGCTTAAATGCCTGATATGAACTTGAGTAAACAGAGTTTACAACACTGGGATGCAGCTGACATATAAGGAGCATGTCCCTTCCTATTTGGCTCCAAAACTGACAGTGATTGACACAGGACTGAATCCCTAACATCCCTGCTTGCCATTTAGAAGACAAAAAGCACATGTTTTGCAAGATGCAACCCCTGACATCTCCAAATCTGCACCTGCAGATTTTGTGCCCTATTCATCTCTCAATGTTTTGACCATAGATTATACAGTAACATCCAAAACCCCCAAGCTTCCCAGAGAGAACTGGCAATTTGAGAACACTGTCATCTTAGCCTGTTTTATGCTTTCAAGTCACTTCTAGTTCTAAGAGAAGGAAGCCCACCAGACCTAATTGAGACTTGTGGTGGGGCAAAGATGGAACCAAATGCCTAGGTGGACCTCTAAGGTGGTGATTTGTTAACTGTCCAACTGGAGGCAGGCTATGAAAGCATGTTCATGAGGCTACTACAAAATTCTGTGTACACTGCTGTGTCATAACTGGTATTCAGCAAGTGCTAACAAAGAATTATTTTCAGATTTAAATATGTTAGTCACCCTAATCCTCAGGATATTGCAGGAAACAACACTCATTATTCACTAAATTATGAATCACTAAATTGTCCTCTAGCCATCAAAGGTTTATTCAGGGTTCTCCTTTCGATCTAATTCTCATGACTCACACAGAAATCCCCTTTCCCACTATTTTATACATCATACTCATTCACTTGACAGCTGACAGAAGGGAAGGGAAGAGGGCTTATTTTTGTTTAATTTAATTTCAAGACAAGCATTTACTGTAGGTTATACATGGGACACAGGGCTTCAATATTGGTAAACTTGTGCCTTTTTGCAGAAGAAGCACTGGAGGTATTCCTAAGTAGCCTGAAGAGAGATAGATGCACCAGCAATGCAGAGTTTTAGATAGCACTGAATGTTACAATCACTTCAATTTCAAATTAATATTTATAAAGTCAGCTCTCTACATTTGCTAGTTCTATTTTTGTGGTTGTGATTATTTGTGGATTTGATTAATATGGTCTCTGTATGAATCTTCAAAGTCCTCCAGTTAGACTGTATGGTCAATTTCCAGTGTACTGAAGGACCTAGAGAATTCTGGAGAGATGTTTGTTTCTCCTAGCCAAAACCTTTCACTTCCCAAATCAGTAAGCCTATAGTTAGTGTGAATTTGTTCATTGTCCATTTAATGTACAATTTCCTTTCTCTCCTCCAAATTGGAAAATAATATACATTGGATTGCTGTGAGTTTTCCAGGATGTATGGCCATGTTCCAGAAGCATTCTCTCCTGACGTTTTGCCCACAACTATGGCAGGCATTCTCAGAGGTTGTGAGGTCAGCCTGGAAAACTAACAGCAATCCAGTGATTCTGGCCATGAAAGCATTCAACAAAATTTGTGTTACTGAGGATGCACCTACACTGTGGAATCAATGTAGTTTGACACCACTTTAATTGTCATGATTCAGTACTATGGAATCCTGAGAGTTGTGGTTTCAGAAGGTATTTAGTCTTCTCCACCAAAGACTGGTGGTGCTACTACGCCATACTACCAATCACAGGATTGCGTAGAACTCACCCATGTCAGTTAAATTGGTGACCAACAGCATTAATTTCATGGTGTAGATGAACATAGAGTATCTTGCTTTTAGATGGTAAGAAGCTTTTAGAGTCTGTAAATAAAATACTTCATATTTCTGTGCAAAGAGGAATAGCTGCTTCTGGCAATACCGAACTATTTGTTGCACAACTTCTACTTATAAATAGCAATTACTCTGCTTGTGAGATAAACTACACAACTTGAGGTGGGGTACTTCTTGCTCTGTCTAAGGTGGAAAATGTCATGGGCCCAGCAAACCTTAGGTAATAAGGTGAATCCTACTATAATTAATCTGGGGAAATGTCATCAATTGGAATCCAGTTGCTTTTGCAATGCCCCTCTTCTGTTCCAAACATCCTGCTACTCACCAAGGTTGGGTTGCGACATTGCCATGGATCGCTGAGACACTGGAGTAGATGTGGCTGAAGGATGATGGCTCATGTGGTTCAGTGGCTGAGTCATGGTTTTTCGAGGATCTTGCCATGTTGTAATCTTCTCTATATGGCTGAAAAGAACAAAGGTGGGAATTTTAGGAAGGGACATCTAACAATGTTTCAGTGTTAAAGAAGAGTCCTGTTTTTTCCTCAGTGTTACAACATATTACTATTAATCAACTTCATAGTACCATACTATGGCGCCCCCATTGGCGCCTCCTTGTTGTGGGGGAGAGGTTTGCGTACCCTAATGAAGTTGTGAGCTATGCTGGCAGTGGCATAATAGCCACTGGCAGGGCCTCCCATGCCAGACAGGTCACAACCGAAGGGTCTGACAAAGAGCGTAAATGGGCAGGATGGGCTCTCTAGCCTTTTGGCAACCATCCTAGGAGAAGGAAAACTAATTTCAAACCCAGGCAGATGGTGCTCGTCTAACCCTGTAAGGTCAACTATCTAGAAAAGGAAACTCGAACCAAACCTATGACCTGAGGACCTCGCTGCCACCGTCCTAAGCTTGCTAGGCCCCAGCAGACGAACCTTTGGTTTAAAGGGTGAGGCCAGTTCTGTGCATGCTGTGCTCCACCAGAAAGGTCCATTGCAACCTCCAAATCATCAACGTGCTTGTAGAAAGCATGGGATGAGTCCTTCCTGAATCTTCATTTGCGAAGAAAAGCCAAGACAAGTACCATACTAATATAGTATACTACGGAGACACAATATAACATCAGTCTTAAAAGAACTGCATTGGCTGCAAATATATTGCTTGGTTTTGTCAATTCAAGAGACTATTCTCTTGACTATATATTATTACTGGAGGCTTAAAGAAGGAAACCTCTGTCCCATGCTCTACCAGTGAAGTTAAACGTACTATGTATCATCATTATCATTATCATCAACAGCAACAACAAGGATGTGGAACAATGGCTTCAAAATACAGGAAAGAAGATTCCACCTGAACATCAGGAAGAACTTCCTAACTGTGAGAGCTTTTCAGCAGTGGAACTCTCTGCCCTGGAGTGTGTTGGAGGCTCTTTCTTTGGAGGCATTTAAACAGAGGCTGGATGGCCATCTGTCAGGGGTGCTTTGAATGTGATTTTCCTGCTTCTTGGCAGGGAGCTGGATGGGATGGCTTGCAAGGACTTTTCCAACTCTTTTTCCTAGTATGGTATTCAAGGCATCAGCTTACAACAAAAAAAACACATCCACAAAATACAAAATATATTTAACTATCAGAACAGTTAAATACACAGACCAAGGAAAAGACTACATGATAAAACCGCGTATTAAAAAGTCCAGCACATTGCCTTTGCAGGACTGTCAAAACATAAAGGCCTTCAAATGGTGGGAAAAGAATAAGGCGTGCACCAGGCAAATCTTTCTGAGGAAGGGAATTCCAATGCCTGGGGGCAACCACCAAGGAGACCCTCTTGTATGGCCCAACCAGATGTACATTTGAGGGTTGTGGGACAGAGAGAAGGGCCTCCCTAGATGATCTCAAAACAAAGAGAAGTTTGTAAAGGAGAATAAGGTCCTTGACATAACCTGGGCCTGAGCTGTATGGGACTCCATAGGGCACAACCAGCACTTCATGTAAGGATGTGAGAGAGGAATTCTCAGTTGTGGCACCCAAATTGTGGAATGTCTTCCCCTTGGAGATCCAACTAGGATGAATGCTAGCTTTATTTCAGTGCCAAGAAAAAGCATGTCTATGCTTTTAGGGGGTAACTGATTTGCTTCAAAATATTTACACTCCATTGTTTGCTGTGGGGCTTTGTTCATATAAACACATTTTCTCACAGACAAAAATAGCAGTTGGCAAGAATTTTGAGGAAAGCCAGGCAAAAACATCCAATGGACAGATGAATTCTGGAAATGTTAAGTTTAAGTTCATGTAGCAACTTTAATTTCATTACAGGCCTGAAGTATCTTCTCCCATTTGACTTTTTTCTCTTTCTAGTCCTTCTTTTAAAAAAATAAAGCTCTGCCTTCAGATACATCTCTTTTGACCACATTGCTTTGGCTTATACATCCATTGTCTTTCTCTTCTTGTATGTTCTCGTTTTTCTTAACATTACATAGATTTTGTTTGTTAGGCTGAAAATTGATACACTTACACAGGGAGGGAATGAGGGAGGTTTTGAAAAAGCCTTCTGAACACTTAAGACAGTGTTTTTAAACTTGAGGGTCAGGATCCCTGGGGCGGTGTCACAAGGAGGCTTTAAAGGGGTCACCAAAGACCATCAGAAAACACATATTTCTGTTGGTCTTAGGAACTCCTTTGGCAGAGAAGGGTGAAGATCTTTCCACCTGTCCTTCTCTCCCTTTTTGGAAACAAGACAGCAATTCCTCTCACAAAAAGCCCTCATCTGCGGAGATTGGCCAGCCTCTCAGTCAAGGGGAAGGCTGTTTCTGACACTCTGAGCAGGGAGGGGAGAGCAGGCATGCTCACTTCATGGTAGCATGGTGAGTATGTATGGGCGAGGGAGAGTGTGCGAAGCTGGATGGAGGCCAGAGAGTCCCTTCAAAGCAGGGGGGTTCTATGGGGGAAGTTTGGCCATCGTTGGTGGGGTTCAGAATACTGATTGTAGATGAACTATAAATCCCAGCAACTACAACTCCCAAATGTCAAGGTCTATTTTCCTCAAACTCCATCAGTGTTCACATCTGGGCATATTGAGTATTCGTGACAAGTTTGGTCCAGATCCATCATTGTTTGAGTCCACACTGCTCTCTGGATGTAGGTGAGCCACTACTCCAAAACTCAAATCAAATCCTTCCAGTATTTCCTATTGGTCATGGGAGTGCCAAGTTTGGTTCAATTCCATCATTGGTGGAATTCAGAATGCTCTTTGATTGTAGGTTAACTATAAATCCCAGCAACTACAACTCCTAAATGATAAAATCAATCCCCCAACTCCATCAGTATTCAAATTAGGGTGTATCGAGTATTTGTGCCAAATTTTATCCAGTGAATTAAAATGCATTCTGCTTATCAGATATTTACATTATGATTAATAAAAAGTACAGTTATGAAGTAGCAACGAAAATAATTTTATGGTTGGGTGTCATCACAACAAGAGGAACTGTATTAAGGGGTCTCAGCATTAGGAAGGTTGAAAAACCCTGACTTAAGTAATCAGTGGAAGTACAGTAATATATAAAAAGAGATGACTGATGTAACTTTAAGGAGCTCATCTGGAGCTCAGATTCACCTTTACCCTAGATCTTCAGACTCCACAGTTCAAAGTTACTTTCACTTACGTGTGTCATTTGCTCTTCCTTCTAGCTACTGAGTCACTTCCTCACTTCAAGGCTCTCTTAGTTTTAATTATTTTCCTTTGTTATTAGCCAACACCGTTATTTGTCTTTCCTGTATCTCACAGCATCTTTTTTCCTTTCTTTGTTTTACACCTTCCTTCCTTCTTTTCCCATCTATTCATACTCACCCTAATAACCCTTTTCTGCTAAACCACAATGCTAGCAAAAAGGGGCAAATCGAATTAAGGAAAAACCACAACATGGAGGGCTTCTAGAAAGTGAAAAGACACATATATTGCTTTCTCTTCATGCACTTTCACCACTGTCTGGAATCCTGGATCACCCATTGAAATGACTACAGGAGGTTCACATCAGAACAAAAAGAAGTACACTGAATAGGTTAATTGAAAAGAATATACGGTTCCATGAAGTAAATGATCAACACTGTCAGTATGGCTTTAAAAGGAGATTAGACCAATTTATGGAGATCAAATCTATTGGTGGCTAATACACTCTCTGGTGATCATGATGGGTATAATACCTCAAAGTAAATGAAACATTTACTTTTTGGACTACAACTCACAGAACACCTCATCCAGTATACCCCACTGGCTGGAGATTTTAGGAGCTGTAACTGAAAAAAAGAGAAGTAATTGCTTAAGTGAGTTGCTGTGAGTTTTCAGGACTGTATGACCATCTTTCAGAATAATTTTCTCCTGACGTTTAGCTCACATCTATGGCAGGCATACTCAGAGGTTGTGAGGTCTGTTAGAAACTAGGCAAGTGGAATGCCCTATCTATGGAATGCCCTACAATATGCCATGCATATGTGGACAAGCTTACATAGGAACCACCAAACGCAGCACCCAAACACGAATCAAGGAACATGAAAGGCACTGCAGACTTAATTCAACCAGAGAAGTAAGCCAGCCATAGCAGAGCACCTGATGAACCAACCTGGTTGCAGCATATTATTTGAGAACACAGAAATGTTGGACCACTCTAACAACCACCATGTCAGACAACACAGAAAAATCATTGAAATCCACCAGAAGCATGTAGACAAGTTCAACAGAAAGGAGGAAAAATGACAATGAACGAAATCTCGCTACCAGTATTAAAAACTCTAAAATCAGGTCAGTAATAAGGATAAACACTCAAAAAAACAGGGGAAATCCTAACATGAAACAATCAGGGCCAGCTAACACCTAAGAAAAAGGATCCCCCTCCCAGGCAGGAAGCAGCCAAGCTTTGAAGCTGCAAGGCTATTCAATGCTAATCAAGGTGGCCAATTGCAACATTCACACTTGCCTCTAACAGACAATAGTTCTTTCTCCCATCCTGGACATTCCACATATAGATAAACCTCACTTGCCTAGTTTCCAACAGACCTCACAACCTCAAAACATCAGGAGATAATGCTTCTGGAACATTTTGTTTGTTTGTTTGTTTGTTGTTTGTAGTATTTGTATACCGCCCTTCTCAACCCCAAAGGCGACTCAGTGCAATTCAAAGTGTTGGCAACAATTCAATGCCATCGATAAAAACCGGATAAAACATCAAAATTGATCCTCCCCTGATAAAACAGTAAACATTATTAAACTCATCACATAAAATAATATCACATATCACACAAAGACATAGCCATTATCCATACATGGACATACAGCCCAGAAAGCTCACAGCAACCTGCTGATTCTGGCCATGAAAGTCTTCAACAACACATAATTTCTTAAATTCTGCACCAGCAGCAGCAGTAACCTATTGAAAACCTATTGCTACATCTCCCATGGCGTGGTTGTGGGGTTCCAGGAAGCACCAGGCTGACTATTGGCAGAAATAGGATGATGGACCAGAAATGCATGAGATCTGATCTGGAAGAGTTCATTTTATGTAATTATGTTATGTTTGCCTCCACTACCATCCCATTAAAATCACTCAGTTCATAGAATAACTGTTGTATGGCTTTTAACCTTTTATGAGCTTGTCTTGTATAGGATTTTCTATTTTGTTATGATTGCCATTAAGTAAATGAATAAAATTGAATATAAATAAATGTATGCACATATAAATGCTTGAAAACAAAGTTGAGTTTTTGCATAAACCCCCTTCATTGAGGATGGATACTTGTCTTATCTCTATTGTGGATGGGAAGAAATATTAGGCCTGGTTAGTACTTGGATGAAATGCGTCCAGAGAAAATCATTTTGGGGAACGCAGTTTGGGGGGGGGGGGGAATCAAAATGTAGCTTTCTATTTCAAAGATGTGAGATACAACAAAGTTTTTACTAAACAGGATTTGACCTCCATGTACGAGAATGGGAAAACATTTCTTTGGTCTAAAGCAGTGGTTCCCAGCCTGTGGTCCATGGACCACCAGTGGTCTGCAAGAAGAAATATATGGTCTGCAGCCTCACCATTACTACACCGTTGCCTCAACACCACATGGCAATGAGAGCAACTGGTCTCGCGAAGCCCTCTAATACCGCCGAGGCAATGGGGGTGTCAGGAGGGGAGAGGCTGACTACCCATGAAAGATTACTACTACCACATCAGTTCTAGATTACTAAATATGGTTTTCTCTGGGTGAGCAGATAGTGACTACTGGGTGGCATATATTCTGTATCAGAAACTAGAGCTTATATGGTCTCACCAATGCAATATTCTGAATCAGCACCCCAAATAATCAAAACGAATCTAGAGTTGACCAAAAACCGATTTGTAACCCTTTTGGTACTAATGTTGGAGAGTGGTCCCTGGTCAAAAAAGGTTGGGAACCACTGGTGTAAAAATAGTATTCTGGGTGCCATGTGTCAAAAAGAAGAATGCTAACAAGGTCTACCTCTTCCTATGGCTATAAACCAAAGGAATGGCTACTCCAAAGAAAGGACAGAAAGGGCAAATGTAATTGTTTATTCTAAAAAATGCTGCCACTTACACAGCATCCATAGTCTGCCTTTGTTTCCCCTCCTGCTGATAGCTATAAATGCCCTCTTGCAAAGTGATACCTACAGTACTCTTTTGGGAAACACATTTGTCACAACACTCCCTGCTGTAGCATTTGCTTTCTTGCTCACCAAATTAGAATGAAAGGAACTGCAAAGCCTGTTTTTTCCCCTCTTGGTTTTGTCAGGCGGTTCTCCACCCCTTCATGTAATTTTGAGCACAGCCACTGGAGATGCCCTGCCCTAAGGGGATTTAAAGGGTGAGCCCTGGCATTTGCTTCCTGTATTTTCTGAGCTATTCACGCAACAACAAAGCAACCATCTGAAAACACTAGGAAGCAAAGCAATAAAAAAGTTTATAATATCCTGAAGCCAAGCTGATGCATAAGTATGGTGAGTGTATAGTCCAGGCATGGGCAAACTTTAGCCCTCCAGGCAGGGCCGTAGCCAGGGGCTGAGTTTGGTTCTGAGACTGCTACCCTAGCAAATCTTTTGTATTGTTATCCCAATAACCCCATTAATGTGGGATATAATGAGCATGGTGATCAGATCATGATATGAATAAACATAACAGTTTAAATAATGTACCAGTAAGGCCTTTTCGCGACCACCCTTAGCCCTCCCCTTAGCCCCCCTGGCTTTGGACTTCAGGTGTTTTGGACTTCAACTCCCACAATCCCTAACAGCCAGTAAGCTGTTAGGGATTTTGGGAGTTGAAGTCCAAAACACCTGGAGGGCTGAGGTTTGCTCATGCCTGGTGTAGGCCCACATAATGCAGTTCAAACTGCATTATATGAGTCTACATTGACTATATAATGCTGCTCAAATGGCATATATTGTAGTTCAAACTGCATTATTCCCAACTCTGATTAAAGCAGAAGTCATATCAGGAACTATTATTTAGAATTAAGCTTTAAGCAAACAGCCTGATCAATTTTTCAAAATTTATCAGCAACATGGTTTCATGGGCTTCTTGACAGTATTTGAATCACATAATTGACAACATTTGACTTAATTCATTGGCTAGTCAACCCCAAAGTGAAAGCCCCAGTGGTGCAATGGGTTAAATCCTTGTGCTGGCAGGACTGAAGACAAGTTGTAGGTTCAAATCCGAGGAGAGCACGGCTGAGCTCCCTCTGTCAGCTCCATCTCCCCATGCGGGGACATGAAAGAAGCCTCCCACAAGGATGGTAAAACATTCAAAACATCCTGGCATCCCCTGGACAACATACTTGCAGACGGCCAACTCTCTCACACCAGAAGCGACTTGCTGTTTCTCAAATCACCCCTGACATGAAAGAAAAAAAAACCCCAAAGTGAATATTGCCTAATTGAGTAGTTTTTAATGGTTAGTATGTAGTTCTACATGACATTGAATATCACCAAAAAAAATCACATAATTGTGCTCTTAGCCAGGTATTTCTGGCACAACTATAAGGTTTTTAGATGAACCTGAGTCAACTAACCCTCTCCAAAGGAAACCCAACACAGTTCTTGCCCACAGTTGTGTTAACGAGCAAAAGCCCGATAGTAAACTCAAGTAACTTTTCCTAATCCTCACATGCACCAATGTTACTCCTTAGTCAACATAGTGATTCATACCTAAATACACAGACTGTCTCCAATGAGATGTCCTGCCAGAGGAATTAAACCTCTGACTGTATGTAGCATTTGATCTGCAGGAGTGCCTCCCACAATGGAATAATTGTTGGGCCGTTCAGCCTGTCAATCTATAAACAGCCACACTTGCCTCACTGCAGCACTCGGTTTCAAATGGTGTGTGCCAATGCCCTCTACAGCAGTCAGAAACACTTCACTCCAGCTTCTACCAGCAACGTCAGATTTTATATAAGATTAAAATACACGAACAGGGCTAAGAAACAATCAAAATGGAACAATGGAACAAACACATTTTAAAACAGTGATCGAATGGTGTAGGGCACATTGATCTGAAATGCTACAACTGTAATTAAAGAGTGAGGAGGGAGGAAACAAGAGAGGAATGTACTGTATAAACATTAGATGTTCAAACTGCCTTAAGCCAGAAGCTGAGAGTGCCCTGGATTGCCTTTGTGGTGCCATCCTGGCGAAAAGAAAGCATTTCAACTTCATTCAAGATCGTGGAGGCAGAGCCTTTCTGGAGGGACGTCCTCACTCTGGCATCCCAGCTAATGTGCTCAAGTTCAAGGAATTCAAGAGAGAGAGAGAGAGAGAGAGAGAGAGAGAGAGAGAGAAACCAGCAGTTAGCAAACACTGCTTAGCTTCATAAGGCGTAGAAAGGTACTTATTTATTTATTTAAGGGAAAATTTTAAAATTAGCTCTTGCATTTCAGTGATCTCTGGGAGAGAGAGAGAAAAGACATGTCTACAGCTTTTTATAGACCAAGTATAGAAATAAGGGAAATTTCATGTATATTCTAAGATTTAAGGCAGTTTATTTACTATCCTTGTTTCACCCCGGCATTTAGAATAGTATTTGCCATCCTTTTATGGCTAAAATAAATATTACATATGCCGAGATAAACAGAAACCAGGATATTAGGGTAAAACTGTTTTTAACTTACAAACAAAGGGATATCCAATTGTCCCTTTGTATCGACGGATTCTACAACCACAGATTCTACTGTCCATGAGTTGAAAACATTTTAATATGCTAATTTGATTTTTCCATTTTATATAAGGAAGGTCATTTTACTATAGAACTGTTTTTTAAAATGTTTTTGAACATCCATGAATTTTGGTATCCATGAAGGGTCCTGGAACCAAACCCCAGTGGAAATCAAGGGCTCCTGTACTAGTATCATTTCACAAGCAAAATGTACTTTGGTATAATGAAGGCTTCCACAAGCAGGGATGGAAAGCTATTTCTCATCATTCCTTCTTCCCATGTAGCCCAACATTCCCATGTGTTCTGCAGATGGGGAAATTCTTTGGACTGGAATGGAAAGTGCTGCAGAGAATCCTGCTGGAAACCTCCGGTGAACCAAAAAGTAGTCTGTCAATGAAATGACACCAAGGGAGATACAATCTGCACAGTTTTTCACCCAGTGCCTAGGTTAAACAACTTGATAGGCCACATGTTTAAATATCTGAAAGAATGTCATATTAAAGATAACAACTTATTGTTTTCTGCTGCTCCAAAGACGAAGACACAGAGCAATGGGTTCAAATTAAGGGAAAGAGATTCCATTTAAACAGTTGGAAGAACTTCCTGGTGATAACAGCTGTTCAATAGTGGAATATGATGCCTCAGAGTGTCTAGCGAAGACTCCTTCTCTGGAGGGTTGTTAACAAAAGCTGGATGGCCATCTGGTGGGAGTTGAATGTTTATTCCCACATAGCAGAATGGGAACTTGAGTAGTTGATCCTTGTTCTCTCCCAACACTATTAAAGAGCTCAGAAAGAGCTGCAGTAGAGTCTCACTTATCCAACCTTCACTCATCCAATATTCTGTATTATCCAACACAGTCTGCCTCCCACCCAGATCCACAGCTGTTTCGATACATTGAGATGTTTTGGTGCTAATTTTGTAAATACACTAATTACTACATAATGTTACTGTGTACTGAACTGATTTCTCTTTCTATTTGTTGTAAAACATGATGTTTTGGTGCTTAATTTGTAAAATCATAATGTAATTTGACGTTTAATGGGCTTTTCCTTAATTCCTCCTTATTATCCAACATTTTCGCTTATCCAACATTCTACCGGCCTGTTTATGTTGGATAAGGGGGACTCTACTATAAAACTCACCAAGTTTTCTAAGAACAAGTCACAACAGCCTCTCAATTACTTTGATCTCAGGCTGAGATCTAGCTGACAGCCATTACATCTCAACATTACACTGGTATAATTCTGGAGGAGGGTTGCAAATGAAATGGAAGTATCCAGATCTGTGTGTGTGAAGGCAAGAGCTGTACTTGTATTTTTCTGGGAATGCCACAGATGGTTAAGTAACCTGAAGGAACACTTGCATGGGGACATTTCTGGAATCTTCTCCTACATACACTAGTCAAATGTCTAACCACTTGTGCAACAAACTGAGCCACACCGGGAGTGGCAACTAATAAGTGTGAATAATAAAATAAAATAAATAAACAAACTGGTTACACAAGTGTAAAGCCACAACAGTGTTCCAGCCTCCATTAGCTATTTCTCTTTTCATAAGATTGTTTTCAAAAAGCTAATAGTTACACAAGTTGAACAGTGGAATTCCATGGAAGGAAACTTCAAGACACAGCACAATTCATGGCAAATCTTTACAAAGACACTAATATCTGCACAATCAATCCTGTGATGCAGACAAATTAGACATGGACTACAGCTTCTCCTATGAGTAGTAATGGTGCATCAGCAGATTACAGGTATCTCTTGCAGTATGTCATCCTGCCAGCATAGACACTGGCAGCAATGTAGGACAAATAGTTACTAGAAAAGTAGCTTCTCAGGTCAGGAGGAAGCTAGTAGATGAGTTTTGTGCAAGAAAATATATGCACAAAACATGGGAGTCTTTTGTGACCAAAATTGTTCAAAGCCACAGGTCAGTGGCAAATTCTGCCTTTCTTAAAACAGAACAAGAATCCTGAAAAACATCATAATGTAGTATTTTAATGTTGTGAGTCACAAAATGACACACTCTCCTTCATAATAGGAAACTGAGATATACCGTATTTTTCGCACCATAAGACACAGTTTTTTCCTCCCAAAGTAGGAGGAAAAATCAGCCACGTCTTATGGAGCGAAGGGGGGGGGAGGCGATAGTAAGCCTTTCCCTTGGCCGCCTCCTCCTCGGTCCCGCCTCCTCCTCCTCCTCCTCTGCCTCCGTCGCCGCCCGGCGCCGCCCGGCTCCATCGCCACCGCCCGGTTCCGTCGCCGCCGCCCGGCCAAGGGAAAGGCTTAGGGATGGCGGAGGGCGCCGAGGAGGGTCCACCCTTCCAGGTGGGCAGGCCGCGCTTCAAGCAGGCAAGCGCCGGGGCCCACTTTTTGGCCCAAAATATTTTTTCCCAATTTTCCTCTTCTGAAATCTAGGTGCGTCTTATCAGCAGGTGCGCCTTATGGTGCGAAAAATACGGTAGTTTGTTGAAAGGATTACCTCTACAAATGGAGCAATAAATGTTAGCATGCTCAGGGAAGCCCCAGGGAAATATAAAATTATTTAAACAAAACTGAAAGGTGCAAAGCACAGATCCACAAAGATTGTGGATGTTTGACCGTCAGTATGTGTCTATTCTGTCATTTGGAAAAGAATGACACAAAACTAGGCAAGAGAGGCAGGAACTAAATGGAATATCTGAACAGGAATCTTCCTGTCAAGCATCTGAGGAAATAGACTTAATCTACAAAAACCTATGCTACCAACTTCATTTTCTCAGTATCAAAGGTGCTACGATAGTCCAGACTTTGAATTCTGTCAAGAGATGGGGATAAACTATGACATACATTTGTGCAAAGTGTAGTATTAGTTCTCTTTGTCTACTGGTGATGCTGGTTGAGGGGCCACAGTGTCAACCCCCTTTCCTCCCATGGGAAGACACATCCTAAGAATTTGTGCCACATTGTAGCTTTGTTGGATGAAAAAGAAGTGGATGATGTGTCCTTTTCCATCTGTTAAGTACTTCATTCAAGCAGGCACACTTACTTAGGCGATCCCTCGTTGTCTGAGTATGATGGCCTTCCAAGTCTAGGGTCTTAGTGGTGGATATGTAGGTGACTTTATAGCCCTCTTCTTGATCCACATGTTCTTCCACAGCGATATCGGTTTCCAGGTGGAAGGTGGTTCCAGTCAGGATTGGCTTTATGCGACTTTCTCTTGGCACGTTTCTCCCTTTCGCCCTTAAATCGTGCCTCTTCAAACTCCATAGCACTGCTGGTCACAGCTGACCTCCAGCTAGATTGCTCAAGGGCCAGGACTTCCCAGTTCTCAGTGTCCATGCCACAGTTTTTAAGGTTAGCTTCAAGCCCATTTTTAAATTTCTTTTCCTGTCCACCAATATTCCATTTTCCATTCAGATGCTGATTGGGTATTCAGACAACATGGCCAGTCCAAGACTGGCCATGTTGCCACCAGTTTAATGAAAATAGGTGAAACTCAAAAATACTTTTTTGACTGCAACTGAAAGAGGCAATGGTACGACTGCTGCTGAAGAAGCCGAACCTAGACCCTTCGGCTCCCTCCAATTACCGGCCTGTTTCCAACTTGCCTTTTTTAGGCAAGGTGATTGAGAGGGCAGCAGCGGATTACATGCGCCCCCTGGCCCAGCTGGCCCGCGACTTTGGTCTGGAGTGTTATCAGTACGCTGATGACACCTAGCTTCTGCTGAGAATGGACGGCAGGCGGGATCCCGTACCCGATTGTTTCCATCAATGCCTTGAAGCCGTGACTGGATGGCTGCGTTCCAGCCGGCTGAAGGTGAATCCGTCGAAGACGGAGATCTTGTGGCCTGGTCGCCCTGGGCTGGATGAGTGCCGGTTGCCTACCCTGGATGGTGAGCAACTAAGCCCATCATCCCTTGTTAAGAGCCTGGGTGTCCATCTGGACCCAGGTCTCCATGGTCAGCAAAGCATCATTCTTCCACCTTCGACAGGCTAGGCGACTGGCACCCTACCTGTCCAGGGAGGACCTGGCCACAGTGATCCAAGCGACGGTCATCTCGAGTCTGGACTACTGTAATGCCCTCTATGTTGGCCTTCCCTTGGGGACAATTCGGAAACTCAAGCTAGTGCAGAATGCTGCTGCTCGCTTACTGGTGGGAGCACCGGTGAGAGAGCACATTACTCCCATTCTGCGGCAACTGCACTGGCTCCCTGTCGAGTACCAAATTGCTTTCAAGGTGCTGGTTCTAGCCTTTAAGGCCTTACGCTGTCTAGGGCCTGTGTACCTGAGGAACCGCCTTACCCCGTATGTTCCCTCGAGATCACTACGTTCTGAGGAGCAGAACCTGTTAGAAATTCCATCAGTCCGCTCCTGCCACTTGTCAACAACTAGGCAGCGTGCTTTTTCTGTTGCAGCCCCTGTGCTGTGGAATGCTCTTCCGCTTGAGACCCGCGCAATCCGAGAGCTTGTTCCTTTCCGGAGAGCGTGCAAGACTGCCCTTTTTAAATTCGCTTTTGGTTAAGTCGTATTGTATTGTATGACCATGTCCATGAGTCCTAAGAATTTGTAACCACTGTGGTTTTTAATACTGTTGTTTGATGTTTTTATCGATCATTGTTGTGATCTGCCCCGAGCCTGCAGGGAGGAGCGGAATATAAAACTGAATAATAAATAAATAAATAAAATTCCTCTGACCAGGACAGCCATGCTAGCTGTGAAACTCTGGAAGCTATATTCTAAAGAGGTAACATCTCCAAGCCCTTTCTTGCTCCTGAACTTATACCATGCTAGCAATGGGTTTTTAGTTTTGTTTTGAGTTCATTGGGCACAAAGTATCTCGTCTTCCTTTGCCTGCAATCGCCAGCTGTAATAATATGCACCAGATTCTGTTTTGTGACACAATTTTATTCAGATTTTCTAAATCAGATCGGAGAGAAAATGCAAGAATTTTCCAGCTGTCCTGAATTATTTAACAGAATATTGTTAATGTAATCTGCATGTTGAGCTATATGTGCTGCACATGTTAAATTAGTGTAATGGCTATCACACAAGTTCCTTTTTCAGAGCTCCGCATCCTGGGAAGGAAGAAAGAATGAGTTTTGTGGATGAGCTACATCAAAGAAAGCCTGCTTTAGACCAAGTGGGAAGTTGATGATTCATCAGCTTCAGCAACCCACATGTTCTCAGTCATTCACAGCTCTTCACAGGCTGACAGCTTACATTGTCCGGCAGAATACCCGGCCAACCACTTCCACCTCTACAGAGCCATTATTAAACATGGGGACATCCGCTTGCAGAAAGCCATCACCCAGCATTTTGTTGTCTTCTAAAAAACATATCCCTTCCCCCTCCACAACCACCATCACTTCCTTCAGAAACGTCATCACAAAGCTTTCTTCCCTTCCTTTTCCTGTTCTGTTTCTTAGCTAATTTAAGACTCCTTGTTCTTACTGTACTTAATGGTGTTAGCTTTGCATTGTATTTCTTCTTTATGATGGTGAGTATTGTATAGGCACCTGGCTTGGGATGATGGGAGTGGAACTCAATCGCAACTAGAGGATGAGAAAGGCTTGAGGCTACTGATAGTGATCTACACTGAATGAGATGCAACACAACTTTAATGCAAAGGCCATACATATGGGATCATGAGACCCCACTCTATCAGCTCCACCAACAGATATGCAAAGATAGACATTGTCTAAAGGTTCACAACAGAATTGCAAGAAAGACAAAAGAAGGAACAGGAAGAGGAAAGATGTTGTGGAATCACTTTGCTCTTGTATTTAATTCTTTACTTATTTACTTAATTCCTTGCAGTGACACAAAAGGTAAATCATCACATGCTTTAATTCCTTACTTCGCAGCATCATCATCACATGCTTTCTACTTTCAAAATACAGTGTTTTTTTCTGGTAGCAAAATAACAATAGATGCCAGACACATCCCTAATTTTTCTCTTTTCCATATGCTTCACTCCAATATTGAGAGAAAGATAGGCTATAATTCAAGCAATAAACAAATACATCAACTATCCCTTTGATGGAAGACAGGGGGCTTTCTTTCCTCCTTAAGACTTCACACACAATTGTGATATAAAGATAAGGAGGGAACTGGTATTACCTTGCTTACTGCTGCAGCAGCTAGTTTTCCAAAGCAGGTCCCAGCCTGCTGCTCTGGTTATCATGCCCTCCAGCCCCTGCAACCACTCCCTTAACTAAAAGATATCCAAACTCACTCACCTCTAGAGCGAATCTCTGCCTGTTCACATGCAAACAGAGGTGCCTGCTTCCCTCAGACAGAAAATGCAGATTGTCCCCCTTTATTATCTCAAACATAGAGAGACATTTTGCAAAGGATTCTAGAAATGTTTCGTTCATGTGCACATTCGCATTTCATTCTTTCAACACTTAAATATATAATTTCAATTTTGCATCCTACAGACAGAATGGAGAATGGAAGCAAATGGGCCAGCTCCTAGTTTGAGGAAACTTTCTATGATACCTTGCCATGATAGTTGGGAGCCACTAGCAGCCATTCACATTAGGCTTATTCTGGAGCAACATCATAACAAAGCCATGATGGAAAATCAGAATTGTACTTTGCAGATCCAGAAACCACAGCATGCATCAGGAGGCCTTGCCTAGGAGATAAGGCTCTGACAGAAGCTCAAAAGTGATCACTGTTGACACTCAGCCAGATTATCTTTAGAAATCCTTAGTTCTGCTTTGGAAAACCGCAGTTCCCATTATTCACACAAAGCTGCTGCTAGGAACTGAAGGAGAACTCCTGATAGTGAAATCCCTGTGTAGTAAACTAGGAGTTTCATCTAAAACCCAGAGCAAGGTTACAGTGATAACATAACCAAATGGTGAAATAATGCCAATAAGAAATGTCATTTGTTTGCTTATTAAGCTAATCGAATTGTCTTGTGCTATGAGTAATTTGTATTTACCAATTTTGAAGTGTTTCGGGGGATCAATATGGGAGAAACTTTGTGTTTTTAGGAGGAAATGCTACATATTACTGTAGTGTATGTAACATATTAACAATATGTCAGCAATACATAACTAATGGCTAACATGTAACTTGTGTGTCTAAATAATGCCTGATATGTTACTTTTAAAATAATGGTTTGCATTTGCAAAGGCTCTCTATGTGCATCAACACTCTTTAAGTACGTGACAAAGAAGAGAATGAGGGATGTAGCTTCCACTAATTCTTCCACTGATAAGGAAATTCAACAAGGGGAGTGTGTGTCCAGCTGCATACATTGTGACCCATGAGAACGGAAACCCCAATAAACCAGATTTCTTTGTTGATGATCAACCCCTGTATAGATCTTCCACAACAACAAGAAGAGAAAACAATTAAAGCATGGCTCATGTGAAGGATTCTATAGTATGAATCCACATTTCCACTGCAGTCTCACTATTACTGACAGTTGATACATATCACGTTGAGAATCTTCAATATTGCACTTCTCTTCAATCACGCAATTGCATTGATTTAATAATTTGTAATCTCACAATTGTACTTCCATATACTTTTGTAACCCCATCTTTTATCATTTTCACAATTTTTAATTTGTATTTTAGAGCAATTTCAATGTTGAAAAAGAAAAAGGCAAATATAACTATAAAATATAAAACTAATAGAAGAAACCATCTGGGAACAATAAAGAGGATTGGGCAGAGCAGGAGAGAAGAGACTCCAATCCCTTGATGTGATTTTACTGCTAGTTTATCAGTACAGAAGCAGAATTTACCCATTTTACCAAGGAAGGTGACAAGAAAGTTGTAGGACTGCAGATAATAGCAAGAAATTGAATAATCACAGGAAGGAGGCAGGCCAGCAGTTTCAATGCCAGTTTGCCTGTCTCGTGCAATAAAATCCTCACTCTTGGGCAAACCCCTGCCAAAAGCTGTTCAGTCAAAACCTGACAAAATTCAATTGGAGTGGCTGCTTTCCAAAAGAAATCCTGTTACTTCTTAACAAAGAAGAGAAGAGAAAAATGCCTTTCTTTTATCAGTGCTGTTAGTGAGTATTCTCCTGGAAGATTACACATTTTGCCTTTTGGGTGCCAAATGTCAGCTGTTTGTTATGTCTAGTTTGGAAAATGTTAACAGTGTGTACACAAGCATACCTACGCTTCTGAAAAGTAAAAATACTGGTCATACTAGAGTCTCTCTGAATATTGGGATGCATTGTTACCCTGCACAAGCTTCCATACGACCTGACCTACCCATTTTGTAAAGTTCACATATCCTCTAGTCTAACATGAGAAAAATAATATTTTGCTCCAGAGCTCAAGATGACCACATGTTTCATATTTCTTTTATGGAGGAATTGTCCAGGGAAAAAGAAATGGACTGTGAAAATGTGGATCACTAAGTTCTTCTGGGCCTTCACATGAGCAGATACAACAAAAATGCAATGGGAAATTATAAAAGATAATCTAAGACCAAGCTCAATGGAAGGAGTAGCATTTTGGTTTGCAGTGAAGATTGGAAAGTCTAACTCTTAACATAACCCTCCGTATTTGGAAAATGAAGGGTTCTGCCTTAGATATTTTTTCTCCACAAAGCTATTGTATCTATTTTGACTCAAAGTCTGGATGCATGAAGTTTTGCTCAAATCCTAATTATAGTTGACATTATCAAAGTTAATGACATGTTTAGGTACCTGTCACAGATATGGGGAACAAGCAATACCTGTTTGGTTTGTAACAACCACAAAGTTCTTATTTTACAAACTTCCTCATATAGCTCTGGATTAGCTCACCCACTAACTTTGTACCACTTTAAGAGATTTAGGGGCTGTGCTTGGTTTGACCTATAATAGGAATGTGCAAAATGCCTGTGTTGGATGAAACTTTTCAAAAGTTTGTGTACTGGTCTGGACTAGTGTTGGACTATGACTCAAAATCATTACCCACTGAGTGCCCACCCACTCCCTCCCCCTGGTTTGGGCACTTGCTCTCTAAAAGGTTTGCCAACACTGCACTAGGCCATCTAACCAAATGAACCTGTATGAGGACCTGTGACATAAAAATGTGAATTGTGAATATGAAAAAGGTAAAAGAAAATACATCAAGTACAATAATACTTGAAGATACAACTATTCCCAGAGGGTGGTGGGGGGGGGGGGGGGAGAGAAAAACAAAACAAAAAACCTGCTGGACACAAGTGGTAGATAAGTGTGGAATTGGGATTGGTAAGATTAAGAAAACAAGGCATACAGTACTACATTGAGTGAAGATGTAAGTGGAGATTTGTTTTACTCTACTTGTGTTTACAATAGTAACAAGGAAAAAGAAAATACATATATCTATCTGTGCATCAAGGTATAATTTCCCATACATGAGGATAGGTAGAAAATGACTGTTTGTTGTTAACTGCTGCCAAATTGGCTTTAGCGAGTGGTGATCCTGATGATAGACCTCTGAATCACCCTGACATCAACACTTCAGGCCCCACACAGTAATGAAGATTTCCTCTTTTCCTACTGCCTCCTAGTTCACTAAACATTATCTTTTCCAATAAGTCATCCTGTATCATGTTATGTCCAAAGCACAATAGCTTTAGTTTGGTCATTCTGTCTTCTAAGAAGACTCCAGGCTTGATCTGCACCGGGACCTATTCATTTGTTTCTATGACGATCTGTACAATTTTGTCCCTGCACCACATTTTAAATGAGTTGATTCTCTTCCTATTACTTTTCTTCACTGTAAACCTTTCACAAACATACACAGAAACTGGAAGTATGATAGCATGAAGGATCTTGAAGCATCTTACCAAGTTCTTTTATAGCTGCCCTTCCACAAGTCCTGGGGCCCTTCCACACACACATATAACCCAGGATATCAAGGCAGAATAACCCACAATTTTATTTACCTGTGTGGAAGGAGTCTCTATGAAAGTAGCATTTTTGTACCTCCTGATATTTGTTGCAAAAAAATTCTCAATTTGTCCTTACTACCAGTACATGTGTGAAACTTACAGTGCATTTCTAATAAACTGTACATAAAGCACAGTTAAACCACTGACCTGCTGAACTTGCTGATCAAAAGGTTGGCAGTTCAAATCTGGCAAGCAGGGTGAGCTCCCATTGTTAGGCCCAGCTTCTGCCAACCTAGCAGTTTGAAAACATGGAAATGTGAGTAGACCAATAGGTACAGCTTCTGCGGGAAGGTAACAGTGCTCGATACAGTCTTGCAGGCCACATGACCTTGAAGGAGTCTATGGACAACACTGGTTCTTCGGCTTAGAAATGAAGATGAGCATGACTTCCCAGAGTTGGACACAGCTAGACTTAATGTCAGAGGAAACCTTTACTGTATTTCGAGATGTGCATAATTTAAATTTACAGGATTGGTTTTGCTAGGATATGAAAAAACATTGCAAAGATGACAAATAGAAGCCAAAGAAAGCAAACCACTTGTAGATTTAATGTGACTTTTTAGATGAGAGAGAGGTAAAAGAGTTTCACAGCTGTTGTCACTTTTCTTGTCCTGCATGACAATTTGCACCTGTCAGAATTCCTTGCTTCTTTACAACAGTTCAAGGAACAGCAGCTCTGCCTTTTATTTCTAATCTAGTATCACAAGACAGCATTTCATTTTTCCCCAAAGCACCTTTTCACTTTTCTATAAATCAATCAAAACTTTATTACAGTCACAGACCAGCACAAAGCGGGCACAAGCGCCCTAAGAGGAGAAGGACAACTCCCCAGTAAACAGTTATTTAAAATCAGACTAGAAATCAGTATAAAAATATATTTTAAAAGCACTTTTCTATCAACAACATCCAAAACCTGTGGATCTGCTTTTTCCATCAGAGAAGTCCTACAGACCTGTTGTCTACATTCTCTGAGTCACTCACAGAACTGGTGCCACATAGGTTGCACATAGTGGTGAAGCTCCCAATGTAGCTTTCAGAAGCTGCCCTGATATACCCATATAAATAAGATTTTAAAATAAACAAGAGTTTTAATCACACAGGAATCAAGTTAAAAGGTCTTTGATATGCTGCACTGGCAACTTCTCAAAGATAGAGACAAAAAATAATTGTGGTGTTGTACCATGCATACTTCTGGAATGAGAACTGGCATTGTATAGTGGTTCGGGTGTGAACTTACAAATCTGGAGACCAAGATTTGGATCCCTGCTTTGCCATGAAGCTCACTGTATGATCTTCATCGAGTCATACTCTGTCAGTCTTAAAGGAAGGCAATGGCAAATCTCTTCAGAATAAATCTTGCCAAAAAACCCCTGTGATAGATTCACTTTGAGGCCACTATAGGTCAGAAATAATTTGAAAGACTTGCCCAATGTCACCCAGTGGGTTTAATGGCTGAGGGGATATTTGAACCCTAGTCTGACTCCCCATTTTTATATTGTGAATGGATCTATTTAACAAATTAGATCTAATTAAAGCTATCTATTCTTGGTTTAATGACTAAGCTGTCTTGAATCCTAATTTTGTGGAGAAAGTGGACTATGGATAAACATAATGGTGATGATCTTCTAGGGAGGCCCTGCTCTTGGTCTCACCTCCTTCTTAGGTGTGACTGGTGGGGACGAGAAACACGACCTTCTCAGTGGTGGTCCCTTTGGCTCTGGAACGCCCTCATCAGTGATATTAGAGCAGCACCTTCCCTCTTGGCCTTCAGAAAAAGCGTAAAGACCTTACTATGGGACCAAGCCTTCGGGCAGTAAACTAATGCAGTACAAGAAATGAATAGGATGTAAGTGCAATTGACAATAGCAATGACTTGAATGTATGAATGTGAAATTAAATGATTTTAAAATAAATGAAAATAGAATGAGAGAAATGGAGGAAAGATGGACAAGGATAAAGAACTATATAATGAATCAATCCGGAGATCAAGCCAGAAGAAATAGGTTACAAATGTTATATAGTATATAGGATGGAAATGTATAAAGATAAAGATACAAAGATTGTCTCAAAAAAGATATGAATATATGTAAAAGAAAATAATCCTCGTGTTGGTGGTGGGAATTGTAAATGTTATGTGTGTGTAAGGTATGTATTTATTTTGTGTATCAATTTTTTAAAAAAGACAATAGGAATGACTTTGGATTATGTTTCTGGATTTTGTGATTTTAATGCTATATTAAGATGTTTTTAATTCTATATTTTAATTATGAATGCCTGTTAATGTCCTATGTTTAATATGATTTTAAGGTTTAATTTATAGTTATATATAATTGTTTTAGTTATTATGCTTTGGTTTCATATATATGTTGGCATTGAATCTTGCCATTATTTGTTGTACACTGCTTTGCGTCCCCTCAGGGATGAGAAAAGCAGTAAATAAATAAATAATGATTTTTCTCTCTTTTCATTGAGCAGCTTGATTAATGAAAAATACTTCCATTTTCAACTTGTTTCAGATATTTATGCACACCACACATCTATTCTGGACAAAGGCAAAATTGATCCAAGTTACTGAATGTTTAAAAATTCTTTAAACAACTCAATATGACCAATGTTATCTGCAGAATGGGGTAGTCTGTGTTAATTTAAAAGAAATCTTTGAGAAGATGGAAAAAAGAAAAGTATATGTCTGTGTTTCATTTACTTTGAGCTAGGAAAACATTCAAAATTAATTTCATGTTTCTGTCTTTGACAGCTGTTGAAACCAGTCTGAGGTCAGGGTGGGTGGAGGTTTCCACATTAACTCGGAAAGCCCTCCTTGACCAGATCAAATTAAGCCTATCTCTCTGCTGAACAGTCCCTGCGTCCCCAGTGTTTACAGGGATATTTTATATCCTACACCTGTCTGTGTTAAATCCACAGACTCTGGTGTCCACATCCATTACAGCCATCATCATCTTAATTCAGACAGGTCAAAAAGTGTATTGTTTTAAACGGTTTATGCTGTAAAATGCTTCCAATGATACATAGCATTAACAGAAATACAGCTCCAATAATTACAGTATGATCCCCATATCTCTGGGGGGATACATCCCCAGATCTGGCAGAACAGGTGAAAGTATGGATAATAGCAAACCCTACTGAAGTGAAGGTCTTCTGGAGAATGATATTTTTGTCTGACATAGATAAAGGAAACCCATAGATATGGAATCATACCGTATCCATGCTTCCTGGGTATCAGAACTCTCCTGTGCTATTTTTTTTAATTGGGGAGGAGAACACAATATTCTAGGTGTAAAATCCATAAGGAAAGTCTTCTAATAAAACTGGAACTGCAATACATAGACATAATCCCTGGACTTTAAGATTTACATCTTAGTCCCATTTTCTGTGCACTTTTGTAATGAGGTCACTATGTGCATTGAAGATTTTATCTTTATTTTATGGTTAAATGTGTGGTTTGTATTATTATATTTGTATTATGTAAGATGATTAAATGTTAGACAGACCACAAAGAGTTAACAGGGAATATTAGAGCGCCCAGCCTCTGAGAAGTTCTGTTGCCAGAGCAACAGGAGGCGAAGCCTGACACTAGTCTAGAATGTCCAGGTTTGAAATTCTTCAGTTAGTCAGGAGCGGTGAGACTAGCTGGTAGAAGATTTAGGAAGCTGCTGTTGTCTGTTTTGAGGAGAACAGATAAGTCTGTGTTGTAATACTGCAGAAGGCAGGTAGGTTTAGAAAACCTATGTGAACCGCTGTTAGTAGGTTAGGCTGGAAAGCTAACCTGGAAGGTAGATAAAAGGCCTATGGTGGCAGAGTATCTATAGCAGGGGTGCCCAAGACGGTGATCGCGATCGACCGGGTGATCTTCAGGCCCTCACCCAGTCAATGCGCGCTCCCGCGCACGCACGCTCCCAGTGCCGCCTCCTCTGCCCTGCCGTAGGCGACAGAGGCCCCCGCGCGCTCCTCGCTGCCTCTCTTTTGAGAGGAGAGGGGAGCGTGCGGGGGGCCTCCTCCTCTGTCACCTATGGCAGGGGCGACAGGGCGGCGCTGCCTCTCTTTCGCCTGGATCCATGGATCCGGGGCGGAGGAGAATAGGCGACAGAGGAGATTAGCCCCCCCCGCTCTCCTCTCGCCTCTCTCTCGCCGGATCCATGCATCCGCCTCTCTTTCGCCCTCTTTCGCCCGATCCATGGATCCGGGCAAAGAGAGGCAGCGAGGGAGCGCGCAGGGGTTTCCTCCTCTGTCCTGCCATAGGTGACAGAGGAGGATTAGGCCCCGCCCCTCTCCTCGCCTCTAGGCCCGGATCCATGGATCCGGGCAAAGGATTAGGCTCCCAATGCCTATGGCTGGCAACAGAGAGGGAGGAGGCTGCCTCTCCTCACTTGCCCGGATCCATGGATCGGGCAAAGAGAGAGCGAGGAGCGCGTGGGGGTTCCTCCTCTGTCGCCGCCCTACCATAGGCGGAGGAGGAGGAGGCCCCCGTCGCTCCTCGCTCCTCTCTCTTGCCCGGATCCATGGATCGCCGCCCTGCCTTCTCTGTCGCCGCCCTGCCATATGCGACAGAGGAGGAGGAGGCCCCATGCGCTCTCCTCGCCTCTCTCTCAGCCGGATCCATGGATCCGGGCGAGAGACTGCCGAGGGCAGCACGACGGGGGGCCTCGAGAGGCGCCATGGATCGGAGCGCCTCCCCCTCCCAAATCCGGTGAGCAACCAAACTAATAAAAAGCCGCCCGCGGGTGCGCGCGCGTGGCAGTTGATCTTTTCAACTTGGTTGCTCAAAAGTAGCTCGCATGCTGAAAAAGTGTGAGCACCCCTGATCTATAATATTGTCAAGCCAGTGATTGAGGAAACTCAGTCAAGCATTCTATTTAGAAACTTTGTAACATTAAGATCTTTACCTCTAAAGAAGAATTGTAACCACCTAAGCTTTGTGAACTTTAAAAACCTCCAAGCTCAGTACATCGAAACACTGTTCAAATAAGCGTTACAGTTATTTAACATAAATATCTCTCATTGTTGTTCCTTCACATACAAGCCTCGAAAGCAACTTCTTCCTAGTGGATAGCCAAGTGTGGTGAAAGGTGGCAGCTAATGGGAATATAGACAGAGTCCTCACATAGTTTAGTGGTAGAGGTCCTGTCACGGTTTTGGGTTCGAATCATATAACCAAGTAGACGCTAGTTGTAAGCGTCGTCGTCACAGCTTTACTTTTAGAGAATAAAACAAACTGGCAACAAAGGGGAGAACACTCTGGTGTCAAATCCTATTTCCTGTGATATGCCTCCCATATAATTTTGGGAGGTGCCTACACAACTTAGATGCCTAAGAGCATATTTATACCAGAGGAGAGGGTATCAGCAGGGCAGTAAACACACGTTCAGTATGAAATCTAAAGGAGCTATACAAAGTGTTGAATTACAGTCCCCAAACAGGTTCACCATGTCATTGATTTTGGAAGCAACCACTTTTCTGATCGGCACTCTACAGTTATAACACAGTTTGATACCAACTTAACTATATTGAGGAATTTTGGAATTTGTAATTTAGTGGGGTATTTGGAATTAACTACCAGAGGCCTCTAATGCCCTGACCAAGAGCACTAGAATTCTCTGAAGGAGAATTTTAAGTGCCTTACTAAACTACAATCCCAGGGTTTTTCAGATGGGATGATTAATAGGATTTATATCTCACCCTTCAGCCAAAAAGGTTTGTAAAACAGCTTAAAATTGTTCACTGAACAGGTAATCTGAAATGGACCAAACAATCAGAAATGTGAGTTGTGAGTATATTATAAAATTCTTCATGTTCACCAGGAACATGAAGGAAAGACAACTATATTGTTGGTGTTGCTTATTATTAAAATATATCTTCTCAGCCCCCGAGAATGGCAATGTCAAACCTCCTCTGAATAAATAAGCTAATCATATAATTGGGATTGCCATAAATTCTGGCCATTTTGAAGGCACTAACAGCAACAATAAGCATAATGGAAAGAAAATATTACGTAGAATTTCATAGTTTTACAACATTTTTAACCTCCTCTACTAAGAGTGGTGGTGCCTCACCAAACTACATATCCCAGGATTTCATAGCCTTGAGCCATGGCAGTTAAAGTAGTGTAAAACTGCATTATATCTATTAATGCCGATGCACCCTTGGTTGATACACAGAGTATTTATTGACATGTAATGAAATCACAATCAAAATGAATATGCTTTTACTAGAGTATCTCCAAAAATGCCTTTCCATTTTGGACAAAATATTTATTTAAGTAACTATTTAGTAAATGGGTCAGTGGTGAAAAAATACTTTCAAAAATGCATGAACATCTTTTGGAATAGGACTGGAACAAGTCTGAAGAACAGATGAGAAAACGGACCTCAGATACAGGAGATAGCTGTTATTATGAATGCTAGTCTGGCCACATCCTTTGTTAGGCAAAAGAATGTTAATTACTGCTTGGATGTTCTTTAACAGTTCAAGATCTCCCTCCAATAGGGACTTAATGGTTGAGGTGCACAGAGAATGCCTGGAATCTAAGAGCCATTTTGGAGAAGATGACTCATCTCTCTTTCAAACTGCCGGTCCTACCCCATCACAGCTAATGGTGGCTGTCTAGATAGAAGTCTGCGAAGATGAGAACAATAGCATTAGTGGGAGAGAAAAAACTGTAGCTAAGAACAAGGAAGCAGAGAAAATTAGCTGAAGGATGACACTGAAGGAATCTGAAAACCAAAACCAAAGAGTGGCTATACAGGGGCGCCATTCTCTGTGTTTGCTTTTCAAATGTCTTCAAGTCATTTCCAACTTATGGTGATCCAAAGACAAAGCTATCATGGAGTTGTATATCCATGATTTGTTAAGAGGTATTGTTCCGAGACTGTGACTGGTTCAAGGTCATCTAATCGGTTTCCATTGCCAGGTGGGAAGTTGGTCTTCAGAGTCTAGCACTCGAACCACTATACCAAATACCCTATGCAATCCCCTCTCAACTTGGAAGCTAAGCAGGGACGGAATTCATAATTACATGGATGGGTGGCTACCAATGATTACCACCTGCTACAGGCTATTTTTCAGAGGAAGGAGCTGGCAAAATCACCTCTGAGTATTCCTTGCTTACGAAATTCATGGGGTTGTTGTAAGCTCTCTTCCAATCTAAGATAGTTTGTACTTTTCGTTAAAAAAAAAACTTCAACCAGAGTGATACTTCTTCCTCATTTCTTAGTAGTTCACTTTGCTATCATTTTCTGCTGGTGCCCATCCCACCAGTAAATGTGGGATAGTGGTTTGAGAATTGCACGATGACCCTGGAAACCAGAATTTGCATCCTTGCTATGAAAGTGCACTGAGGTCATGTGTAGTAGATGGGCCGAATAATACAACTCACATGGCAACTTCTGCAAAAGTCCACATGGCATACAGATGGTTTCAAAGCAAAAGCACGGCTTCCAGCCATTAATCCGGAACAAGAGGAGCACAAGTTACAAGTGCTTTTTGAGGTGTGGACAGCTGGACTGGGATGGATCTAGGCTGATCCAGTATCCATACATTATAAAGACCCACTGCTGTGTCAGGCCGGCTGAACGCCGAAGATGAACCACGCGGAGGCTTTCCCGTCAATCCAAAATCTTTATTCAGGTACACAACAGTTGAAGCCAAAAAGTACCGTCCCAACCCTCCCCAGCACTTTTATACCCCTACCCTGAGAACCAGCCCATATCCTCAGTCTCACGGGACTGTGCGGGGCTCCCTTGGGAATGGCCCTATCTCCCTGCTCCCAGACGGCCAGCTGGGGTTTGTTATGGCTAGGGTGTTGGTCGGGATCCGGATCCCATCGGCCTTGTTGATGGCTGTGGGCATCGGCTCCTGACACTGCTGCTTCATGGGCCAGAAGCTCCCCAACAGAACCTTACTGGCAATGTCACTTTTGAAGATCACATGGCTGGAAACCCTGCTGTGACCTTATCAGAAGCAATGTAGCTAGCAAAGCTTTGCCAGGGAGCTGCTCTTGGCCAGGGAAACAGTAGCAGTGGCATCTCCAATGTGCTGCTGGCCAGTCCATCTCCAACGAGATGGAGAGGGTTGGACTTGATGGCCCATGTGGTTTCTTCCAACTGTATTATTCTATGATTCTATAGTTCAGCAGGTGTAGTTCCACCCTGGGTGAACATGACCAAATCACACACTCTTAGTTTCAGAGGAAGGTGGTAGGAAGCCTCCTGTGAACAAATCTTGCCAAGAAAAAATGATAGGCTCACCTTAGGTTTTTTCATAAATGAAAAGCACACAACAACAACAACAACCCAACCCACCAATTCACTACTCAATGGAATCACATTTGGGGGTGCTTTGAAGGCCCATGAGGTCTCTTACAGCTATGTTTGGAATCTGTACTATACAAGCAAATTCAGGAATACTGTAAGGCCCTCAAGAGGAGAAATAACATTTCTTACTCAAATTTAGTAACTTTATTGTTACCCAACACACAGCTCCACAATTATTTATATCCCATTCATTATTGGCCACTACTCAAGATGGCTCTACATCATCTCCAGCATCAGACAACAATATACAGTATATATCAGTTGCTGAGGAATATGAGATAGTTGGTCACACAGCAGCACTCATGACTATTGACAAGCTTCCCATAATCAACTAGTGTGAACATAACACTGGACTAGATAGACCTTTGGTCTGACCCTATGTGGCTGTTCCTAGCAGGAGAGAAAAAAAGCCAACATCTGCCCATATTGCAATATCTCACCCTGCATTTTTGCCCAGAATTTTGCTACTTTAAGAAGTATACTGGAGCTAAACCAAAATAAAATTTGATTTTCCAGATACATCTGGCTTGTTTTCACTAATCATAGTTAAAGCAATGCACAATTGAGCCAACTGTAACACTAAACTGTGGTTGATCCCAAACAGATATACAATATTCAGTTTCATGGATGTGGCAGAGAAGGGAGGAAAGATCTCCGTGGCTTGTTCTTGTAACATTAAACACACTTTGGTCCATGTCATTACTTCTATTTCAGTGATTATGTCATGAACCAGTTTTGTCATTCAATTACCATCTCTCCTTAAATCTCTATTGTCCCGCAGTATGAGATTATAAATTCTTTATGAACGCCTATTTAAAATTGTTGCCACTTTTTGAATTAACGTCTTCTTTTTTTCTGAATTAGTTTCAAAAAGCATATGTAACTGTGAACAGAATTTTTTAAATGTCTTGCTAAACTTTATTTACAGTAATTTACTGGTTTCATTGTTCACATTTGCTATGTACCTCAAAACATTACATAATTATACAAATTAAAACAAAAGGTTCTTTGAGCCCAATTGATAACTTAACCTTTTGGACTTTGGATGAAATCCCAATTTTAGAGAGTTGAGGAAGGAAAAGAGTACTGAATGACCCAACTAGCATTGACGTATGGGTGGGGTAATAGGATAAGTGCATTCAGTTCACAAACCAGTTGGCCATTTCTTTGGCCAACTGGTTTGTGGAATGCATGCTGAAAGAAGCATCATTATTAGGGCTACCATTCAATTAAAGACATCTGAGTCAGTTGATTCACAAAGTACAAATCATATGATCCATCTGCGTACATTGCTAACATCTGCAAAAAAAATCCACTCTTTATCTAATCCAGGGGTGCTCACACTTTTTCAGTATGCAAGCTACTTATAAAACAACCAAGTCAAAATGATCTACCTACTCACTACAAAAATGTGAAACATATAACATAATATCTGCTTTGAACTGGGTTTTCTGAGTCCACACTGCCATATAATCTGATTCAAAGCAGATAACGTGGGATTTTATTCAACTGTGTGGAAAAGACCTCAGATAACCCAGGGCCGGCAGCACCTGGGCGACGTTGGGAGCCTCCGGGGCAGGACTGAACCTTCCTCCCGCCCTGCCTGCGATCTACCAGGATGCCCTACGCGATCTACCAGTAGATCGCGATCTACCTAATGAGCACCCCTGATCTAAACTGACAGAAATTTTCAAAAACTTTTTCCTCTAGATTTAGATGCTGTTTTCTTGTTGTAGTTGCTTTAGAACATTAAAATATTGTTTTATTTTAAATATTTATCTCTATGGATGTATGTCTACATGAAAGACCCCTCAAGGAAAAAGTAGAAAAATTCTAAATAAAGTAACCATTTGCATAAAAATAAAAAATATTTTAAATTGGGTGGCAGTTGGCACATTCTATAGTACTTGTGTTTACATTACAATTGAATTTGGTATTGCAGCCCCAGGACTAAGGGGTGCATCTACAACACTGTAGAATTAATGCAGTTTGATATTTAGGCCCAACAATAAGCACATGCACATTTTAATCTTCAGTTTCAAATGGAATCAGCATGATTTCTCTGTGCTGCCTACTACCTAAAGTGCTTTCAAAGGCATGGGAGAACAATTTTCAACAATCAAAGAACATCAGGAGATTGCCGAGCGGCTAAACGACTTATTTGCCTCCGTTTTCACACAGGAGGACAGACAACATATGCCTGCAGCTGAGTCAGTTTTTTCAGGGAGGGAATTAAATGAATTAAACCAGATAGAGCTAAACAAGGAAGATGTTCTCACATGCCTTACTAAACTAAATGTCAACAAATCACCAGGGCCAGATGGCATCCACCCCAGAGTTCTTAAGGAACTCAAGTGTGAAATTGCTGAAATTCTAGCCAAAATATATAACCTTTCTCTAAGATCAGGCACTGTACCCGAGGACTGGATGTAACTCCGATCTTCAAGAAAGGATCCAGGGGTGATCCAGGAAATTATAGGCCAGTTAGTCTAACCTCAGTTCCAGGCAAAGTGATGGAAACCATTATTAAAGAAAAAATTACTAAGCACATAGAAGAACAGGCATTGATGAAGGAAAATCAACATGGTTTCTGCAAAGGCAAATCATGTCTTACTAACTTGTTAGAATTCTTTGAGGGTGTAAATAAACACATAGATAAAGGGGACCCAGTCGATATTGTTTACCTTGACTTTCAAAAGGCTTTTGACAAAGTCCCTCACCAAAGGCTCCTAAATAAGCTCTTCAGCCATGGAATCAGAGGACAGGTCTTGTCCTGGATTGGAACCTGGCTAAACTGTAGGAAACAAAGGGTGGTAATAAACGGACATTTCTCTGGGTGGAAAGAGGTGAGAAGTGGCGTACCCCAAGGTTCAGTTTTGGGTCCGTTTCTTTTTAATTTATTCATTAATGATCTGGATGTGGAGTAAATTCTGAGGTAGCAAAGTTTGCGGACGACACTAAATTGTTCAGGGTAGTTAAAAATGAAACTGATTGTAAAGAGCTCCAGAAAGATCTCTCGAAATTGAGTGAATGGGCAACAAAGTGGCAAATGCATTTTAACCTAAACAAGTGTAAAGTCATGCACATCGGGCAAAGAACCCCAACTACACCTACCAATTAATGGGGTCAAAGCTTTCGAGACAAACCAGGAAAGGGATCTCGGGGTTTTGGTGGACAGCTCAATGAAGATGTCAACCCAGTGCGCAGCAGCAGTAAAAAAAGCAAATTCTATGCTAGGCATGATCAGAAAGGGAATCGAAAATAGGTCAGCAAATGTTGTATTACCTCTCTACAAATCTATGGTAAGGCCACATTTGGAGTACTGTGTACAATTCTGGTCACCGCACCTCAAGAAGGATATAACGGAACTGGAAAAGGTACAGAAAAGGGCAACAAGAATGATCCAAGGGATGGAGCAGCTCCCTTTACGAAATCAGGTTGCAACGCCTTGGTCTTTTCAGCCTTGAAAGACGGCGTTTAAGAGGTGACTTGATCGAAGTGTATAAAATCATGCATGGGATAGAAAAGGTGAATAGAGAAAAATATTTTCTCTGTCACACAACACTAGGACTAGGGGCACTCCTAAAACTCCAAGGTAGGAAAGTTAGGACTAATAAAGGGAAATATTTCTTCACCCAGAGGGTCATTGGGTTATGGAACTCACTTCCAGAGGAGGTTGTGACAGCGGTCAGCCTGGACAGCTTCAAGGCAGGATTAGACAGATTCATGGATACCAAGGGAATCAGTAGTTACTGAAATGGACATCCAAGTGCCACCTCTGTGTTGATGGAGTCAGGCAGGATTTTCCCCGGGTACTGGTTGTGGGGGGTCGGGAGCAGGTGAGGGTTTTGCCCTCCTTTCTGCTAGAGATCCCCGTGTACAACTAGTGGGCCACTGTGTGACACAGAATGCTGGACTAGATGGGCTGAGGCCCGATTCAGCATGGCTCTTCTTATGTTCTTATATTCTTATGTTCTTATCAAAGGGTACAGTTGCATACAACTTGAAGCTACTGATGCCAAAATAATAAGGCTGTCATTTGATGCTATGCCACCTGTAGTAAGAAGGGGTTCACTATTTCGATTTCTTGATTATGCCCTAGAGTGCATAATGTAATGTTGGCCCAGAGCATTGTGGGACAATTAAGATGTTAGAGAAGATGGCCTTCCTACTAAACCAGCCCAGAGGAGTGAGCATGCACTGGGCAAGAGAGTGGAGCACTCTATGCCATAGGCCCTGCCCCAGAGCATTTTTATTAGGGAGATTTGCACCCAGGTAACCAGCTCTATCCTAGCTAATTGTAGCTCAACAGCAAACTGGAGTGGGATTGGTTAACCTCCAGGCTTTGCTATCTGTCTAGAAGAATAAGAACAGTGGGAGCCATTTCTGTCAGACCCTTGATATAACACAGTACTTATGGGGTGGAGTTGTCTGCTCAGTAAATCACAGCCTGAGGACTTGACCATGCAAAGACAACGAAAACGGATACCAGGAGATTCCATGATGCAATTTCTGTAAGCACGCAAAGCCCTCCTCAGATTTTCCTATGACAAAATCCCTTTTCCTCCCAATTTTAGTCAGAGTTTCCAAATGTCAAGACAATGGTCTTTCAGGAATTCTCTAACAAACAGTTCTGCTTCCTCAGAGCATTAGCTCTACATGCAAATACTTGTGCAAAAACAGGTCTTGGTACTTATTACAGTCTCTTTTTTGTCAGCATACAACACAAGATTTCAGGATAAATAAATGCCAAATCCAATTTTACAATAATTCCCCTTCATTTGTGGGGGATATTCCCCCTGTGGATACCCACAGCATGAAATCCAATACCATTAGTTGACTACTTAAACTGTGGAAAGTAAACCAGAGGATAAAGGGAGACTAATGTACTTTAATAAGTATCTGGAAGGGGTTTTTTCTTTGTTTTTTGGTCAAAAGTGAGGATGGTTCAATCAGGATATCCCCTGCTATAGCCCTAAGTCAGGGCTTTCTGAGTAGCAACACACTGACCACAGAATGTCTTTCTAAGGAAGCTTCTGTTGAGCAGTTAAATCTCCATTATTTTGTATAGCTTTATCAAGTTGGACAGCAACATCTGTGTTATTTTAGATGACCTACAGTGTTTATGAAAACGTAAGTCATGAATGCTTACATATATACAGTATTATTTTTTAAAATCATATACAGTTAAAACTATTGAAAATTCATTAGAAGACAGAATATATAATATACCTGTATATTTAAAAATCAATGAAACAGCATATCATACAAACCAATCACATTCCGCTCCTAAAAGTTGAGTGAATTAGCAGGTTTTCCCTTGTTGGCAGAAGGGAAAGACCATCCTAAACTCCTTCAGGAGAAAGTCCCAAAGTTTAGGACCAGCCATTAAGCAAACCTTTTGCTTTGTTTCCAAGAAAAGAACCTAAGAAAGTAGTGTGACAGAGAAAAGGGCCTCTCCTAAAGAACTTAGAACTCTGATAGTTTATACAGCACTCTTTCCCATCCTAAGTACGACATGAAGAAGATACCAACTTAAGACATTCAGCAGGCATTTCCTATCAAGTATTTAGGTTGTAGCAGCCCTATATATACATAGAGGGCAAAAGAGAGAAACATGCCAAGAGGAAGGCGCATCAAGCCAACCCTGACCGGATCTGCCTTCCACCTGGAAACCAATGTCCTCACTGTGGGGAACATGTGGATCAAGAATAGGGCTCCACCGCCACCTACGGACCCACTGCCAAGACACTACACTTGGAGGACCATCATTCTTGGGCTACAAGGGATCGCCTAAGTAAGTATATACATGCTCACTGTGCATAGAATCCCATTAATCACAGTAAGATTTACACTGACCATGGAAAGACTACAGTTCCCAAAACACTCCCTTCCAGCTTAGCTTTTGGCTGGGAGATTATGTTCAAGCCCAAGTTTTATGCTCCCAGTATCAGACATGAATCTCAGTCATTTTTCTGAAACTAATAGGTGAATTCCCATGGAAGAAATGTTAGCAAAGAAAAAGGGTACAGACTATCCAATGTTTTATTCTTGGATGGTGCTTCTGTCCTCCCCAATGGTAAGATGATTAATTCCCAAGGGGAAACAGAGGTAGCACAAACAACCAGACTAATCGGCAAAGTTCAGAATGTTAGTCTTTCACAATCTGAAAACTACTGTGTATCCAGGAAATCCTGCCAGACAGTCACTATTTGCAAACGGCTGGGAAATATGGTCTTTTGCCATCAAAAACAGATGAAAGGCAGGCTCTGGTTAAAAGACCATGTCTTTGCCCAAATGAAACCCTTCCAAAATAAAGAGATTGACGGCTGGCTGCTAGCTGACCTCAAGTGAGGAGGGTGGCAGGGCTGCCAGCAGCCAAGTTGAGTCTTACCTTATTCAAACATTGGAGCCATGCATGTGAAATATAAGGCTTGCAAGCTGAATTTGGCCCTCCACATCATTTTATGTGGCTTGTGAGGCTTTCAATGCCAAGGCAATGTAATTACATTTATACAGTCCTACAATTGAACGTCCATTTGAAGGCAATTACAAAACTGATGTGGCCCCAGTTAAAATTAGCTTGAGACCCTAATTTGTTGTTTCATGCATATTACTTGACAAACATCAACAAAGGTGTGGCTATCAGAGCCACCCATGTAGACAACTTTCAGATTCTGGAGTATTTCTAATGTTTGAGCTGCTCAGCCTGAACTGTGCCCTATTTTACAGAAGACAGTTTATTTGAAACCTTGTTCAGCCAGAGGACAGTTTCAAGAACCACCAGAAGCAAAAGAATACAAATCTTCATAAATTGCATTTTTATATAAATGAACTAATAATTCAACCACTTCTTTATTTGCTGGGAGAAAGTAATTTAAACCCCAGTTTTTAAAACCCAGCATTCAGAGACTAATTGCAGTTCAGGACTTACCCTGTGAAGCATAACCAAAATCATTTTTGCACAGAAAACAGTATTTTCTGCAGAGAAGATTGTAATAGTCCGACAGGAATCTGTTTTCTGCACAGAAATGCTATTTTTCACTAGAAAAATTCTGTATTATTGGTAGGAAATTCATTTTCTGATAAAGCCACATGCATTTTTCATGCATAATTAAGTCACCATGTTAGAATTTCCAGATACCCAAGAAATATTTTTAGCTATCTTTGTCTCTAGTAAATAATAATTCATACGCCTGAATCACAGCAGCCAGAACATCCACCACTAAAGGGATGGCAAATCCACTTTGGATTTTACTGTTGCTCATCTGTTGCATTCTTGGAAGTTGAACAAGAACTCTGCTGATATTGGGACCTGGTTGGCATTGGTTCAATTCAAAATGGGCACTGGGGGGACAATAGTGAAATCCAGAGCACATTCCCTCTCCTTCTAAAGATACAAAGAAGCATGACTATGGTATGAATGTTCTGCAGTGAGCTGCCCATAGTAAATCTTGTTGACTGTAATACTATGCTTTTTACATACCACATGCTACCTTAGAAACATTGAAGCAATGAGAGCTTGGAAAAGTTATTTTTTTTGTACTATCAGAATCCTCCGTCCAATATGGAGCATATCATACTATTTAAAAATATATATGCTAAAGTGTCACCAGCTCTTTAGATACATACAACTATGTATTAGGAAACTGTGGTTGTTGTGTTATGTCAAATTTAGATTGGCAAAAATATTGGTAAAAGATTAGTATAGGTACAAACTAGTTCTTTTGTCATTCTATACATTTTCAAATGGACAAAATGGGTAAGCTGCATCTCACAATTTTATTTTTAATTGGTAGGTCTTACTGCAACTGAAATTAGGCAGACTGCAAATCCGAATTAGGCAAACAGAACCCGTAGTTCTAGCAATCCTGGAGGACAATAGATGGACCTGTTTGCATAGTCAAATCCACAAAATAAATAATTCTACACACAAAAACCCCTTTAGGGACAAATATACACCCATACCATTGATGTGTTGTACTCTAAACATCTTATGAGTGATAGGGGCTTTTAAAATAAAATTATTCTCCCCCACTTTCTTCTCCCAGAACTGGGAAATACTGAGAGACCTTATCTCTCAATATTAAATAGCCCCCATTGCATTTTGCTGCCCTTTGGCACATTGCTTCTGCCTGACCTCAGTTATTAGTTCAAATGTCTGGGTGGGGAGGGCACGATGTGCATGAATAGGCAATCATTAGGCATATCAAAACGAAAAGGTGAATGAATAATGATTAGAAGCTTCTCGGTATTTATGCATAACTATAATCATTTCAAAGTACAAATACAAAGCTCTGCATAACCCTGAAGGATCAAAAGATATGGTAGGAAGATGATGCCTTCCATTCCTTCTCCTTAAGCCTCCAATAGTTCAACAGGAAATCCTAGCAAAACATCCCTCAACACATACTAGAATATACCAAATCAAAATTTCCACTGAATAAACAAAGGTAATGGATTGGAACAACAGGTATGACTCACCCTCTATATATCTGACCTAGGGCTCACTATATACAGTGCCAGTCCATAGTAGCATGTTTGTCCCACAACACAACAGGGCACATTTCAAACCCTCTCCATGGGACTGTATGGACCTTCACCTTACTTTTGCTATCCTTTTCATTGGCCTGTGTGAACAAGCAGACTAGTTTGGATTGGAGCTGTCACCCTAAAGTGCAGAATTGCTCCAGAGTTTTGCTGAAACTTCAGAGTATTGACAGACTTTGTTTAACACAGGGTTAAACTGTTTACTGCACACAAAGAACCAGAGTTTGTGGACATAGTATGGATATCTAGGTTCAACTTCTAGGACATCTTGGTATACAGGTCCAGTTTAGACCAGCCCTTAATTAATAAATCAAAATTTGTTTTCTAGACTCCTTCTCCTGAGAACTCTCCACAGTTCTACATCAAGGTGGGAAAAGCACAGTGGGCCAAGACAGTTTTTGAACTCCCCTATAAGAGTCTTCACATAACCCTACTGTACAAAAAATGGGACTCCAATTTTCTTCTTCCCATACAGGCCAATTGTCTATAGAATTTACACAGTGTAACAACCATTAGTACACTCAGCTTTCCATATCCAGAGATTTTGTATTCGGACATTCAACTGTCCACAGTATAAAAATACTCTCCTCTCCTCCCCCCCCCCCCAATTCTATAAAGAAAACCTTGATTTTGTCATTTTACTGTATATAAAGAAAATCATTTCACTGTATATAATGATTTTTACTCATCCACATTTTGGTATCTACAACAGGTCCTGGAACCAAACCTCAGCAGATAACAAGGACCCACTGTATATGCTCTACTCTGCCGCAATTTTTATTTAACTTTATTTATTTTCACAAGGAGAAACCAACCTGCATTTATTTATACATGTCTACCACCTTCTGATTCTATTTTTATGCCAGACAAGTTACAGTTCTTTCTTTTTTAAAGTAGAGCTAAGCTGGAACTAGATGAGGAAAGACTAAAACTCGGGTATGGTCATAAGACACGTGTGAACATTTCAGAACTCTAACAAAACTTTCAAAATTTCGTTATAAATGGCAGTTCCTAATTGGTTCTGTCTTTAAAATCACCAATAATGAAATAATAATGAAATTTTGATAGAGTTCTGAAATGTTCACCACCAGAACTTTGGTTTTGTAAGTACTTTTGAAGCATTTAGAACCATGGATCAACCAGGCCTTGTGTGTGTGTGTGAGTGTGTGTGAGTGTGTGTGTGTATTGGGGAAAAGTGAAATGTACTACAGCTATACTTTATATCATTAGCACTGGCAGGAGGATTCTGAAAGTTGTAGTAAAAAAACAAAAACAAATTCAGAACAACTAGATCTATGGAAAAGTTCAAGAACTCATACTTTTCATATGAGAAATGCCTAATGTCCCTGCTTTTTAAGGGCAACTGAGAACATTTGCGTCACTGCCAGCTACTGCTAAGGCAACTCCTCAGGTAACCCAATACCACAGTAGAGGTATGTTTACCAAAACCACAGAAACTGCCCTCATACAAATGTTAGATAGATATGTGTAAACTCTCAAATACTAACCAGATAAGAGTGTTTCTTGGATTTCAGACAACAATTTATTTTAAGTAGGAAAATGCAACATTTTTAGGAGAGCCTTTCCAATGCATAGCTGTTATCTGATGCATATTTCTTATGTGATAATTTCATGTAAAAGAACCTGCACTGTAACCATGGTCTTTTGAGTCTCTAATAAGAGGTAGAATAAATGAAGAACAGTAAATTATTATTCCCCTATTCAGAAATCTGTCCATGACTCCCTCTTAAATCCAGTTCTTGTCAGTCACAAAGGACAATAGTTCCCACAACTAGCAGAAGTTTCTTTCTGTTTTCTTCTGCTTTCTTATTTCCTTGACATATTCCACTCTGAATTAGCAAGAAGTTATCAGCCATGCACAAGTTGTTCTGATGGTACTGTTTTTTGGTGTCAACTGAAGACTTGTTTTACATCTTTCCATTGCACGAATTGTTCAGCAACCAATGCACCAAGCTTCTGATGATCACCTTTACCTCCATCTCCTCCTCCAAACACCACACAGCACTTACAGAGTGCATTTTGTACATGAAATGAGTAGGCTAACCAAGGAAAGCTGTTGAACCATTTGGGTTGAAAACTTCGATGTCTCTTCTTATCCACTGGAAATACATATCCTGGCAATATAGTCCATGGATTTTGCACATTGAGTTTTCACTTGGTCATCAGGAACAATATTGTTCATATAAGGTCCAAGGTCTAACAATGAACAACTTCTTGTATTTGGTCCTGCTCCAAGGTTTCTTTGGCAGGGCTTGGATTAAATGAACCAGTGATAGACACCTCAGTTTTCACTTGCAACCCAGGTGTGCATGTTCTGGCGTCTCCATCAGTACCAGCTGCTGCAATGTTTTTCAATCTGCTACCTTCTTGGTCTTCAATATTTTGCTTTTTTCTTTTTTGCCATGAAGTCAAAAATGTTCAGTTTGTTTGATAGATATTTAGGCTTCATCTGGAGATGGGTGGATGAAAGAAAACAGTAACAGCAACTAATGGGGCTTTAAGTCTCAGAACAGCAACTCAAGCTAGCAGACAACTGCAGAAAGACAGCTGTGCTTGGAATAAACCACAGTTGCTTTCATGCCTTCCTTTTATACCCCAATGGGATGAACAATAAGGTGGATGTAAGAAAGAGCTCTGAAAGGGGGAAGAGCAAGAGAACAATGAGTTGACTACTTTCAGGTGCTTTTTATATAATATTTCAAAACCTATTAGAGATAATTACATGGGGTAAAAAAATGAAATTATATAATAAAATCTATAGTTGTGTTCAAATTTCTCAAAAAGGGTGGACTAGAGTAGGAGATACAGCATTTTGAAAGATCTCCTATTTTTTCACTTTAAATTAGAGTAGCTAAAAATCAACATCTATGACCCACGCATATTATTACATTTTTAGAAAGTACATAAAATATCTTTAATCTGGTACCTAGTTATTCAAAAATACTTTATATTTTAGAGAAATTAAAGTATAAATAAAGTATCATAGTTGTTATATAAATGGAAAAATCGTAAATGTTTTTTAAACTTAAGTTTTTCTAATGGAGTTTAACCTGGGGAGTCAGATTCTGATGCCCGTTTCAGTGGATTATGTTGTCTTCACATCAAAAATGTTGGTTAAACATCCACTACATCAAAACTTGATCACTTCCACTATGTCAGCTATTGTTGCAATTACAATGTAAATTGGCACAAAGGTAGGTAATGATAGTGTGAATAAGTTATCAAAATTTGATTGAGATAGTACTTGCAGTTTTGGAGGAACTCTTAAGTTTTTGCTTCTCATGAACTTAGCATAGGGATTTGGTTAACCAGTTAAAATTCTGAAAAAGTTATGGGCTTGAATACATTGTGTGTGTGTGTGTGTGTGTGTAAGAACTTCACTGTAGATTTGTTTTTATGAAAATATTGAACAAACATATGAGGAACGAGAGACTGATGAATCATGACATATTATGATTTGGATTACTTTAATTTTCTCATTGTTTGGCACCTTTGGAAATATTACTGTCAGTAACAGCCATTGTCACTTGGGTTTCTTTAAAGCATCCTGTTTTTTCTAGGAAAATGAATCAGACATCTGTGTTCCACAGAGATAAAAAGAGAGAAGCCTGATAACAATATTGTTATAATAGCAGACATGCTGATGCAAAGAGGAAATGTATATGAGACAACATCCTTAGCAAGTGAGGCATATGCTTAAAATGGGTCCATTTTCTTTTGCCAAAACTGCCCACAGGATACACAGATGGAAAATGGATGGGTATGTTCAAACTTATTTAACTGTCAATAATACTCTATGAAATGTTACAGTATTGTATCCTTTTTAAAAAAATATGTACACCACACAAGCTTTCTCTGAGTTTGTTCCATTAATCTAATAAGGGCTAATTGTCACAAATGTGCTAAATGTGCAAGCAATGTAATGTGGAAGAAGCAAACTCATACCAGATAACCTGCTTCCTTTGCTGAACTGGAAAATTGCAAGCTGCAGTTATTCTGCTCACAAAACAGAGATATGAGCTCACCATAAACTAGTTGTTCCTGTACCACGCTACTTATGCCAGTCTACTTTGCATCACTAGCACTCACTCAGAGGTTCTGACATAGAGAATTAGAAAAATATATCATCAAGACTATGCAAGCTGAGCATCCCTTCTCTGGAATTCCAAAATCTAAAGTATGGTACTCCAAAAAATCATGCATATTGTTGGTGAAATGGTGAACTGCTGCCTGACAGTTCTGTGCACACAAACTTTGACTCAAGTACAATATTATTTAAAATACTGCATATAATATAACCTTCTGACTATGCATATAAGTTGGATAAGAAACATAAATGAATCTGATGTTTTGATTCCCCCCCCCCAATAACCTAGATGTTCATGAAAAAGCTGAGTATTAACATGAATCTTAAAAAACATGTTTGTGATTGCTGTGCAACTAGTATGAACTAACTAGTATGTTTGAATAACTACAAATACAGGTGTGCCTTTGATAGCAACATTATTGCAGTATAAAATTGGGGTAATATTGCTTAGAAATAATAAATTGCTATCAGAGTTCTGCACACTGGACATATTGTGTTACATTGCCAAGTCTTTCCAATATTACACTGCTGCTTAGAGCACATCTTGGCTTGAAATGCAACCCATGCAACCCAATATCCTAGGGCATATTTTAGCTTTCCATACACAATGCAAACTCTAAATATTATGCTACAACTTAAATGTTCACTCTCGTTTTTACTGCACATATAGGCACAAAATGTACCAATTAACAGTGATAAAAAGAGCTAAGGCAGGGAAATAGCTTTTCCAAGTTTCACCTCACCTGTATCTCAGTATGTTATAAGAATGAAGACCATTTATCTCAGAGCCAGCTAAGTCTTTCAAATGATTTATTATTAAGATAGCAGTCTGTTTTTTCGGACACTGGAGTTCAACAGCAAATTGGTAGGATATTCTAGATCTAATCTCCTCCCCACTTCCCAACACCCACATCCAAACTTGCAGAAGCACCCACAGATTATAACATGCTAGGAGTTAGTGGCCTGCCATTAAACTCCTCACATTCTTTGACTTCTGTTTCAACATGCTCTTGGCGCATATCCAGCACTGCTCTCCACCATTCCTCCACAAAGCTATGATGATTACAGGAGACCTGGCAAACAGAAACTTTATACATTCATGTAACCTCCCTTTTACTTGCACATTTTAACCAGTCGGTTTCCAGTTCTTGCAAGAATACTGTAGGTTCTTGATAAACCAATGTACAACAGAACGTTTTGCAGACTTTCTGCTGTTCCAAGGATACAGAATAAATTAGAATAACTTTATTGTACAACCAAAGTAAATGCCACTCCAATCAAATCATATTTGTACAAATATATAGAGTGTATGACGGATTGAATTAGATGTTGTGGTGGTTCAAGCCATGGTGGACAAATGATAGAATGAAGGAGAATCTCTTTCCATTTAACTCCCCAGATAAAATGGAAAGGGATTCCATTTTATCCCTAAATAAAAAGGTTTTGTTCCCCCAACTTTTTATCCCAGATGTTTTCTACTTGTCACATGCAGCCTATACTAAGAGGAAAATGGCTAGGTAGAACCTGGGACAAAAATACAGTGAGACCATTATTAATTCTCTCAACCCATCCTAATATTTTGGCTGTGATTCCATTCCGGTATGAGCTTGGAACTTGGAAATAAGTATTTTGATAATTACTTTACTCCGAATTCATTGGCCGCATTGGGGATTTGCAGTCCAAAAAAGTAACTGTTCTAATTTCTAATACAGATCTACAACCACCAGATCTTGTTTAATCTCAGAGATGTACGATCATTTATTTACCTAGCTCACCACCTATGATAAGGGTGGCAAGTCAGTTTTAGACCAATCGCTGTTCGTTATGTTGACAACACACTGTATATCCAATCTATCTTAACTATTTAGACTAGACATGTTTCATCTAAATCCCCAGTATCCAACACACATGTAGCCTCTGGACTCAGTTTTGGTGGCCCACTCTGATGCAGTAACTATAAATCATCAGTGAAATCTCCATCATGGGACAATCATAACCCATGATCCATAATAGATGATGATATGTCAGATTGCAAAACAATTTTCATTCTCTTATTGCAAGGACTTAATCCGCCTCAGAAGTAAATAGAGGAAATGCATTAATAAAGCAATGCAGGATTATGAATCATTATGCTACAAAAATGACTTGTCAACCAAATAAAAAGTCTCTTTACCTCTGATGGACTGCACTGGTTACACCTGCCTATCAAGCAAGGCAGCAGAAGTCAGAGGTGGAGTAAGGATACTGGGCATGTATAATGAGAAGCCAGCCAAGCGACAAACTCAGAACCCACACGTGGGCAGACCTGCCTGGTGATCTGTTCAGAGTCACTGTAGAAACTTCCTGTCTCGTGAACACATTTGAATACAGTATAATGATTAGACATTAGCATAGAAACTGTCATATATATACACCAGTAATTATACTTACTGTATATACAGTACTTGGAACAGCCAAATAGATAACCATATATGCTAATATAAAACTCAGGTACTGAGATTTGACAGCGATGTAGCCAAAGTGGGACTATTAAGTATAAGGATGGAGACATCCTTATACTTAGGAGACATCAACATGCTTACTCTGAATGACATGAATAACAGGCCAGCAAATACAGTATGGTTTCACTAACAGTAGAATAGTATGCTAAACCTGGTATCTGATGAGGTAGGAAAAGTATGGATACACAGCTTGTTCCTAGTACTAACAAACCAGGATCATTATGTCTATATGCATTTTCTCTTCCTGAAACCAATACCTAAAGATTGTGTCCAGTAGTGTCAACTTTCCTAGTACAAAGTTTACACTAATTGAAGAAATCCTGTTGCAGAGTTTCTATCTAAAATCGAGCACATTCCTTTTATTCTGCTTCTACTAGGCATTCTTCAACAGGCTGCACAAATTCTTTCACAACCCATTGCAACTTTAACATGCTCCTTGCTAATGGTTCTACTATCAGTTACACAACTACTAACAGAACATGCCAGCACATGTGGCGGTATACGAAGTTTGAATTGTAACAACAGCACACCTTGTACTTTTTCTGCTAGCATTATTGTTGGATACAATCCATATTCATTATGATCCCGATGTTACATTTTCACAGATGTTTACATGCATGGTCTCCAGTCAGAAGATGTCTATTATTTTTTCATTTTTTATGACACCCAGAACTCATTTATATTCCTCCTATAAACAAAGTGCCTTCTTTGAAATGAGCCTAGAACCCAAATGAAGAGATTTTAAAAATGGCAAAATGTATGGCAACTCCAAGGTTTGTTCAGAGGAGTGAGCTATTGCTTCCTCTGAGGCTGAGAGAGAGTGTAACTTGCCAAGGTCATCCAGAGGATTTCCATGGTTCAGCAAAGATTTGAGTCCCACAGCCCTAGCCCAACACTAAAAGCATTACACCATGCTGGATCTGAAAATGTGTTGCATACATGTGCTTTTATAAGTGCATATAAACAGGAGAAACTGTGATTAGAAAACTAAAACATCCTGTTTTAGAAACAGCACAATCCTTTTACAATCCGTATTAACCTCTCTTTGCACCAGGAAGTTTTCCACTACAGGTTTTAGCAGTCCTTTTATAGGACTGTAAGGATTATGATGAAATTTTAAAGCTCACACAGGTTATTTGTCTGTCAGTGTATTTTATTACACAGTTCTGTACTTCACCAGTGTGAGTTTGTGGTGGTGGTGGTGGTGGGTTGTTTTTTTTAACAAAACAGTAATGGAGGTGCCAGGCAGGGGATGAACAACACTAGATGCCCAGGAAAACAAGATTCCAAGTGATAATTTTAGGGGTAACGTACAGTGCTTAATACTCTAGCCCAGTGGTTCTCAACCCGTGGGTCCCCAGATGTTTTGGCCTTCAACTCCCATAAATCCTAACAGCTGGTAAACCGGCTGGGATTTATAGGAGTTGTAGGCCAAAACACCTGGGGAACCACAGGTTGAGAACCACTGCTCTAGCTGAACACATCTGGTCTGACATATTTGCCTGCGGTGCTGTTATAGTGCCACTCTAGTGCAAAAGACAGTTTTGGTTTTTGTGACATTGTTCTGGCAATGCAGTTGATGCTTGCTGTCTGCTAGTACTTATTTACTTGGCAGAGCCAATCTTGGAGCTAGGACAGTACATCCGTGGCTTGCCTTGTTTTGCAAACTAAATGATGAATAAGTGGAAATATGGGGGAGGGAGAGTCAGAAACTCACTTATCGTGCAATGTCCTAAAAGTTACCACATATCCTGACTGCAGATATAAATTTAAAACTAGAAACAATGAGACTGCTCCTCAGGGTATAAGACACAGTTATCTTATTGTACGCAATATTCCCAACAGTTTAGATGCAGCAGACTCTCTGGTTCCAATGACATCACCGGTCCTTGAGTTTACAAGTCCTTGATGTAAAAGATCAGAGTGACTTAACTAGAGAAAATTAGTAATTCTTAAATTGAACAAGCTCTCACTGTTGCAGATGCTTAAACTGTTGGAAATAGCAACCTTTTCAAGCCTTCACTAGTTATTTCTTATGTATATAGTTGCTTACTGTATTGTATGTGTATATTGGTTTTCAATTTTATCTAACCACTTTGTTGTGGGAGGGCCTGCAGACCATGTGATCAGAACTAAATATGTTCAGGACGAAGACTTCATTTTAGATTGTGTTTGCTTTAGACTTCAGTGGAGATAAAAGCTATTAGACTCTTAGAGGGAGTAGAAGCCATCCATTTGCATCAGAAGCAATGAGTACACTTTAGACTTCTGTAAGATGTATGCTTAAAGACTCCATTGGACTATGGACTATTGTTTCTAAGGAAGATGCCCTGTTACCTGCTCAGAGATGGTACTTGAAATCCTATTGTAACTGGATACATAAGCAAAGTGCCTGTATACTATAAAACTCTGTTACTTTTAAAGAAGACTGTTTATGTTATTTATTTATTTTATTATTATTTATTTATTTATTAAATTCGACTTGCTATACCGCTCTCTCTTGAGAGCGCGATTTAAAGGCAAATATATTTTAAAGGAAAGTAGATGTTTTGGGGCAACTTCAAATAACTCTTCTGAAACTCTGCTGAATGTATGTTTTTTGTGCACTGGCATGTCTTTGTCCCTGACAGTTCAAAGACATACCTAGGTTTATCAGTTTAACAGCTGAGAGACCTAGTTGCCTTGCATGAATGCTGGTGAACATCACTTTTCAAAAGGTTACGACTTCTAACAAGGTCATGCCTTTTCAGTGACCATGGTTTTCCAAAAATGGTATGAATTTCATTTCCCAAATGGTTATGGAGGTACACATTTTCCAAAAAGTTATGGCATCATTTTGCCAAAATAAACGGGAACTCTGCTCACTCAGTCTTTCTTCTAAAATCTTTATAGCAACCATTGCTACATTTTTCACCCTCAAAATGTCAGGAACCTGAAATAAGACCATCTTTTGCTAAAGAAACTACTTAAATGCACAAGGTAACTCACTGAGGACCATCCACTGTTAAAATGCAGTCAAAACTGTTCAAGGCTGATCTCCATTGAGCAGCTAACACTGTAGGTCTGGAAAGGCTCCACTATGTGGCAACAGCAAGTTCCTCAAGGCTGACAATCCACAAGATTTTATCATGCATCTGATTATTTGAATAAATTCTCCCTTAGAAAGATAAGAAAAGCGCATTTCAAGGCTAGTGTTCCAATATTTTGATCTGGAATTAAAGGCAATACTATGGATACAGACTGTTCCTGCAATCAAAACTCTACAAACAGTGTGTTTTCCCCTATGTGGTATAAATCCCTATCAGGCAATCTTAAAACAGTATTTCTGCAGATATGCTTGTGGTTGAAGGATCACAGTGCAATTTGTGCAATTTTATACAAGTTTATTCAGTAGTGTGACTCCCCCTGAGGTCCACAGTACTTACTCCTGAGCAAAACAAAGATTTCAGTGAAAAGTGAGGAGCCACGTAACACAATGGGTTCAACCCTTGTGCCAACTGAACTGCTGACCTGAAGGTCAGCAGTTCGAATACGTGAGATGGAGTGAGCTCCCATCTGTTAGCTCCAGCTTCCCTTGCAGGGACATGAGAGAAGCCTCCCACAGGATGGTAACACATCCAGGTGTACCCTGGGCAACGTCCTTGCAGTTCACACCGGAAGCGACTTGCAGTTTCTCAAGTCGACTGACATGATAAAAAAAGTCAAAAGTGATATTGTTGCTGTAGAACTGCAATTTGAGCTTTGTGAACAGGACTTTTGCTTCGCCTGCATAAATTGTTCTAAATCAAGGATGAGTAAAAGTGTCTCTATTTGGATTACCTTCTACAGAGCTGGTCTTTTTTATTACTGGTTCAAAATTCTTTATGGAATACTTGGACAAAGCTAGTCTTTCCAGCTGTAAATTAATTAATGGTATTACATAGCCATGCACTGCTTGAACTGTGAAGCGTTGTTTGCGAACATATTTAAAGGTCAGTGTTTTTGAACCAAGACCAGAATTTAATGTGGGAGTTGTGTACAAAAGATCTTATTCTTTCCAACCCTAACTGTTCGCAGTATTGTACATATCCTATTGCCTCCTTACTCAAGACGAGCAAATATCGTTTACCACTGTGGAACTTTATTTGTGAGTAAACATGTGCCAGATAGATCTGCACACAATTAATATTTTGAAGGTCATTGGAATACTGTTACATTTGCAAAGAAGCAGTTCATACCCGCAAGATGTAGATTTGGGCTAAGACAGCAACTGCCCCTCCCCTTTGCTTTGTCTGGAAGCTCTCTTGATGTCCTTCCCAACAAATCACACAAAGCTGGAAAGCACATTACCACAACAATGATGCTAAAAGTCTATGGCTTTAGGGCAGAGACCCAAGATCCACTCCTCTTTCTAAGCCAAAAGTGGGCATGCAGACACATTTGGTTTGGCCTTTGTTCAGGAGCATTTGGGTAGGTTCCCAGCCTTTGGTCCTTCAGGTGTTTGGACTTCAGTTCCCAGAATTCCTGGCAGTTGGCCAAGCTGGCTAGGGCTTATGGGAGTTGAAGCCTCAAACAGCTGGAGGAACAAAAATTGGGAACTACTGCCCCAAAGAGTCCAGAGAGCAGATTACTGGCCCTCAAGATCTATTCTTATATATACCATTCCATCAGTGATCAGACTGAAAGACTTCCACTCTTCTTTGCTACCTTATACAGCAGTGGTTCTCAACCTGTGGGTCCCCAGGTGTTTTGGACTACAGCTCCCAGAAATCCCAGTCAGTTTAACAGCTGTTAGTATTTCTGGGGCTTGAAGGCCAAAACATCTGGAATCCCACAGGTTGAGAACCACTGCTATACAGCATTTCCTCTCCTCCATGGTCCTTCTTTATAGATTTTAAGGAATGGGAATATAACTATCATCCCTCATGAGAATTACTGGGCAGTCCCTCAGTGAAGGCGTTAGCATCAAATTTGATCAGAGCTGGGGGTTTTTATTTTTACTGCAATCATTATTACCTCTTTCCCTCAAACAAGATGGGGGGGGGGGAGAGAAATTAATCAATGCCGTAAGTCTGTACATTTAAATTCTATCCATATGACATTTCCTTCTACTTTAATTGCTTCCATACAATTTAGATCTGCTAGTCACGCTAGGCCCTAGAGTGCTCCATACGGCTCTGCTACAAAGAAGCTCTTGTCCTATAATAACCTCACAGAGGAGGAGTTATGGGTAAGACTGAGCAGCTAGAGTGAAATAAACAGGTTTTTGACCGCATCCAGAGCACATTTCAAACAGGGAAAGAGTCCAGCCCTAAATGCTGGTTCTTCCATCAGGAAAGATTGGGGCACAGAAGAAAACTAGGCAGCAAGCCAACCAATAGTCCATTTATGTCAGCCTTACAGTTCTCCAGATAGGCTGGGTGGCTGGGAATGATGGGGACTGTAGTCCAACCCATCTGGAAAGTGGCCAGTCAGGCAGAGCTGCCCTGCTTGTTTTCAATCCCAGTTGGGATGAGATTTACTTATTACCCTTGACCTACCATGCTAACCTCAGCCAGTTAAAACAGGACAAGTTAAGAAATCGGTAGAGAAGGACTTGTACTTCCTGCAGATGGAAATCTCTTTAACGAGTTTTGAAAACCGGCATTTGAGTCAACCTGCAACTACAGGCCTGTAAAAATAAACCGTTAATTCTTCCTTCTTATTAAAAAAAACCCTTTGCACAATTAGTTCTTTCTTTTGGGTACATGTCTTCTTGACTTGATCCCAAAAGCTGAACTAATGGAGTTGAGGAGAGGCAGTCGTTGTTATTGAACATGGGAACTATTCCACACCTCATCATTGCTTTGGGTTAGCTTTTCAAAATTATACATTTTTATGATTGCACATATAAACAAGTATGAAGGTAGGTCACATGGTTCTGTACCAGGAAAGATCACTTGACCTCATAGTCCAACTGAACCTACAGACTGTGAGTTATAGGGCCTTCCCTCAGAACTATGCAAAACATATTTCATTTCATTTCAATTCAATTTATTATTTGATGCGTTGCTCTCCACCAGAGTGCTCTGAGTGACTTACATAGCAATAAAACAGAAAACATATCAACATTAAATCACAAATTAAAAGTTTGACGAAAAGCCAAGTTTTGAGAGCTTGAGAGAAAGACCGCAAATCAGGTATAGCTCTAATATATGGAGGTAAGGAATTCCACAAGGTTGGGGCAAGAACTGAGAAGGCCCTGCGCCTCGTGGAGTCCAGGTGTGCCTCCCTAGGACCAGGAACAAATGAGGTTTTATTGAGCTGATCTTGGTGGTCTCTGATGACAAGTATGGAGCTTAGAAAAGTAACTTTTTTGGACTTCCAGAATTCCCCAGCCAACAAAGATACATACTCTTAAAATGGTACAAGAAAGCTGTTTTCTGAGCTTTGCATAGACCCCACTAAGTTGTGAGACTTACTCATGGAAATCCACCTAAGGATGTAACCAAGTCTCTGTTAAGAGCACCAACTATGTTTCATTAGCTGGCACCCAGTCATGGTTGGTGGCTTCCATATCACTAAGGAGCCAAATCCACTTGGGATTTTAGTCTGAACATTAAAGGAACCATCGAATGTGGCGATCCTTACAATAGATTCAACTGCAATTGAATAACCACTGCAAAGTTTGGGATAAAGATAAACTCAAGAGAAGACACACAAAGCCACTGAAATGGAAACCATCAGCGACAACTCTTGGCATCTGCTTCCTGATATATTTGGGTTAATTAAGATTCCTTTCTGAACAATAATTCTGATGACTCTGCATGGCCACTTACAAGCTCTGTCAATCTGAAGTATTGGATAACACTGTTAAATGCTGAATAAACCCATATGCGCAAGTTCATTTAAGAAAATGGTTAGGGAATGCTTCTCTACTCAATTAAGTAGATGGTTCTCTTTTTTTATAAGAGTTAATACTGTACCTTAACTTTTAAAACATGAAACACCCCCTTTCTCTAAGTAGAGTGGCAAGAGGTCCTTTGAATGTGTGGGTGGCCACAATGATGGTGACAGGTACTCTGAAGTAGCTCAGTCCTTTCTCCTCTCTATGGAAGAATTTTGGAGCCCAAACCCTGTCTCAACTTACACGTGAGGCTGACTTATATATTAGAATATACAGTATTATTTATTTATCATGTCAGAAGAAAATTGAGAATATAGTTATAATGTGTAAAAAGCCACAAACAACATTGAAAACTTGGAATTATGCTAAAGGTTCTTTGACCAGTAGCTGGCCACTAGGGAGTGCATCTGGTGTCGCTGTGAGAAAGTCCTCCATTGTGCATGTGGCAGAGCTCAGGCTGCATTGTAGTAAGTGGTCTGTGGTTTGCTCTTCACACTTGCATGGCGTGGACTCCACTTTGTAACCCCATTTCTTAAGGTTAGCTCTGCATGTCGTGGTGCCAGAGCGCAGGCTGTTCAGCGTCTTCCAAGTTGCTTAGTCTTCTGTGTGCCCAAGAGGGTGTTTCTCATCTGATATCAGCCACTGATTGAGGTTCCAGATTTTAGCCTGCCACTTTTGGACTCTCATGTGCTGAGGTGTTCCTATATATGTGTAGAACTAATAACTTGTGTAGAATGCTTTGTGTGGAACGCTTTGTGTTAGACTCTTATATTATCTTATATGTTCCTGCGAGTATCTCTATAGATCTTAGGAAGCTATTTCTTGATTTAAGACATTGGTGTGCTGGTTGATATCCAAACAGAGGGTGGGCCGGAGATGTTAATGCCTTGGACCAAGGCAGAAGTACATACAGTACACATAATGAATTAAATTTGATCTGTCTCTCACTCTTTCCGCTGGTTTTGACATTCTAAAGTACTACGTGCAGGTTTCTAAGAAAAGTCAGGCAGTTTTAAGACATTTAAAAATAAATCACAAATAATTTCTGCAGCCCATTTACTTTCAGTTTTCTGAAGTGAATAAAACTGATGGTAAAATGATACATTCTGAACACCCACGGAGGAACTTTACACTTTAATGGAAATAAATATAGTTATTAACTTTTCTGTGTTGCTTTTCATTTTATCCTAAAATTGTAATTACTCTTTAACCCTCACACTTGGCAGAGCTCCTCTTCCATATACAAAACAGACATTGTTCAACAGCCCTTTGGATATTAGTGTCAGTAAATACACTCCATCTCTGCAGCTGCAGCAGCCCAAGGGAATCAGTTTACAACAAGCTAACTTAGAACTGCTTCGTCTGCTCTTTTCCAGCTCTCTCAAGCAAAGACCCAGAATAGATACCTATCAGTCAACAAGATGTCAGACCCGTTGCAAATGGGCTTCCTCTTTCGAAAGTAAAATGTTTCCAGTCTACCTTGGCCAGAACAGATCTGAGACCATCATGAATAGGCTTCTATTATTCTAAGCTCACTGAAAACCCCGAAGCAATGCCTCCCAAAATACAGCCCTTCAACCGACCATGTGCATATACGTGTACATGCACATACAAACACAAACATAAGTTTTAGTTACATTTTCAAACAAAATGAAAAAGGATATTTGAGTCAGGCCACAATTAAAGTGAAATTTAAAAAATGAACTACTGTGCTTTCAGCTATCGGTGCCAAAAGTAGAAAAACTCTAGCACACTATTTTGTGTTGAAGTCACAGCAGTTCAGATAAATTGGTAATATCTATTCCATTCTAAAAATATGTGCATGTGTGCATTAAGTCTATTTGTTTATTTGATTTTTAAATAAACATATTTTTCAGATCTCAATCATGCTAGATGCTATCTAGACCAGAATATTCAAACTGTTGGTCCTTGGACTGGTGCCAGTTCCTGAGCCATTGGTTGTGGGTCTCTGGTGGGTTTTCCGGAAAGAAAGAAACAATGGTAGTCAATGGGCATAATTATAGTGCTGGTTTCTAGCACCTTGTAAAGAATGAATGATTGGTTCCCCCACACCAAATAGCCTGAGAAGCACTAATCTAATCTAATGTTCCCAAACTCAGGGTCCCAGCTGTTTGCTGTTATTTTGTGCCAAGTTGGCTTTGACTTATGAGAACATTATGAATGAGAAACCTCTAAGAGCACCACTCCAGGCATTCCTGGATTTCAGTTCCCAGAAGGACACCCACCATGGCCAATGGTCAGAAACTCTGGGAATTGTAGTCCAATAGTACCCGGGGCCCAATATTGATTTGTCCACAATAATATAGGTATACTACACTGAACCATATGTATATGCATATTCATATTACATTGAAGTAAAATGCATGTAAATTTTCTCCTATACTTTTTAATTGACATATAAGGGATCTAACAACATCAAAACTGGGATAGTATTTTTTTTGTTCTCCCAAAGAGAAGACTACGTTATTTTTGAAGCTATTATGGCAGGAAGGGTAGAAGGGGGAAGACTGGAATAGAGAGACAATGTTTTCATTAATAGGATATAATCTGTGCCTCTCAACAGGCAACTGAACAAGATATTGCTCATTAAGAAATATCAGCTAATCTCCTACTAGCCAGGTAACTGGTCAGCTAACTCAGGGCCTTTCCACACAGCCCTATATTCCAGAATATCAAGACAGAAAATATCTGCTTTGAACCGGATTATCTGAGTCCACACTGTGATATATATATATATATATATATATATATATACACATACACACACACACACACACTGTATATAGTATGTACCAGGTTCCAGAGAAGTACATCTTGATAGTACGAGACACAGGGCCTTTTCTATTACTGCTCCTGTTCTATGGAACTCTCTGCCCCCTTATCTGAAAGCCATGCACAATCTGCGATCCTTTGCACAGGCACTTAATAGAGCTTTTGTTTTATAATTCCAATTTTAATACTTGTCTGTTTTAATGCTGTATCTTTATGTAAATCGCCCGGAGCATCTGGGATGGAGGGCGATTAACAAAAATTTTTTTTTTGAAATAAATCTTTATTGAGTTTTCAGAACATTTAAAAGTTAGAAACAGAGTTGCACAGAATGTGCGGAATAAAACACACAGGGTACTGCGGTCCATCAACGATGGTCCCAGTATAATACAAAAAAGACAAAGCTTAGATAACAGCCGTGCATTGAAGGTGTATGATCAGCAAGACATTCAGCAAGTGTTCGATTTGGACCCTTCTGTACAAATTCACATTTTTTCTTATTTCACACATCTAGAAGTTTCACCCGAGTTGAGATTTGATGATCTGTAATTAAGAGACAACAAGAGTCTATAACTTCCCAGTACATTATGTTCACTTGCTATTTTCTATCCATGATAGTTATTTAGATTTCCTCTAATACCAATTTAAGTCCAGTTCAATATTATGTTCTTTCTTACAATATTCCTGAACTGGCTTCCAAACATCTTTTTCTTCAGGGGCTCTGTCCTCCTTTCTCTCTTTTAGGGCTTCGGTGAGCCATTCCATTTCGATGGTGTCAATGACCCTTAAAATCCACTCCTCTCTTGACGGAGATCTTCCGCTTTCAATATTTGGCATATAACAATTTAGCTGCCGTTGTTAATAACACCAGTATCTTTCTCTCATTAGCACTAAAATTGAGATCCTGATCCACTATGCCAAGCAAAAATAGATCTGGTTTCCTTTCAATTTGTTTTTTAAAAATTTTCTCTAATTCCTTTTCAATCATTGTCCAGTACTTTTTGCTTTATTACACGTCCACCAGAGATGGAAGAATGTTCCATGTTTTTCATTACAATGCCAGCAATTTGTTCTGGAGTTTTTATACATTTTCGCAATCTTATCTGGCGATATGTGCCATCTATGTATAATCTTAAACCAATTTTCCCTGTAATTATAGCATGTTAAAATGTTTGTGTTCTTTTTCCATATGTTATTCCATACCTCTGGTTTGATCTTATAGCCAACATTTCTGGACCACTCCTTCATATAACTTTTGGGTTTATTTTCCCCGGTTTCTATTTTCAATAATGTTTTATATAGATTTCCGACCATTTTTTTTTCTTTGCCAAATAGTATTCTTTCCATCTCTGATTGTTCTTCCCTAAACCCGATGATTTTGTCTTCTTTGAATTTTTGATTAATTTGGTAGTATGGAAACCATTTTATTTTCTTGTTCTCACTTTTTAATTGTTGGATGGATTTCAGGGTATATCTGGATCCATCCCAATATGTTAGATCCTTGTACGTCCACCAGTGCACATCCTCCATCTGTCTTATTCTATGTGCTTCCACTGGGGAGAGCCATAGCGGGTATTGTTGGGACAGCTTTTGATGGTATTTTAGCCAGATTTTTAATAATACCCCCCTTACATAATGATTCTTGAAATTCGAATCCACCCTGATCTTTTTGTACCACAGAAATCCATGAAATCCATATTTCAGATCATGTCCCTCGAGATTTAATAGTCTGTTATTATCTAGCTTGCACCAATCCCTGACCCAGGCGAGACAGTTCGCTTCAAAGTATAATCTTAGGTTGGGGACGCCCAGTCCTCCACTGTCTTTTGGGTCTTGTAATTGTTTTAACCTGACTCTGGGCTTTTTCCCACCCCAGATGAACTTTGAGATGTCTCTCATCCAGGGGGTAAATTGGGAATCTTTCTTGATTATGGGGAGTGCTGCAAATAAGAAGTTTATTTTTGGAAGAGACATCATCTTGACCGTGGCTATTCTGCCGAAAAAAGATAGATTCAATTTTGCCCACTTTTCCAATTCTTTGGACACCTCCTTCCATTTATTTTCATAATTATTTTTATATAGTTGGGAGTTTTTGGTGGTGAGATGAATCCCGAGGTATTTCACTTTCTTGGTTATCCGTATGCCGGAGCCTCTCTCTATTTCCATTTTTTCCTTATCGGTTACATTCATTGTTAGCATCTGAGTTTTTTCTTTGTTTATTTTAAATCCCGATACCCTGCCGAATTTTTCTAATTTTTCCAACCAGCGTGAGAGGAGTTCGTTAGGGTTTTCTACAATTAAGACCAAATCGTCCGCGAATGCTAAAACTTTGAATTCTTCTTTTTTAATTTTCAGCCCCTTTAAGCTGGAGTCTTTTCTTATATCGTCTAGTAATATTTCTAGGGACTGTATAAAAAGGAGAGGAGACAGGGGGCAGCCCTGTCTCACCCCCTTTTGTATCATGATGTTGTTTGTTTTGTTTTGATTCACAATAATTCTGGCTTTTTGCTCTCCATATATTGCGTGAATTACATTGCTTAGTTTATGGCCTGTATCTAGTTCTTTGTTTAATGTTTTGATAAAATTCCAATTCACCCTATCAAACGCTTTTTCAGCATCGAGGAATATCAAAGCGACCTTATTGTTTATGTTTTTATTGTAATATTCTATGATGTCAATTATTGTTCTTATATTTGTTTTAAGTTGTCTGGCTGGCAAAAAACCATTTTGATCTTTATTAATTTTTTTATTTAAAAATGACTTCAGTCGCTCCGAAATTACTGATGCAAAGATCTTATAGTCAACATTTAGGAGAGCAATCGGCCTGTAGTTTGCGGGATTAGAATGGTCTTTATCTGGTTTACCAATTAATGTTATATAAGAATCCTTCCATGTTTCTGGGATGAGGCCTGTTTCCAATATCTCGTTGAAAAGTTTCTCTAAGATGTCTATTATTTCTTCCCCGAAATCCTTATAATATTCGGAGGTAAAACCATCGGGTCCCGCAGCTTTCCCACTCTTAGAGCTCCTTATTGCTTGTTTAATTTCCTCCCTAGTTATCTTTTGGTTCAGTCCTTCTCTTTCCGCATCTTCTATTTTGTTAATCTTCCTATCTCCGATATATTCTTCTACCTCCTCCTCATTTATATTGTCACTTGCTTATAGTTCTGTGAAAAAGAGCTCGAATGTCTTTCTTATTTCCTCTTCCGAGACTATTTCCCTTTGGTTTACCTTCAATTTTGGTATTATGTTTTTTTTTTTTTTTCCTTTAGCTGCTAAGCTAAAAGTTTTCCCGCTTTGTTACCCTGTTCAAAGTGTTTTTGTTTTACATATTTTAGGTTGTTGTGTATTTTCTCTAGTTCTAAGAGTTCTAGTTGTTTTTTTAATAAATTAAGTTCATTTCTGGCCTTAATATCTTTGAGTTTATCTTTAAGTGTTTTTTCTGCTAGTTCTATTTTGGATTTCACTTCTGTTTCGTTTTTTTGTCGTTTTTTCTTCTTTATTGCTTGATATTTCATAAATATCCCTCTCATGAATGCTTTACTGGTATCCCAGATCAGGTTCAGATTATTATTATTTCTACAATTTAGTTCGAAGAATTCTTTTAATAATGTTTTAGAGTCCGTTCGCAGTTGTTTGTCTTGTATTAGGTAAATTGGGTATTTCCATCTATATTCGGTCCTTTTTCCATAGAACTCCATCTCCATTGCATTATGGTCGGAAATGTAACATGGTAAAATTTTTATTTTTTTTACTCTTGGGAGTATGTTCTCTGATGCGAAAATGTAATCGATTCGGGACCACGACAGATGCCTGTTAGAGTAGAAAGTGAAATCTCTTTCTTTGGGATGCATCTCCCTCCATACATCTTTTATCCCCAAACCTTCTTGCAGGTCGAAGAAACTTTTCGGTAATCTAACACCTTTACCCTTTACCCCCTTCCCGCCTGAGTTTTTAATCGATCCTTGGGTCCACCACCCCATTGAAATCCCCAAGAATTATACAGCTATCATAAGCATGTTCATATAGTTTGTTTTGCAATTCTAGAAAAAACTTTGATTTAACATCGTTAGGCGCGTAGATGTTGCATATTAGTATAGTTTCCTTCTCCGACGTTATTGTAATGGCTACATACCTTCCCTCCTTATCCTGGAGTATCATTTTTGGGCTTAGGGCAGTATCTGCATATAAAACAACCCCCTCCTCTTTTTCTCAGCAGAGGCCACAAAGACTTCACCTAACTTCTCGTTTTTTAGATAGTGGATCTCAGATCTCTTTATATGCGTTTCTTGTAATGCTATTATACTGGCGTGTTTTTTTTTACAATATGCAAAAACCCGTTTCCGTTTCGCCCCATTGTTCATCCCGTTAACATTCCAGTTTATATATTTCAACATCATTTACTTTATTTCAGGTGTTGGTTCCTCTTCTAAATTTGTCTCTGCGTTCGGTTCCTCACTAGAGTCCTTCTCCGATAGTTCTCCTTCTTCCTCTCCCACCTCTTCTCCTTCTTCCTTCTCTTCGTCATCCTTTGGTTCTTCTTCGGGGAGGGCAAAGGGCTTGTCTGGTGATTTTCTATCTGTCTCTTTCTCTGTCTCGTTGTATGCTTCCTCATTCAAATTCTCTCCAAATTTTCTTAAGAAGTCATTAGCCTTGTCTACCGACGTTAGCCAATATTTTTTTCCATTGAAGGTCGCCATTATACCTTCTACTTTCTCCCACCTGTAGCGGATGTTGTTTTTTTTCAAGATATCTGTGATAAAGTAGTAATTTTTTCTCCTTTCCATGACTTCAAATGGGATTTCTTTTAATATGATCACTTTCTTTCCTTTGTATGATCCATGCCCTTGTCTTCTGTATTGCCATTTTAAAATTTCATCTCTGGTCGATTTTAGAGAATAATTGGCTATCACGTCTCGTGGAAGCTCGTTTCGCTTGGTGTATCTAGAATTAATTCTGTATACCCGGTCCACAATGTTCTCCATCCACGCTTCTTGTTTGCCTAGTATTTTCGCTGAGATTGCTATTATTATATCTCTAATTCTTTCATTCTCCTCCTCCACGATTCCGCGAAAACGTAATTGATGTTCTTTCTGGGCTATTTCGGTGTGTATTTGCCTATCTTCCATGGCCTGGTTTTTGTTTTCCAGTTCTTTAATTCTTTCCAGGTTTCCTTTCATTTTTTTCTTGGATTCATCGTTTTCTTTCTTTAATACAGTGACCTCATCTTTCAGCTCATTTATTCCTCTGTTCATTGTGATCATCTCTTTCTTCATCTCTTTCAGCTCTCCTTTCAGTTCTCCTTTGAGTTCTTTTAAGTCCTCCCTCAAGTCTCCTTTCATGCCCTTTATGTCTTCCTTCATTTTTCTCCTATCTTCGTCACCTCTTTCGATCATTTTCCTGATATCTTGCATTTCCGCTAGTAGTTCTCGAAAGCCAAATTCTCCAGCACCCGAGCCTCTCCTCATTGTTTCACCTTTCTTGTCTCTTTCCTTGTCTTGGCGTCTGGTGGGCATCATTCTCTGGCAATCTTTAATGATAAGTCTCTCTTCTCACTGCTGTTTATTATCCCTTCTTTGTAATCTCTGTGGCTTTTATAATCTTTGTATTTCAGTATTGCAATGGTATTTTGATTTTGGTTGTTGTACTTCTCTTTATTGGCTACTTTGGAATAACTTCTGAGGCTTTCTGCTGGGTTTCTATACTTTTTCCCACTATTTCCGGGTTTAGGTCTAAGGTCTCCTCAGCTCTCAATTAGTCTCTTACAATTCGTGAGGTGTTCTCTATGTTTTCTAGCTCTAGTCTTTATGGCTCCTCCCCTCTTTCCTCACACTGCAGAAGATCACTTCCGTCTTCTTACCAGCAGCGCCATGGTATGTGTTGAAGGCTATGGGCCCCTTCGCAGTGCACTATTATAGCACTGAGATTCTAATTTAAATTTAACATGGATGCATCCTATTAAAACTTGTGGCTTTTAGTCTGACAAGGAATTAGAACTCTCAGGCTGAGAATACTATGCAAGTACGTCCTCCTAACAAACCCCAGATTCCAAAAGATGGAATCAAGACATCTGAAGTGGATTGATAACACTGGAACTACATGGTGTGAAAGGTTCTTAAAGCACCTACTGCCACCTTTTGAGATGAGTGATCTCAGCTCTCAACATGCCATCCTATTCTCCTAAGCAAAAATAAGTAGCTGGATCCAAGATCCATAGTCCATACTTCACATGCCACTGTATCAGATCATGGTGGGAAAATGGAACAGTGCTCCCATTGGAGCAGTGCTGCTATCACCTTCCTTACCAGCACATAACCCATTTTCCTGGTCGTGCAATGAGTAAAACCCTTTTGCTGGTAGGGCATGTCGACCGACAGGTTGGCGGTTGGAATCCAGGCAGTGGGGTAAGCTCCCATCTGTCGAGCTCTAGCTTCTCATGTAGGGACATGAGAGAAGCCTCCCACAGGATGGTTAAACATCAATAATCTGGGCATCCCCTGGGCAACATCCTTGAAGATGGCCAATTCTCTCACATCAGAAGCGACTTGCAGTTTCTAGTCACTTCTCTCCCCCCCCCCCCCAAAATAAACCACGCTACAAGCAGACTCTATGAAGCAGAGTCCACCAGAAGGGACATTGGCAAGGGCTTTCCTAAAGCTAGAACTAGTCCCACCCAGGATAGAGTTATGAGGCTAATGTATGGTTGGTATACATCATTTTTCCAGAAGGTATACCATTTATCCAAAATGGGCAGCCCTTCATTAACATAGCATAAAGGAAAGCATAATTAAAAAATCAACATTGCAGAGAGCAAAATGTGCATACAACACTTGGCAGCAAGGTCTCAATAATTTATCCAACCTTGGGATATAAATAATAAATCCAACACAATGAGCTTTTCAGGTATTAAAAAATAGACTTTAGATTACATATCCCAGAAAGGCCCACTCCTGGTGGCTACTAGTCCTGCTAACTGAAGGATACTTTTGTAGTCCAAAATAACATATCTTAAGAGTTCTTGGGTTCTTGGGTCAGAGGAATAAAAGATGGATGCACTTTGTAGAGTAACATCCAAGCATTAAACACAATGGCACTTTGGCTTCTCTTACATAGAAATTCAGCATGAGCTCAAACTTCCCTCCTACACACCCAGCCAGCTCCTGGCTGCATTCCTTAACACTTTGGCTCAACTATGCTTCAACGCTGATAAAATTTAACTATAGCAGGTTTTTAAATTAGTGGTGGCCTTCTGAAACATTAGCAAAGATTACTTAGAAACTGCTTCGGTTTGTTAATAAGATTTTCTTGATCAGGCAACATTCACAGAGTTGGAAGAGACCACAAGGGCCACCCAGTCCAACCCTATGCAAGGCAATCAAAGCACGCCTGGCAAATGGCCATCCAGCCTCTCAAAACCTCCAAATAAGGAGAGCAGACCATACTCAGAGGCAGTGTATTCCACTATCAAACAGCTCTTACTGTCCAGAAATTCTCCTAAAGTTTAAGAGGAATCTCTCTTCATGTAGTTTGACTCTATTGCTCCAGTGTCTGGAGCAACAGAAGACAAGCTGGCTTTGTGTTCAATATGTCATCCTTTCAAATATTTAAATATGACTATTATGTCTCTTCTTTATCATCTCCAGGCTGAATATATCCAGTTCCCTAAGTCACGCTTTATAGAATAGGTTCCCAGACCTTTAACCATTATGGTTACCCTCCTTTGGACATGTTCCAGCTTGTCAATACAGTATTGAAGGGGACAATGGACACAGTATTCTATTTGAATTGCAGCGTCCAGAACTGGACAATGTATTCCAAGTGACTAAAGCAAAATACAGGCAATCCCCACACTACAAAAATCTGACTGACAAACAACTCAGAGTTATGAACAGGGGCGAGATAACATGAAGTGAGAGAAATCTACCCCTAGGAAGGGAAATTCACTCCTGGAAGAGATATCATGGGGGAACGCTGAAGTTTTACCACCAATCCTTGTTTCCACAACAAGCCTTTCCCCCCAAAATCCAATTATCACAGGGACAGAAAGTGAGGTGAATTTTTTTGAACTGGGGCACAGACAGCAACACAAGCAGTAACCCTTCCTTATGCTATCCAAAACTTGATAGATAGATAGATGGATGGCTGGATGGATGGATAGTGTATACAGAAGCTATCTTGCATGTAACTTGGGGACTGCCTGTACAGTGGTACTATTACTTCCCATTAGACACTACACTTCTATTGATTCAGCCCAAAAGCACATTGGCTTTTATAGCTATTGCATCACATTGTTGACTGATGTTTAGCTTGCGGTGTACAAAGATTCTTAAACCCCATCCTCTGTCTGTACATTACATTATTTATTTATTTGCCCAAGTTTATACCTTATACTTCTCCCGGTTGAAATTCATTTTATTAGTTGTAGCCCAGCTCTCCAATCTGATGTGGTCATTTTGAATTCTGATCCTGTATTACCTACTCCTCTTAATTTAGTGTCACCACCAAATTTAAAAAGCATGCTATCTATTTCATCTCCTAAGTCTTGATGAAGATGTTGCCTAGCACTGGTTCCATGACAGAACCCTATGAAACTACACTTTGCTCCAGGATTGAACCAAGAACCATTGATGAGCACCCTTTGGGTTTGGTTGGTCAACCAATTACAAATCCATCTAACAGTAGCATTGTGTAGCCCAAATTTTAGTAGCTTGTTCTCAGAAATACAATTATTTTACTAAAATCAATATGCACTATATCCATTGCACTCCTTTCATCTGCCAAGTTGGACGTCAGGATTCAAATTCAGAGTGGAATCCACCAGCCAACACGGCCACTAAATAAAAATGGCACTTTCAGCATTACAACTACTGTGTGTGTGTGTATAGATACCATTTTCAAATTAGCTGTCAACCTATGATGACCATGAATTTAAGGGACATACTCAGAAGGTATAGCTACAGCACCTGTTATTCATTGGTCGTCTCCTATCCAAGTACAGACCAGGGCTTACTCTGCTTAGTTTCCAAGATCAGACAGGATCTGGTGCCTTTAAGGAATTTAGGCAGCAATTGCAACTAGTATCCCAAGTTAAAACAAACTGGACAACATGCCTTCAGGAAACTAAGCTATGCTGAATTAGTGCTTCTCTGCTCTATTATTCTTTACCACTCCTGCTCGAGCTACATGTTTATACAAGCCTTGAATGAAACCAAGGCAATGTACTCTTTCTAGTTTGCCAGATTAATCAGGATGACCTTTAGACACCAATATAAGATGAGAGACATACTCAGAACTACCAGGTCAGCCTTTGGGAAGAGTATTTAAAACAAATATAGTCCCTAATATACAATGTACAAAAATTAAGAATGGTATAAAATAATATAGATCTTAATATTTTGGGGAAAGTTTATAGCAATTGTATTTTGAACATTAGCAATTCAGAAATATGGTACATGCTTTGTATCCACAAGGAATACTGTATATTCCAAGACATTCTGTGATAAAAGCAAACTCTATATTTGATAATAGCATACTCTTTATTGAGGCTGGAAGCATACAATACAATCACACTGGAAGACCTGGGGGGGGGGGTTCTAATGTAGATAAATCTGTGGATATTGAATCCATGGATAAAAGGGTTGTTCTGTATCCATTATCCGTTAATATATAGATAAGAACACATTTATTTATTTATTTATGTGAGGGGGCTGATCTAATGTCCCTAGGAAAGGTGTTCTATAGCTGAGAGGCCACCACTGAGAAGGCCCTGTCTCTCATCCCCGCCAAACGTATTTCCGACGCAGGCGGGATTGAGAGCAGGGCCTCCCTAGACGATCTTCAAGTCCATAGATGGTTCATATGGGGAGATGTGTTACGACAGGTAAGTTGGGCCAGAACTGTTTAGGGCTTTATAGGCTTAACCCACTTTGAATTGTGCTCGGTAGCAAACTGGCAGCCAGTGTAGCTGGCGCAACAGAGGAATTGTATGCTCTCTGAGTGCCGCTCCTGTTAGTAATCTGGCTGCCATTCGTTGGACCATTTGAAGCTTCTAGGCAGTCTTCAAAGGCAACCCCACATAGAGCGTGTTGCAGTAGTCTATACAGGATGTAACCAGAGCATGGACTACCGTGGCCAAGTCAGACTTCCCAAGCTCTAGACAATATGTGTTCTTCTGCTGGTACTGGCAGGCCTCTAGCCATCTATGCTGTATAACTAATGCGGTTTGACACCATTTTAACTTCCATGGCTCAAGACTATGGAATCTTGGGATTTGTTGTTTGGTTTGTTGAGACACCAGCACTCTTTGGCAGAGGACTAAGGTAAAGTTAAATGTTTTCCCCTGACATTAAATCAAGTTGTGTCTGATTCTGGGGGTTGGTGCTCATCTCCATTTCTAAACCCAAGAGCCAGCGTTGACACCTCCAAGGTCATGTGGCTGGCATGACTGCATGGATTGCTGTTACCTTCCTGCCGGAGCGGTACCTATTGATCTACTCACATTTGCATGTTTTCGAACTGCTAGGTTGGCAGAGGCTCGAGCTAACAGTGGGAGCTCACACCGCTCCCTGGATTCCAACCTGCGATCTTTCAGTCAGCAAGTTCAGCAGCTCAGCGCTTTAACCCACTACACCACCGGGGGCTCCAAGAGAGGGCTAAAAGCCTTGTAAAATTATACCTCTCACGATCCCATAGAACTGAGCCATGACAATTCAAGTTGTGTCAAATTGCATTAATTTTACAGTGTGGATGCACCCTTCGTTATCTCACAATTAGTACAAAACATTTGCTTAATTTGCATGTGATGAAAGTTTCAGAATGCAGCTTTTTCTTAATGCAGCATCAATGTAATCTTTATACAAATTAATACATATAACAAGATACATATGAGCTCAGCTCCAGGTCTTATTTCTGCAAGTGTTGTCAACTGTCCAATCTGACAAACAACCAGGGGTTGTGCAATAATTTCTGACCTAGCCACATGAGTTCTCCATTTCTGATTGCCGATCTAAATCAAGAAAACAAAGACTGACTCTCCCAAGTATAACTCCAGTTCCAGACTTTACACTGGCACACATTTTTGCACATCTGGGAGCCAAACCAGACTCTGCATTCACAGAGACAACATAGCATGCAAACCACTAGGTTGCAGATCTCAGCTGCCAACCTTTTCATAACCATGGCCATTGCTCACATCAACACCCTGTTCACTTGCAAGCTGCGAATTCAGACAGAGACACGATTCCTTGCATGCAGCAACAGTACAAGGAATGTTCTGAATGCAGCTTAAAACAAAACCAGGTCAGTTCTAATGGCCCACCTTTTTTTAGTCATACCAAAAAAGCAAACATCTATAAAGAAATCTCTACCCAAAGAAAGATAATCCAGATAAATGAAGAAAGAGACCTAACACATGTTCTTTGCAACATCGAGGTACAGCACAGATGGATGTGTTTTGATGGCTGGCTGCACAGGACTCCTACATGCATAAAGGGAGCACCTGTGACCAATTCCTAATGTCCATTGCAAGGACTTCAACAATATAGGTTGGGCTGGTGAAAATACATGAAGGAAGGGTCCTCGAGCAGAGAACTATCCATATCCCCTTAAGGAAAACATATTCATGGTATGACCAGTGGCAAATGAAAGGGCTTCGAGGTTGCCTCTAGCTATTTGTTGCAGTGATATGCCATCGTCAAGTGTGCCTTTTGATTTAAGATGACCCTGAGGCAAACCCACAGGGGCCTCACTGCCAGATTTGTTCAGAAGTTGTTTACCATTGCCTTCCTCCGAGGCTGAGAGAATGACTTGCCCAAGGCCAACCAGTAGACTTTGCAGCCAAGAAGGAATACGTACCCTGGACTCCAGAGTCCTACTCCAATACTACAGCCAAGATGATTAGCAAGACAAGCCTGTATTTCCGGTCTTAAGAGCTAGACATGAGGGCAAGGGTTACAAAACCAAGATTCCCAGGATGCAAACATTATGTAAATAGCCCTACCAAATGTTCTTTTAAAACACAAGGAAATATCAAGTGCCATTTTTTTCTGTATAGTGTATATAGTGCATCCCAGGTGGTGCAGCAGGCTAAACTGCTGAGCTGGTGAACTTGCTGACTGAAAGGTTGGTGGTTTGAATCCGGGGAACAGGTTGAGCTCCCGCTGTTAGACCCAGCTTCTGCCAACCTAGCAGTTCGAAAATATGCAAATGTGAGTAGATCAATAGGTACCACTCTGGAGATAAGGTAACAGTGCTCCATGCAGTCATGCCAGCCACATCACCTTGGAGGCATCTACAGACAATGCCAGTTCGTCAGCTCAGAAATGGAGATGAGCACCACCCCCCAGAGTCAGACACTACTAGACTTAATGTCAAGGGGAAACCTTTACCTTTACTTATAGTGTATAATGTGTGGACATTGTTTGGGCTGGTGGATTACTGTATGTCTATTTGGACTTGCAGGCATAACATATAACATTATTTAAGATGAGATTTTTTTAACATAAAGGTTTCAAGTTCTCTATGTCTACCTCTTACCAAATATTCAAAATACTCATCCCTTTCCCAACTGACCTCAGTTGCATTATCAAGCTGCTTACTCTTCGTGTTAAATGTTACCCATCAGAGTTATGCCAGGTAGCAAATGCTATAGCAGTCTTCTTTTCCTACAAGTTCAATATTGTTTTTCACAGCTAACAACTATATAAGGGTTTTTAAAAACTATGTAAACATCTCTAGCAAAGTACAACCAACACCAACAATGCTTCCAATAAACATTTATAGCCACGGCTATTAGCCTGTCTTCTTCCCCTTGCTATTGAGACATAGGTATTTCATTACAGCATGGAGTGGCCCTGGGCTCACAAAAAATCACCAACATGCCAAAATGTGATTCAGATAAGTCACAGCTGGTCCTTAGTGAACAAAGCAAGTAAGACTTCTTGTTTGTTAACTGCGGAATTCCAATTCTACTTCTTTTATTTAAAAGTGGAAAATATACCAGTTGAAACTAACCAGTGTCCCATTGTAAACACCAACATGTTTAAATATTTTTTTAAAATGAGACTAAACAGATTGAGGCATTATTTTTAAGCCAAAAGTTGGATCTTCTTCACAGCTGGGAGTTAATACCAGTGAACACCATGGGAGTGACTTTTATAGTACATCATCATGTATGTGATTTAGACTTCATTCTCATTTACTATAGTAGGAATGAAATCATCATTATCTTGCTTAATCCACTGAAATAGGATTTAAATCTGACTAATTTAGGGAAGGAGGGTCATCACCGGCATACCCCTCCTTTTCAGAGGGAGGGCAGAAGGCCGGACACCTAGGGGACTCGGGGGAGGATGTGGTGCGGGGGAGGGCAATACGTGTGATCTCGGGTAGGGGCAATCGGGACAATAGACATAGGCCTAATGAGAGAAGGCGGAGGAGCCAAAGAGAGGCTCGTCCGCCTTCTGACCTACTGACTATCCTAGGCACGCAGATGTGAAGTTCCCAGTTACCTCTCCTCCAACTCTGGTTTTGGCCAACACCAGGTCCGTGCGCAACAAGACCGGGACCATCCGGGACTTCCTCCTGGAGAGAGAGATTGACCTAGCCTGTTTGACGGAAACATGGCTCCAGGAGGGGGACGAGGTCATTATGCACGAGGTGGCATCACCTGGGTTTGTGGCCAGTTCCCAGATGAGGACAGAGAGGGGTCGCCATCCTTAGTCAAGACACTTTTAATTCAGGACGATTCCGACGGCGAACATTCCGGGGATGGAGTGCGCAGGCCTGGTGTGGGACCTTAGTGAGTGTAGCCTTCCTGCTGGTGTACCGTGCACCCAACGCACCGGCGGGGAGTCTACCTAAGCTGCTGGAGGTGGTCGCGGCGTGGACATTGAGGTTCCCTAAGCTCATTGTCTTGGGGACTTCAATGTCACGCCCGATACCCCTCAATGGCAGCTGTGGACCTGGTGTCTACCATGGAGACACTAGGACTCTCACTTTGTAAGACCGGACCCACGCATCAGGCCGGGCACACCCTGGATTTGATCTTCGCCGCCGCAATTAGTGTGACCCTAGCCTCCATTATGGAGGTTCCATGGTTGGATCACAGTGTCCTGGAAGTCCGGCTAGGTGGCTCCCCTCCGGTAAGGGTGCCGAGCCTATTTTGGTTCGCCCGAAGAGACTTATGGAACCCACTAGGTTCCTGAATGCTCTAAGGGAATGGGAACTTCCCAGCGACTCAGTCAATGGGCAAGTGGATTACTGGAACGCCAGTCTTTCCACGGCTCTGGACGAGATTGCCCCCAGGCGCTCTCTCCTCCCCGCAGGAATCGCTCGCCTTGGTTTTACCGAGCTGCGGGCGATGAAGCGGAAGAGGAGACAGCTAGAGGACGTGTGGCGGAGCCTCGCGACGAAGGGTCGAAATTGGCTTATAAACAGTTTAAAGAGGGTTATGAGCATGCTATCAAGGAAGCTAAAAAGGTTTACTATTCCTCCTTGATAGAGTCGGCTAGCTCACGCCCAGCGCAATTGTTTAGGATAATTCGGTCGCTGACAGCAATCCCAACTGTCCCAAATGATAGGGGTTTGGTTCCAACAGCTGAGGCTTTTCAGAGCTACTTCACCGATAAGATTTCGACTCTCCGCCGGGACATTCCGGCCACATTTGATACAGTTAGTGAGCTCGAGACCCCGCCGCCACTCGGCGGGCCCACCTTCACCCGTTTCCAACTGCTGGACGCAGCAGCTGTCGACAAGTTACTAGCTGCAGCTAGACCAACTACATGCTCCCTCGACCCGTGCCCCTCCTGGCTTGTTAGAGCGTGCCGGGGAGGGGCTACGAGGCCCCCTGGGCACGATCATAAATAGCTCCCTTGAGCAAGGAGTCTTCCCGGGGGGACTAAAAGAGGCAATGGTGAGACCGCTGCTGAAGAAGCCGAATCTAGATCCTTCGGCTCCCTCCAATTACCGGCCAGTTTCCAACTTGCCTTTTTTAGGCAAGGTAATTGAGAGGGCAGCAGCGGATCAGCTGCAGCAGTTCTTGGAAGACACAGCTGGACTTGATCCCTTCCAGTCCGGCTTCCGTATTGGGCACGGGAAGGAGACCGTGCTTGTCGCCATTACAGACCAACTTCGCCGCCAGCTGGACCAGGGTGGCTCAGCACTGCTCGTCTTGTTAGATCTGACGGCAGCTTTCGATACTGTAGACCATGCACTGTTAGCCCACTGTCTAGCCGGCGCCGGGATTGGGGGGACCGCCCTTAAATGGGTGGCCTCCTTCCTCCGGGGCCGGGGACAACGTGTGGAGGGGGGCGGGGAGGTCTGTGTGAGATCCTCACTTGCCTGTGGGGTCCCCAGGGGCCATCCTCTCCCCTTATTATTCAACGTGTATATCGTCCCCTGGCCCAGCTGGCCCGCGACTTTGGTCTGGAGTGTTATCAGTATGCGGATGACACCCAGCTTCTGCTGAGAATGGATGGCAGGCCGGACACCGTACCCGATTGTTTCCATCAGTGCCTCGAGGCCGTGACTGGTTGGCTGCGGGCCAGCCGGCTGAAGGTGAATCCGTCGAAGACGGAGATCTTGTGGCCCGGTCGGCCTGGGGGGGGGGTGTGCCGGTTGCCTACCCTGGATGGCGAACGGCTTAATCCGTAAGCCTGTTGTTAAGAGCTTAGGTGTCCAGTTGGACCCCTGCTGGCCATGGAGACTCAGGTCTCCGCGGCCAGCAGGGCGTCATTCTTCCACCTACGACAGGCTGGGCGACTGGCTCCCTACCTTTCCAGGGACGACCTGGTCACGGTGATCCAAGCAACGGTCATCTCGAGACTAGACTACTGTAACGCCCTCTACGTTGGCCTTCCCTTGGCAACAATTCGGAAACTCAAGCTAGTGCAGAATGCCGCAGCTCGCTTGCTGACGGGAGCGTCGGTAAGGGAGCATATTACGCCCATCCTTCGGCAGCTGCACTGGCTGCCTGTTGAGTACCGAATTGCCTTCAAGGTGTTGGTGTTAACCTTTAGGGCTTTACACGGCCTAGGGCCTGCGTACCTGAGGGACCGCCTTGCCCCATACATACCCCCGAGATCACTACGCTCAGAGGAGTCCAATTTGCTCCTGATTCCATCGGTCCGCACCTGTCACCTGTCCGCGACCAGGCAAAGGGCCTTTTCTGTGGCGGCTCCGGTACTCTGGAACTCTCTCCCGGATGATGTTCGAGCCGCCACGGAGCCTCATTCCGTTCCGCAGGGCCTGTAAGACCGCCCTGTTCAGACTGGCCTTCGGCTAGGCGAATAAGCCGAATGTACTCATCTCCTAACTAGCACCCTGGTTCAGGGAATGCTACGGCATGACATAATTTTAATTCCGGGACCAATGTTGTATTTCAGGGCTGTCCAACTGGCGGCCCCGGGGCCGGATCCGGCCCCGTAGCCTGTTGGACACGGCCCCACCTATGCCCTCAGCCGGGGGGGGCGGGGGAGGCGGGGCAGGGAGGAGGAAGAGCTAGCTCCTCCTTTTCGGCGCCCCCTCCTACCTAGAGGCGGGAGCCGCTGAAAAAGGGCAGAGCGGCGCCAAGAGCAGCGCGTCACAGGCCTGGCGTGACGCGCTGCCCCTTGGCACCGCCTACCTCCTCCTTTCGGCGGCTCCCCGGCCTAGGAAGGAGAGGCGCGAAAGGAGGAGGAGGGCGGGTGCCAGGGAGCAGCGCGTCACGCCAGGCCTGTGACGCGCTGCCGTTGGCGCCGCCTTCTGCCCTTTTTTCACCGAGAGAGGGACGGAGAAGCGATCCAGGCAGGGAGGAGGAGCCAGCTGTCTTCCTCCTGCCTGGATCGCCCCCTTCTCCCTCTCTCGGCGCCGCCGTTGCGAGGCAGTTTGCAGCGGCGGCGCCGAGAGACGGAGGGGCGATCCAGGCAGAAGGAAGACAGCTGGCTCCCTCCTCCCTGCCTGGATCGCCCCTTCTCCTGCCGCCGCTGCGAACTGCCTCGCAGCGGCGGCGCGCCGAGAGAGGACGGAGGGGGCGATCAGGCAGAAGGAAGACAGCTGGCTCCTCCTCCTGCCTGGATCACCCCTTCTCCCTCTCGGGGCCGCCGCTGCGAACTGCCTCGCAACGGCGGCGCCGAGAGAGGACGGAGGGGGCGATCAGGCAGAAGGAAGACAGCTGGCTCCTCCGCCCTGCCTGGATCGCCCCTTCTCCCTCTCTCGGCGCCGCCGTTGCGGGCAGTTTGCAGCGGCGGCGCCGAGAGAGGGACGGAGGGGCGATCCAGGCAGAAGGAAGACAGCTGGCTCCTCCTCCCTGCCTGGATCGCCCCTTCTCCCTTTCTCGGTGCCGCCGCTGCGAACTGCCTGCGCAACGGCGGCGCCGAGAGGGACGGAGGGGCGATCAGGCAGAAGGAAGACAGCTGGCTCCTCCTCCCTGCCTGGAGCGCCCCTTCTCCCTTTCTCGGTGCCGCCGCTGCGAACTGCCTCGCAACGGCGGCGGCGAGAGAGGGACGACGGAGGCGATCCAGGCAGAAGGAAGACAGCTGGCTCCTCCTCCTGCCTGGATCGCCCCTTCTCCCTCTCTCGGCGCCGCTGCGAGGCAGTTTGCAGCGCCGCCGCCGAGAAAGGGACAAGGCAGCGGTACAGGGAGGAGGGGCCAGCTATCTTCCTCCTGCCTGGATCGCCCCTTCTCCCTTTCTCGGCGGCGCCGCTGCGAACTGCCTCACAACGGCGGCACCGAGAGAGGGACGGAGGGGGCGACATGGATGTTACATGTCAGCCGAGTTTTATGATGTTATCCGCCCCGAGCCTGCAGGGAGGAGCGGAATACAAGAAGGAACAAATAAATAAATAAATAATAAATCCTGGCCACATTTTCAAGAGAATCAATGCCATTGAAGGCTGTGTGATTTGAGTATACAAATACAGTAGAGTTTCACTTATCCAACCTTTGCTCATCCAACGTTCTGAATTATTCAACGCAGTCTGCCTCGTGCCCAGATCCACAGCCATTTCAGTACATTGCAATGTTTTGGTGCTAAATTCGCAAATACAGTAATTACTACACAACATTTCTGTGCATTGAACTGCTTTTTCTTTCAATTTGTTGTAAAATGTGGTGTTTTGGTGCTTAATTTGTAAAATCATAATGTAATTTGACGTTTAACAGGCTTTTCCTGAATTCCTCCTTATTATCCAACATTTTCGCTTATCCAACATTCTGTCGGCCTGTTTATGTTGGATAAGTGAGACTCTACTGTATAGTATCACACTAGACTTCTACATCTCATCCAGTGTATTTGCACCACTCCTTTCAAACAACATTAATTTCCACTTAATTTTTGCAATGCTGTGTAACTCAGCTCACAAGTGCTCCTGAATGAGGATTAACTTTCTGTTGTTCATCTCATACTGGGTAAGGTCACACACAGGTAATACTTTTGTTACTTGTTGCATGGAACTGCAAGGGCAGTTCCTGGCAGAGACTGGTGCCATGTCCAGTGACCAGTAATGTGAGAGGTGTAGTACAGTCAAATGGCCACATTGGTGTAGTGATCTGCAGGCACAGCAGTCTATGCTCAGTCTGGTGCTCCAAACATTGATCTATCCATCAAAGCAACTGTATAGGGAAGTTCTTGCAATAAACCAATGGGAATCCAAGACTCCAGATGTCTTTGGAATTTACATCTAAGATCATTATCGTGTCAAAAGTGTGGAGGGAGGGGAACTAACTCAACACAAATAGTTCCGTATTCTCAGCTCTTTCGCTCCTCCTTTTGCTCTGCCCCCTTCTTTAAGGACTTCCTAACTACGAGATCCAAGGAATCCTTTCATAACCTATAAAGTTTTTCTTTGGCATATGAATACAAGAAGCTGCATTAAATCAGGTCACATTACTTGCCCATCCAGTTTGGAATTGTGTGCTCCAGCTTTGCTTGGGGTCCTCCAAATGTTCAGAATTACAATTCCCACCATCTAAACTAGCTATTCTGTAGACCAGAGTTTCTCAAATTGTGCTCCTACATATGTTTTGGACTTCAGCTCTCACAAGTCCTAACAGCTGGTAAACTGGCTGGGATTTCTGGGAGCTTAAGTCCAAAACACCTGGAGGAGCAGAGTTTGAGAAATACTGCTGTAGACAGATTCCACACTGTAGAATTAATGTAGTTTACTTAATTACTTACTGTATTTATATACCACTTTTCTCACCCCTGGGAGGACCTCAAAATTCAATGCCAAACACACATGCAAAACATTTATAATATCTAAACAAGAACATATAACTATGAGTTAAAATCATTAAGACCATTAAACGTAAGAGATAAGCAACATATAAACATTAGGACATAACATTAAAACATCCTAGTATCAACATTAAAATCACATGATCTATTTGGCATCTTTGGAACTGTCATAGCTCAATGCAATGGCATTATGGGACTTGCAGTTTGATGAGGCACCAGCACTCTTTGGTGGTGAAGGCTAAAGACCTAGCAAAACTACAACTACGATTCCATAATATATAATTTCCATCAACCCTAGCTAGCAATGCTTATAGTAACTGTGAGAATTGTATGGCATTCCAGGTGTTGTGTCAATGCAACTTCCAAAATAGTAAATAGCACAATGCTCACTATTTGCTGTTCAGCGCCACCTGCAAGGCTGCACAATTCCCACTCCTGATGGTACGGGATGATGGAAACTGCAGCTTGAGATCGTATGGAAAGTCCCAAAGTGCCCTGCTTTAGATGCTTATGTCCTAACTTTAAATGTGTGGACTAAGCACTCTGTCTTAGTCAGAGTGGATGTCTTTCACAGTGCCTCTAATCCTCTTCCTATCTTGCCCAAATTCCCTGAAGTCTTTCTCCCTCAAAACAGCGCAGTGTTGGTCAGAAGACATGTCTATTCCATGCTTATTCATCTGTACATATAAACCAATATCTTGACTTTTACAAGCTCTGAAGGCAATACAGATTATCCAGTTTCAAAATTCCTGTGGGTGTGTGGACCGTGCTTGCTACAACTTATTTGCATAGGAACTTGCTACTGGACTATTGACTATTTCCATTTGAACCTTTCCATCCGGTCTTCACACACCCCCACCCTTGAAAAGCCTTTCCGCGATTCCCAGTCTCCCCCGGTGATGTATATTGGCTCTACTTGGCGTTTTGTTATAATAAGTGTATTGACTAAATGAATGTATACTGTTAAATATATGTGATGTTGTGATATTGAAGCTACCTTGGTGTTTTTGGTTGTTACATTTCCATTGTTTAATCGAGTGTTTACTTGGAATAACTGCCATATCTTGGAATAATGTTCCTCTCTTCTAGACTAGACGCAACTTCCTGATTGTTTATTTCAGAAACGTGTATTCTGCCCAGCCAAACCAGACCCCGAATTGCAAAAATCACATCTAGTTTGGTCAGAAACTAGAAATATGGTCTGTGAGATCCCTGGAGCAGGTAACAAATGGAGCACTCATGGTCCTTGGTATCCTTTGAGGTTACTCATCCCTTTGCTTGTACAAAATAATAGCTAATCTGCTCCAAAGGATATTGTTAGTAGTTACAATGTTGTCTCTGTTGATCTTTTCTTAAAAGTTTCAAAGATCTGTGGAGGGAATGCACAACAACCTCATATAAAGTTCTCCCCCAGAACTAATATCCACTGTCACAAGTCAGATAAACACAAGAGTTTTGAGCTTAGTCCTAGTCCTCCAGGGATAAACAAACCACAACAACAACAACTTTACTTGTATCCTGCCCCATCTCTACGGAGGGACTTTGGGTGGCTTACAAAGAATGCATCTACACTGTAGGAATAATGCAGTTTGACACCACTTGAACTGCCTTGGCTTCAATGCTATGGAATTCTGGGAGTTGTCGTTTTGCAAGGCCTTTAGCCTTCTCTGCCAAAGAGTGCTGATGTCTCACCGAAATACAGCTTCCACGATTCCACAGCACTGGGCCATGGCAGTTAAAGTGGTATTAAACTGCACTACTTCTACAATGTAGATGCACCCTGGGTTAAAATTGGGCAGAAGAACAACAACAAGCCATCTTAAACTCTATGGAAGGAAGGCTCTATAGCAGGGGTGCTCATTAGGTAGATCATGATCTACTGGTAGGTCTCGAAGAGCATCCTGGTAGATCTCGAAGGGCATCCTGGTAGATCCCAGGCAGATCACAGGCACAGTTTGTATGGCTCCCATGCCATTTGTGAGGAATGCTCAGGGGCTTATTACACTCACATTTAGTTGAATTCAGTCTTAAAATGTATTATATGGCTCTCACAGAAATAAATTTCCTAATATTTTGCTTTTATGGCTCTCTAAGTAGTGGGTATCTGAGTAGTGGGTAGGTAGATCTTTGGGACTTGGTTGTTTTATAAGTAGCTCGCATGCTGGAAAAGTGTGAGCACCCCTGCTCTCTAGCATTAGGTAGATCGCGATCTACTGGTAGATCGCGTAGGGTGTCATGGTAGATCACAGGCAGAGCGCGAGGAAGGCTCAGTCCCACCCCGCAGGCTCCCGACGCCACCCAGGTGCAGAAGGAGGTTAGACTGGATGGTCCTTGGAGGTCTCCTCCTATTCTAGGAACCCATTGTTGTTGTTGTTGTTGTTATCATCAGAGGCTGAATGGCCATCTGTGAGGAATGCTTTGATTGTGTTTTTCCCTTATGGCAGAAGGAGGTTGGACTGGATGGCCCTTTGAGGTCTCCTTCTACTCTAGGAACCTGTTGTTTTTGTTACTATTAGTAGTAGTAGTAGCAGAGACTGAATGAATATTATCATTATTATTATCAATAAATTCAGGGGCTTATTATACTCACATTTACTTGAATTCAGTCTTAAAATGTATTATATGGCTCTCACAGAAATAAATTTCCTAATATTTTGCTTTTATGGCTCTCTAAGTAGTGGGTATCTGAGTAGTGGGTAGGTAGATCTTTGGGACTTGGTTGTTTTATAAGTAGCTCTCATGCTGGAAAAGTGTGAGCACCCCTGCTCTCTAGCATTAGGTAGATCGCGATCTACTGGTAGATCGCGTAGGGTGTCATGGTAGATCACAGGCAGAGCGCGAGGAAGGCTCAGTCCCACCCCGCAGGCTCCCGACGCCACCCAGGTGCAGAAGGAGGTTAGACTGGATGGTCCTTGGAGGTCTCCTCCTATTCTAGGAACCCATTGTTGTTGTTGTTGTTATCATCAGAGGCTGAATGGCCATCTGTGAGGAATGCTTTGATTGTGTTTTTCCCTTATGGCAGAAGGAGGTTGGACTGGATGGCCCTTTGAGGTCTCCTTCTACTCTAGGAACCTGTTGTTTTTGTTACTATTAGTAGTAGTAGTAGCAGAGACTGAATGAATATTATCATTATTATTATCAATAAATTCAGGGGCTTATTATACTCACATTTACTTGAATTCAGTCTTAAAATATATTATATGGCTCTCATTGAAATAAATTTCCAAATATTTTGCTTTTATGGCTCTCTGAGTAGTGGGTAGGTAGATCATTTTGACATGGTTGTCTTATAAGTAGCTCTCATGCTGAAAAGGTGTGAGCACCCCTGCTCTATAGGAATACAAGACAAAGTGTGCCTCTTGGAGGATGAGTCAGATTTTAAAATAAGGGTCAGCTCACAGAATATCTGAGATAGGAAATGGCCAGAAATATGGTGTTACAAAGTTACCCTCATATATTGCTTTCTTTTCTGTATTCTTAGGAAAGCAAAGAAGGGATTCAGTCACCAGACAAACATGCATTCCTCAAGAGCATTTCAATTCACACAGGATTATTTTCATTCACTTGGCCAATGCCATTTTCATCCAAGGGCAATTTGCCTCTTTAGTGATGCCGCAGGAAAGAGCTTCCATCCAGTTTAGGAGACTGAACCCTTCTAGCCACATTACAGAACTATAGTAGTTTGATACCACTTTAATTACCATGGCTTTGGGATTGGTAGTTTTCTGAGTTATTTCACCTTCCTCTGTCCAAGTGTTCTCATGCCACAATGGAATAAATCCCAGAATTCTACAGCATTCAGACACAGCAGTTAAAGTGATGTCAAACTGTTTTAATTCTGCAGGGTGGCTACATGGGAGAAATTCGGGAAATGAGAACAGGCTTCCTGCACAGAGATTAAAGGTGGTTATTATCGTTAGTATCATTAGTATCATAATTATTTATAGAACACCATCAACTATACACAGCTCTTGAAAACAAGCCTCAAATAAGAGTGTGCACACAAAGGGAGGAAGGAATAACAAATCACAAAACTATACAGCTACAAAAGAAAGCATCCAAATGCATAACAACAACAATGATATAAAGACAGAACTGCAAAGACTCTGGCACAAGCCAGTAAAGGTGGTCCCAGTGGTGATCGGCATATTGGGTGCAGTGCCTAAAGACCTTGGCCTGAACTTAAAAACAATTGCGCTGGCAAAATTACCATCTGTCAGGTGCAAAAAGTCACCCTATTCGGATCTACACGCATTAAATATACCAGACTACCAAAAAAAGTTGAACAAGTGTGCATCTACACTGCAGAAGATATGCAAATTGACGCCATTTTAACTGCCATGGCTCAATACTATGGAATCACAGGACTTAATAATTTTACAAGGTATATGTCAACCTTCTCTGTCAGAATCCTGATGCTTTACCAAACTACAGCTCTAGAGCCATGGCAACTAATGTGGTGTCATGCTGCACCAATTCTACCATGTAGATGTGCCTTATGTGACTTTTTGGACAACAAGTCAAAGGTGCCTGTGAGTAGTGACAGGCACCTTGGCAGGTTTTCCCAAGGTGCCAGGCCTTCCTATGGCTTTTCTCATCACTCCTTCAGCTCTCCTTCATCCAAGAGCCAAAGGCCTCCTTTCCTAAGGCCTGTGCTTGTCGCATGACTGATCACTGGTATGTATATCTTTATTATTATATACGCAAATATTGGAATGCTATACTTGACTGTACCTAATCATTGTATTTGTATACATCTCTTATGTATATTTCTCATGATCAATACATGTTTATATATGTCTGTATGTTAACATGGGATTGGACTATTGGTTATTACCTGGACCCTTCTGTGTGTTTATCCATAGAACTGTGGATGCCTCGATAGCCTGACTGAAAAAAATGGGTTTTGATAAAGCGCAATCTGCGTGAAACGGAGCAGGACCTGGTGACTTCCGTTAACCCGGCTCCTGGAACATATTTCGACTGGCTCCACTTACTGACAATTGTGTCCTTTACTTCATTTACTTCGTTGGGATTATACTCTATTATTTTGGACAATTTGTACCGTGTGAACTTTCGGGGGACCCTTAACAAGAATATGTGGGCTTGAATCACTTTATGACGATACGCCCAAGTCTGACTGTACTAAGACGCTATTGATTTATGTGGTCCGTGAGTATAACTCCACTCTGTTATTTTCAAATATATGTGAAATAGTGAATGTGTAACAGTTTTACAGCATTATTATTTGGTCCTTACCTTCTCTGTGTACTCTGGTAATAACAGTACCTGTTTAGTTTGCGAAAAGATATATTTGCCTCTGGGCATTTATGGAATAATGAGATGTGGGCTACTGGAAATAATGTAAGTGGGTTTATGCACCGGGAATGTGGTGCAGCTGGTTGGGTGTCAGCTGCATAAGATCTCTACTGACCAGAAGGTCATGAGTTCGATGCCTGCCCAGATCGAGGTGGGCTCTCGACCTATTGTGTAGCCTGTTGTCAACCTTTGCAACCCGAAAGACAGTTGCATCTGTCAAGTAGGAAATTAAGGTACCACTTAGTGGGGAGGCTAAATTTAACTGATTTATAAGGCCATAAAAAGATCTCCAGGAAACATACTGTGGAATGAAGGAGTGTGACAGCTCCCCCTGGTGGCCAGATGTTAAATTGCCGCTGTCTGTCTTGTGTGTTTGTGTGTCTAAATGTAATGTGTACATTGTAATCCGCCCTGAGTCTCCTGCGGGATGAGGAGGGCGGAATAGAAATAAAGTAAATAAATAAATAAATATGCACCAGCTAAAACTGCCAATGCAATTTAGACTGCATAAATAGAAGTCTAGATCACGGAAAGTCGTAGTCCCATTCTATTCTGCTTTAGTCAGGACTCAACTGGAATAACACTGTGTCCATTTCTGGGCATCACAATTCAAGAAGGATATTGACAACCTGGCATGCATCCAAAGAAGGGCAACCAAAATAATCAAAGTTTTGGAAACCAAGCCCTATGAAGAGTGGCCGGGGAGGGGGCGGTGCCGAGTATGTTTTGCTTGGAGAAAAGAAGGCTGAGATGAGACACAGAGAGCCTTATTTAAATATGTGAAAGGATGTCACACTGAGGAGAGCGTCGGGAATATGAAGACTCAAGCTGCAGGAAAAGAAATTTCTAAATTTTAGGAAGGCCAATTGTGAGGAGGGGTTTGCTTGCATGGCAGAAAGGGATTGGCCTGGATGGCTCTTGGTGTCTCTTCCAACTCTATGATTTACAGCAGTGGTTCTCAACCTGTGGGTCCCTAGATGTTTTGGCCTTCAATTCCCAGAAATCCTAACATCTGGTAAACTGGCTGGGATTTCTGGGAGTTGCAGGCTAAAACATTTAGGGACTCGCAGATTGAGAACCACTGATTTACAGGGAATGGCATGGAAGCTGTTGCTGTTAGCTCTAGAATCACAATTCACAAAAAAAAGTCAGTGAATCAAACGTGGGAATTTCTTAATCAGAATAAACTTCTTGATGATAAGAGCTGTTTGACAGTGGTATGCATTACCTCTGATTATGGTGGACCTTCCAACTCTGAGGCTTTTCAACAGAGGCTGGATGGCCATCTGTCAGGGGTGCTTTCGTGGCACTTTCACTGAAGGGCAGAATGGGGTTGGAAAGGATGGCCTTTGTGGCCTCTTCCAACTCTAGGATTCAGTGGTTCTATGATTTTATGCTTCTATGGCAGGCACAGGCAGACTTTGGCCCTCCAGGTGTTTTGGACTACCACTCCCACAATTACTAACAACCTACTAACTGTTAGGAATTGTGGAAGTCCAAACACCTGGAGGGCCAAAGTTTGCCCATGCCTGCCTAAAGTTCCATGCCTTCTCATAGATTACACTGCCCAACACATATTTTGATATGTACTGCCTTCAATTATGGTGGAGTCTTTGGAGGTTTTTTTAAATCAGATTTTTGTGTGTGTCAGGAGCGACTTGAGAAACTGCCAATCACTCCTGGTGTGAGAGAACTGGCTGTCTGCAAGGACGTTGCCCAGGGGATGCCCGGATGCTTGATGTTTTACCATCCTTGTGGGAGTTTTCTCTCATGTCCCTGCATGGGCAGCTGGAGCTGGCAGAGGGAGCTCAACCCGCTCTCCCTGGATTTGAACCGCTGACCTGTCAGTCAGCAGTTCAGCTGGCACAAGAGTTTAAGCTACCATGCCACTGGGGGCTTCTTTTAAAGCAGATGCTGGATGGCCATTTGCCGGGGGTGCTTTGCTGGTGCTTTCCCTGCAGGGCAGAATGAGGTTGGACTGGATGGCCTTTGTGGCCTCTTCCAACTCTAGGATTGTGTGGTTCCGTCCCCCAATTTGTGCCCTCAGTCCTTGAGCTGTTCTGTGGTGGAATATGCTGCATCCAAGTGTAGTAGCATCTAGTGGTTTTCAAAACAGATGTTGGAGGGTCATCTGTTGGGAGGGCTTTGCTTGGATGTTCCTGCATGGCAAAAGTGGATTGGACTGGATGGCCTTTGGGGTCTCTTCCAACTCTAGGACTTTGTCCTTCTATTCCCCTGAAGCAGGAATAGGCAAACTTCGGTCCTCTGGGTTTTTTGGACTTCAACTCCCACAATTCCTAACAGCCAGTAGGCTGTTAGGAATTGTGGGAGTTGAAGTCCAAAAAACCCAGAGGATCGAAGCTTGTCCATGTCTGCCCTACAGGGATCCCTTTCCGACTCCCTCTGTGAGCTGTTCCACAGTGGAACACGCTGCCTGGAAGTGGAGTAGAGTCTCCTCTAGTGCAGTGGTTCTCAACCTGTGGGTCCCCAGATGTTTTGGCTTTCAAATCCCAGAAATCCTAACAGCTGGTCAACTGGCTAGGGTTTCTGGGAGTCTTAGGCCAAAACGCCTGCAGACCCACAGGTTGAGAACCACTGCAGATGAGGAATGTCCACCTGTGGGGGGTGTTTTGCTGGTGCTTCCCCCGCAGGGCAGAATGGGGTTGGCTTGGATGGCTTTTGTGGCCTCTTCCAACTCTCGGATCCTGTGGCTCCCTCCATTCTCCAACTTGTGCCTGGGCTGTTCTACAGAGTGTAGTTAGTGGAGACTCCTGGAGGCAGGCATGTAGCCAGGGGGGGGGGCTAAGGGGGCTTCAGCCCCCCCCCGAAATTCTCAGGATGGTCCACGAGAAGGCCTTACTGGTACATTATTCAAACTGTTATGTTTATTCATATCATGATCTGATCACCATGCTCATTATATCCCACCTTAATGGGGTTATTGGGATAACAATACAAAAGGTTTGCTAGGGTAGACCCTCTTCCACCCAGTCTCAGCCCCCCGAATCAAAATCCTGGCTACGGCCCTGCCTGGAGGGCTTTGTAAAGCAGAGGTTGGACGGCCACCTGTGTGGGGTTGGCCTGGGTGTCCCTCCCCTGCCCCCTCCCTTCCCCGGGGCGCCACTCACTTGAGGAAGTACCGCTGTCCGGTGTGCGTGAGCGCCATCTCCCACCCGGGCGGCAGGGGCAGCTCGTCGGTCACGTCGTAGGACTGCTGGCGGAGGTGGGCGTGCTGCTGGGCCGGGCTGGCGCTGGCGGCGGCGCCGAGGCCCAGCTGGAGCGAGGCGGGCGAGGAGTGGGAGCGGACGTGGTGCGGCGGGTGGGCGCCGGGCAGGAGGCGGGCCGGCAGGCTGCCCGAGTCGGTGCTGGACTGCCGCGAGTGCGAGCCCGAGTCCGGCTCCTGGAAGAAGGACTCCGGCAGGATCTTCTTGCGCCACGAGCTGGGCGTGGGGTTCATCACCGAGTTGAAGAGGGCCTCCAGGTCCGTGTCCAGGTCCTGCGTGACATGGATCACCTGCTGCCCCGGGGGCGGGGGCACCGGCGCGGCGGGGTTCATGGCGCCCGAGGAAGAGGAGGAGGAGGAGGAAGACGAAGGCCCTCCGAAGGAGAAGCCACGAGCAGGGGAGGGAGATCGGTAGATAGGTAGATAGATAGCAGGAAGGATGGGAATGGGGTCAGGGAAATAAGATAGGTAGATAGGTAGATATGTAGGTAGATTAGATAGATATCTACCTTGATATGTAGATTTGATTGATTGATAGCAGGAGGAAAGGAAATGGGGTCAGGTAAATAGATATATAGGTAGATTAGATAGATATGTAGGCAGATTAGATAGATGGATGGATAGATTGGTAGGTAGACAGAGATGTAGGTAGATTAGAGAAATAGAGAGAGACAGAAATGTTGGTAGATTAAATAAATAGCAGAAGGGAAGGGAATGCGGTCAGGGAAATAGATATGTAGGTAGATTAGATAGATGGATAGATATGTAGGTAGGTAGCAGAAAGGAAGAGAATGAGGTCAGGGAAATAGATAGGTAGGTATATTGGGTAGGTAGGTAGGTAGACAACAGGAGGGAAGGGAGTGGAGTCAGAGAAATAGATATATAGGTAGATAAGATCGAGAGATAACAGGAGGGAAGGGAATGGGGTCAGGAAATATGTAGATAATATAGATATCTCAGTGGGTTCCCTTCCTTGCCAAGTTGCCCCCCCCGGCTTCTTAAGTCCCCTCTTTTTCAAAACACGAGTGTCATTTCCAGAGTCCAAATCACGCTGTCGTCGCAATGACTCGGTTCCCGAAGGCCAACTTCGGCCGAGTTTTCCCTCTGGCTGGAACTCCAAAGCAGCTCGGCCCTTCCTTCCTCCTTTCCTTTCCTAAACGGCCTCTTTCTTCTAATCTCTCCCGATCTCCAAGAACAAATAAAAGGCACGTAGAGCCAGGCACGGAAAGTTGTGCAACGGCGTCTCCCCCCCCTCTTTCCCTCCCTGGCTCCCCTTCTCCCCCTCCCCTTCTTCCGCGGCCAACTTCCGAGATTTCTGGACGGTCACTTGGGTCTGTTTTTCCTCGCCGAGCCGCCCCACTCTCCGCGAGAGGAAAGGCCCGAGGGAGGGCGAGGAACCCACCAGAGAGAGGAGAGGAACCGGAGAGGAACCGAGAGCGTCTAGTTTCCGAAAGTTGAGAGAGTTGGATCCAAGTTTCCGGCGGAGGGAGGGAGGCCCGAAATCACCAGGAAAAAGTCTGGGTCGCGCCGCAATAGGGCAGGAAGCAGCCTCGCTGTGGGGTGCGGGGGGGTGGGGGGGGGAGAAGAGGGGTGTCGCGCCCCTTCTTCCCGGCTACAGACCCATCGGGCTCCTCTTTCCCTTTCTCTCCTCCCTTCTCAGCCGCGACGCTCCCAAAGTTTTCCCCAAACTCCCTGGGCGCTTCTGAGGGCGGCGCGGAAAGTTGGGCGGCCCGGCCCCTCCCGCCCTCTTCCCTCCCTCCCTCCGCCCCCGGGGTTTGGATTTCTGTTTGTTTCGCTTCGTGATGGACGGTCTCCCCTCTCCTGCCTCTCAGCCGGGCAAGAGGAGCCTCCTGGGGGTGGGCTGCGGGAGTTTGACGGGAATCTCGGGCGGAAACGCAGCCGAGTTTGAGCGGATGACTCACAAGCCTCGCCAAGCCAAACGGAGACGGGACGCTCCTTGCAGAGGAATCCGCACGCAGGCCCCTCTTCGGCCAGGCTCAGGATTCGGGCCCATCGGCGCTAGCTAGGCATGGGCAAACTTCGGCCCTCCCTCCCTCTAGGTCAGGCCTGGGCAAACTTCGGCCCTCCAGGTGTTTTGGACTACAACTCCCACAATTCCTAACAGCCTACCGGCTGTTAGGAATTGTGGGAGTTGTAGTCCAAAACACCTGGAGGGCCGAAGTTTGCCCAGGCCTGACTTAGGTGTTTTGGCCGAAGTTTGCCCATGCCTGACCCACACAGATAGACCCTGGGAGGAGAGGCACTGAGGGCATGCCCAAGCTAGCCAGACCTTACCTCAGCGTTTCTCAACCTGGGGGTCGGGACCCCTAGAGGGGTCACGAGGGGGTGTTAAAGGGGTCGCCAAAGACCATCAGAAAACACAGTATTTTTTGTTGGTCATGGGGGGAGGGTTCTGTGTGGGAAGTTTGGCCCAGTTCTATCATTTGTAGGGTTCACAATGCTCTTTGATTGTAGGTAAACTGTAAATCCCAGCAACTAAAACTCTCAAGGTCTATTTTCCCCAAACTCCACCAGTGTTTACATTTGGGCAGATTGAGTATTCATGCCAAGTTTGGTCCATATCCATCACTGTTTGAGTCCACAGTGCTCTCTGGATGCAGGTGAACTACAACTCCAAAACTCAAGGTCAATGCCCACCAAACCCTTCCAGTATTTTCTGTTGGTTGTGGGAGTTCTGTGTGCCAAGTCTGGTTCAATTCCATCATTGGTGGAGTTCAGAATGCTCTTTGATTGTAGGTGAATTATAAATCCCTGCAACTACAACTCCCAAATTACCTAATCAGTCCGTCCCCCCCAACCCCACCAGTATTCAAATTTGGATGTATCAGGTATTTGTACCCAACTTGGTCCAGTGAATGAAAATACATCCTGCATATCAGATATTTACATGATGATTCATAGCAGTAGCAAAATTACAATTGTGAAGTAGAAACAAAAATAATGTTATGGTTGGGGTCACCACAACATGAGGAACTGTATTAAGGGGTCACGGCATTAGGAAGGTTGAGAACCACTGCCTTACCTGCAGAAGTGCCCCTCTGAGGCCATTTCAGGTTTGCCAGCTCTTGAGTGTGCTTGGCTCTCAAAAGTGGGTTTTGAGGAAGAGACTAGAGCTCCTAGAATCATAGAGTTGGGGGAGAACACCTCGTGGGCCATCCAGTCCAACCCTCTGCCAAGAAGTAAGAAAATCGCATTCAAAGCACCCCGACAGATGCCCATCCAGCCTCTGTTTAAAAGCCCCCAAAGGAGGAGCCTCCACCACACTCCGGATTACGTCAGCATGTCTCAACCTGGGGATTGGGACCCCTTGGGGGAGGGGGGTCACGAGGGGTCACCAAAGACAATAATAAACTTATAATAATAATAATAAACTTTATTTATAACCCGCCACCATCTCCCCAAAGGGGACTCGGGGCGGCTAACATGAGGCCAAGCCCAAAATAATACATGATGAAACACTAAACAAAATTGCATCAAATAAATATGAAATAACAAATAAAGAATATAAAATAACACAATAAAATTGAACACGAAGGGCGGGCCAAATGTATGAGGTAAAATGTTACAAGGTTAAAACCCTGGGCGCAGGGCCGTAGCCAGGATTTTGATTCGGGAGGGGCTGAGTTTGGCTCGGAAGGGGCTGAGTCTGAGTGAGAGAGGGTCTTCCCTAGCAAACCTTTTGTATCGTTATCCCAATGCCCCTATGCATATGGGATATACTGAGCATGGTGATCAGATCATGATATGAATACACATAACAGTTTAAATAATGTACCAGTAAGGCCTTCTCGGGGACCACCCTGAGAATTTTTGGGGGGGGGTACATGCCTGCCTGGGCAAGATAGGGATAAAAGTGCATTTATAAGAAAGGAGCCCAAAGGGAGGAGCAGTGGGATTTGGCCTCTCTAGGGGATGGGGGAGAAGGAAGATGCTTTATTTTGAGGGCAACTATTAGATCGAAACAACCAGATGGGTTGAGTGGTCGCTCTCCAAAGGCACATCGGAAGAGCACGGATTTACCTATGCTGACGTGGGGATGATGGTGTTCTTCCTGTGGTGCGAGCTAGTAGAGAACTTCTGTTTTCTTCAGGCTGACTTCCAGCCCAAACAACTCTGCAGCTGCTGCAAAGCAGGATGTTAGGCACTGCAGGGCTGCTTCTGTGTGGGTGACAAGGGCAGCAGCAAAAAGCAGCTCAAGGACTAGATAGTTTAGAGTCTTAGTGCGAGCCCTCAGATGGCTTAAATTGAACAAGCTAACATCAGTACAATAGCGTATATATATGCCTTCTTCTTCTTCGAGATCTGCCATGGCCCTTTGGAGCATCATGCTGAAGAAGATTGTAAATAGGGTTGGTGCAAGAACGCAACCTTGTCTCTCTCCATTAGTTATTAGAAAGGGCTCTGAGAGAGCATCGTCTTATCTGACTTGACCGTGCTGGCCCTCATGTAGCAGGATAACCACATAAATACACATATACACAAATATACACACACTGAACACATATACAGAGACTGGGCCACAGCAACGTGTGGCAGGGGACAGTTAGTGTGAGTGTGTATGAATGATGAAGGTGGTACTTGCGCATAGAATTATTTTAAGTCCTGGATAGGTTGTAACATATAGGAAATAAATAAAATATGCAGAGGGTTGCTTTGGAAATGTTGCTTTCACCTGAATGCAAATGTATAATATATAATCAATCTTGGCTTACATAATTGACTAGTTAAAACCCTCTTTAGTCAGCATGCAGGTCTAATACGCGTATTAGCATGTCCAGTCAACCTTTGATATGGCTGTGACTCATGTTTATATTTGGGGTGTGTGTGTGTGTTGCTGCTCCTTATCCAAGGGGTTATATGGTGTGGTGGTCACTGTTATTACAAGAAATCAAACAAATCCTGATTTCCAGGTCTTTACAGAGAAGGTGGGTCTGTATTGTTGAACAGGCGACTTGTATTGCTAACCTACTAAACTCAGCCACTTGCATCCCAGAAATAACTATGGGTAGTTCTACACTACCTACTTATCCCAGGGCCAATCCAGTGTAGTGAATGCCAGATCAGCCTCGGGGTGGTTTAGAGTGGTTCTCAACTTGTGGGTCCCCAGGTGTTTTGGCCTACAACTCACAGAAATCCCAGTTTACCAGCTGTTAGAATTTCTGGGAGTTGAAGGCCAAAACATATGTGGACTCACAGGTTGAGAACCACTGATTGGACCACCAGCCCTTTCTGGCCACTGTGGAGGCAAGAGAGGGATAGCGCAGAACCCAGTTTGGAGCTGCCAGATGGACACTCTTGCTGCCCCTTCTCCAATTGCGTCATTGCTTAGTCCAGCATCACGTCAGTCAATGAGCTGACCAACAGGAGCCGTGTCACATCTGCTAGCTGCCACAACCAAAACAGAAAAGGATGGACGAGTACTGTTGCACATCCCCAGGCCACCAAAGTCCAGGAAACATGGGACGGCCATGTAAATAGTTGTAGCCAGTTCCATCTCAGAAACAGCTCAACTGTTTACCAAATATCAGTTTGCTTGAATTCTGAGCAAACCACAACTTTGGTTAACATGGTTCAAGGCTGCATTAAGCAGCTGTTAGCCAAGATCAACACCATTTAACCTCCACGGAGCTGATTCGCTAATCTTTTTTACTAAGTGCTCAGTGTACCTATTCCCCATGTCTTGGCACGAATAAGGGAATCCTTTTCCTTTTAAAATAGAATGACCACCACTTGGTTTCCACTGAGATTTCCCAGCTCACCAAGAGTACATTCTTCTCGCCTTGTTTACATTAATGCACACAGTAGCACATTCTGTAGGGCACGTACACATTATGGCAGTCTCTATAGCCATGTTTCCTCCACGAGTTTAGAAAGACAATCAGCTGTGTCCTCTGTATTAACAAACCAATTCTGGCAGCTTTAATCTTCAATGGGAGCAGGTATTTTGTAATGTTAATACATCTTTACTGCCCTTTGATTTATAGCACTGATTCTCAAAGTGGGCGGTACCACCCCCTGGTGGGTGGTGAGGCAATCCAAGGGGGTGGTGGGAAGCTCAGGGGAATTTGGGGAGCGGTGAACCCATTTAAGGGGGTGGTGAGCAATTGGCCATTTAGGAGGGGTCGCATGGCCCTCTTCTTTGGCCCCGCCCCCTTCGCTTTGACCCCCACACGCAGTGCAGTGCGAAGGCTGCAGTGCAAAGGCCTCTGCGACCTCCAGCGGAGCCTCCCCACCCCTGCGGAAGAAAGCGTGGCCTTCACCGGCGCTGGCAAAGGCGGCGGAAGGAGCAGGACAGCCCGTGGCTTCCGCTGGGAGAGCAGGCCTCGCTTCTTCGTCCCCTGAGGCCACGGCTGCCCATCCCGAGTCCTCTCCAGCGGTGGCACAGCAAGCATATTAGATATTTGCATTATAATTTATAATACTAGCAAAAATATTATGAAGTAGCAATGAAAATATGGATGGGGTCACCACAACACGAGGAACCTTATTTAGGGCTCACGGGATTAGAAAGGTTGAGAACCACCGCATTAATACATATATCTTTCTGTTGAATTGCTATTAATTTTTTTAAAAAAATTCTAGGGGGGCCGTGAATACTTTTTTTTTCTGGGAAGGGGGCAGAAGGCCAAAGAAGTTTGGGAACCACTGATTTATAGGATACCTCTTAAAACTTGAATCACAGCAGGAATAGTTCACAATATATTCTTGTAGTCAGAATCCCTCCCTCCCCTTGAAGTTTGCTAAAGTGGCAAATGAAACCAATCTCCAAAAGTTCCCAGTACACAGACTGTTTAAACACTGTGCACACATACATGTGCTGCATACAGATCCACATCCCTAATGTGTTAAACCAGGGCTGCCCAACTGGCGGCCCGGGGGCCGTATATGGCCCCCAGCCCCTTCCCTCCGCCCCCCTAAGCTTTTTAATGAAAATAAAAAAAAATAAAATAAATTAAAAAATTTAAGAAACCTACTTCCGGGTTTGGAGCAAGTATCGCGAGAATACGCAATCCACACGGGAAATCGCTGTCAACGCGTGGTCCAACCCGTTGACAGGTCCATCCCGTGTGGATTGCGTATTCTCGCGATACTCTTCGGCTACTCTACTACTGGAAAGCTGAGGCACACAGACGTGATTAGGACCTTCTTCGACTCAGTCGGTCGTCGCCACTCTCGTCGTCCGGGTACTCCTGGATCCTGCGAGTTTGGAAAAGGTAGGCCGAAGCAGGAGGCTCCTCAGGGGGCTCTTCATTCCCTCCCCCCATCTCCCCTCATGTATGAAATATAAAATTAAATATATTTAAAGATGAAATAAGGGGAGATGGGATACATTAAGGGGGGAGGGGAGGATGGAATTAAATATATTTAATATTAAATTAAAATAAGGGGAGAGGGGAGGATGGAATTAAATATATTTAATATTAAATTAAAATAATTTAATATCTTATCCCTGCATTTTATCTTAGTAAAAGATTATATTTGACTATATGGATGCCCCTTTTGAATACCCACCCTGCATTTAATGTTAGTAAAAGATTATATTTGACTATATGGATGCCCCTTTTGAATGCCCACCCTGCATTTTATCTCAGTAAAAGATTATATTTGACTGTATGCATGCAGGGGCGGGGGCGGAGCCGGGGGCAGGGAGGGGGCGGAGCGGGGGCGGAGCCAGGGGCGGGGCAGACCCTACGGCTCCACAGGTCATCAGTGACCGGAATTCAGGCCCCTGGGCCGGTAGAAGTTGGACAGCCCTGTGTTAGACCACTCACCCTTAGCTTTTCATTTAGTTTGTGTTATGTAGAAACCACACTGAAATAAAATAAGTGGGGAAGTATGTTTATTACAAATAATAAGCAGACAGATAATAGACTGGAAAGACAACAACATGAAACAGTCTATCCATAAAAATCTAACAAGGATAACAAATAGCTCATTAGATGTTTACGCACAGCTGACCTCCATATGCCACGTGCTTAAGTGTGAACAATATTTTGAAATTCTCTGTCCATTGATTAATAGAAGGAGAGCACACGTCTTTCCAAAACTGAAACAGACTGTCTTCTAGCCTGAAAGGTCAAGGAAAATCAATTTCTGTTTAGCAGTTAATTTCCTAGATGTAGGCGAAAAAGCCAACTACAAGTTAAATAAAAGCTTCTCGTTGTTTCCTTCTACACGTTTAAATATATTGACTAAATGCCATCGAAAGATTATTGTACATGCTTTCTTTCTAATCGTGGCTCTGAGTGTGGAATTTGTTAAATTTGTCTGTTTTCCATATGGCCCAAACAACACATTATCTATGGGCAAGGTATTTGGAACTGCTCACACACAGAAGTGTCTTGTGTGAATCAATATACATAATTAAATGATAGACCGTGATACTCATGTTTCTACAACTTTCACCACAAATTGTGGTTGTGTTTCTTTTTACACAATACCATCAGTGAGCAGTTATAGTATGAAGGTCATCTCCATATCACCAAGCAACAGCTTTTCCAGGAAAAAATAAAATAATTGCAAGAAATCAGTCTTTTTTATTACAAACAAATGAGAAAAAAGATTGGTCATCATGGCAATAACCTGATGTCTGTTATGCAAAAGGTGGCAGAATGCAGAGAAGCTCACAAGGTCAATTAATTACTTTACATCTCCCTAACATTTATCCCAATTGTTCCAGCTTGCACATGGCATATTATATTATCGCGAATGCCTATTAGCACCAAAGTATATTCAGCCTGCAAACATTGCTTTATGATCCTGGCTGAAGACTGGCCCAAATGAATGGTTACTTTGCAACACTGTTCTTAATTTTGTAAGTTTACTGAGGTGACAATGCTATTTGATGTTGCGCACTATTCTTCTGCAGTGATTTGTTTTCATCTCTCCCAAAGCTTGTTCCAGTTGCTGAATCAGATGGATCAAAGTTGCGGGGTCAGTTTGTAATATTTGGGTGTCCTGATTTCCATTCTGGTTCAGGTGCAGCTTTAGAGTCACAACTGGCTTAATCTGTTGTCTGAGACTTCTGCTGGCGAGCTGTTTAGATGAAGACATTTAAGGGGAAAAGCAGTAGTAATATCTAAAACACAGATTTATGCTTAAATACCACTCACGGAGGGCCCCCTGGTGGCGCAGCAGGTTAAACTGCTGAGCTGCTGAACTTTCTGACCGAAAGTTTGAATCCAGGGAGTGGAATGAGCTCCTGTGTTAGCCTCAGCTTCTGCCAATCTAGCAGTTTGAAAACATGCAAATGTAAGTAGATCAATAGGTACAACTTCTGTGGGAAAGTAACAGCGCTCCATGCAGGCCATATGACATTTGAGATGTCTATGGACAACGCCAGCTCTTCAGCTTAGAAATGGAGATGAGCACCACCCCACAGAGTCAGACACGACTAGACTTAATGTCAGGGGAAACCTTTATATTTACCTTACCAGTAACAAACGTATTCAGTAACTACTTTCATAATGTAGCTGTTTACAGCAATATATGTTAATAGCTTACACTGCTGCCTATTATTCATTTTTTATGTATAATACTTTTTATTTGTGACACCCAACCACTGGTTCAACAGGGTAATTAGATTTATTGGTATGAATGGTTTTAATATTTTAATCTCAACTCAAAAAACAGACTGCATCTATGCTGATTATTTTTATTAGAGACTAGTTTGCATATGTCATCTTTTATTAAGCTTGTCAAAATCAAACCTATTTTTTTTACTTTTGTGTTAAATGTTTTCAGCAGGTTAAAATGTTGATATTTTATTAAATATTCTGGATTTTTAAAAATCACTTAACATTAAGTGACAATTTACCCTCACGTATATATAATTCAAATAATATGTCGCTACACTTGTTTCCTAGAAGATGGATTTCTGTTGCACCTGCTGAAAAGATGTAGAGGTAGAGAATTTACAAAAGGTTTATCTTAATATGAAGCCATAGTTTCAAAATCCATATAGGTTTTAGCAAGTAACACATTACTGGAACATGAGAGCATGAATCATTACACAGGTTGCTTTCTAATGCCCTATTGTGAATGATAGTAGAATCATGTATGATTAATAGCATTGCTGCCACTATCCTTTTGAAAGCACTACCTTCTACTCGTTGAAAGACTTGTGTTGTGACAAACTATAACCAAACTCTGAATATGTACTATCGATGTATGCCCTTACCTGCACATCCAGTCTCCATTCAAGATTGTGGTAACTGGGAAGCTTTGGTGCCAGTTCACTCAGAATACTTCTGATCTCCTTCCGGTTATCAAGATATAGATGAAGTAATAAGGCATTCAACTCTTCAGGAAAACCTAGTACAAGTATGGAGTCTTGAAAATCTATCTCAGATAACTATAAAGTAAAAAATAAGCGGGATAATATGTAAGTTTTCGATGGCTTCTATTACTATTTTACTTACTTCTGACCTCTGTGTTACTACACTTTCTTTTATGAAATATGTTTCATCCATACAACTCATCAGCAACTACTCTTTAAAGAAAACCATGGGGCCCGGAGATTACCATATTACCATTTTAGGTTGAAAAAGCCCCCTTCGGCTTATACTTGAGTCAAAGCTATTTATTATTTTACTCTATTGTTGTTGTTACATTTATTAGTTTGCTCTATTTGTTATTATTTTTACATTTACATTATTTTACTCAATTACTATTATTTTATTATGTTTATTATTTTACTCTATTATTATTACATTTACATTATTTACTCTATTATTGTTATTTTTATCACATTTATTATTTTACTCTATTATTATTATTATTATTACATTTATTATTTTTCTGGCCTTTTGAAAGAGGAAAAAAGACATGGTTATGGAACCAAGCTTTTGACTAGTAAAGTAACACAGTACAAGAAGTAAATATGAAATATATGTAATCGACATCTGGAATGGCCCGGTCTATGAGTTTGGATCATGAGATTTTAAGGTTTTTATTAGGTGTTTTTAATTTTTACACTTCATGTTTAAATGTCCTATTATCTTATGCAGAATTTGTCCTACTGTATTTTATGCTTAGTCATTTGCTGTTTGGTTTATGATTTGGTTTATTTATGTAAGGCACTGAATTTTGCCATTATTTTCTGTAAACTGCTTTGAGTCCCCCCAGGGGTGAGAAAAGTGATATATAAATACTGTAAATAAACAAATAAATATAAATAATTGGAAGGATACATAAGCACATTTACATTGAAGAAGCTTAGAATAATGGCTTAATCAGACTTGGACAGCCTTATCTTGAATTACAGTTTTATGTAAATATTCAAAGACGTTTAACCTACTGATGCCTCAATTAATGTAATTTTATTGGTATCTATTTTTATTTTGAAATTTAGCAGTAGCTGCTGCATTTTCCACCCTCGTCTTATACTCAAGTCAATACGTTTTCCCAGTTTTTTTGTGGTAAAATTTGGTGCCTCGACTTATATTCGGGTCAGCTTATACTCAAGTATATATAGCAGGGGTCCTCAAATGAAGGCCCGCGGGCCAGATATGACCCTCCAAGGCCCTTGACCCAGCCCCCGCCCTAAAGGGTCACCCTATGTCTGAAACGACTTGAAGGCATACAACAACAATAATAATCCTATTTAACTTAACTATTTCACGAGCCAAAAACAGACCCACACTTCCCATTGAAATACTGGGAAGTTTATGTTGGTTAAAATTGTTCTTCATTTTAAATATTGTATTGTTCTTTTGTTTTTGCACTGCAAATAAAACATGTGCAGTGTTTCTAGAAATTTGTTTTTGTTTTTGCAAACTATAGTGTGCCCCACCCCCACAAACCGTCTGAGGGAATGCGAACTGGCCCTCTGACTAAAGTATTTGAGGTAACCAAAAACTGTGGATTCTGTACTAATTTTCCAAAATGTTCATCTAAAACATCCATATTTGTAACTTTTCTAATTCCTAGAAAATAAAAAGACTCTTATCCTGTCATGCTTACCATAAGTTTGGCACTCTCAGTGAGAAGGTATGTTAACCCTTCAACTCCATGTTGAATTGTCTCACTACTAACATTAAGTTTTCCTGAAAAAAGGAAACAAGAGAACATCAGAAGACACACAACACATGGATTTGCCATATAGGTGCTGATCTCTTCTGGTATGCAGGGTAGTACTTCATTCTTTAAACAGGTTTGGCAGCAAGATTCACACATTTACTAGAAGGTAAGTCCAACTGAACTTTGCACATATATTTTAGCATGGAGCCAGCATGGCATAGTTTTGGATTACAGCTCTCCAGAACATGATTTGAATCCTCATTTATCCATGTCAATGATAGCCTAGTTTTTTTCCAGTTATCCAAACAAGGAAACTGGGGTTTATGATCTTACAAACTAGGACAGGGGTGCTCACACTTTTTCAGCATGCGAGCTACTTATAAAACAACAAAGTCAAAATGATCTACCTACCCACTACAAAAATGTGAAACATATAACACAATATCTGCTTTGAACTGGGTTTTCTGAGTCCACACTGCCATATAATCTGATTCAAAGCAGATAACATGGGATTTTATTCAACTGTGTGGAAAGGACCTCAGATAAGCCAGGGCCGGCAGCACCTGGGTGGCGTCAGGGGCCTGCGGGGCGGACTGAGCCTTCCTCCTGCCCTGTCTGCGATCTACCAGGGCACCCTACGCGATCTACCTAATGAGCACCCCTGAACTAGGATATGAAAATACCTTGCGTATAGGAACCAGTCTCATTTCCAGTGCAAGAAATGATTGTTTGTTGAACATAAATAATAACACTTGATCCTTTTCTACAGAAAGTATCAGTTCAGCCAACAGCATTGTTATTCTTACTAGCACAACGTCCCCCCTCAGGGGTTGAGAAGGGCGGGGTAAAAATGCTGTAAATAAAATAAACATTTGCTTTTCAATGCAACCCACTTGTTCTTACTTGCTGCTCCTTCATAGATCTTCGGGTTTGTGCCTTTTCTTAAGAACTCCATAGCAATACGGCCAAATTCACTAACAACTGAAAAGGAAAAAAATCATTTTCAGATTATAGTTCAGCCACTGAAAATAGGCTAACATAATATTGCATCTTTCAGTTCTTTATACACAGCAAAATAGTTCTTAATATACAAAAGGAAATTGAAACACTGCTGAAAGTGCCCAATGGATGGGCACACAAAACCAGTAAAAAAAACTATGGAGTGATAAAACCTCATTCTGTCCACATTTCTCATAGAATTTCAAAATAATTTCAATATAGTACATACAAATGCTTCCATCATTGATACAGGATTATAGTAGAGGACTTCTGGCAAAGCAATTACTAGAATTCCACTAAGATTCCTACAATATCGCTCATAGAGATTGCTGGTTTGTTGCAAGGCATCTCACTGACTAACATGTTTATTATGGCATCAGCTGTCATGGATCAGAATATGTCAGATGTATTTGGGAAGAATGGTACACCATGAAGTTAGGTGGGACTGAAATACAGGAAGTGCAGAAGATGATAGCTACTTTAAAATATATATTTACAGAACAACCGTTGAGTGGTAACCCAGACATTCCTGCATTGAGATGATTAACTCACCCAATGTGATGAAAAAGACTTTGTCCTTATTCAAGCCTCATCAATTTCTTTTATGTTTCTACGCAGTTCACACAGAAATTTGACATTGGAATTCATCTGATCAAGTGGCCAAGTTGAGGTTGGTTGGAGTATTTTATGAAATGTGTCATCAGTAATGGACTGGATGAAGGCAAACAAACTGAAACTTAATCCAGACAAGACAAAGGGACTCCGGGTCAGTCAGAAGACAGACCTGGAAATAGGGATCCAGCCTGCGTTGGATGGGGTTACATTTCCCCTGAAGACACAGGTCTGCAATTTGGGGTCCTCCTCGATTCAGCATTGAACCAGAAGCCAGATCTGGCCACGGTGGCACATGCCTTAGTTACATCCCGTCTGGATTACTGTAACACGTTCTACATGGGGCTGCCTCTGAAGCGTGCTCAGAAACGTCAGCTGGTCCAAAGAGCTAAAGCCAAGTTACTAACTGGGGCTGGCTACGGGGAGCGGACACCGCACCTGTTGCAGCAGCTCCACTGGCTGCCAGTTTGTTTCCAGACACAATTCAAAGTGCTGGTTATGACCTTTAAAGCCCTAGACCAGTGGTTCTCAATGTGTGGGTCCTCAGGTGTTTTGGCCTACAACTCCCAGAAATCCCATCCAGTTTACCAGATGTTAGGCTTTCTGGGAGTTGAAGGCCAAAACATCTGGAGACCTACAGGTTGAGAACTACTGTCCTAGATGGCTCGGGTCTAGGCTATTTGGCTGGGCGCATCTCCTCCTACAAACCTGCCTGAGCCCTGAGATCTCCAAGAAAGGCCCTTCTCTCAGTCCCACCTCCACCTTGGTTAGTGGGAACCTTCTCTCTCGGTGGTTGCCCCTCAACTCTGGAACTCCCTATCCAGGGAAACCAGAATGGCCCCCTCCCTGCTGTCCTTCTGGCGGCAGGCAAAACCTTTCTTATTCAGACAGGCTTTTAAAGATGAATGTTTTAATGATCAAGTCAGGGGCTGCTGTGGAGTTTAGTTCTGAATAGCCTTTTATGGATGTTAACTGTAATTTTTTTAAATACCATTGAAGTTTAATTCTGTTTTAATGTTAGTATATTTGTAGAATTTAAATCATATTGAAAGCCAGTTTGGTCTCTTTGTGCAGAGAAAAAGGGAGGGATAAATAAACACAAGCCATTTTGAGTCTCTTTGTGGGGAGAAAAAGTAGGGTATAAATAAACAGACCCAATCACAACGACAACGACAACCTCTCTCTCTCTCTCTCTCTCACTCTCTGTCACACACACACACACACACACGTCGAAGAGTTCCTCTGCTGGAGTTATTTTTTTTTAATTTATGCTATTTGTACCCCGTAGCTTCTCACCCCCGCAGGGGGACTCAGCACGGCTTACATTTGCAGCACTACAGGCCGCAACACCACAATAGAATATAAAAATACACCATATAATCAACATCATTAAAAAGCATTAAAAACATTAAAAAACATTACATTAAAAACCACTACATACAACAATAATTAATTAAAGCCATCAAGCGGAACACATTGCCAGTCCAGTCAAGTCCAAAGTGTCAATCCAGTCAAATCCAAAAGTACAATTTACATCTGCTGCCCAAAGGCCTGGTCCCAGAACCACGACTTACCTTTTTTCTAAAAGCGAGGAGAGATGGAGTCGATCTTATTTCGTTTGGGAGTGCGTTCCATAGGCGAGGGGCCACCCCCGAGAAGGCCCTGTCTCTCGTCCTCACCAGCCGCATTTGCGATGCTGACGGGAGCGAGAGCAGGGCCTCCCCAGATGATGTTAGACTGCGAGATGGGACATAGAGGCAGATGCGTTCGGACAAGTAAGCTGGGCCAGAACCGTATAGAGTTCCACTGCCATATATTCCAGTTCAAAGCAGAAAATGTGGAATTTTCTTCTGCTGTGAGGGAGGGGCCCTAGATGTTGTTGTTGTTGTTATTATTATTATTAAACTTTATTTATACCTCGCCCCATCTCCCAGAAGTGACTCAGGGCGGCTTACATGAGGCCAAGCCCAACAATACATAGTAAAATAACACAACAGCAAATAAAACAATACAATCACTATAACTTACAATAAGCAATAAACAACAACAGCTTAAAAGCATTATGGCTGGGCCAGATGTAAATTATTAAAATTTTTAAAAATAAATAACACTGGGTGCGAACAGAGGTAGAATGTGTGACACAGGAGGGTTTTTAGAAAATAATGTGGAGCAGACAACCCAACAGGTGATTAAAGTGCTTCTGAGGACATTTTCCAAAGGTTGATCAGAGCAGGGTATTATTTCGCACATTTGAATAGCCACGTTTTCAAGCTCCTCCTAAAAACTGCCAATGTGGGGGCCTGCCTGATATCCTTAGGGAACGAGTTCCAGGATTGGGGGGCCACCAAAGAGAAGGCCCTCTCCCTCGTCCCCACCAATCGAGGGGGGGAGCGAGAGCAGGGCCTCCCCAGATGATCGAAGAGATCACCTAGGTTCGTAGATGGAAATGCGGTCACGAAGGTAGGTGGGTTCAGGGCTTTGTAGGTAAGAACCTGCACCTTGAATTGGGACCGGAAGATGAACGGCAGCCAATGGAGCTCCTGAAACAGAGGGGTTGACCACTCGCTGTAGGACGTTCCTTCGCAGGCACGTCTGGTGGGGACAAGGGACAGGGCCTTTTCTGTGGTGGCCCCCCGGCTGTGTAATTCCCTCCCAAATGAAATTAGATCCGCCCCCTCCCTCCTGACTTTTAGGAAATGGGTGAAAATGTGGCTGTGCAATGAGGCCTTCGCAGAATGAAGGAGGAGATCGCGAAGCGACTAAAGTCGCTAACCACTTGATACAGATCGAATATATGGGTTAAGTTGGACTTGATTTTACTTTGGCGAAAGGCTTTTTAAATGTATTTATTGTATTGTATTTTATTATTAATTTTATTGTAAATTCATGGTGCTTTTAGGTTTTAAATGTTAGCATTGAATACTTGCTGTTTGCCGGTCTGAGTCCCTCTTCGGAGGCGAGGCGGCCGGGGTATAAAAGTTTTAAATAAATAATAATAAATGATAATAGTAATCTAACTGCCGCTCGTTGCACCAATTGAAACTTCTGGGCTGTCTTCAAGGGCAGCCCCACGTAGAGTGCGTTACAGTAGTCCAATCTGGAGGTGACTAAGGCGTGGACTACTGTGGCCAGATCAGACTTCGCGAGGTACAGTTGCAGCTGGCACACGAGATGTTTTGGGGCCCTTCCCCACACAGCCATACAACCCAGAATATCAAGGCAGAAAACCCCACAATATCTGCTTTGACCTGGGTTATCTGAGTCCACACTGCCATATATCCCAGTTCAAAGCAGATAATGTGGGATTTCATTCAGCAGTGTGGGAGGGGCCTTGGACTTCATCTCCCAGAATCCTTGTTTGCTGGCCAAGCTGGGAATTGAAGTCCAGGGCTGCCAGGAATGGGAAGGCCACTGCTAAGTCTCCCTCACTACCTGTGAAACAGGGCTGGGAATTGCTCTCCAAGAACACCTGCTCTTAGCCACACATTCTCTACACCTGAGGCTGTACCTGAGCTCTCCACCTGGGGAAGGAAGCCCAGGTGCTCCTTGTGCTCTTCCGACAGCACCAGCAGCATCTCTCCACAGAGCTGGCCCAAAGAGCTGCCGCCTCCTCCTTTCTCTGAGAGAACTGAACTTACTTCCGCTTCCGGTGTCACAGAGAACGCTGCCCGGAGGGAGGGAACATTCCTGCGCCAAAAGGTTCCGCGTGGGATTCTTTCCGCCGTGGGAAAATAAAGAGGCCTTTCCCCACGTTCTATGGCAGTGTTTCTCAACCTTCCTATTGCTGCGACCCCTTAATACAGTTCCTCATGTTGTGGTGACCCCTAACCATAACATTCTTTTCATTGCTACTTCATCACTGTATTTGTGTGTGTGTGGGGGTTGGGGGTTGGGTTGATTTCGTCATTTGGAAGTTGTAGTTGCTGGGATTTATAGTTCACCTACAATCGAAGAGCATTCTGAACTCACCAACAATGGAATTGAAACAAACTTGACACTCAAAATTCCCATGACCAACAGCAAATACTGGAAGGGTTTGGTGGGCATTGACCTTGAGTTTGGGAGTTGTAGTTCACCTACATCCAGAGAGCACTATAGACTCAACAAGGATGGATCTGGACCACACTTGACAAGAATCCTCAATATACCCAAATGTGAATACTGGTGGAGTTTGGGGAAAATAGATCTTGACATTTGGAAGTTGTAAAGCAGAATTGGCACTTTTAGCAGAAGTACAGTCAGGAGAGAGTGATGCACAAGCACAGGACTTAGTATAGCGAGATAGCTTGCCAAAAATCATGCTAAATGCCATTACAAGAATAATGCACTTTGATTGGTGGGTCAGGCACAAGCTGTGATTTGTTAGGGTACATCATGTGCCTTTCCTAATTACACCGGCCGTGATTGGCCTAGCTAGCTCCAACGTGCGTTTGTTTACAATGTATCTGATTGGTAGGAACTGCGCATGGGTAAATGAAACCGTTCCTCCTTGCTGGCATAGAGGGACGGCTTAGAAATGTTGCGAATCCAGTACATGGTGCCCATCCGGCAGATAACATACTGTGGGAATGAAGAATTAATAACTGCGTAGTGCTGTTTAGCAAATGAGAATGCTAATAGAATGTGATGCCAAATAATATGATGTTTAATTGGATAATAGAAATGTGTTAATGATATGAACAAATGAAAATGATGAAGAAAGGAGGAGACGGGACCTGCCGCCATAGCATGTATATAAGGGAAAGTAAGAGAATGTTGAGGGCTCTTGCCCTGAGGCAGCTAGTTCTGTGGGCAGGTCCCGTCAGCTGACGTGTGCAAATAAACTTTGGCTTCATTGCATTACAGTACGGTTGTTACGTTTTCTCTCGTTCCTGTGCTCGCGCGTCCACACAACCTGTGAGCAAAAAGGTAACACCTAGGGAGTTTTGGGACTCCAGATTTGCTGCTACAGTTGTAGTTGCTGGAATTTATAGTTCACCTACAATCAAAGAGCCCCTTGCACCCCACCAATGATAGAATTGTGCCAAACTTCCTATACAGAACCCTCATGCCTTGAAGGGACTGGCTGGCATGAGCCTCCATCCCACCTCTCAGACACTCCCTCACCCACACATGCGCATCATGCTGCCATGCACCAAGCACTCCTGCTTTCCCCTCCCTGCTTGGAGTATCAGAAACAGCCCTCCCCTTGGCTGGGAGGCCTGCCAATCACAGCAAAGGAGAGCTTTAGGTGGGAGAATTAGCAGTCTGTTTCCAAAAAGAAAGAGAAGGACAAGCGGAGAAATCTTCAACCTTCTCTGCCTTCTCTGCCTGGCTTCCTAAGACCATTAGAAATATATGTTTTCTGATGACCTTTGGCGACCCCTCTGAAACCCTCTCCCGACCCCCAGATTGAGAAACACTGTTCTATGGGTTCTTTTGGGAGCCCCTAATCAACACCGTTGACCCAGGGCCCTCCCACACAGCCCAGAATATCAAGGCAGAAAACCCCACATTATTTGAGTGTGGACTCAGATAACCCAGTTCAAAGCAGATATTGTGGGATTTTCAGCCTTGATGTTCTGGGACAGGCCTGAGCAAACTTGGGCCTTTCAGGTGTTTTGGACTTCAACTCCCACAATTCCTCGCAGCCTCAGGCCCCTTCCTTGGAAGGGGCCTGAGGCTGCGAGGAATTGTGGGAGTTGAAGTCCAAAACACCTGAAAGGCCCAAGTTTGCCCAGGTCTGTTCTGGGATGCGTGGAAGGGCCCTCAGATAACCAAGATCAAAGCAAGAGTGTGAAGATGAAACTGATCAATTTTTGAAGAATATATAATATATATAATTATAGGCCAAGAAGGGAAAGGGGTTTGCAAACCAAGAGTAGATTAATACCAGGAAAAGGAAAAACTGATAGAATGGGATAATTAATAGACAGGGGCGGTCTAAGTTAATTTGAAATGGTAGGCGAACATTATTTTGTGCCCCAAAAAAAAAAAAAACATTATTTCCCCCATGTAAAACAAATATACAATTATAATATCACAATACCATTAGTAGTATTATATTGTATCAATGTATATACAATATATTATACCATACTCATACTATATTATATCATAATTATATTATACTACATCACAATATAATTATATTATAATATATTGACATTATAATACAATATAACATGCTATTATACTATTATAAAATAATAAATAAAATTATTTATTTAAATAAATTTATCCTCTACTAAATATTTTCATGACTCCTATAAAACTCAAATAACCCAAAATAAAGTAAAATAAAATATTATATATTACTATTTTGTACAATACCACTATACCACAATATTGTTTGTAATATTACATGTAATATAAAATATATCATTATTCTATTGTTATATTGTATTTTTATTATATTGTATGACAATATTAAGCAGAACTGTTTAATAATCAACAAGAAATGCAATGTAAATGCATCAAAATCAGAATCTATTACCTACCACCCGTCTCCCATAAGTCCAAAATTAGGATCCCAATGTAAATGTAAATAGAAAAACAGCCAAAATGTTCAAATGAGGTCGAAAACAGGCAGCGTGGCCTGTGCAAACTTGGGCCCTCCCTCTAGGTATTTTGGACTCCAACTCCCACAACTCTTCATAGCCTCAGGCCCCTCAGGTCTAGACAGAAATAGTGCCGAAGAAAGGAAGGAGGGATAGAAGCGATCGCAGAGGAGGAGGAGGAGGAAAGCCCTTCATTCATTCATTCCTTCACTTACACTTCCTTCACTGATTCTTTTCTCCTTCCCCGCAAACGCGCGCACGGCGGAGACAAAAGGAGAGGGGAAGCACTCCCTGCCTGCCCGATAGGGAGTGCTTTGCTTACAGGCTTCTGCGCAAGGGAGCTACTGGGCATGCGCGGAGGTTTTCGCGGATGTGCAGTTGCTCCTGCGCTAACTTCAGCTCTGGAGCAACTGCGCCTCTTGAAAACCTCCGCGCATGCCCAGAAGCGGCGTCGGAGCACACAAGGCCGGGCCCAAAAGCAGGCAGCTGCGGCGCTGTCTGGGAACATCAGCAGGGCCAGGATGGCACCCCATGCGGCCAGGATGGCGCCCCCTTCCCAGATGGTGCCCTAGGCGGCCGCCTACTTGGCCTACCTTGTAGGACCGCCCCTGTTAATAGATTTGACGTAAGGAAAAAGAACAGAAGCCACCCAATTTTTTTACCAAAAAAAATTTGTACTTTCCCCCCATTTTTTTCCCAATTTTTATTTTTCCCCCATTTCTTTCCTCTCTCCTTCTTGCTTTTTTTAAAAAAAATCCTACTTTCCTTTAAACACAAATGTCCCACCACTTTCAATGTTTTTTCGTTAATTCTTACTTTCTTTTAAACTTTAATTATAATAATAAAAAGTATATTTTTTTATTTAAAAAAGAGAGAGAAAGGAGAACCAAGATCAAAGCAGATATTATGGGGTTTTCTGCCTTGATATTCTGTGTTATATGGCAGTATAGAAGGGCGCTACAGTGTGGAATGAATACAGTTCGACAGCACTTTAACTGCCGTGTCTCAATGCTATGCAATCCTGGGAGTTGTAGTTTTACAATTTATTTATTATTTATTTATTTAAAACTTTTGTACCCCGACCTTCTCACCTCTATTGAGGGACTCAGACCGGCATAACAGCAAAAATTCCATGCTATACAATTTAAAAACAACTACAACAACATATTAAAATACATAAAAACCCAGCATAAAACTACATCGCCATTAAAACAATTCCACTCAATCTGTAAGCGTGGTCATAGATTCAGACAATAGCCAATATCAGCCTATTCTGGGAAGGCTTGGTTCCACATCCAGGTCTTCACCAGCCTCCTAAAGGACAACAGAGAGGGGGCAAATCTAGTATCACTTGGTAGAGAGTTCCACAGCCGAGGGGCGACCACAGAGAAGGCCCTGTCTCTCATCCCCACCAGCCGCGCTTGCGAAGCTGGCAGGACCGAGTGCAGGGCCTCTCCGGAGGATCTTAATGTTCTTGATGGTTTATAGGGGAGATTCCGTTCGGACAGGTAAACTGGGCTGGAACCGTATGGGTTTTGTAGGTTAAAACCAGCACTTTGAATTGTGCCCAGAAGCTAATTGGCAGCCGGTGGAGCTGGCGCAGCAAGGGGGTTGTGTGCTCCCTGTGCCCCACTCCTGTTAGTAACTGTCACGATGCACGGACTTGACCGGCCCCTTAATCACACACACAGAGACGGACTGAAGGCTAACTACTTTATTGAATATAGAAACAGTTCAAAAGGAATATTGTCCATAAAAATAGCAAAAGCAATCCAAAGGCTGTAAGCAATCAATTGTCCAAAAACAGCTTGATGAATAATCCAAAAGGCTTAGCAAAGCTCCGCACAGCAATGCGGATTCAGGAACAAACAAGGTACGAAATACAAGGCAAGACTTGGTGGCCACTAGCCAACTTAGCTCCGTGGACCCACTTCGCTACACGTCTACTCAGAAGAGACGTGGCCGAAGCACTGGGGATTCGTTCCCACGGATCCTATACTTAATCTTTCGGCCGAGGTCCCCGACGCTCTAGGCTTCGTCGTCTCCAATCTCTGCTGACGGACCTCGGCCTGTCTAGACTGTGGTACCATCCCCTTCTGCTGGACTCGATGCTACTTCTCCTATCAAAGGTTCGGCCTTGTCTCCCAGCTCCTGTGTCCCTATCTCCATGAGAGCTCTCCTCCCTAGAATCTTCCCAGCCGCTCTCTTCCATGTTTTGACTCACAAGCTCCTGTGAGCCTCTCCCACCCGGGTGTTCATAACTTTCGCTATCACTGCTTTCCATTTGCACCTGGTTATCATCTATGTCTGCATAAGGGTCAAACCAACCTTCATCCCAAGCCAAGCTTTCAGTGGGAGAAAGGGGCCCAGTGATGGGAAACGCTCCTTCAGGTAACCCTTCCAAATCCTCTTCCGAATCTATCTCTGCAGGTGCAGGCCCTAATGCTAATGGAACCCCCAGTGCTGTTCCCTGGCCCCCAGGCACAAACGAGAACTGCTGTGCTACAGTAACCTGGCTGCTGAACGTTGGACTAATTGCAGCTTCCGAGCAGTCTTCAGAGGCAACCCCACGTAGAGAGCATTGCAGTAGTCTATTCGGGATGTAACCAGAGCGTGGACCATCGTGGCCAAGTCAGACTTCCCAAGGTACGGGCACAGCTGGCGCACAAGCTTTTACTGTGCAAAAGCTCTCCTGGCCACCGCCGAGACCTGGAGTTCCAGGCTCAGCGATGAATCCAGGATCACTCTACAAGGTCTATAGTCTTCTCTACTATAAAGTGTGGGTGCCTCACCAAACTGCAAATCCCATGATTCTACAACTTTGGGGCCCATTCCACACTGCTGAATAAAATCCCACATTATCTGCTTTGAACTGTATTATATGGCAGTGTGGACTCAGATAACTCAAGTCAAAGCTGGGATTTTCTGCCGTGATATTCTGGGTCAGGGCTGTCCGACTTCTACGGGCCCAAGGGCCAGAATTCCGGTCACTGATCACCTGGGGGGCCGAAGGGTCTGCCTCCACCCCAGCTCCACCCCCTCCCCCAGCTCCGCTCCCTCCCCGGCTCCGCCCCTCCCCTAGCTCCAATTTACTTACAATTGACCTTGAGTTGTGGAGTTGTAGTTCACCTCCATCCAGAGAGCACTGTGGACTCAAATAATGATGGATCTGGACCAAACTTGGCATGAATACTCAATATACCCAAATGGTGGATTTGGGGGAATGTTTCCTTATACCTTTGAGTTATTTGAGTCCACACTCAAATTGGGACACACAAAAAAAAAACCAAACACCTCAATGCCGTCGCAGGGCTTGATGGGGCCTCCTTTCCCAGAGGCGGGTGGCGGAGGCCCAAAGAGCTCCCTCCCTCCCTGAAGGGAAAACAAGCCACGGGGGCAGGCGCAAAGGAAGCCACGTTGCGCCCTGCACGCGGGGGAAGGCAGCACAACAAGGGGAGGGGGCGCAGAGGAGGGGAAGGAAGCGTCGCCAAGGAAACCGCCGCTGAGGGACCCCCCCTCACCCAACGTCCCACTGTTTTTAGATTGATTGATTCAAGCCAGGCCCTTTCTTACCCATACTGCGGGCCCCGCCACAGGGCCAACACCACCGCCGCCCTCCCGAGAGCTCCCGCTAGAGCTGAGGCCAAGCTCAGGCCGGGCGCGGCGGCTCTCCCATCTGCGGGGCGGGAAGAGGACAGAGCCAGGAGGGGCTTTCCCTGCCTCACTCCCCTCCTCCCTCTCTCTGAGGGAATGGAGGCTGGCCTGGAAGCAGCCGCGAGGGAGGAGGAGGCGCACGCCCAGGCCGGCCGCAAATCCCGTGGGACCCGAGATTTCGGCAACTATCGAGAGACTACGCAGCCACAGACGGGATTTTGACCTTCCTCGAAATCCCGTCTGTGGCTGGCGTAGTCTTTCGATGCTTGCCTAAACCCGGAAGTAGGTTTTTTATTATTATTATTTTTAATTTTCTATTTTATTAAAACAAGTTAGGGGGCCGGAGGGAAGGGGCTCGGGGGCCGTGTACGGCCCCAGGGGCACCTTTTGGACAGCCCTGTTCTGGGTTATATGTCTGTGTGGAAGGGCTCTGAGACATAGCAATTAAAGTGTGGCCAAGCTGCATTATTTCTGTAGCTTAGACACATCTATAAAGGTGTCCCTCTTTTGTGAATTTTGTTTTATTATGTTGTCTGGCCAACACATATACAGTATTTCAGTGTCTCCACAAGTTCGGAGACAATGCAGGTTGTTGTTTTTAAACAATAGCTACTTACTTCTTGAAATTATACAAATTTTAATTTGAAAGATATTGGATGTATAAGTTATTGCCAGTTTAAGCTGTTAGCCACAAGGGGAACAGTATCAATACTATCACAATTGTGTATCTCAGTCGTCATCATTAAATGGATACAAAGGAGAAGGTTGTTAAAGCAACTCTGGAAATGACATTTTTAAAAGACAATTGCCAACGAGCTTTTATACTCCTTAAGATTTTTTGCTATGTTCCTAAATAATATGAAGGGCTAGATCACACACACACAGAGTTGGATTTAATGTTGCCAAGTCAGGAACATACCAGAGGATGCAACCACACTGTAGAATTAATGTAGTTTGACACCACTTTGGCCCCTACCACACAGTTGTATAAAATCCATATTGAGCTAGATTATATGGCAGTGTGGACTCAGATAACCCAGGTAAAAGCAGATATTGTGGATTATCAGCCTCCATATTCTGGTTTATATGGCTGTATGGAAGGACTCTTTAACTGCAATGGAATCCTGGTATTTTTAGTTTGGTGAGGGACAAGCATTCTTTGGCAGAGAAAGCTAAAACTTTGTAAAACTACAACTCCAATTATTCAAAAACTTTGAGCCATGGAAGTTCAAGTATTTACTGTATTTATTTACATCATTTATATTCCGCCATTCTCACCCTGCAGGGGACTCACGGTGGATCACAATGCACATATACAGGCAAACATTCAATGCCATAGACATACAACATATATAGACAGACAACGAGCTACACAATTGGTCGAGAGCTCACCCCGACCCGGGCAGGACTCGAACGCATGACCTTCTGGTCAATTGAGATCTTATGCAGCTGCGCCACATTCCTGGTGCAAAGTAGTGTCAAAGTGCATTACAGTGTTCCCTCACTTATTCCAGGACCTCCTGCAATAAGTGAAAAACAGCGATATAACAGTGATAGACCTTAATTGCAACTCTTATAACAAACAAACCTTAAAGTACTACTCTATTTATTTTAATATTTATAAATTATTTTAGTAGTTATACACTATTTTAAGTCTTTATACACTTAAAATAAAGTGAAGAAAAGGAAAGAAAGGCCTTTCAAGGCTGGAAGGAGGAAGGGAGGAATGAGGAGGGAACGGGCCTTGAAGAGCGGTGGCGGTAAAACCCGACAAAACAGTAAAAATACCATCATACATATTTAAATTAATTTGTTTTTAAATCCGTGAAACAGCGAGTCTGCAATAAGCAAACTGCGAAGTAGCGAGGGAACACTGTAATTCTACAGTGTAGATGCACTTTGAGACAAAGGACAATAAAATGTAAACTCCAAAGAACACTTGCTGAAATTTCCTCTCCGACACAACTATTAAAGGCAGGAGAGTCCTCTTCAGTTTTCAGTCTTGCAACTCTTTCAGCTACAATTGTAATCCACAGAGTTAAAAGTTCCCAAGCGTTCTTCAACCTTCTTCTTGGGCTTCAGGGTCCTTCCACACAGCTCTATATCCCAGAATATCAAGGCAAAAAAATCCCACAATATCTGCTTTGAACTGGATTATCTGAGTCCACATTCAGATAATGTGGAGTTTTCTGCCTTGATATTCTGGGATATAGGGCTGTGTGGAAGGGGCCTCAGTGGATGTGTAGAACCCACTTCTCACAGAATGATGTCTGTTGTTCTTGTTTACATACATCAGATCTCTTGGCAGGGTTAATACCCCTTATTTCCCAAGGACCTCTGGTTAAAATTCTTTCTCATACCACAATCTCTCCCAGGGCGCCATGAACAAAAACAACCAAACAGTAAACTTCAGTTGTCATATTTATTTGAAAAAGCAACTCATTTCCTTTCTCCAATTGAGCTGTCTGTAAACAAACTTTTGACTACATACACAGCCTAGTGGCTTAGAGCGCTACATACAAAATCTTCAGTCATAGATGCCCTGTTATTAATGTGTGGTATTACGATGTCTCCATAAACCTTTCTCAACCCAGTTTTAATGTCATTTCAATGGCAGGAAATGGAGAGTTCTTAGGTTTCTCAGAAATTATAGCACAATCTGCAAATATAATTCGTCAACCCACTCCCTGAAGAATAATCTCTTGAAGAGGCTAATTTAAAACCGGATCTCATCAGTACATAGCTTTGCATATGCTTTTTTTGGCTAGGGTTCTTGCAATACCCAGTTGCTGGAGCCATGGCTTCTCTTTAAATGAACTGCATAGAAGATTAAAATATAATATTGGTTATTTTTCAGTGATAGACCTTAATTGCAACTCTTATAACAAACAAACCTTAAAGTACTACTGTTGTATATTTATAGTACTGACAGAGAGGGTCCTCATTATCTATTGGCATTTGGGTCCAGGTTGTCCATAATATTAAAATCTATAGATATTCAATTTCCAATTATATACAATACATAGTAAAATGGTGTCCCTTTCTATAAAATGGCAAATAACAAAACAAAAATGCTGGAGAGAGAGCCTGAGCATCTGTGAAATGGCAGAAGGCTACTAGCTGCTCTGAGTCCCCCGCTGGGGGTTGAGAAGGGTGGGGTAAAACTGCTGTAAATAAATAAATAGATAAATAAATAAGAGTATGCTTATAAATCAGCATAGTGTTCAGAGCGCAGCAAAATCAAGATTTGGTTTTTGGAATTCCCCATCTCAATGTTTTCATGCTATGGTTGGTTGAATCCATGGATACAGAAAAGGTGGACATAGGACAACTGTATGTAGTATTATCAATATACAAAGATATTTTCAAAGACAAACAAGCCAAAGACTCCTGCCCCAACTAGTTTATAATCTACACAGAGAAGCCACTGAAATCCACAAGCATGTGGGCATGTTTCAACAGAAAGGAAGGAACCATGAAAATGAACAAAATCTGGCTACAAGTATATATATAAAAAAACCCCTCTAACATCATAACACTGAATAAAGAACAACACTAAAAAGGGAATTCCAGACAGGAAACAATCAGGGCCAGCTAATCACCCCCATCAAAGGATTCCCCCAGGCAGGAAGAAGCCAGGCCTTGAAAACTGCTAGACCACTAAATGCTAATCAAGGTGGCCAGTTGCTACATTCACTCTTGCCCCAAACAGACAAGAGTTCTTTCTCCCATCCAGGACATTCCACAGATATATAAACCCCATTTTCCAACAGCATGTAGCCAGGGGGGGGGGGCTAAGAGGGCGTCAGCCCCGAAATTCTCAGGGTGGTCCGCGAAAAGGCCTTACTGGTACATTATTTAAACTGTTATGTTTATTCATATCATGATCTGATCACCATGCTCATTATATCCCACATTAATGGGGTTATTGGGATAACAATACAAAAGGTTTGCTAGGGTAGACCCTCTTCCACCCAGTCTCAGCCCCCCGAGCCAAACTCAGCCCCGACTCAAAATCCTGGCTACGGCCCTGCCCGGAATAGATGCAGGTGAAACATCAGGAGAGAATGCTTCTGGGACATGGCCATACAGCCCGGAAAACACACAACAACCCAGTGATTTCGGCAATGAAAGCCTTCAACAATGCATCTGTCAGTTTAGGAAGGGAGGAAGAAGAAAATAGTAAGGGATCAATGAGAGCAATTGCATTTTCTAGCATTTAAGTTTTGTTTCAGCAGAAAATGAGAGCTGATTGGTCATATCAAATGAAAGACATGTCCTATTTTGTATTTAACTGGGGTTTTAAGGGCTAGATGTTGCACAGAACAGGCATTAATGAAGGCAGTTCCTGGCACAAGTGGGAGATAGAAGAGGAGATTGCAGCCTTTTAAGAGAGAAGGAACTATGGACCTCCATATATTGTTTGATTTCATATATTGTTTGTCTACAGACAACGCTGGCTCATCGGCTTAGAAATGGAGATGAACACCATCCCCCAGAGTCGGACTCAACTAGATGTCATGTCAAGAGGAAACCTTTACCTTTACACACACACACACAGAATTGTGTTGCAGAATTTGTTTTCCTGTGAAAGGAAATACTTTTAGCTTAACTGCCAAAATATGTATCCGTAGTTGATTTTTTTGACTGTCCATCAAAATATATGACAGCTATGTCACTAAACAAAGGGTCTTCAAGACAGGCCCTATATCCCAGAATCTGATCCCAGGTTTTCCGTCTATCCCAGATTATCTGGCAGTGCGGACTCATATAATCCAGTTTAAAGCAGATAACCTGGGATCAGATCTGCTATATATGGCCTGTCTGGATGAATTTATAACCCAAATACAGCCTAGTTTCCATACATTTTAATTATTATTATAAATAACTATACTGCTTAGGCGTGATTCACTGTGTTTTCCCCCTATCGCCCTAACTGTTTTGTGTGAAGAAGACCTATCTCTTCTAGGTTGTTTAGTGTTATTTACTCCTTTAATTTTCTTCTTCTACACAGTATAGCCATTTTTCAGCTTTCGGGACTTGTTTCCTGCAGACCTACCATGGCAAGAAATTATTGCTTCATTGAGTTACCTTTTTTCATCTGTTTTGACAGTGTGTAGACCAAGGTCGGCATTGTATGGTACAGAAATCACTCTTGACACATGGTGGCAGTATCCACTCATCTGTTAAAATGCTTAGCTATTCCCACCATGTAGGAATCCCTCCAAATGAGAATTGGCAGGCTTCCATAAATGAGAAGATTCCATTATTACTTTTACACAATTCAAAACAAAAACCTTAGGAAAACAGGGAGGCGATCTGGCTGTATTACTAAAGAAAGAAAATAAGTGATTTATTCAGGCTTTGTGCCACAGCCAGATCTTACACACATGCACACACACAATATTATCAGGCTTGGTACAAACCAGACCTTAGAAAAGTAGGGTTCCCATTTAGGATCATCCCAGGCCCTGAGATTTCCAAGCCAAAACCTGAGCTCTAGTGACAGCCCCTGATGTCATTACATATTATGTGTCAACCACAGTTGTCCATTCATTCAAACAAGCAAACACTCCACAGATAAGGGAGGCACGTCTTTTCCTGATAAGCAATTAAGGAAGAAGTCTTATCTAAAGGGATGTTCTCAGATCAAGGTAAAATGAGACCATTGTTCTTTCATACCTTCTCAGGGAGAATGGATAAAGAACCTTTAATCTGTTTTACAATTAGCCCTCCATATCCATTAATCCTGCACCCATGGATTCTACAAAAATATTTTTGCCATTTTATACAATGAATTATTCCATATTATATATAATGGATTTCAGAACTGCACCACAGCACTTTAGTCCACTTTGGCTGGATCTACACTGTCACATAATCTAGTTTCTGAATCCAGATTATTTGCTTTGAATTGGATGGTATGAGACTACACAGCAATATAGGGCCCTCTGGTGGTGCAGCAGGTTAAACTGCTAAACTGAAGAACTTGCTGACTAAAAGGTTGATGGTTCAAATCCAGGGAGCAGGGTGAGCTGCCACTGTTAACCCCAGCTTCTTCCAACCTAATTCAAAAACATGCAAATGTTAGTAGATCAATAGGTACTGCTTATGCGGGAAGGTAACGGCACCCCTTGCAGTCATGCTAGCCACATGACCTTGGAGGTGTCTATGGACAATGCCAGCTCTTTGACTTAGAAATGGAGTATCCACCCCTCCCCCAAGTCGGACACGAGTAGACTTAATGTCAGGTAAAATCTTATCTTTACCTTACACAACAATATAACCCAGTTCAAAGGAAATCAACTGGATACAGAAACTGAATTATATTGCAGGTAGTGTAGATGGGGCCTTTATCTGCTATGTCACCATTCATAGTCTGATTCTGTTATTTATTTATTTATTTTTGAATAAAGCAACTGGAAATTAGGCCGCTACTTCACAAAATGCCTCTAATTGCTAACTTCTGGCTTGTTGTGCATGCTTGAATGAGTCACCAACCTTTGATTTAAAGGGAAGAGGAGGAGGCAGACACATACCTGGCTATGGCTAAGCAGTAGATTGCATTCTCCCTTGGAGTTCTTCCAATATGTTCTGAAAAAGATGCCAGAGAAGGTTTTAATAGGAAGTTTGCATTGGGTATGGAATAATAATGTGGCTTAAGGACGGGTCCAGGGGGGAGAGGAACCCGGGCTAGACACATATATTGGTCCATATAGTCTGCACTGCTAAGTGGCCTCTTGTTATTTTTGTTGCTCTTCTTTTGCTGACGCTTGTGCATATCAGCTCTTTTGTTCCCATCTATCACTGGAGGTAATTTGACACTGGTCCCTTTGAAATGCCTCTTTGAAATTCTTGAGTGACCACCATCTTCATGCTGAAACCGATCATTTAAACTTGGTAGTTTGCAGCCTCTGCCATCCACATCCTTGACTCTGGTTGAATAAAAACCTCTGGAAGTCATTTTGGATTTTGTGAAGCCATCTACAAGGACAACATCTCCAACTCGTGTTCTGAAAGTTGCTGTGTGGTTGCGTCGCTTTTTCCTATGGATATTTTTTTGAGCTTGAAGAAGCCACAGTTTTAGCTTAATATAGATTTTCATTGGAAGGGAGAAATTAGGGCAGGAAACCACGGACCAGATCTTGGTGACTAAATACAGTACACAGTCCTTATGTCTGTGCTGGATGCATAACTGCAGTGGGGTTTGTCCGGCAGAGTTTTGGCATTCGAGGCATAAGGCACTGAAATTAACAAAGGCTTTCAGCATCACGAGTTGGCCAGCTTCTGCAGCTGCATGCACAGGGCATTTTGTGGTATCAGGATGACTATTTTCATGACACCATTCGCGATAGGGATGCACACCAACTGGTTCAGTGGGCTTTGTATTCTGTTTCAGGAGCCAGGCTGAAAGCTGAAGGTGTCCGAAGAAGGCTGCCATATACAGAGCTACCCTCCTTTGATATCTGAAAGAAATCAGGTATACAATAAATCAGTTATAAAGTCAGGATATGTTGGGAAGGCATGAAAGAATATAATATTGGGAGTGACTGTAATTTTGAAATTACTGAAATATGACAGTTGGGATGAGATTTGGAAGATCACAGATTCTAAGATTTGGACTTCGTTGTTGGGTTGAGGCGTTTGTGTGGTTGAGAGAGTTAAACTCAGGGTCAGTTAGCAAGGAGAGGTGTGATGTAGATGTACAAGTAATCTTTGATGCTATGTTCAATTTCAATTTAATAAATATTTAAATGTAGAGCATACCCCCATATCTGTGGGGATATGTTCCCAGACCTTGTGGTAATGCATCTGAGGAAATACACTTTGTCTGTGAAAGCTTTACGCTATCTACCTTGTTCTCTCATTTAGTGTGTAAGGGGCTTCACATTTAGATGTTTTAGACCAGTGGTCCCCAACCTGTGGCCCATGGATCACCAGTGGTCCCCAGTAACGAAAATATGGTCTCACCCTTACTACACCATTGCCTCAAAAACATGCAGCAATACCAACTGGTCTCACGAAACCCTCTTATAGTGTCGTGGCAATGGGAATGTTAGGTGGGAAGAGGCTGACTACCCACAAAATACTGCTACAACCACATCAGCTCTAGATTATTAAATATGGTTTTCTGTGGGTGAGCAGATGGTGACTACTAGATGTCGTATGTTCTGTATCAGAAACTAGAACTGATGTGGTCTATGCAATGCAGTTTTCTGAACCAGCACCCCAAATAACCAAACCAAATCTAAACTTGACCAAAAACTGATTGGTAACCCTTTTGGTATTAATGTTGGAGAGTGGTTCCTGTTCAAAGTGGTCCCTGTTCCAAAAAAGGTTGGGAACCATTGTTTAAATTTAGACTAATATGGCTATGTCGTTGAACTCCACCAGCAGATGAATGTTATATCATTGTTTAGTGGATATATTTTTTGTGTAAGAGTTAAGAGGGATTTTTGGACATTCTCAATCTGAAAGAAGAAAATTTTAGATTTGATTTCGAGCCCCCATACTTGAGTACTGGCTTTTCCTTTGACAGATAGTGTTGGACCTTAGGTGTGTTTCCTAAAACACATGAGGTCAGAAATTCTTTCCATCCATCCCAAACATCCAAATGAAGAGTTGCCCCTGCCAAAAAAAGAGTTCTAGTTATTTGTGTTCAGGATGCCATTCATGCATTTCTGTCCAGCAAAAAGGCAATATATTTATTAATTTTTACTTTTATTTTTACCCCACCTTTCTTTTAATATAGGAACTCAAGGCAGCTAACAATCAATATACAATAATGCAAATACATAAAAACATAAAGATAAAAAATCAAACAATTTAATAATTTATGATATTTAAAGCATAGGCATTAATAGATAGATAGATAGATAGATAGATCCTTCATAGAAGGCAATTTTAAGAATGCATCCTTAATCTGTTACTTGGTTTATCTTATTTATTATATATTGTATTTTAAAAAAAATATTTTAAACCAGTAGTAGCTGGTGGCTTTCAAATAATTGAAAAAGTGAATCCTCTCTGGCATTCAGTCCAAACTTGAGCTGCCCAAGGTGATCAACTTGTTCTGAGGACAAGCCCTTTCAATCCAGGCTAAAACCCAGAATACAGTCAATTCCCTACTAACAAACAGTACTCACTATAGTTTCTATCCCAATCTGTATGATTAGACAATTGAAAATAATTGAAACAGGACAAAAACAGAAAATTAATACATTGGAAAAATAGCAATGATCTCATTAGTACCCTGAAGATTTAGACATTAACTTGATGTTGAGATAAGGGCACTCAAGTACCCCAGTTAAGGATATTCTATATTTGAATGGGATAAATAAATAAATATTTTTAAAATCATATTTTGGACTGCTTCTTGTATACGGATTTTAAACATTTATTGAAATGGAATTTTATGCAATCCGATTCACAATGAAACATAGGGTCTTACTCTTGGGCTCCTTTTACAATGCCATATAAAATCCAGATTAGACTCATATAATCAGGTTCAAAGCAGATAATGTGTATTATCTGCCTTGAAAATCTGGATTATATGGCAGTGTAGAAGGGGTCCTAATGAGTTAATATGCAGCCCTAAATTTATCTGGCTCTAGGAAAAAAACCCTGGAGATTGAAGTTGTCACATAGGGGGAAAAAATTAACAAATACAAACAATCTTATACCTATATCTAACTGATAATCATTCAATACGTTGCAGTCATACATTTCTCTCCCCTCTTGAGTCCTGAGGCAATAAATGCTGCTTGGGAAGCCAGACTTCAAGGTTACAAGATTTTTCAGTTGAGAAATCTTTGATGAGAGAAGACAAATCCTTCCCATTATGGGCATTTTTTCATGAGTGGCAGCATTGTATACATAGAGAATGGGCTTGTCTTCTTCCTGGAAGGAAAACCCAGTTAATGGCATTGATATCCCAATGTTAAAGATAAACTTCAGCTAATGGTATGGATGTGTTCCTGGCCATGGCTTCATTAACAGAAAATTGAAATAAGCTTTGCATTAATAACCCAAAAATATTTAGAATTTCCTGGATGCCACTTTAAAGCTTCTCCTAAAATTAGGGTTGCCACTTTTTGATATAAGAAATAAGGGACATTTACGGGATTTTTCACAAAAATAAGGGACACTTCATTAAAAACTTGAAACTCAAACATTAGGTAGAAATAGTTTTATTAACAGAATAAGATAATGATTGAAACTCACAAAAGAAACTGACTTACACCCTCTTAACAGGACATGGTATGTTTCTGCATGCTTTGTCATGTAGAAAAAACATTATTAGAACTACCTTATTTTCTCCATCTGTATTTAGTCCTTGACTTTGCTGACTTTAAAAGTGCACTGTCTAAACATTAAAATAAAATAAATTTTATAAGACAGTGCATCTTCATGATTATTATGTCAATAGTTAATGGTATAGTATAGTATGGGATACACAGCATTGTATAGTATTGGGATGCACAGCTAGGCCTATTTTAAGAGTAATTCTCAAGCAACCAGAAACTATCTTTATCCAAAATGATCCAACATTCCCCTTGGGTAACGGTTAATTAATCTACTGTACTTTGAAAAAGTCCTGTATCGCCTCTTCCTTCCAATGGGGACGCAGGCTGCCCTGCGAGTTGGAATCCCCGGGCAGGCATTGCCGTGGAAACCACAGCACGCACCTTCCTCTGGTCAACCCCGCCCAGTCCTGTCCTGCTAGTCAAAAATAAGGGACAGGGCCTGAAAATAAGGGACACAAATTTTAGGGCCAAAATAAGGGACGTCCCTTAGAATAAGGGACATATGGCAACCCTACCTAAAATGCACCCAGAAGTGGCTTCTCTTTTTACTGGCCTCTTTAAAAAATAATTTTCATCTTTCTAACCAAATTTATTGCTGGGTTTTGTTGTTGGTTTTTTTTTACATGCTGAAGAGAGCTGGTGAAAGACTTTGGATCCTGTCTCTTAGTAAAATATTTTGACAAAGGGCCTGCCTAGCCTACACCTGAAAAAAAGCATTCCTCACACCAGATTTTCCTGACCTGCATAGACCTCACGTTTACCTCATTAGCACCACATGCAGCATGCACATAGTAGGTTGCCATATATGTCCCATGGGCAAACACAACTCAAATAACTCTTCCTATTTGCATTATTTGTGATGACAAGGCAGTGGCCACTTTACTTCCCCCCCCTATGTCATTCATGCAAATACATATATTTCTGCGCAAGGAGTCTTTAGCTATCCTGTTATGACAAGATGTGCTAATACACATATCCTATATATTGATCTGCAATGACCTGTGTACATGTTCCCTCTATCTATCTATCTATCTATCTATCTATCTATCTATCTATCTATCTAGACACACACACACACACACACCAGTGGCAAATTTAAAATTCAGCCATGACAAAGTTCATTTCCTAGTGGAAATGATCACATGGTCTGCTGGCCCTTGTCACCTCTCATTAACTAGTTTGGGCTGTCAGGATTTGTAACTTACACTGCATTTCTTTAAGTGATAACAGGATCAGTGTCTTAGGCTTAACCATAGGTGTTATTGTAATTGTGGTGGGGTGGCTAGTGCTAAGACTATAGGTTGTAGTAACCCTGTGTTAGTAAGATGAAGTTTGATTTGTGTTGGAGGATTGTAGAAAGAGAGTTTGTACATATTGTATATACTATGTTTATATACACTTTGTGTGTTCTTGCTCCTGGAGAAGGTCACTGCAACTACCCGAACATATCTGACTAACTTAACTAGAGCTAATAGACTCCCTTCCATTCTAAATGACTGAATAGAACCCCTCACATGGGCCACCTTTATTTCCTCCCTTAGCTCCAGTTTAAAACCATTCTTTGCAGATGGCCACACAAATAAAAATCCCAGGATGTGTTTACACTGTACTAGAATTAATGCAATTTGGCAACACTTGAACTGCCATGGCTCAGTGCTAGGAGTTTTAGTTTGATGAGGCACCAGAACTCTTTGACAGAGAAGGCTAAAGACCTTGTAGAACTGCAACTCTTAGGATTCCATAGCATTGAGTCATGGCAGTTCAAGTGGTGTCAAATCTTGCTTGCCTAGGGCAGAGCGTAAGAAAGATGCCATTTTCTCAACACTGGCATGGGGATCTCAACAGATCTCAACACTGGCATGGGGATCCTTAATACTGGATATATCTCAAATCAGTTCCTAGTTAAACTGTGCAGTAAACCAAATGTCAGAAAAGTTTCACTATTAAGTAACTTCCCAGCAACCTACAAAATAGTGAACACAATTGCTGCATGATACTACAGTCTACTCTGGGATAGCTCTTATCTTTTTATTGGGAAGTGATAAGAATTCATGTATAGCTAATATAGTTCAGTATATTGTGTTGGTTCAGAGAACAGTTTTCTTACTCATTAGATTTCAACCTCAGTAGAAATAAAGTGATAGTTAACTGCCTGTCTCAAGCTACAGAAATGCTCATATGAGTACAGGCTTTTTTCAGCCCGGTTCTGTTCTTGTTTACCACACAGAGAATAAATCCAGCTCAGATCACAGGGGTGGACTGGGCAGAAGCCAGCAGGTTGGGATTCAATGTTCCATTCTTTGTTTTTTCTGTTCTGTGGCCCAAGTAATGATGTGCTAGCAGCAACAAAAATTATGCCTTTAAAGCCCTCTCAAAATAAAAAAAAACTAAGTAAATCAGAAATAATTATTTCAGAACTCTCAAATCAGAGCCAAGCTACACTGAGAAACTCTTCTTTTTTTAAAAAAAAATCTGTCTTCAAAGGAGAGCAGGACCTCTTAATGTAGAAAAGCCATTGTCTACTTTCTGCAAACATTCTGATTAGACAATGCACATGGATTCCTTTTTAATCAAACAATTGGACTGAAACAGCATTCAAGCTCTGGTGCCATAATTCTTCTCATTTATAGTCTGAGAAATAATGTTGGCACAGGCTGGGAGACCATATGTGAGGCAGTTTTTTAAATAACAGTGCTGCATAAAAAGACAAATAAAAGAGCTCAAGCCTAAATTAACACTAGAAATCAAAATGGCTAAACTGAGGCTATCATCATGAGTTGGATGAATCACAAAACAGCACCTTGTGGTTGTTGTTAACCTCCACAGGTCAATTTCATCTTAAAGCAATCACATGAATGAGAGACCTCCAAGTTACATTATCATCAAGATCTTGCAGACTCAGGCGTCTTTGATGAAGTTTATATATCAGTATTGCCATTTTTCTCTTTTCCTACTGCTTTCTAATTTGTCAAGCATTGTTGTCTTTTTTAGTGAGTCATGTCTTTTAATTATATGTCCAACATAATATGGACACATTCATTATATAACTTCGAAGGGATTCATCTTTTTCCCTCCGCATTCCTGCATATCGAGTTGAATTTGTACTTGCAGCACTATAGCCTACCTACATTGTTTTTCGCCATCGGGCGCTTTAAGGATTACAAAATTATTTTCGCCATTGGGCAAATTAAGGATTACAAATACCCATTGGGGTTACTTTTGCTTTGCATCAATTTCCATTCTGACTGGATTTACAAATACCCACTTGGGTTTGATGTAAATATTCACTCCGGAGCGATTCTACTCCACTTGACTCATATCCGCTTGGATACTATTTCAGTTTAACTCCGCCTGGTAGGCTATATAATTATCTAATTTACATTGTGGATTACCATTAAATTTGACATTATTTCTACTATCCGTATTGATGGTCTATACCTTTGTTTCTCTACATTTACTCATTAGCCCAGCCCAGTATTCAACATAATATGTACACCAGTCTCAGTTTATTCACCTTGCCTTCTTAGGAGACTTCTTGTTCTAGAACTGATTTGTCTTTTTAGTAGTCCACAGTATGGGGAAGATCCTTCCGTTGAGGCTTTTAACCGAGGCTGGATGGCCATCTGTCAGAGATACTTTGATTGTGCTTGTCTTGCATGGCAGAGGGTCGGACTGGATGGAACATGTGGTCCCTTCCAACTCTATCATTCTATGAAAGATAATGGCATGGACAATGATATAGCTTTATACTTCCAGGTTTTGTCTAGTTCCTTTATAGCTGTTCTTCCAAGTCCTTGTCTTCTTTTGATTTCTTAACTGTAGTCTCCATTCTGATTAACCAAAGTATGGAAAATATTGAACTATTTCAGGGTCTTCATCATTGGCTTTAAAGTTATATATGTCATCTGTGGTCTATTTTTTGTTTATTTGTTTCTATAACACTCACCTGTCAATCTGTCTTTGCACTTTCCTTCTTGATTTTCTTCACTAGTCTTTCCAAGCCTTTGCTATCTTTTGTTAGTAGTAAGGTGTTCCTTAGTGTGACATGACTCATTGGAAAAGTTGATAGCGCTTGGTAAAGTTGAAGGCAGTAGGAAAAGAGGAAGACCACATTACTAATGGATTCTTATTCAAATGGTTCAGTGGCTTCATTTTCCCTCCTCAGAGCAACATCCCTGATAAATCAATGCTAGTGCATCCCATGAGGATCATAGAATCATAAAGTTGGAAGAGACCACAAGGGCCATCCGGTCCACCATCTGCCATTCAGGAAATCACAATAAAAGCACCCCTGACAGATGGCTATCTAGCCTCTGCTTAAAGACCTCTTAAGAAGAAGACTCCGCCATCCTTTGAGGCAGCATATTCCATTGCCTAACAGCTCTAATTGTCAGGAAGTTCTTCCTAATGTTTAGGTTAATCTTAATCTATACAGAGAAAAAAAAGGAAGTTATAGGGTAGGCATGCCTTGTCCAAACTTGCCCAACTCTGTTCCACTTTTTTGACAGTTTTATTCCAGTCTAGCTCTAATACTACAAATGAACCAGGCTGGTAAAATTTTTAGATTTTCTGTTAAGCTTTATTATGTTGCTTTAGACTTTTTTTTAAAAAAAAGAAAAAGACTGAAGGTTGAAACTGAAATGAGATGTAAGACTTCTTACAGTCATTTTGTGATTAATGTACCAATCATAACCAAACTTACTTTTAAAATCCATCTGGGTCTAGGAGCTAATGTTTACATTTTCCTGATGTCCTGTGTAGCATTGCACCTGCTACTGTGGAAAATTTTAATGATCCATTAAAATTTTCCACAATGCTGAAGCAACAAACCCCATCTTCCAGCTCCATTGGGAACCAGTGTCAGAGAATGTAGTATCTTAGCTGGTTGGTTGTGAACCAGAGTACTGCTCTTGCTTCTAGCAGATAAATCTGTCATATTCCACTATGGTAGGACTTGACCAAGAAGCTGTTCCTTAATATATTTGGATCTTTCTCTCCATAAAACCAATTTCTATGGAGAAATGTAAGTTCATTTAGATACATGGAATCTTTGCATGTAAGGCATACAAACAGTTAAGAAATACAACCTTTAAGATAGATTATTAAACTCTTTGCAGATCCCTTACAACATGATTTATTATTATTGAAATCTCTGCAGGTCCCTTATACTGCAAAGCTGAAGATTAACTCGCATTGCCATAATTCCTTCCTGCTGTCATTATCTGAAGGTTTCCATGTTCTATCTGAAGATCTGAAGCTTTCAATTATGGCTAAGTGATACAAGCATAAGTCCCATAGAGTAAACAGCACACATTTTATGTGTTCGTTAGGTAGCCTGGTATATATACACACACATTCCATCATACTGTACCTTAAGTACACATTTAATCATGGATGAAACTGAAATGCCCACATCAGCAAGTATCCAGCTGTCCTTTAACACTGCTCCTGCATACATCAATTTCAAATATCTCCTGCCTTGTTTGTCTTCAGAGAGAGGAACATGAAAATAATCCTTAAGGGGGGGAAGTCAGTAAATAACAGTAAGTAAACTAAAATGGAGGCATATTTCCATGTCCTGCATACAGGTTTCATTTTATATATCTTAATCTGGAACAATAGCATGCAAAATGGTTTTGTGTCAATCTGCATTAATACTGCAGTACAGATGCACTCCAAGACCCCTTCCACACAGTTGTAGAACATCCACATTTAACTGAATTGTATGGCAGTGTAGACTCAAATAATCAAGTTCAAAGCAGATATTGTAGATTATCTGCCGAGATATTCTGGGTTATATGGCTATGTGGAAGGGCCCTAAGATCAAGCACTTGTACCATAACCTTCTGCAGACTCAAGGCCCTTCTACACAGCCATGTTTTCCAGAATATCAAGGCAGATAATCCACAATATCAGCTTTAAACTGGGGGATCTTCCAGACAGGCCCTATATCGCAGGATCTCATCCCAGGTTTTCTGCTTCAAACTGGATTATATGAATCCGCATTGAGAGATAATCTGGATAAACAGAAAACCTGGGATCAGATCCTGGGATATAGGGCCTGTCCGGAGGTCCTTTCACACAGCCGTATACCTCAGAATATCAAGGCAGAAAATCACACTATATGCTTTGAACTGGTTTATCTGAGTCCACACTCAGATAATGTGGGGTTTTCTGCCTTGATATTCTGGGATATAGGGCTGTGTGGAAGGGCCCCGAGTTCTTACTGCCATATAATCCAGTTCAATGTGGATTTTATACAGCTGCATGTAAGGGTACTCAGTTGTATTCCTGCATCTCTCTTTTGAATTCGGTAGACATACTAGCAACTAAACATGCGTAGAAATGAAAAGGAATTTGATATAGAATAATTTATGAGTGAGTCACTCTTAATTCCATAAACATGCTCTGGAGCACAGTGTGACAAACCTAAGTGAATATATCAGATGACTTATATTTAGGCTTTTATCATGTGTTGATTTGCAGTGCCCTTTGCCTTCAATAGTTCTGGTTATGAGTTTGGGGAAAAATAAATAAATTATCTACTATCACAACATTACTTGAGCATAGGGGCAGGAGGTGTGTAGTTCTTCATATGTTGTTGAATTGAAACTGCCAGCAGTTCATCACTGCCTGCTGGGGTTTAAAATTTCAGTTGGAATATCTTTGCTTTGCACAGTGTCAAACTGGTCAACACATATTTTGGTGCCTCTAAGGTTAGCCCTATTTCTGATGATATTTGTACTGTGGTTCCAAAAGCAGCATCACTTTCCCTTCTAAACTCTAGCTTTTGAGGCGCAGAACATATGCTATATACCAGTCTTCATTGGCTCACCCATGGAAAATCATGATAACCATATCTAAGGAAGTTTTTATTTTTGGTGTCAGGAGCAACTTGAGAAATTGCAAGTTGCTTCTGGTGTGTGAGACTTGGCCGTCTGCAAGGACGTTGCCCAGGGGACGCCAAGATGTTTTGCCATCCTTGTGGGAGGCTTCCCTCATGTCCCCGCACGGGGAGCCAAAGCTGACAGAGGGAGCTCATCTGCATTCTTCCTGGATTCAAACCTGAAACCTGTCGGTCTTCAGTCCTGCTGGCACAAGGGTTTAACCCACTGTGCCACCGTGCAGTCTATCCAATGCAATTTTCTGGATCAGCCACCAAATAACTCCAGGGACAGGCCTCAAAACTAACACACTAAGAATTTTGTATTGTTGGGCTGTGTAATTAAAGGAATTCAAATGCGCTTGAAATACAACAGAGTTCTTAGGCTGGGTTGCATACCGAATAATAAGTGCTTGTTAATTCAGTTGGTATTACTTTTGAGTGTACAGTACATGCATAGGATTGTGCTGCCAATTATTTAGGTTTTTCAGCTCACCTGTGCTATCTCAGACAGAATAAATGTGCTTTTTCTCATGAGAATGTAGGTATACTCAAAACTGTTCATTGAGCCCAGATTTCAATACAAAAAAAATCTGATGAGGAAAAAGAAGCCCAGTCAAGTGAATTAAACGGAACACAAGGACAGCTTTCCACTAATATAATCTGGTAATATCAATTTAAATCAAGAAGCTTAAAGTGAAAGACAGTGACAAAGATTCAATTAAAGCTGAGCTCCTTGTTTTATATATATATATAAAAAACCCTGCCGCATGCGTGAAATCTGAGTGATTTTCCTTCATTTGAGCAGTGAGTATTATCTGATTCCAACGTTCACATTTACTACAAATCAGTATCATGAAGCAATCTGGCTAAAAGTCATGGTCTTACCTTTATCATCCGCTTTACATCTTTCACTGTATCTTCTGTTGAGATGTCAAAAGATTCGCAAAGTCCTTCAAAGGCAACAAAAATCCTCATTTTGAAAAAAAAAATTAACACATGTCCGAATGTCTTTCTCCTTTACCACACAACGTGAAATCATATCTTAATAAAAACCCAAAGGCAAACCAGCTCTGAGGAGACTGTAAATATCCAGCTTTAACTATTCCAATTTTGCTTCCAACACAAGAGGCAGTCTGAAAAACACTGGCTCAAGCAAGCAGGAGAGAACAATGAAGAAAACTTGTTTCCTAGGGTAAGCTGCATAGGAAAAATGTCCCTTTCTCTAGTTCACAAACCAATTAACTGGAAAAGCAGATATTGATCAAGGCAAGTGTGAACATGTTTTTTTCCTACACGTATATGCATTTTGTGAGCTGATTATATTAGCTCAAAAGGCATTTATCAAACCACAAAGAACTATGACATGAATGAGGGTAGTGTTTATTTTATACCTTACAGCACCCTTTCAACTGTCCGTAAATAAATCTAACCACAGCTCTCATGTTTCCATAACAACTTTATAAACCTGTTAACTTGGCCAGCCCTGCCAGTTCTAATTAGAAACCAACTTGTTTTTGACACAATGTAGAAGGGAAAGAAGACAACAAGCTCATTCACATTATAGGATTTAATTGCCATGGTTCTGTTCTATGGAATCTTGAGATTGCAGTTTCAGGAGGGTTTAAACGAATACTTAGTGCCTCACTAAGTGTTCGTTTAAACCCTCCTGAAACTGCAATCTCAGTGATAGCATTCCATGGGATGGAAACACAGCAGTTGAAGTGGAAAAATAACATTATAATTCTGTAACATGAATGAGCTGGAGGAGGAAGAGGAGCAGGAGGAGGGAAGAAGTTGACAGGAAAAAGATAAAAGGAGACACACAGGACAATGCATACAGAGCTTTTTTGGATGGCAACTTTTAGAATCCACCAGACACCATGGACATTGATAATACAGATAATTGTCGCCCAAAGCGACTTTTCCAGACTTTGAGTCAACAGTAATATCCTGTATTGTTTCATATACATTTACAACTTGGTAGATATGGCTTTCTTAAGTTTTAATCCCAAATAGTCTGTTAGCCTAATCAAAATCACACGTAGTTCACGTTTTATCAGTCCACACACTATCTTGCCGGAGGAAAAAAAAGCCACACAAATGATCAATAAAGGATAAGTGGTTTACTCTTTGCACTGCAGAGGAATGTATTTGCCATCATGAGATCTGTTACATTGACTCACACAATGTCCTTTTTGAGAGATATATAAATAGTCTTTTGGTGTCCATGTGGAGAATCTCCTTCCAGCAGCTCATGAAGCAAGAACTGACTCTCTGTCAGCACGTATGCAACTCAAGCCTAAATATAAAACTGTTGCCAAAACTCCCAGGCCCAGCTAGCTCCCCAGGTGTGGCCCAACCAATCAGCTTCGTGCTTTGTATTTTACAGTTAATACACTCACTGATTTCTTACATGCCCCAACATAGTCTGCTGGTTAAAGGTCAACAGTTAGTAAAACATTCACTGATTGATGTTTCAGGGTGTGTCTACACTGCAGAATTAATGCAGTTTGACACCACTTTAAATGCTATGGAATAATGAGAGTTGTAGTTTTATAAGGCCTCTCCTTCACTGCCAAATAGTGCTGATGCCTCACTAAGCCACAGCTCCCACTGAGCCATGCCAGTCAAAATGGGCTCAAACTACATTACCAGTGTAGATGCACCCTAGGTAGTTGCTGGACCAGTAAAACATTGTCATTGAGCAGGAACAATAAAAAGGCTTTTGTCTGTGTAGCTGCACAGATGACTAGTATTTTAATATTTGCGGATACCAAGAAAACATTGTTTCTGTTCAAAGCAGTGTTAATTATTACAATCCTTAACTGGCTAGAACCAAATCGCTCAATCTCTTTCACACACATAGCACACAGACTTCTATCCCACTTTTCCTGTTGGATTTGCCCCACTACCAACCTACCTGACAACTGACAATCACACATATTTTTGTGCAGCAAACCTGCATAACCAGCAATGCATTGCAAAACAAAATTCCCCCTGTCTTTTTGTCTCAGGCCTTGGAGAAACTTCCATGATTTTAATCTGGATTTCTTGTTCAGACCTCACAGCTGTTGGACTAATACTGTTATTCATGATGCTGAAAGAACTGAGCAGACAAGAGGCATTACCATCTGCTGGCAGGGCCAGATTATCAATGCTGCCACACTGATACAATTGTTCCTAATCCCTTACAGGCTAATACTAATGGGAAATAGTGCCTCTTGGTTCCTCAAGTCATTCACCAAATCTCCCATTGTTTGTGTGCATTGCACAATTGAGAAAAGTGGACAGGAACAGCCTATGACTCTCGCTGACATTGTTTAAATCTATTCACACATGAAGATTCTTCTGGTGATGGTTACTGCACTTTATATTTTATTAAATACTAATTTATTTAATGTAGGTGTCATCATTCATAGAGCAGTTTACATATCAGTGCAACATTGGGGGCATTTTGAGAAACTTCTCCAGCAACCCAACCAACTTAATCCAGTCTTGACCAGACTTTACAAGTGCTTTGTTTGATCCACAGGCGATTGATGTATCATTTGATGGCATTGAGTGCATCTTCTACACACTGTAGAATTAATGCAGTTTGACACTTTTAAACTGCCTTAGCTTAATGTTATGAAATCTGGGAAGTTGTAGTATAGTGAGTCACCAACACTCTTTGGCAAAGAAGGCTAAAGACCTTGAAACTCTATAATGTCCATGATTCCATAGCGCTGAAACAGGGCAGTGAAAACAAACTGCATTAATTCTACAGTTTGGATGCATCCTAAAACATCAAATACTGTAATAGGTTTCCCTACTTGGTTCAGACTTTCACAGTAATAGTCTGATGACTACAACCAAGGTATCACTTAAATACATCAGTGGGATAGCACTGATATAAAATAATAGATAAGAGTTTTCCAAACATTTAATGTTGGTGATATACTTTTTAGATATGTATCATTTCTCAACACAATTCAGTTTTACTAGCAAACCTGCATGGGCAAACTTTGGCCCTCCGGATGTTTGGGGCTCCAACTCCCACAATTCCTAACAGCCTACTGGCCGCGGCTATGGAACTCCCTCCCTAACGAGATCAGATCCGTCCCCTCACTACTGACCTTCAGGAAGAAACTAAAATCCTGGATGTGGGATCAGGCGTTTGCAGAATAGACTGACTTGGTGGGAAAGACAATGCTTTTAATGGATTACAATGGACTGAGGATGATGATTAAAACTAGTGTATTTTTAATGTACAGTATATTTATTAGTGTTTTACTTGTGTTAATTGTATTTTATGCTGTTTTATTCTGTGTTGGCATTGAATGGTGCTGGTTGGTAGCTGTCCTGAGTCCCCCTTCGGAGGTCAAGAAGGACAGGATACAAATGCCCCAAATAAATAAACTGATCCCTTATAAGAGACTACCTGTGCCCTGCCATGTGTTGCTGTGGCCTATAGTAAGAAGTTTTGAAGTAGAGGTAGATATCTGGACTATTATGAGTGGTACTTACCTATTCCTTTCCGCCTTTTTCTTCCCCTTTCTCTCCTTTCTTCCTTCTCTACCTCTTTCTTTTATTCCTTCTTTCACTCTTCGGTTTCATCCTTCTTCTTTCCTTCCTCCCCCCTTTCTCTTCTTTTTCATCTCCTTTCTTCCCTCCCTGCTTCCTTCCTTCTTTCACTTTTTATTTCCTTTTCTCCTTCCTTCTTTACCTCTTCCCTGCCTTTCTTTTCCTTTTACTTTCATTTCTACTTTCTCTTCTTCCTTCCGTTGGTACCTCTTTCCTTCCTTCCTTCCTTCCTTCCTGGCTGCCTGCCTTCCCTCTTTTCTTCTTTCCCTCCCTCCTTCTCTCTTTCCTTCCTTCCCTTTTCCCTTCCCTTCTTTCTTCTCTTCTTCCTTCCTGTCTGTTCTATCCCCTAATACCATGGTGGAGTCCCCTCTAACTCTATTCTATGAGTGTATTTAATATAGTAATATATAGTAGTAACAATTTATTATGTTTGTATGCATATATGTGTGCAGAGTGCGGATATGTGGCAGCTTTTTGATTGGTTTCCACTGAGGTATTATTTGCATTTGGCTTCTGATCGGCCGGCTTCAACATTCTAAGACTCTGAAGTGGCTGAGAGGGGAAAGGCAAGGGCCTGAGGCTGTCAGAAATGGTGATTGGTTGCCACTGTGGTGTTATTTGTATATGGGTTCTGATTGGTCCACCTCCGCATTCTAACATTCTGAAGTGGCTGAGAGTGGAAAGGCAAGGGCCTTAGTGACATCTTTTCCTTTCTTAGGATTTGGGATTTGTAAGTTATTTTTAGGCTTTTTAAGTTTTTCCTTTTTGTTGGTCACACCTTGCGTTGTGAGAGGTTTTTCTGCCAAATTTGGTGTGATTCCGTTCATTGGTTATTTTGTTTACTTCAGCCTCATTACGGACAGAGCATTTATATATAGATAGATAGATAGATATGTGAACACATTCGTTAAGTTTAATAAGCTTTTAATAGATAGAACCTTCAACAAACATCCTCTGCAATACATTGGCTTCAATATCAGCATAAAGTTAAAAGTACTTTCTCTTCAATGGCAGTCTCTTCTTTTCACAGGCCTTCCTACTGTATGTGTTTGACATAATAAGACATTTATTTTCTCAACTGGTGCCGTTCCTTTTCTATGGAATCAGTCTGAACCTTGGCAAGAGAAATGCTAGCCTCGAACCACCCCGAACCACTAGACAATAAAGAGAAAAAATTCATGAAGCTTCCTTTCTCCCTCTGTGCTAAATAACATCTCTGCATGCCTCAGATTGCGAAAAGCAAGAGACTTTTTTCAGTGAAGAAAGAAGGAACTCAGCAGTTCCTTTTGGGAAGTCCCTGATTTTGTAAAAACGGAATTTCTATATTTTTACACTTAGCTCACATTTTTGTGTCAAATGCTACTATGGTCAACCCTCCGCATTTGCGGATTTGATTATTAATGGATTGGATTAAGGTGGTTTTTTAGAATCCCTTTTTGGTCAACCCTGGAAAAGGTAAAGATTTCCAAACATAATGTAGTTCAATGCTATGTGATACTGCCATATACCTTTTTACTAAGATTCTGTGGTTCTATGATGCTAAGGCAGGCATGGGCAAACTTCGACCCTCCAGGTGTTTTGGACTGCAATTCCCACAATTCCTAACAGCCTAGGAATTCTAGGAGTTGAAGTCCAAAACACCTGGAGGGCCCAGGTTTGTCCATGCCTGTGGTAAACTCTGGAAAAGGTAACGATTTCCAGACATAAGATATATCAATGTACTTACTTACTTAGGCGATCCCTCGTAGTCCGAGGGTGATGGTTCTCCAAGTGATGTATTCTGGCGGTGGGTCTGTAGGTGGCTGTGGAGCCCTATGCTTGATCTGCATCTTCTCCTGCCAGGGCCGGGCTAAGGTAATTTAACATGGTAAGCGAACATTATTTTGGCGCCCCCTCGCTCTCCGGCCTCGTGGATGGTGCACTTGTGCGCAGGGTGAGCATGCATGAAGTCAGCTGGTTCCGCGCATGCGCGCCCTCCGCAAGGCCGGAAACTGAGGAGGGTTTGGCAGCCGGGGGCAGAGGCTCCGCGCATGCGGTCTCCAGCCTCGTGGAGCCGCTGCGGGCGGCTCTGGTTTGCTTGTGCTGTATTTGGTGCGGCACGGGCTGGCCGCCTTCCATGGGACTGAGAAGGGGCGTTTGGCGGCCGATGCGCCCCTGAATATATGACGCCCCCCGCGGGCGCTTAGTTTGCATAACGTAAGATCCGGCCCTGTCTCCTGCAGTGAGGGCATTGGTTTCCAGGTGGAAGGCGGTCCCAGTAGGGGTTGGCTTGACACGCCTTCCTCTTGGTATGTTTCTCTCTTTTGCCCTCCATTCGTGGCTCTTCAAATTCTACAGCACTGCTGGTCACAGCTGACCTCCAGCTGGAGCGCTCAAGGGCCAGGGCTTCCCAGTTCTCAGAGTCTATGCCAGAGTTTTTAAGGTTGGCTTTGAGCCCATCTTTAAATCTCTTTTGCTGCCCTCCAAAGTTCCATTTTCTGTTATTGAGTTCAGAGTAGAACAACTGCTTTGGGAGACGGTGGTCGGGCAGCAGGACAACATGAAAAAAAATAAACAAGCTATTCAGGTGATCAAAATATCACATTAAACAGGTGTGTATCAAAATATCATATATTCAAATATATATCATTAATATTTCATTTACCACAATGGGATGAGATAAGTACAATAACAGGGGTACAAGTGGATAAACCACAAAGCGAGTACACCACTAGAAGTATCGTACATACAATATTATGCAAAACAGCAGAGTACATTCAATATAAACACAGTAATATACCATATAGATGCCAATGGCCAGGAAGGAGGTGAATTCTTCCTGGTTAATGGATAGTAGTGGATAGAGGTAGTGGAAATGATCAACATTTTATAATGTTACACCATTCATCTGTATTTCTGCCATTGGAGAGGGATTGGCTGGTGACTGCTGGAAGAGCACTTTGGTTTTCTCAATGTTCAATCACAGGCCGAGCTTCTCGTATGCTTCTACAAAGGTGTTTAGAGTGGCTTGTAGGTCTTCTTCTGAATGTGCACATATGACGTCATCAGCATACTGGAGTTCTACAACAGATGTTGTTGTAATCTTGGTTTTTTGCTTTCTGTCTGCTGAGGTTAAATAGCTTGCCATCTGTCCGATAGATGATTTCCACTCCAGTGGGAAGCTTGCCATCAACAAGGTGAAGTATCATAGCAATGAAGATGGACAATAAGGTTGGGGCAATAAGACATTCCTGTTTGACACCTGATTCCACCTTAAATAGGTCACTTTGGGAGCCATTGCTGTCCAAGACTGTTGCCATCATGTCATCATGGTGGAGCCATAGGATATTCACAAATTTGTTAGGGCACCCGAGTTTTTGGAGGATGGCCCAGAGAGCACTGTGATTCACTGTGTCGAATGCCTTTGCAAGGTCAATGAATGCCATGTACAGAGGTTGATTTTGTTCCCTGCATTTTTCTTGGAGCTGTCGTGTAGTGAATATCATGTTCACTGTTCCTCTGGAGGCGCGGAAGCCGTTCTGGGATTCCGGGAGGGTGTCTTCTGAGAGAGGTAGAAGGCGGTTTGATAGTTTCTGCAGTCTGTTCTCTCCCCCCCCCCCCCCCCCCCTTTTTTTTTTAAAGAGGGTGATGATGGTGGCATCCTTGAAATCTGCTGGGGTTTTCTTGGTCACCCACACTTTTTCAATGAGCTGGTGGAGTTGTTGTGTCAGCTCAGGTCCTCCCTCTTTAAAGATTTCAGCAGGGATCCCATCAGGTCCGCTGGGTTTGTCCGCTCAGGTCCACTGGGTATTTTTTGTTGGCTGGTGGCATTGCTGACTTCTTCCAAACTAGGCAGTGCTGCAAGATCATCCCTGGTTTGTTGTTGTGGGATTTGTGAGAGAACCTCTTCGACCACATTGGAGCTGTGATTCAGGAGGCTTTGGAAGTGTTCTTTCCAACATAGTGCAATTGTTTTATTGTACTTCAGAAGTTTGGTTCCATCTGATGAGCGTAGATGTGATACTGTCTTATGCCATTTCACTAAGGATGTGTAAATCTAGGTCTCCCTGCAAGGTTTGAAAGTAAGGGTGCATCCACACTGTGGAACTGATGCAGTTCGACCCCTGACAGCCTACCGGAATTGTGGAAGTCCAAAACACCTGGAGGCCTAAGTTTGCCCATGCCTGTGGTAGGTAAATCCTGGAAAAGATATAGATTTCCAGACATGAGTACTGACTTAGGCGATCCCTCATAGCTCGAAGATGATTGTCTTCCAGATGTGAGGTCTTGGTGGTGGGTCCACAGGTGGCTGTGGAGCCCTATTCTTGATCCACATGTCTTCTCGCAGTGAGGACATCGGTTTCCAGATGGAAGGCGGTAACAATCAGGGTTGGCTTGACGTGCCTTCCTCTTGGCACGTTTCCCCCTCCATTCCTGCCTCTTCGAATACTGCAGCACTGCTGACCTCCACTTAGAGCGCTCAAGGGCCAGGGTTTCCCAGTTCTCGGAAGGCGGTTCTGGTCAGGGTTGGCTTGATGTGCCTTCTTCTTGGCACGTTTCCCCCTCCATCCCTGCCTCTTCAAATACTGCAGTACTGCTGGTCACAGCTGACCTCCACTTAGAGCGCTCAAGGGGCAATGTTTCCCAGTTCTCGGTGTCTAATGCCAGTTTTTGAGGTTGGCTTTAAGTCCATCTTTAAATCTCTTTTCCTGTCCACCAAAATTTCGTTTCCTGTTCTTGAGTTCAGAATAGAGTAACTGTTTTGGGAGACGGGGATCATTTGGACAATGTGGCCAGTCCAGCAGAGTTGATGGCAGAGGGGGAGCATCACTTCAGTGCTTCTTCCATCACGCTGACAAGCTTTGAAAGTTTGGGTGCCTCCACTTTGTGGCATTGAGACAGTTTGAACTATAGTTCCATGCTATGGGATTCTGGGATTTGTGATTACTTGAGGCAGGGCCAATCATTGGCAGAGAAGCCTCTAGGCCAGGGATGGGCCAACTTGGGCCCTCTGGGTGTTTTGGACTTCAACTAGGTTGGGGACCCGGCGGTGCCCGGGTTATTTGAGAAAGGCATTGTGCCCCAAGGTTGGTCTTTATCAGTTGGTTATGTGGCTTGCAGTGGTCTCTGGAAGTTAGTGAGGGAACGTACTGGAAGTCCCATCATCCATGGTCCCCCGTTCTCCAAACTGCAGAAGGATGTAGAGTGGGTCATGGGGGCTCTGTGTGCCAAATGTGGTCTTGATGAGTCATTGGATGAGGTCACACGGTCTCTGGAAGTGAGGGAAGGTACTGGAAGTCCCATCATCCCTGGTCCCCGTTCTCCAAACTGCAGAAGGATGTAGAGTGGGTCATGGGGGCTCTGTGTGCCAAATGTGGTCTTGATCAGTCATTGGATGAGGGTCGCAGCGGTCTCTGGAAGTGAGGGAAGGTACTGGAAGTCCCATCATCCCTGGTCCCGTTCTCCAAACTGCAGAAGGATGTAGAGTGGGTCATGGGGGCTCTGTGTGCCAAATGTGGTCAGTCATGGATGAGTCATCTGGAAGTGAGGGTCCCATCATCCATGGTCCCCGTTCTCCAAACTGCAGAAGGATGTAGAGTGGGTCATCTCTGGAAATGTGAGTGGATGAGGTGAGTGAAGGTACTTCATCCCATCATCCGTGGTCCCCGTTCTCCAAACTGCAGAAGGATGTAGAGTGGGTCATGGGGGCTCTGTGTGCCAAATGTGGTCTTGATCAGTCATTGGATGAGGGTCGCAGCGGTCTCAGAAACTGAGTGAAGGTACTTCAAGTCCCATCATCCGTGGTCCCCCGTTCTCCAAACTGCAGAAGGATGTAGAGTGGGTCATGGGGGCTCTGTGTGCCAAATGTGGTCTTGATCAGTCATCGGATGAGGGTCGCAGCGGTCTCTGGAAGTGAGGGAAGGTACTGGAAGTCCCATCATCCACGGTCCCCCATTCTCCAAACTGCAGAAGGATGTAGAGTGGGTCATGGGGGCTCTGTGTGCCAAATGTGGTCTTGATCAGTCATCGGATGAGGGTCGCAGCGGTCTCTGGAAGTGAGGGAAGGTACTGGAAGTCCCATCATCCATGGTCCCCCGTTCTCCAAACTGCAGAAGGATGTAGAGTGGGTCATGGGGGCTCTGTGTGCCAAATGTGGTCTTGATCAGTCATTGGATGAGGGTCGCAGCGGTCTCAGAAACTGAGTGAAGGTACTTCAAGTCCCATCATCCGTGGTCCGTCCCACTCAAAACTGCAGAAGGATGTAGAGTGGGTCATGGGGGCTCTGTGTGCCAAGTTGGGGCCTGGTCTGTGATTTGTAGGGGCTGCAATGTTCTGTGGGAAAGGAATCGCTTAAGCGGCTGAGGGGGGAAAGGAAGGGGCCTGAGGCTGTGAGGAATGGTGGGAGTTGGAGTCCAAAGCGCCTGCAAGGCCCCAAGTTGGCCCACCCCTGGCCTAGAGGCTCCGTAAAGCTACAGGAAGTGTCCCCTCCTCTTTCTGTCTCTCCACATTGGCCCCTCCCCTCCCCACAGGCACCGTCACGTGCCCGCAGCCTCGCGCAAACCCGGCCCCGCTTTTGTGAGTGACGGAGGCAGCGGACCAATCCCAGCCGCCCACTGCAGCCCTCTCCGCCTATGCGCGGGCTGCCCTGCCAACGAGGGCGGGATCTCCGGACCTTCCTGCCCATCTCGCCGACGGGCCGAGCGAGGTCTTTATTATGGATGCCGCCTGAGCTGCCTTCCCTGCCTCTTCTCCCGCGGTTGTGCCTGGATGTCAGGTGAGAGGCCCGGCTGCTGCTTCATTCTTGAGGCCTCCTCTGTGGGGCTGGGTTTAAGCTCTAGGAGGGCCGAGGCTGAGGGAGCCCATGACCTTGTAGCTCTCTTCGCCTCCCTCGCTTCCCCTTCATCCAGTCTTCCAACACACGGGCTGTGTTTGCACGTCTGAATGAGGCCAGGGATGCCAAACCCGTGTCATTGAAAGGTCTGGGCCAACTCGGGCCTTCCCTCCAGGTGTTTTGGGCTTCTGGGGATTGTGGGAGTTGAAGGCCCTTCCCACACAGCTGAATACAATCCCACGTTATCTGCTTTGAACTGGAATATATGGCAATGTATATATAACCCAGTTCAAAGCAGATCTTGTGGGATTTTTTGCCTTGATATTCTGGGTTATATGGCAGTTTAGAAGGGTCCCTGGAGGGCAGGCCCAAATTGTGTCAATCTGAAGGGAAGTAAGTTTGTTTGCCTAAACTTTGGTAGACTGAAGGGGAAAAAAATTGGGATCATAAACTTTGATGACGGAAGAAGATGTTGGCAAGCATAAACTTTGGTAGATACCTCGACATTACTTCGCGAACCAAGATTCTTTAGGAAGGACTCATCCCACGCTTTTTACAAAACTAAAATAAGTATTAAAACCTTATATCTAGCTTTGCAACAGCTGCAGTGCTGTTTGGGCTTGAAGTCAGCCTGAAGAAAAAGGAAGTTCTCTACCAGCCCGCACCACAGGAAGAACACCATCATCCCCACGTCAGCATAGGCAAATCTGTGCTTAAGTCCGTTCAGCAGTTCACCTCCCTGGGAAGCATCATCTCTTCAGACGCCAAGATTGATAAAGAGATAGATCACAGATTAGCAAAGGCATACAGTGCATTTGGAAGGCTTCACAAAAGAGTCTGGAGTATCAAACACCTGAGACAAAGCACCAAAATCAGTGTGTACAGAGCTATTGTACTGTCTATTCTCCTCTATGGGTCTGAAACATGGGTTACCTACCGCCAACACCTACGACTCCTCGAACGCTTTCATCAGCGCGGTCTTTGCACAATCCTAAATATACATTGGACTGACTATGTGACGAATGTTGCTGTCCTTGAGCAAGCAGGGATCACCAGCATTGAGGCCATGCTACTGAGAACACAGATGCGCTGGGCAGGGCATGTCTCTAGGATGGAGGACCACCGCCTCCCAAAGATACTACTCTACGGTGAACTCGCCACGGGTCAGTGCAAGAGAGGCGCCCCGAAAAAGAGAGATAAGGACTCCCTGAAACAACATCTCAGGCTCGGCCAGATTGATCACCAACGATGGTCCACCCTGGCCTCACATCGGGAGGCATGGAGACACACTATCCACAATGCTCCGGCCTCTTTTGAGAAGACATGCCGAATGGGTCTCGAAGAGAAACGACAACGCAGAAAGAACCGCAACTTGGAAACAACATCACCCAAGGAGACTTTCTGCTGTGCTTTCTGCAACCGAACTTACCTATCTCAGATTGGCCTTTTTAGTCATCAACGCGCTTGTACAAAGCGTGGGATGAGTCCTTCCTGAATCTTCGTTCGCGAAGTAATGCCGAGAGAGAGTGATGACTAAAAAGGCCAATCTGAGATAGGCAAGTCCGGTTGCAGAAAGCACAGCAGAAAGAAAGTCTCCTTGGGTGATGTAGTTTCCAAGTTGCAGTTCTTTCTGCGTTGTCGTTTCTCTCCGAGACCCGTTCGGCGAGTCTTCTTGAAAGAGGCCGCAACATTGTGGATAGTGCATCTCCATGCCTTCCGATATGAGGACAGGGTGGACCATTGTTGGTGATCTGGGTGGACCATTGTTGGCCTTACAAGGTCTGGGGCCAGTGTACCTTCAGGATCGCCTGAGTCCATATAACCCTCCGAGATCACTTCGTTCTGGGGATCAGAACCTCCTTGATATCCCTAGCGTGAAGGCTTTCCACTTGACTTCGACAAGGTGCAGGGCTTTCTCAATCATTGCCCCTGTACTGTGGAATACGTTACCACCAGAAACGCAGGTTCTGCAAAACTTAGCTTTTTTCCACAGAGCCTGCAAGACGCACTTGTTTAGACTGGCCTTCGAAAGTTTGTGATCCAATTGTGTTTTATTACTGCTCTATTGTTTTATATTTTTACTGTATGTTTTACTTATTGTCTGCTCTCTTCGAGCCATGTTGTAAACCGATCCAAGCCATTGGGAGTGGCGGTCTACAAATCCAAATAAATAAATAAATCTGGCCGAGTCAGAGATGTTGTTTCAGGGAGTCCTTATATCTCTTTTTCGGGGCGCCTCTCTTGTGCTGACCCATGGCGAGTTCACCGTAGAATAGTATCTTTGGGAGGCAGTGGTCCTCCATCCTAGAGATGTGCCCTGCCCAGCACAGCTGTGTTTTCAATAGCATGGCCTCAATGCTGGTGATCCCTGCTTGCTCAAGGACAGCAACATTCGTCACATAGTCGGTCCAATGTATATTTAGGATTGTGCGAAGACAGTGCTGATGAAAGCGTTCGAGGAGTTGTAGGTGCTGGCGATACGTGACCCATGTTTCAGACCCATATAGGAGAATAGACAGTACGATAGCTCTGTACATACTGATTTTGGTGCTTTGTCTCAGGTGTTTCTTACTCCAGACTCTTGTGAAGCTTTCCAAATGCACTATATGCCTTTGCTAATCTGTGATCTATCTCTTATCAATCTTGGCATCTGAAGAGATGATGCTTCCCAGGGAGGTGAACTGCTGAACGGACTTAAGCACAGATTCGCCTATGCTGACGTGGGGATGATGGTGTTCTTCCTGTGGTGCGGGCTGGTAGAGAACTTTCATTTTTTTCAGGCTGACTTCCAGCCCAAACAGCTCTGCAGCTGTTGCAAAGCTAGATATAAGAAGGTTTTAATACTTATTTTAGTTTTTACCTTTGTCATCTAAGTATTTAAACGTTTAATATTGTATTTTAATCTCTAATTTTTTATTTAAAATTAGTTTGTCATTTTGCAAATTAAAACTTTTTTATGGGACCAGGCCTTTCTTGACGACACATGGCCTTTCCCCACAGCCCTATATCCCAGAATATCAAAGCAGAAAATCCCCTTAGGCCCCTTCCTCATCTATAAAATCCACGTGTGGAATATGGGTCCTTCCACACAGCCCTATATTCCAGAAAATCAAGGCAGAAAATCCCCCCAGGCCCTTTGCTCATCTGTATAATATCCACGTGTGGGCTAAAATCCACATGTGGACACAGCCCTATATTCCAGAATATCAAGGCAAAAAATCCCCCTAGGCCCCTTCCTCATCTGTATAAAATCCACATGTGGACTAAGCGTCCTTCCACACAGCCCTATTTCCCAGAGTATCAAGGCAGAAAATCCCCCCAGGCCCCTTCCTCATCTATAAAATCCACGTGTGGAATAAGGGTCCTTCCACACAGCCCTAAATCCCAGAATATCAAGGCAGAAAATCCCCAATGGCCCCTTCCTCATCTGTATAAAATCCACGTGTGGACTAAGGGTCCTTTCCACACAGCCCTATATTCCAGAGTATCAAGGCAGACAATCCCACTTCCTCATCTGTATAAAATCCATGTGTGGACTAAGGGTCCTTCCACACAGCCCTATATCCCAGAATATCAAGGCAAAAAATCCCCCTAGGCCCCTTCCTCATCTGTATAAAATCCACATGTGGACTAAGCGTCCTTCCACACAGCCCTATTTCCCAGAGTATCAAGGCAGAAAATCTCCCTAGGCCCCTTCCTCATCTATAAAATCCACGTGTGGAATAAGGGTCCTTCCACAGCCCTAAATCCCAGAATATCAAGGCAGAAAATCCCCAATGGCCCCTTCCTCATCTGTATAAAATCCACGTGTGGACTAAGGGTCCTTTCCACACAGCCCTATATTCCAGAGTATCAAGGCACACAATCCCACTTCCTCATCTGTATAAAATCCATGTGTGGACTAAGGGTCCTTCCACACAGCCCTATATCCCAGAATATCAAGGCAGAAAATCCACCTTCCTCATCTGTATAAAATCCACGTGTGGACTAAGGGTCCTTCCACACTGCCCTATATCCCAGAATATCAAGGCAGAAAATCCCCCTAGGCCCCTTCCTCATCTGTATAAAATCCACATGAAATAAGGAGTTAGTTGGTAACTTTCTCTTAATTTTCTCCTGTTGCTTTTGTTGCCTCCTTTTTCTCTCTGTGGTTTATATCGAAACCCATGCCTGACCACAAGTTTGAAACCAAGTTTCAGGAAGCTCAGTGATAGCATCAATGCCAAAGAGCATTTGATGTGTAGGCCACAAGTCATGCCTTAGGGCAGGGGTGCTCACACTTTTTCAGCATGCGAGCTACTTATAAAACAATCAAGTCAAAATGATCTACCTACCCACTACAAAAATGTGAAACATATAACACAATATTTGCTTTGAACTGGGTTTTCTGCGTCCACACTGCCATATAATCTGATTCAAAGCAGATAACATGGGATTTTATTCAACTGTGTGGAAAGGACCTCAGATAACCCATGGCCCTTCCACACATCCTATTTTACAGTTGACACACACAAACTGATTTCTTACTACTGGACGAATTGCTGCCAAATTTGGACACAAGACGCCTACAAGGAGTGACCATCACTAAAAAAATTATTTTGTCATTTGGGAGTTGTAGTTGCTGGGATTTATAGTTCACCTACAATCAAAGAGCATTCTGAACCTCACCAACAACAGAATTGGGGCAAACTTCCCACACAGAACCCCCACAACCAACAGCAAATGTTCAAGGCAGAGAGGAAGGAAAGGAAGGAAAGAATGAGGGAGGGAGGAAACAGGAAGGAAAGAAGACAAGGCAAGAAGGAGGGGAGAAAGAAGGAAAGGAAGAAAGGAGATGAGGAAGGAAGGAAGGGAAAGGAGGGAGAGAGAGAGGATGGGACCTGAGTATCCACGGGTCCGGGAACCCAACCCCTGCGGATAGCGAGGGGCCGCCGGCTGGCTGGGGTCTCACCGTTGCTGTAGGGCCGCTGCTGGAGCTGCCCGGCGCCATTCTGGCTCCCCGCGTAGGCGGCTCTCCCCAGCTGGGCCATGGCTGCGGCAGGAGGGTTGGTGCACGGCTAGCAAGCTCCCCACCTCATCCTAACTGCTCCGGCGGCCCCAGCACCAAGTCCAGAAGGGGAGGGACTCACCCTTGCATCGAAAGAGGCCTGGGAACACTGCGCAGGCACACTCCGTACATGTGGCACTTCCGGGAGCCGGAGCAGGCAGGGCAGGAGGAAGGCTCAGTCGGCGTCGGGAGCCTGCGGGGCAGGACTGATCCTTCCTCCCGCCCTGCCTGCGATCAACCACTACGCCCTACGCGATCTACCAGTAGGGTCTGCTGAGCTTTTATGATGCATAGAGGGATGAGCTTATTGTTATTTTAATAATAATAATACCATAGGCCCTCTGTATCCATGGATTCTGCTTCCACAAATTCAATGCTTGGGAAAAAAATTAATCCAAAAAGGAAAAACTTTTGTTACACCATTGTATGACACATTGTGGTATCTGTAAGAGGTTCTGGATCCAAATCTCCATCGATACCAATGATATTATGATCATTGCCAATGCCATTTTAAATTGGTGGGGTAGCTGCCCATGGTTGATGGTGTGATGTTGAACTGCATTTATGATGTCGTCCTTCCCTGTGATGACATCAATTTGTTTTGGGACCCTCTGTTGGACCTAGCTGGTGCAAAATATTTATGCAAGGTCTTTAAATGGCATTTAGCGGTAGCAAAAGAGATTTACAGCAAAAGAGATTTACAATACTTAGTTGTCTGTATGCTGCCCGGTTTTGGATTTGTGAAGTGACTGTACTAAACAGTGAGTTAGAAATCCAATATGATTTTTTCTGTTCCTTCTTTCTTCTCACTCTTTTTAGCAATTGACTTGTAAAATTTAATTTGTTTTCGGAGCCCAGAGCAGGTAGCCAAAAATCTCAATGATGTGGCCTGCTTTCAGATGCTTGTGGTCTCAGGCAGCTTCAGGTTGCCTGTCATGATGGCCCAATGGATTTCATAGATTTTTTTTAAAGGCAAGAAATACTTAGAAGTGTTTTTGCTAGTTCCTTCCTCTGAAATATAACCAACAGCACCTGGTATTAATTCGCAGTCTCCCACCCAAGTTACTTACCAGGACTCACCCTGCTTCGCTTCCCAAATCAAATGGGACCTTCTGCCTTTAGCACACACCCAAAACTCCAGTGTGTTATGTTTGGTTCTGCAACTGTGTACTCCTCAGTCTCTGTATGAGGTTGCACTTCATGTCTCTGGGAAATGGTGTTAAATATATAGTAAAAGGCCTGCACCCTGATGGGGTGAAATAAAGAGGTAGCATCTGTACAGATCCTCTATTGTGTATTAGGATAAATGTATTAGTTTTCACCAATAGATAACTGAATAAATTAGGGCTAATGATTAAGAAGAGATTACTTTGCCCCACAATAGTAATTATGCTATCTTAGCAATATTATTTTATGTACTCTATTTGGACACCAAGGTTGCATGAAAAATATCTTACATATATCTTTGCAGATACCAGTTTTTTTTCCTTTTGGAAATAGGGTAATATCGGAGACTTTACATTTGTTAATTAATGTATGTCTCGGGCTAACAAGTATTTGTGTGTAGGATTCAACCAATACATAGGTGAAAGATGCTCGCTTGTACTGAGATAGTCAGACTTTTAGAGATTTATTTATTTATTTTATTTATTTATTATTCGGTTTTATATTCCGCTCCTCCCTGCAGGCTCGGGGCGGATCACAATAAGAGTAAAATACACAATAAAACATACAATAAAATTCAGTAAAACACAAATACATAGTCGGTAGCCAGCAGATCACAGAGCTTAGATCTTAGTTCGGACGATGATATGTCTCTTCATTCAGGCTAGCCAAACGCTAGTCTGAAGAGGGCAGTCTTACAGGCCCTTCGGAAAGGGCCGAGTTCATGAATCGCCCGAGCATGGCTAGGCAACGAATTCCAAGTCATGGGAGCCACCGCTGAAAAGGCCCGCTGTCTTGTACTGGACAAGTGGCAGGAGCGGGGTGATGGAATAACTAACAAGTTTTGCTCTTCCGAGCGACATCCGTATGTGGGAGCAAATGCTAGCCAACACAATGGACTGGCTTCTGATTAGAGAAGATTAGCATTGTACTGTATTTTACAGGCCCACTGTATAACTTCAGTAGACACCTTTGTCCCAGTGAGAGAGGCAGCATGGTGTTGGACCATGACGCTGGGGACCAGGGTTCAGTTCCCCGTTCAGCCATAGGTGCCTATGTGGTGATCTTGGATGACTTACATATTTTCAGCCCCAGAAAAATTGCATGATATGCTCCTCTTAGGCTCCCCATAAGTTAGAAATGGCTTGGATTTACAACAACAAATCTATCTAAGATGAGGCAATGTGATGTTGTTTGAGTGTTAGACTATATTTGACTTTAGAGACCATAGTTTGAAAGTCTGCTCTGTCATGAAATCCAGTGGGTAACCTTGGATAGTCACACTACCTCAACTTCAGTGGGATCCAAACCCTCTCTGAACAAATCTTGCCAAGAAAACTGGTTTGCCTTATAATTTTTGTAAATCAGGAATGATTTGAAGGCATATAACAATATCTGATAGTTCCTTCACCAAAATGGACTGATGCTTTACCTCAGTGCTGTCCAACATCTTCCGGGTCGGGGGCCGGATGTTTGGTCACTGATGACCTGGGGGGCCACTTGGCCCCGGCCCCGCCCCGCCACCGCTCCCGCCCCGGCAGCAGCTGAAGGCGTCACCCAGGGAGGCGATCCAGGCGAAAACCTCCCGCAAGCCGGGTTCTCGCTTCCCCGCGAGCCATTCAAGCTTGCAGGAGGGGTTTCGCCCGGATCTCGCCTCCCTCTGGTCAGAGGGAGGCGTGAGCCGGGCGACAGCTCTCTCGCAGGCCTGGATGGCTCGTGGGGGAAGCGAGAACCAGGCGCTCGCTTCCCCCACGAGCCATCCAAGCCTGCGAGAGAGCTGTCGCCCAGATCTCACCTCCCTCTGGTCAGGGGGAAAGGAGGGAGGGAGGGAGCGTCCTGGCAGGGAGAAGGCAGCGGATCGCTGCCTCTTCCCTGCCAGGCCCCCCTCCGTCCTTCCTTTCCTCCCGGAGGCGGCGTCCCAAACGGAACGCCGCTTCCAGGGTGAAAGGAGGGAGGGAGGGAGGCGTCCTGGCAGGGAGAAGGCAGCGGATCGCTGCCTCTTCCCTGCCAGGCCCCCTCCGTCCTTCCTTTCCTCCCGGAGGCGGCGTCCCAAACGGAACGCTGCTTCCAGGGTGAAAGGAGGGAGGGAGGCGTCCTGGCAGGGAGAAGGCAGCGGATCGCTGCCTCTTCCCTGCCAGGCCCCCTCCGTCCTTCCTTTCCTCCCAGAGGCGGCGTCCCAAACGGAACGCCGCTTCCAGGGTGAAAGGTGGGAGGGTGGGTGGCGTCCTGGCTGGGAGACGGCAGCGGATCGCTGCCTCTTCCCTGCATGGACCCCTCCGTCCTTCCTTTCCTCCCGGCGGCAGCGTCCCAAACAGGAGGCGTTGGAAGGGTGGGGGGATGCCCCGTGGCTCCTCCCTCCCTCCCTTCCAAGGCACCCTGGCAGCAGCTGAGGGCGGCGATTTCGCCGCCTTCAGCTGCTGCCAGGGTGCCTTGGAAGGGAGGGAGGAGCCACGGGGCATCCCTTCTCCCTTCCAAGGCATCGGCGCCGCCGAGAGAGGGACAAGGCGGCGGTACAGGGAGGAGGGGCCAGCTCTCTTCCTCCTGCCTGTATCGCCTCCGTCTCCCTTTCTCAGCGGCGCCGCTGCAAACTGCCTCGCAACGGCGCTGCCGAGAGAGGGAGAAGGGGCGATACAGGCAGGAGGAAGAGAGCTAGCTGCTCCTCCCTGCCTGTATCGCCCCCTCCATTCCTCTCTCGGCGGCGCCGATGCGATGCAGTTTGCATTAGCGCCGCCGAGAGAGAGAGAAGGGGGCGGTGTAGGGAGGAGGAAGAGAGCTGGCTCCTCCTCCCTGTACCGCCCCTTTCTCCCTCTCTCGGCGGCGCCAATGCAAACTGCATTGCATCGGTGCCGCCGAGAGAGGGACGGAGGGGGCAATACAGGCAGGGAGGAGGAGCCAGCTCTCTTCCTCCTCCCTGTCCCGCCTCCTCCTCCTCCCCCCCCCCCCCCGGCCGCCATTTTTTTTCAAAAAAAATTTGAAATTTTTTTTTGAAAAAAAATCTTGCTGGGGGTGGCGGGGGTAGCGGGGGCGTGTCCAACAGGCTGGGGGGCCGGATCCGGCCCGCGGGTCACCTGTTGGACAGCCCTGCTTTACCTGATGCGTACTTATGTGTTGACAGCAAAACATTAGCTTTGATTTTGGTAGTGGTTTGGAATTTGAAAACCTTGAATTATTCAGTTCACCAACTAAAACAGTTTGATATCATCATATGTTTAGCACATAAACTCTAATATCATTATGAGTGAGAATGAGAGAGGGCAAAATTAGGTTGTCATTCAGTTGATTTAATCACAGGAATTCCACCACCTGACCATTGCAATCTACAGTCATTGTTTGCATGTCATAGCAGATACTGTTTGCACGATTGCTTTTTCTACATGAAACTTGTTTAGAGCTGCTGATGAAAAAAATCTTAATGCTATATTTTTAAAATATTTGGTTATGTGCTTTTTCTTCAGAATGTAATAATCATCATCATATTTTTATATCTCCTATTCAGTACAAATACTATGGCTAAACCCAGATATTAAAAATAAGGCAAACAATCAACACAGTAGATGTAATCAAACTGCATAGAACCACAAAATCTTTAGCCTAGTTTTTTGGAACAGCAAAATGTTGGAATGGTCAGTATACCAGAGAAATGTTTCACAAAATGATTTTATTCTGCATGAACTTCAGCAGTCTTCAAGTAGTAGGTCTTATTATCTCTTTGTGAAATTTTCCAAACCTTCCAAAACCACATTTAGTTAGAAACGTCCAATGTTTCTCTTATGGGTGCTAAAAATGTAGAATAAATTAACATTTGTATGCAATGCAACTGTAAATCATTTGGAATTGCACATTTTAGTGGTTTTACATTGTTTTGCACAGTTATATTACATTTTCTGTTGGTCCTATATATTGTTCTGAATTAAAGGCCCAAGTTAGTTTTCCTTCTCTCTAAAGTAGACCCATTAAAACCATTGTAACTTCAAATGTGGCACAAAATTCCATTAATAAAAATACATTTATTTTATGTAGGAGTAAGGTTTAACATGACATTAAGATAATGTAGAATTCTGAACCTGTCCTCTTAGGTATTGGCTACCTCTCATAATATGATGTCATCTGCAAATTTGATAAGCATACCTTCTATTCCATCATCCAAGTCATTGAGGAAGATATTGCATAGCATTATTCCTAGGACTGAACCCTGCTATACCACATTAGTCACTTCTCTTCAGGATGAAGAGCTATTGGTGCGTATCCTTTGAATTTGGCTAGTCAACCAATTCCAGATCCGCTAACAGTAGCATTGGCCAGCCCACATTTTACTAATTTGTTTGCAGAATGTCATTAGCTTGTTGAAGGTCTTACTAAAATTAGGATATGCTACATCTATATTCCCTTCATCTCCCAAGATTGTAACTTTATCAAAAAAGGAGATAAGATTAGTCTGGCAAGACTTGTTTTGCAGAAACCCATGCTGACATTCAAGGGCGGACCAAGCTGTTCCCGGGGGGTATGCGAAAAAAATTTCGCGCCCCCCTAGTGCGCATGCGCCAATCTGCGTGCGCACTGGCTCCAGAGCGCGTCTCCCGCTTTGGCAGCCAGTGCACATGCACCAATCTGCGCACACGCACTGGCTCCAAAGCGGGAGCCAGTACGCATGCGCAAAAAGCTCCGCGCATGCGGAAGCGCGGCCGGAGCGAGCCGGGCTGCCTTAAAAAGGCACGGCGCGCGAGTCGGTGGCTGCAGGGCCGGCCGCGGAGGCCCTCCCGGATGACGTCGCCCCTCCCCGGTGACGTCGCCCTACGCGCCTGCGTAGTTCGTCTAATGGACGAACCGGCCCTGCTGACATTTAGTGACCATGCCATTTAATTTCTAGGTACTTAAAGAATGCCTGTTTAGTGAGCCTTTCTGACTTTCTCCCTTTATATGCTAGCAATTTGCTTTTCCTCTTTGATAATGTTTTCTATATATTTCAAATATCAAAATCTTGTTTCTGCTAGTAACCACTGAAATGCGTAATAGACCACTATTCTTTCTTCTGGTCAAGTTTATCACTGAGTTCTCTGATAAAAAGATATCAGCGCAGTTGCTTACACTTTCAGTGATACGATTCCACATGTCTGTCTTAGTAGACTTATCTGTTTAGTTTAGTCAGAATATTAATGAATATTTACTTTTGCTCTATTAAAAAGTAAACAGTCTGTATTGACGTTCTGAACACTTCCTCTTCATAAAGAACCAATGTGTTTCTTAGTTGCAAATACTGATATTTTTCAGTTGTATTTTTGTTGACGTAATGTAACCAATTCATTTCCAAAAAATAAAGTAAAAATTGTAAGTAGATATAATACATTTTGTGTAACTTGTTGCCACTGCTCATGAATAGAAGAAACATGCTGCCAAACCAATGATTTGATTCTCTGTTTCCACAGTCTTCTCAGAGATCCAGGCAGTTGGTCAGCAGCTTGATAGGATTATCAGTTACAGGCAGAGAGTAAGATCTAGTATGAAAAAGTATATGGCAGGCAATGTAGGAGGCAGAATTTGAGAAACAGATCAAAGGTCAACACTAGTTAATGAGTCCTCTTGGGGAGAGAGGGTGGAATATAAAAGTATTATTATTATTATTATTAAAGAGAGAAAAAGAAGAGTTCTGGGAGAGTTGTGAAATACTTCAAGACTGTGTATTTCTTATACAGCAACACAGCTGTGTGAAAAGAGAGTTGAGTGAAATGACATGATCCCAGAGCCTAAGATCATCTGATTTTCAGGCCTGACGTATATCTAAATGTTTTCTAGGTGGAGCTTTTAGATAGAGTTTGGACCAGTTACTGTTTCAGACTACAGCCAGCAGCATTGTAGCTCAAAAACAAACTTTTGGGGGTCATATTTTGCACAGTACTTTTCTTGTTAGACTTGGTATCATTGTAAAGCAGGGAACGGGTATTTCCTTAGCAGTCCTCTCCAAGCAAACTGTATCATTGCCTGCTTATTCAGTAAATGTGAAGTAGCCTAGCCTGGTTTTGGGGCAGGATGTTTTGCTTAATTAAGGTCATTTGAAACAGCAAATAGTTGGAAACAATTCCTACAAGAATGCAGAAGGCAATAGGACATTATCTTATACTGGTGAGTAGCAGTCCCATGAAATACTGACAGGAAGAACTGAGATGTTGTCTCAGAACTGAATCTAGTGAAATACATGTATGATGATACTTTTTGAAAATGCTTGCTTGAAATATTGTTTTTTGCTGCTACACTATCCCTGCAGTGCACTGGATCTGATGCATCCTAGAATAATATCCCTTAGAAGCATTCTTAAAGCCTTTGTTGTTTGTTTTTCAGATAAAGTGTGTAGGTGAGCTGTGCAGATAATTCAGTAATTATCTTACTCTGCTTGTGCAAGCTACCTCTTCCTCTTCCTCATCTTTCTGCTAGTCATTCTGCTTCTACTGCTAGGTGCCTACTTTAACCAATAGATGAAAGAACTGAACATATAATACATGTAGCACAGCTTTGCACTATTCTCACATGATGGAGATCTGTCTTAAATATGTCCGGGAGTAGGTCTGTTTATCTATACACAGCTTCACATTTTCACTAGGGTTTTTTTGCCTGAATTCATCTTTTAAGACCTTGAGTTTCAAGTATTTTGGTTATTATCTGGCATCTACCAATTTCCATGGATTCTGGTTAACTGAGAGCCTACCATGATACAATGCCCTTACTTTTGAAACCTCTTCCTTTCTATAACTTCCTTCACTCCCTACAATTTAACACACCTTAATTTCAACGGTTTGTAATCTTGCAAGTTTGCTTATTTTGGATTACTATTTCCTCATCTTGAGCCAACTACACTGTTAAGTATTTGGTCTGTATTTTGCATGTGCTTTTTGCCATTTGCGAAACTATGATATTTGCTGTTTCCCAATATAGCTGTTGTATATATCTTGAGTTCCTTGTGTTTAATAAAATTCTCATTGTAGAGAATTCTGTGTGGATGTGGGTATTCTCATTTGCCTAAGATAATGCTATCGGCCAAAATCACAAGATCTCTGCTAGGCTATATACTCATAACATGTATGGATTCATTTCTACACTGTACTCTGAACACAGAGCTGGTAACAGATTTGATTTTAAAGTTCCTAGCCAACCATAGTCCTTGGCACAGCTGCAGTGGAAAGCAGTGGTTAACGGCAGCTTTTGGGTTGTTTTTCTCACATGTGGAAAAGGAGAAGCAAAACAGCTGCATATTGGTGAAGAAAGCCTGTGTGTATCCTGGAATCTGAACAGATCTAATTATCCCATAGAACTCAAATTCATTGCATTATTGTAACTGCTAAATGCAGCTCTCTTTTGGCTACAGAAACAATTTTTTTTACTGTGACAATTGTTATTTGATCCAACCAAGTTTATGGTGTGGCAGACATAACAGTCTGGATGAGATAGACTAGCCCTGGCTTTTTTACACTACTATGTCATTCTGGATGTATTTGGACTGTAGTCCCCATCACCATTACCTTAAAGATGGAACTTTTCTCAGGAAAAGGCTAAGGAATGTATCTTAGCTGCCAAGTATTCTGCTACCCAAGAACCTCACTTGTAGCAGCAAGCACTTCAGGATGATTGTGTTTGTATTAATTCAGATATATAGTTATTGCACTATATTTGACTTTCTCTCTGTAATAGTGTTTGTCAACCTGGTAGTCTTAATATGCTTATCTGCACAATTTAAAATGCAGTACTTTAAAAATGTGTGTGCAATAGAGAGTCGTAGGAGATCAGGCTATAGCTCCTGATCCATTGTACTTTTCAGAGGCAAACTGCTTAATAAGTGAAAGGGCTCTAATACAGCTCAAGGAGTGGCATCAGGATGTAGCTGGAAATCTTTGTTTACTCTATCATGACAGAGATAAGCTTCAATAGACATATAGCTTTTCATAAATTCTTTGCAAAATTCTGCAATCAAAGTTGTTCATTAGAAAAGGTTGCAGCCTATTTATACCTATTTATAGTCAACATACTTGATCTGCTCTAGTTTCAGGACTCTTCCACCTTCCTTGTTTGTGTGCATGTGTTCTCATATTGTCTGTCAACTAGTGGTACCCATCTAGGTTTTTTAAAGGCAAGGAATGCTCCAAGGTGGTTTTGTCAGCTCATTCCTCTGAAATATTGTCAGTGGCACCTAAAATAATTAGGGGGTTCCCATCCAAGTACTAACCAAGCCTGACTCTACTTAGCTCTCCAAGATCTGGTTCTTTTAAGCATTTAACCCTTTCATCTTCCTTATGAATGGGCTATCATGGAGCTGCCTGGACTCATGAGTGCAGCAGCTGTAGTTATGTGCTTTCTTTGCCTCAAGGAAAATATCTTAATAAATAAGCTAATGCAGTGAGAATGGCAGAGCCCAACTGCTAGCCTACTTTTCATTTCAAGTGGAATGAGGATACCTGATCCAATGAACTGAATTTAATTGTGTTCCTGCTATGATCTGTATAAGCCCATAAAATCACACTGCGTCATATTGAAGTGGGACTGAGTGTAGTCCACTGAAAGGCCTGTGCAAAGGCTGAGGTATTTGGACTACTTAGGAGAAAAATGGATTGCATTTACACTTAGTTTTATGAGATGAAATGAATGGTCTTCTGTCTGTTCCCTCTCGGTTGCTCCTAACATATGCTTTCCAGTTTAGAACAGAGACCGGAGGGTTTCATATAGTGTCAGCTTAGGGGAGAAGATGTCATATTTTCCTGTACATGAACATTTAGGAATTAGTGTTTGGTTATGTGTGTGCCCCTTCTCTCCCTACCTTGCTGTTTAATTTGTTCTTATTTGTAAAGTGCCAGACATATTGATTGTGCGTTTTTGAAAGTATTGAACTGTAGTCTCTTGCCACATAATATTGTAATATTAGTAAAAATAGAGTTTATTTTGAGAGAAATAATTTTTTCTTTCAGGGTGGTGGTTTTCCAATAGGCTTCTCTAAGTTGATGCTCTTGGAAAAAAATGTTGAAGTGTAACTCCCATCATCTATGATTGTTCAAGCCAGCTGTTTCGATAGGAATTGTAATATATCATTTCTAGAGGGCACCAGGTTGGGAAGTGGGTTTAGTTATTGTATATTTTAAATGCTGAGTTTATTTTCTAATTTTTTTCAATGCATTTGGTCATTAGCTACCTTAGAGAATTGGCAGAAGATATTGTATTATTAGCAAACATTTGAAAAGAGTCCAAAGAGACTGCTGGTTTTAATGTGTTCATTTGGTTTAGATGGTTTAATTTATTAAAACTTTGATTGCAGATTAGGATTTGGTCACAATTTGTGTTCTAAATTTAAGAGTAAGACCTAAGGGCAAAGATATGATTGTCTCAATCTTCCCAGTGCAAAATTATAAGAAAATAAAAATTAAAATGGTTTCCCCTTTCAATTTGCATCTAAATATAGCAGACTCTTTTCCATTTCAAAGCAAAATCACTGTGGTTTTTGGTGCTTTTTTGCTGTCAGGAGAAAATGCAACTAACACAGTTCAAATGCATCAGTATATCTCTTAAATCATATTCCCTGTTTCAAATAGAATTTGAGTTGAATAATAAGACTTTAAAAATAAATAGTTCTGTTTCCTATGTTCCTATAATAATTAAAAGGTACTTTTAAAAAGCTTGTCTAAAATATGGGATAAACACAAATGCATAGCAGTGTTACATCTGTTCTTATTCCCCAATCACTTTCTTCCTTTTTTGTGTGTGGCCAGGAAACGAATGCTGTCGTAAGATTGCTCAGTCACTTTGAACAGATATTTAATGCCATCAGTCTCTTCATTTAGAAGCATATGATTTTGTGAACCAAAGTCATGGGATTTTAATTTTCTGAAACATAACGATAGTGTGGGCTTCATGTATATGAATTTGTGTTTAGCATTATGTGTTGGGAAAGACATTATTAACAATAGTACCATTGAGTTAGGAATGTGATTTTAAGGTTTAAAGACTACGTATCTTGGGACTCCTTTCAGAATACCATGTAGTCTTGATCAGCGTTTCAGAACAAGAACTTGTCCTATTTTATCAGGCACTACTACAGCAACATATCCACAGGGTAATATTTACCTTGAAATAACAAGTGATGGGGGATTCTGTGTGATAAGATATAATAACTGCCTACTACGAGATAGATACTGACCTTAAGGAGAGATGCAAAATAACAGCAAAGTTCCAGGGATAAATATTAGGCATGAGAAAAAAGTTATGAAAATGATTCGTTTCGTAAGAAATTCGTAAGAAATGCTACTTTCGAGTATTTCCGCACCTGGAACGCCAACCAGGAAGTGGACTTTCTTTTTCGAACTTCGGGGGCCAGGATTTTCTTAAGTGTCGTTATTGGGTCGTAAGGGGGGGGGGGCACCCTCCTTCTCTCTCACCACCCTCCCGCCTCCCTTGCCAATAAGTATTATGGCAAGGCAAGCCCTAAACTCGCTCCTTCTTTCGGCTGGAAGCCTGGAAAAAATGTAAACAGAGAGGATTACTCAGAAGTAAATCTGCAAAGGAGGGCACTTTGGATGAAGGGCCCTCCTTTGTGGATTTACTTCTGAGTAAACCTCTCTGTTTACATTTTTCCAGGCTTCCTGCCTCTCCTGCCCTGCCAGGATCTAAAGCATCAAAGAGTATTGGGGTGAGAAACCAACCTAATGTATAATAGAATGAATGCTACTGTAAGTGCCTAATATTATAAGTAATCCAACTGGTCATACCTACATTCCATGCACATGCAATAATACAGCAGTAATAACAATAACAAGAGGTAAAATTCAAACCGAAGTATTCTGACTGGTCTCTCCTCATGCGGTGCAAACGGGCTCTTCTCTTATTAGCCGGGAAAAGCCAGCGTTTGCTGCTGGGAGCACACACATACATATTCTTGGGGGATTTGCTGCAGAATCCGGGCTCATAGAGAAGATTCTGCAGCAAATCCCCCAAAGAATATGTATGTGTGTGCACCCAAGCAGAAAGCGCTGGCTTTTCCCGGGCTCACAGAGAAGAGCCCGTTTGCACCGCATGAGGCAGGGACCAGTCAGAATACTTCGGTTTGAATTTTATCTCTTCTTATACCCATTGTTATTACTGCTGTATTATTGCATGTGCATGGAATGTAGGTATATGACCAGCCTGGGCAAACTTGGGCCCTCGCTCCTCGGGATCGGGGTGAGAGAGAGGCAGCGAGGAGCCAGGGGGCTCCTCCTCCTTTTCTTTTGCTGCTTCCAAGAATAGAATACCCCCTCCCTCCCTCCTTTGCTCCCTCCTTCCTATTTGGAGAGTCCCATCTAGAATTCAGTGTGATTTATTCAAGTTTTGGCCTACAACTCCCAGAAATCCCAGCCAATTTGCCAGCTGTTAGGATTTCTGGGAGTTGTAGGCCAAAACCATCTGGAATGCGCATGCGCTGGCATACGAACTACTAACGAATTTCGTTAGTAATTAAGTTACATTTTAGAAATTTTTGGAATTTTTTTTTGTAAGTCTTCCTATTACTAATAAAAAAAAATCCCCCCCCCCCCATTAGATTTTCGATTTCCTATTTTTGGGTTCTAAACCATGCCTAATAAATATATTGGCATTTGGGTGTTTTCAGCTCTGCAGATCGTTGCAGGCCAGCCAATTTCATTTCCCTTCAGTGTTGACTTTAAGTCACTTGGCACAGATGTTGATATTTTTGTGATGTGTTGTTGGGCACGGCCCCATGTAAACCGCTGCCGAGTCCCCTTCGGGGAGATGGATGCGGGCTACAAATAAAGTATTATTATTATTATTATTATTATTATTATTATTATTATAAATCTTGGGTTGTGAAACATTCAGTAGGGGAGCACTGTAAATTCAAGATAATTCAGAGGTGCCCTTTAATACTTTTACTGTAACTATAATTCTCTATTTAGAAAGTCAAAACCATTAAAGTATATGAAAGCAGAAGAAAGCTGAACCACACCTGTTTATTAGAGCTTGTAAAGAGCTTGATACATTTGGTTTGGAAGCCAACATGCTTGTAGAGAACAACTTGTTTGCCTAAATGCAAAAGCTTAGAAAAGCTCAGCTAAAAAACCTAACCAACAAATACTGTATACACAGTATGCAAAGGAAAATTGTAGCATCTTTGAGATAGAAAGACATAAGTTGGCAGCACAAACGTTCATAGACTTAGGCCTGTTCTATGACTTTTTTTCATACTGATCCAGGCAAACATGATTATGTCTTTGAATTCTATGAGCGTGTGCGCACACACACAAGAAGACAGGAAAGCTTACAGAAGATAATGATGCTGGAGAAAATGGAAGGATAAAGGAAGAGGGGCCGACCAAGGGCAAGATGGATGGATGTTATCCTTGAAGTGACTGGCTTGACCTGGAATGTGCTGGGGTGGGCATGGCCGACAGGGAGCTCTGGTGTGGGTCACGAAGAATTGGAAGTGACTGAATGAATAAACAACAACATATACATATATGTGTATGCACGCACACACATACACACGCTTCCGATCTGAAGAAGTGATGCATTTTGATTTGAGAATCAAATATTTTTTCCACCATGTTCTTTGGTGACTTGCTCTTTATGGTTGTCTCTCTAAAAGTTGACAGCCTAACAGAAACAATTGAAGTGGGTTGGGGATGGGCAGTCTGCTGCTCTGCAGTTTCTTATCGCAACATCTGCTTTGGAATTCACTGTGGAATTTCCATTAATTAAGGTCAGGGTGGTACTGCACAGCTTGCAGGCGTCACTGTAGTGTTCCCTACATACAATATAGCAATATAGTATCAAGTGGCAGATGAAATAATACAATATTGTAAACCTGTGCATGTTTTTTTCCTGTCAGAGCATTTCATCAATACATATATTTATGCCTGACATATTGCAGTACATTATTTCTATTTATAAAGGAAGTTCCATCAAGTAATGATTATCATCATTTGCCTGTCATATGTTGAATTTATAATTTGAATCCTTATAATTCCACCTCAGCATCACCAGAGAGAGCCCCTGGTGGTGCAGTGGGTTAAACCCTTGCACTGGTTGGGTTGCTGACTTGAAGGTTGCCGGTTCGAATCCAACCTGAGGAGAGCCCTGATGAGCTCCCTCTATCAGCTCCATGAGGGGACATATGAGAAGCCTCCCACAAGGATGGTAAAAACATCAAAAAACATCCGGGTGTCCCCCAGGCAACGCCCTTGCAGACAGCCAATTCTCTCAAACCAGAAGCGACTTGCAGTTTCTCAAATCGCTCCTGACACAAAAAAGTCCTGACATGAAAAAGTAATTAAAGAACTTTCTGATAATAAACAGTATATCTGGTGCAATATATTACTGGCACGCTAAATCACATTAGGTAAAGGAATTACAAAGAAAGTGAGAAATGGAATACAGTGTTCACTCGCTACTTCGCGGTTCACTTATTGCGTAATTGCTGTTTCACGGATTTTAAAAAATATTAATTTAAAATATATATCATGGTATTTTTGCTGTTTTGTGGGGTTTTGCCGCCGCCACTCTCCAAGACGCTTTCCCTCTTCAGTCCTCCCTCCCTTCAGCCTTGAATGGCCTTTCCTTCCTTTCCTTTCCTTAACTTTATTTTAAGTTTATAAAGACTTAAAATAGTATATAAGTACTAAAATATTGTATAAATATTAAAAAATAAATAGAGCATCCCTACATTGCGGTTTTTCACTTATTGCGGGAGGTCCTGGAACCTAACCCCAGCAATTAGTGAGGGAACACTGTAACAAAACCAAAAGTTAATGGATGAAACATCAAACCAACAATACTAATGGCAACTACAACAGCTCCTTCCCTTTGCAATCCTGCTAGTATCTCTAGGAATCTGCAGCAAATCTTTGTTGTTACAGTGAAGATGTTACAGGGTTGTTACAGTGAAGATGGCAACCTAGAGCAGTGTTTCCCAACCAGTGTGCCACGGCACACTAGTGTACCGTGAGCGATCAGCAGGTGTGCCGTTTGTTTTACTATTTTACTGGATTTTTCGAGAGTTGCCTCCCCCAAGGAACTGTTTATAACAGCTTCATGACATCCATAGTTATCTGGAAGCAAGTTTCACTCAGGGTGAAATTTCACAAGGGTCTGGACAACAAGCCCTATGAGGAGCGGCTTGAAGGGCTGGGCATGTTTAGCCTGAAGAAGAGAAGGCTGAGAGAAGACATGATAGCCATGTATAAGTATGTGAGAGGAAGTCATATATATGTTGTGTTCATCGAAACAGGCCCAGGTTTCACACTGAGTGTATAAACACATTTAAAAACATATTAACTATATGTATTACTTTGTTAGAGTGTCATTTTGGTTGGTGGTGTTCCCCAGGATTTTGTAAATGTAAAAAATGTGCCGCGGCTCAAAAAAGGTTGGGAAACACTGACCTAGAGAATAATGGATTTAGAATTATTTGCCAACAAGTCAGTATTAGGAAACATTCAATCTGTCCTTTCTCTTTCCAGAAATGTATTCTGGAGTGGACAGTGTAATAAATAATGAATTAGGTTTTCTTCTTCCTCAGAGCCACAAACACATAACTACTGTGTAAAGGGGATCATGTTATACCACCCCTCTTCATAAGCGGATGGCATTGTTTGAAACTGAGATAAATAAAGGCTTTTCTGAGAACCACAAAGGTTAATTCTGGGAAATATTGTTAAAATATTGTTCTCTCTTTGGAAGGTTATACTAAGGGATAATGCTTGCTGTTGCCTAGCAAGTACATTTTCATGAGTCAAACTCAAAGATTCTATTCTGATAAAATCTTTGTCCTTATGGATTATAGAGGTCTTGACGTCCTCAAAATAAGTTTGGTTCACTGAAGATCAATAATGAGCACATTTATTCTGAGCATTACATTAATGAAATGAAATTTTACTAAATTGCAACCCTCCAAGCTAAAGGTTTTCCCATAAATTATAGATATTTTATGGATTCTTGCTGCAATAGGAGGGAGATGGGGAGGATACCCCTAGAAAAAGTGTCAGCATTTCTTTCAAAAACTTGTTCTGTGTGGCCTCAACTTTTACACCAATGACCCTGTCCCCATAGCTCTGCCCTGTATAGCATGTTGTGGCAAAGCATTGGCTATAAAGATTTTAAAGTTAGGAGGAAATCGGTGAACCTGTGTTGACCCTTTCAGAGGTTAGAACTGTTTTTGCTATCCTCTAGGCTAGAAGCTTTGGTGCCGCTAAATAAAGTTTCTAATTTCCATTATAAGAAAATTATATCATGGTATTTGAAACTGTGGCATTGCTATATCAAATGATAATCTAAGTGCTATTTATAAATATGCTTCCTCTTAGGACAAGGACATTTGTTTTGGAATAGTTAATAACAAATTTCTCTCAATTGCAAACCCTGACTAGTTTGCTTAGAAGTCCCTTCAATCCTATCTGAACTGTAGATAGAAACAGATTACACAGCTTTCTTATCACAAAGTGGAAAATGATCTGCAAAACTCAAATCAATGATTAGACTGTTTACATAGACATTAAACAGACGAGAGCTCGATAAGCAATTCTGTCTAACACTTGTGGTGTTAACTTTTACAGAGACTGAACCTGTTAGACCTGCCCACATTCTGAAGTCATTGTGAGACTATAGCTAACTGCAATAACAAAAGCAACTGGTGTTTATCTTTGTGTGTCACGATTTATCCATCAACTATATCATTTCCTAAAGTAAAAAGTACAAAATCCACATATTTACAATCTTTGGTTTTATCAGACATTTATGAATCAGATGGATAGATACAAAAATACTGATAAATTGTGTTATTGGCATGCCAAAATCCACCCTGCTTTTATGTTATCTCGTTTTCCTCAAGTTTGGAACCTATTTAGTTACAAATATCCATATCCTTTGACATTATGTCTAGAACACTGATTGGCCTATAGTCTTTAGGGTCAGCAGTATAAAAATGTAGTTGTGGAACTGAGAACCCAGTATTTCCCAGTCACTCTCCAGTTCCACTGAGACAAGGACTACTGAGCCACCAGAACAATAACAAATTTTAACATGCCTTATGCTGCAGGAGTGATAACCCCATTAATAACACTAGGTAATGAATGTACCTGCTTTCTTTTTCCCTGAATGTATGCTACCAATCATGAATATCCCCGATTTATTTATCTCTAAATATCCTGTTTGTCCAGTGTTGATGAATACTTTCAATTTGTGCAGTCTGAGAATGTGGACAAGATCCTTGGAGCGGTAAGAGTCAGCATGTCTGTATAGACCCTTGCCCTTCATTGTTCATTAAACAGGCCAGAAGAGGTCTTGCTGAGTGGGCATAGAAAATGATTAAATTCTCTTTTACAACAAGTCAGAGTTCAAAATGCCTGAAAGAGACACTGGTAAGATCTCTTCTTTAAAAAAAACCTTCCTTGGATCCTACTATGCTGAATAACTAGGCCAGTGCACAACCTTCCACGTTGGAGTAAGATAGTAGAACATATGGTGGATTCTCAACTCCAGAGCTTCCTGCATGAGGTGTATTATCTAGATCAGTGGTTCTCAACCTGTGGGTCCCCAGGTGTTTTGGCCTTCAAGCCCCAAAAATCCCAACAGCTGCTAAACTGGCTGGGATTTCTGGAAGTTGTAGGCCAAAACACCTGGGACCCACAGGTTGAGAACCACTGATCTAGATCAATTTTAGTCTGGATTCAAACCTGGTTATAGGAGAGAGGCAGCTTTGGGTGCTTTGTTGGGTGACCTCTTCAGAAAAATGGACAGGGGAGTGTGTCTTTGCTGGTTCTGTCTGATCTCTCATTGATTATGCTATCGCCCTTGGTCCCCTCTATGGAATGGGGCTTGGAGATTGTTTTATTGGCTCTATTGTTTCCTGCTGAACTCTTTGGCCATTGGTCTACCTTCGCAAAGAAGCTACACCTTTTATCTCACCCTGAGTTTTTAACATTTTATATTCGTGCATGCAGCCCGCCTTGTCACTTGTCATTTGTGATTTTAGACATCTATTTGTATATTGTTGTTTTATTTATATGTATTTTATTGTGTGTATAGTTGATGTTTTTATTTTATTGTAATTTGTTGTTTGGGCTTGGCCTCATGTGAGCCGCCCCGAGTCCCCATCGGGGAGATGATGGCGGGGTATAAATAAATATTATTGTTATTATTATTTGGAGTAAGTCACCATTGAATCTTGTCCCCTTTGTTATTTAACACCTGCGTTTAAACCACTGTGAGAGATTCAGTCTTGCAGGGTTCAGTCTTACCCTTTATGTTATTTAGTGCGTACATTTAAACCACTGTGAGATGTTGTGTCGAGTCTTGGGGTTAGCTGTCACCAATATGCTGATGATACCCAGCTCTATTACTTTCCATCTCATTTAAAGGAATCTGCTCTTGTGTTAAAACTGGTGCCTGTCAGTTGTGATGGACTCCATGTGGGCAGTCCATTACAGCTTGAAACTAAATCTAGACAAGACAGCAATGCTCTTGGTCATTCAAAAGATAGTTCTGACTATAGGGAGCCAGCCTGAGTTAGATGGGTTTACACTCCCCTTGAAACCACAGGTTTGCAGATTGGGGTATTCCTGGATTCAGCTCTGAGCCTAAAGGTCCAGGTATCAACAATGACCAGGAGTCCTTTTGTACAGTTAAAGCTAGTATGACAACTGTGCCCATTCCTGGAGAAGTTGGATCTTGCCATAGTGATGCATGCTTTGGTTATATAAGCTACTGCTAATAATAATAACTTAGTGAAAATGTAGCTGGGTTTGGCCTGTGCGTGTGTCTCCCAAGTCACCTTCAAAGTATTGTGACCTCATTGTTGTTTTCTTAGGCAAGGAATGCTCAGAGGTTGTTTTGCCAATTTCTTCCTCTGACATATAGCACACAGCACCTGGGGTTCATATGCATCCAAGTACTAAATAGGGCTGGCCCTGCTTAGCTTCCAAGATTGCATTTGGTAACTTTAGAGTATCTAGGCTGCAGGTAGAAAATAAATCATCTATACAAAAACTTATTTAATCTCTAAGATATTAAAATTGCATTTCCTAAAATCCTTTTTTACTTAATGATTCTATAAGGTGTTCAGTTGGTATAATGGCTACACTATCTATTGGATCAGGGTACACATTTTCTAATATCCTTTTATTTTTGTCTTGCAGGAATTGAATTAAAATGCTGCTGTCAATAGGAATGTTAATGCTGTCTGCCACTCAGATTTATACCATCTTCACAGTTCAGCTATTTGTTTTTTTAAACCTATTGCCTGTGGAGGCAGACATTTTAGCAGTAAGTATTATCAAAATCTTGCATTTGTGTGTAAAGTACGTCTTAAAGAAATTGCATTGTCTAAGGCTAAGAAAATATGTTTCAAGGCAACTCCGTGCTTAGCATTTCAGAATAAACTGACACAAGAATGTAATTATTTCCCTGCATATTCTTTTTTTTGCGGGGGGGGGGGGGGGACGGGACACATCGGCTGGCTTTTAGTCAGTATACAAGATTGGGAAGTGTGTCGTCATTATCAGTTTTAGCATAAAAGCATATCTGTGTGCTTTTAAAATTATTTGACATTTGGGCACAAGCTTTTTGCACAGTTAAACTTGTGTGCCAGCTGCGCCTGTACCTTGGGAAGTCTGACTTAGTCACGGTGGTCCACGCTCTGGTTACATCCAGTATAGAGTACTGCAATGCACTCTACATGGGTTTGAGGACTGTCCGGAAGCTTCAAATGATCCAATGGACGGCGGCCAGATTACTAACAGGAGCGGTGCTCAGGGAGCATACAACTCCTCTCCTGCGCCAGCTCCACTGGCTGCCAGTTTCCTACCAGGCACAATTCAAATTGCTGGCTTCAGCCTATAAAGCCCTAAATGGTTTTGGCCCAACTTACCTGTCTGAACGCATCTTCCCCTATGAACCCTCGAGGACTTTAAGATCATCTGGTGAGGCCCTGCTTTGGTACCATATTGCCAAAGTGCTATTCTGCTAGTGAATTCCGCTTTCTTCCATCTCTTTTGAGTCTGTATTAACACAAAATTAGTCCAGGAACCTGGTTTTCAAACAAAGGCTTAAATCTGTTTGCGAATTCCAGTTTAGAATAGTCTTATTGACTCCGTTGCTTGAATGGTGGGTCAGCACTTACAATATTTCCATTGATCAAGTGGCTTTACTCTATTTTGGACCAGCAGTTGGATTTCTCTCAACAAAACACCACTTTAGATTCTCCTTCTCCTAAATGCATGTTCTACTCATTTTAAGCCTTTTCTTCCACAGAAACAGTAAAATACAAGATTAAAACTGACTTTATTTTAAAATTTGACAACTCTTGGTTTTCTATCCTATAAAACAATGGTACCCAACCTGTGGTCCGTGGACCACCAGTGGTCTGTAAGAACAAAAATATGGTCCGTGGCCTCATCACACTACACTGTTGCCGCAAAACCACATGGCAATGAGAACTACTGGTATCGCAAAACCTCTTATAGTGCCGAGGCAATAGGGATGTCAGGAGAGGAGAGGCTGACTACCCACGAAAGATTACTACCACCACTGTAGGTCTGCCTTGTTCTGATTACCATGACTGTTGTAAGTAAAACTACAGTCACCAGACAACCAGGAGTCCTGGCAGCAGCCGACAAGCGTTGCCTGATGCTTGACGGAGCTGCAGCAACGACCCTGACAGAGCACAGCAACGCCTAGACCACAGACTGTCTCCGATGCCCTGGGCAACCGCCTGTAGCCTGCCCCCACCTACAGTCCTTACCCACCCGCCGCTTTGTTCCCTAGCAATTCCCTTGCAATCCATACTCCTCTGGCAATGCAATGTCCAAGAAATGACCAGATAGCCTCCAGATGGTCCCCAATAAACTCAATGGAGTGTCAAGGATAAAAAGTATAAAAAGTATAAATGGTTCTCTAAGCAGAACACTCTCACAGATGTTAAAATAGCAGTTGCTCAGCGTCTACCACATTAGCTTTAGGTTATTAAATAGGGTTTTCTGTGGGTGAGCAGATGGCGACTACTGGATGGCATGTATCAGAAACTAGAGCTGATGTGATCTATCCAATGCAGTTTTCCTAATCAGCACCCCAAATACTATAGCCCTCTGTGATTCCGCAGGTTAAACCCTTGTGCCGGCAGGACTGAAGACTGACAGATCAGAAGTTCAAATCCGGGGAGAGCTCGGATGAGCTCCCTCTGTCAGCTCCAGCTCCCCATGTGGGGACATGAGAGAAGCCTCTCACAAGGATGATAAAACATCAAAACATGTTGGGGGTCGGGAGCAGGTGAGGGTTCTGCCCTCCTTTCTGCTAGAGATCCCCGTGTACAACTAGTAGGCCACTGTGTGACACAGAATGCTGGACTAGATGGGCTGAGGCCCGATTCAGCATGGCTCTTCTTATGTTCTTATGTTCTTATCTGGGTGTCCTCTGAGCAATGTTCTTGCAGATGGCCAGTTCTCTCACACCAGAAGTGACTTTTAGTTTTCCAAGTCACTCCTGACACAAAAAAAGCACCCCAAATAGCCAAACCTAATCTAAAGTTGACCAAAAACTGATTCTTAACCCTTTTGGTACTAATGTTGGAGAGTGCTTCCTGGTCAAAGTGGTCCCTGTTCAAGTGGTCCTTGGCCAACTGGTCCCTGGTCAAAAAAAGGTTGGGAACCACTGCTATAAAATATGGAGAGCATGTCTTTAGTTTTACAGAACTGTATTTTATATGACTGTTAAATCATTTTGACCTCAAGCAGTAGAAAGAACACATGCTGAAGATGACATGGATTACACAACTTCACGTTTCTTTTTAAAAGCATTTCTAGTATGTGCAGATGGTGAACCACCAGAATGAAATAATGTATTTTTCCAGTTTTTAAAATGTAAAAATGACATCTTGATAAGTGGAGAAAACTGATCTATTTATTCATCTATTTAATTTATATCCTGCCTTTTCCTTTGCATGGAACCCAAGGCAAGGACTTTAATATCTGACCTAAAAACAAAAACAAAAAACCCTTTCTGGTACATTTCAAAATTAAAAATCAGAAACGTTTTAGTCTATTTGTTATCAATCTCAAGATGTCACAAATGCAATATATTAAAATAACGAAGAACTTTATTATGACCTAGATTTTTGTGAATGAATCGTTAAGTTTCTAGAGACGTTTCAACCTGCACATTTTAACAGTAAACATTTGTGAATAATAAAGGTTATTTTAAACACCTTTACATAATTTAGCCCATTCCAATGTAAATAGTATTCACAGTTTAAATACGGTAGTGCAGTCTTTCTCAACCAGTGTGCCGTGGCACACTAGTGTGCCGTGACAGACCTCCTGCTGTGCCGTGAGAAAAGCTCTCTGCCCCCCCTTCCTCCCCCCCTCCTGCTGAACTCCTGCTGCTTGGGGGAAGAGGAAGGGCCGGGCAGTGGCGAAGAAAAAGAAGAAGGGACCGGGGCGCCGCCTCCTTCGGCCGTTTCCCCAGCCAGCCTCCAATCCGCCATGACTCCCACCATGACTCTTGTCCCTCGCTTGCTGAAGCCACGTAAGGAGGAGCCCCGCCCACTGAAGCCCGTCCACCGCTCATGCTCCTCCTCTGTAGGAGAGCTGAAGCTGGGAGGAGGGGGCGGGGCATGGCGCGGCCTGTAGGAGAGCTGAAGCTGGGGGGAGGGGGAGGGGGACTCCGGCTTCGGCACTCCCAGCAGCTGCTCCAGCTTAGAGGGGGCAGTGCCAAGCCAGCATTGTGCTGGCTCTGGCACCGCTGGCTTGGCACTGCCCCTCAAGGCTGGAGCGGCTGCTGGAAGAGGTGAAGCCGGGGTAGGGGTGGGGGTATGGTGCAGCCTGGCTCCGCCCCCTCCCCGGCTTTGGCACTCCCAGCAGCTGCTCCCAGCAGGCCACCAACCCCCAGCCGAGTGTCATTTTGTGACATTTTGGTTGGTGGTGTTCCCCCGGATTGTTTTAATGTTAAAAGTGTGCCGCGGCTCAAAAAAGGTTGGGAAACACAGTGAATCATATAAAAACTGGAAGAGATCAGTGGATGAATAAAAAGCTGAGCCTTGGATTTGGTTTTTTAATAATTCAAGCCTAAGATAGGCCTTATATTTCCTATAGCCAGGATGATGGTATATTTCATATTGAGGCATCCTAGTATCGCATGTATGTTAAGGACTTATATGAACTGGTCTCATTTTTATTGTATAATATATGATTTTTGCATTTTCCTCATTTAGTTTAATTTTGAAAATGCAACACAGACATTTGATGATCTGCCAGCACGATTTGGTTACAGATTACCAACAGAAGGCTTGAAGGTAAGAAGCAACAACTTTGAATAGCAAATAATGGAGTTGGGATAAATACACATTCAGATTGGTGTATTGTACCCAATAGATTATTTGAAGGTTAAATCTTGTGTTATGTTAGTGTGTTGTGCAATTGAAACATCTCACCCTTCGCAGCCCTTTATATTCCCTGAAAACCTGTTCCAGGGGATTGCTTGGGCACCTTCTACACTGCCATAGAATCTAGATTATTAAAGCAGATAATCCACATTATCTGATTTGAACTGGATTATATGAGTCTATACAGTCATATAATCCAATTCGAAAGAGACAATCTGGATTTTATATGCCGTGTAGAAGGGGTTTCCATCTTCTGAAGCAGATTTTTCAGGTGGAAGTAGGGAGAGTGGATTACTTTTTGATTCCTGATTTTGCTGGTGATTCCTGATTCTGCTAATTCTTTGAGGGGATATCCCCATTGGATTTGGGACATTGTTTTAATATTCTGTGTATTTAACAACATAAAGTCAGTGTAAACACATTTTGTCTCTGCTGCTTTCCCCAAAACCTTTTAAACCAAATTTGCGTCATGTATGGGAATAAAATTTTCCAAAATAATTGCTTGCCAGGAGAAATATAGTAAGTACTTTTACATCACCCCAGATCTGCTGAAAGGACTAAAGGATGAATAATTTGACCCAGATGTTTGGAATTTTTTGCCTGCACAGTGGAGTACAGGCTTGGGTCTCTGACATATGGGTGCGTTAAGTAGTATATCCAGTTGCAACACTAAAACAAGGCATGATAATTGAAAAAGGTATGCCTAGATGTTGCTTAACTATTGCTGTTCATTCTTTGTAGGCACACACTATTCTTTTTTGTGGTCCTTGCAACTCACACAGATGTGTTTACTGTGCCTTAGCAGTGCATCATTCAGAGCATTCTAGAACTATTATATAAGCATCTTGGTAGGAGCCCCTCCTGATATATGCAACCGGTATATTTCCCACTGAGACCTTCAGTTCCTTTTCGTCTGCCTTAGCAGCAACACCAAATAACTATTGGTGAGCTATTTGCTTTGGTTTTTGTGTGTGTTATATTTCTGTTTTTCAGTACCATTTGGACTGTGTTTTGGATTTCTTCTTTGGATTTCAATTTGGTTTTGTTGTAGGTTTTGTCTTTTGTCTGGAATTGAACTGTCTGATCAATTGCATGTTGTTTTAGTGGTTTGGTTCCATGGCCTACCATGACTTCATCTGGTTGCTTTCAAATTCTACCTCTTGTGGGGAAAAAAGACCAATCTGGAAGGCCATTCATATTGTCTTTTGTGTCTCAGAGATGGCTATAATGTGGAGTTTTGTGTCCACTGTAATGTGTTTGCTCCAGAAGCAAGTAAAAACCACTCATTCAGGAATAAGGCTCTTCTCTATTTAGACAAGCTTTGTGAACACAACTCACAGATTTGCTACTGTCTCAATCTTCTGCAGCTCCTACTGCCTTTGGTTCCTCTGTCCATCTTGTAGTAAAGAGTTCATTCTTTGAAGAAGTCCAAGGATGTCTTTAAGCATCCTGCTGCTGACCATGCTTCTTAATCCAAGACTCTTTTGGTATTGGTCTGAGCAGTTGAAACAGAGGCCCTGTCCTGTATTCCTTTAATACTGTGTTTGTCTTTTCATCTGGAGCCCTTCATCTTCACCTCAAAGCATACTTTCAAGAGGCGATATAAGAAAAAGATGACAAACAATATGGATCGTTCCCGGTCCAAGCCACATGCTCCAGATTAACCTATTTTAATGATATCAGTGCCATAGAGAGGCTCCAGTACTAATTTCTGTGAATTTGATTATTTCTGCCTCGTATCTGAAAGTATAGGCCATACCCTTGTGAGATAGGTCATTTTAGGAAGCTGTATAAAATCCCGCATCTGCTTTGAACTGGATTATATGGCAGTGTGGACTCAGATAACCCGGTTCAAAGCAGGTATTGTGTATTACCTGCCTTGATATTTTGGGTTATATGGCTGTGTGGAAGGGCCCTAGGACTTACTGTGTGCACAATTCAAAATATTAAAATGAATGTGACTCAGCAACTGCCATATTTAAGATTGAGCTCTAGACTTATGCTGCCAGTAAAGGTAGCTGAAAACAGAATTTGTGGATTTCTGCTTTTAAAATACTATAAAAGTGGTAGGCATCACTCCAGTAAAGCACTTTAACATATACTTGACTTTAGAATTCAACTTTCAAGAAAGTCTGTGTGTATGTGTGAAAGTATGCACTTAAGTGTTTGGCTGGATTAAAGCCCAGGTGAAGTAGCGCTAGAAACATAACTTTGTTGCCCTTGACAAGTTGTCATTACAAGATACACCATAATTTGACATTTGATGAATATTTTGCTATACTAATGGTGGAGAGTGAGGCTTATGTCAATTATGGTTTCTTCTAGTCTGTGTTGGAAGTTTATATGATGTTGTTTATTTTTGCCATGATACATTATTGCTTGGTGACCTCAATTTTAAAAATCTGCATTAATAAAACTGGCATTTTTTAATCTTGGTGATAAAATTTTTCTTAAAGTAGGCATACCCAAATAGAAAGAAGTTTGGTTTCTGTGATCCAGGTTATACACCATCTTGAAATTAAGTTTATCATCAAGTGAACAACATACAGATTAATTAGCATAGAATTGGCTTCTATGCCTGACATACTATTCTGTATATCTTAGCTAGTAAATTATTCAAGTAATGGGCGCTTAAACGCAAATTGGTGTTTGCTTTACAGTGGATTAACATTACAGTGGTTCTACATAAAACTGGAAAAGAGCCTATTTTTGGAGGAATGCCTTAAAAAGCCTTTCTAACCATGTTTAAAATAATCCTGCTACCGGTTCCGTTATCTTTCTAAATGGGGGAATCAGTATTGTTTTGGGATGGACCCCTTCCTTTTTTTCAACCTTGTATGGTGCACCAAAGTGTTTTCCACCAGAGGGCACTATTAGAACTTCTCTAAAGCCACAGACATTGAAACATATCCAAATCAATTTTTGTGTACTCCCACTTCTTTATTTAGTGAGACCGAGATTCCAGAAATAGCAGAATAATGAACAAGTTACTCTATTATCATTCTAAGTATATGTGTTGCCATTTGGAGAATGTTTATCAAAATATTACGTTTATGGAATGCTGATCACACTCATCTGAATCAGATTCAGAGGGAATAGTATATACTAGTGGCAGGGCTTGTAAAATGTCTTTTTATTGGGCAATAACTTTTAGAAACCTCAAATGATCACAATAACTGGTTTTGATGACTTGGAAATTCTGGGAATTGTAGTCCAAAAAGTAAGTTCTTCATGTTCTAGTTGTGCCAGACATGTGGTGTAACCACCAAGGAATAGAGATTGCTAAGTAAGACTCAAGGAACAACTGGCAGAGTATCTTGTTTCTTTATCAGCCTATCAGCCATAAATGAAGATTTAACAGTTGTTTATCCAGTTAGTAAAGCAGTTTAGCATAAAATGAAATATTTTGTGCCCTTTGTGTAAATAATGTTAAACCAGGTATAACAATGTATATGGTACTGAAGTTAAAATAGAGAGGCATTCTGTAAATTCTCAAGTTTAAAATGACAGATTTTATGTGACAGCCTGGCCTATGTACTGTATGGAAGATTTATTGAAGAGATACATTTGAAACTTCAGTGTTTTAAGGAAATGACTTCTCCCATGTCTAGCAGAGGACTACTTGAGACTGTATTTCAAAAGCTTTGAAGTATCCTTCACTGCCTGAAGCTAATAAATTTAGCTTTTCATCTTTTATAAATTCAGTTACTGTCAAATTTGTTCCGAATGCATTTTGCAAGTGGAATATAAAAATGCTATGGCACCAAGTGAAACAGGTATCATGGCATGAACTGATGGGTAGGTGTGTTGTACAGACACAGGTGGGAGAATACAATTTTCATATGCTACTGTATACACAACAACAGCCACAAAACAATATCCTAAAACAAGACTAAAAAAGATCAAAAAATTGTAGATTCATTAATGGAAGAACCGGATTGCTGTGAGATTTCTGGGCTGTATGGCCATGTTCCAGAAGCATTCTCTCCTGATGTTTTGCCCACATCTGTGGCAGGCATCCTCAGAGGTTGTGAGGTCTGTTGGAAACTAGGCAAGTGAGGTGTATATATCTAGTGGAATGTTCATGGCGGGAGAAAGAACTCTTGTTGGAAATTCCACAGATATATGAACCTCACGTGCCTAGTTTCCAACAGACCTCACAACCTCCAGGATGCCTACCATAGATGTGGGAGAAATGTCAGGAGAGAATGCTTCTGGAACATGGCCATACAGCCCAGAAAACTCACAGCAACCCAGTGATTCTGGTCATGAAAGCCTTCGACAAGAAATGGAAGGACCATTTGAACCCTCAGTTTTAGAAAATGAAGTGGCAGCTGCACTCAAAGCACTTGGAAGAAATCAGTTAGAAAACAGATGGCATGCCATTAGAGCTATCTCCAGCAGAGTAGTCTTTTATTTGTAGGAGGACATTTTCTTTTAAAACATAGGGGAGCATCAATAAACAATTGATTTTAATAGTCTGGGAATACTCCCTCTTCCCCCGTTTATGTCATTGATGAAGGCTCAGTGGGCTTAACTTTGTATCTATGTTACTGAATATATCTGTAGTCCTGTGTACATGGTTGGAATCTCTGGAAAGGTGGGAGCTGCCACATGCATTTTGGATTCTTGTCCTTTCTCATTCATAGAAATGTATCTTTTAAGAGAGAAAATGTGGCATATAAGTTATAATAATAATGTAAGTGGTTTGAAAAGAATGGGCAGATGGAAGAGGGAAGTGGCAAATACGTCTTGACTGTAATGTTCCCTATCTTTAAAAAAAGATAGAGAGGAAGCTTTATTTTTAAAATCCCCCTGAATTTTTTGCAGTATTGGACAAATGTACCAAGCAATATCTAGTGTTCTGTTCTTGGGGAAGATACTGGGCTATTTAGAATCCTTCAAGCCTTTTCTGGATACAATAGTTTCTCCAAGATTCACTTCAGTCTGGCTTCAGATCTGTTTACAGGACACAGATGGCATTGATAACATTGGTAGGTGACATTCTTGGATCTCAATGTGTGTCTCTTCTGGTTCTAGCAGCTCTCAATACCATTGACATAGTATTCTTCTGGACCACCTCACAGGTATGGGATCTGTAGATTCTGTTTTATAGTGTCCCAGGTTTATTGAAGGGATAAGTTCAGAAGGCAGTGCTAAGAGTGGTTCTCAACCTGTGGGTCCCCAGGTGTTTTGGCCTACGACTCCCAGAAATCCCAGCCAGTTTACCAGATGTTAGGATTTCTGAAAGTTGAAGGCCAAAGCATCTGGAAGCCCAGAGGTTGAGAACCACTGCCCTAGCTGTTGGTCTGTAGGGTCCTCCAGAGTTCATTTCTGTTTTCTATGCTGACACATGTAATTACGTACTAGCAGTAGCAGTCCAGAATTTAGGAGATGGGTGCCACCAATATGCAGTTAATGCCCTGCTCTATTCTTTCTTTCCATCTAGTTTCAAAGAAGCTGTTTCAGTGTTAAACTAATGTCTGGTGTTAGTAATAGAATGGATAACGGTAACAAACTGAAATTTACTCCAAGAAACCAGAGATGCGCCTGATCAGTAGAAAGACAGATTGGGGCTAAGCAATTTAGCTTTACGGTGAATGATGGTACGCTCTGTCTGAAAATACGGTTTTGCAGCTTGGATGTATTAATGGATTCTGCTCAGAGTCTAGATACCCAGCTGGCTGACAGTGTATTTACACAGTTAAAGTTAGTCTACCAGGTGCATCCATTTCTGGAAATGTCTTATTAGCCCACAGTGACACCTGCTGTGGTTAAATCCCATGTGGATTTCAATAATATAATCTTATTTGGTATTGTGTTTGGAAAGACATTTCTTGAAGTACAAGTTGTTGTGGCCACACTGCTGACTGCAGCTATTTACAGGGAGAATAAAACTCCTCCTTACAACTTCACTGTCTTCTGACACCACTCAACATCCAGAGTATAGCACTGGCAGAAAGTTGAGATACAAATGGAATCAATCATCTTCCATCGGCAGTTGGAAGTAGTATTATATCACAGTTACATATACATAGGGGAAAATGGGAAATGTGCCTTATTTAATTGTTCCTATGTGTGGAGACTTTAGGGTCAGCCTGTTGATCAGGCCGAATCCTCCTGAATTCTCATCATGTGTATTCAAAATTAGAGAGGTATTGATTCTGTCATCTTATCTATAAGTACTGATTATGTGCTTTTGAAAATATTTTTCAGGGTTTTCTAATAAACTCCAAACCTGAGAATGCTTGTGAGCCCATAACTCCTCCACCTCTGAAGGACAACTCTTCCCATGAATTCTTTGTACTAATCAGAAGACTCGATTGTAATTTTGATATAAAGGTAAGTACCTCTTAATTTCTAAAGTCACCTATATTGCTACATAGATTAATTTTTATGCTTGCTTATGAAAACAACATGAGCAAACTTTTACATCTGCATTGCATACTCAGAGTTTAAGTGAATTCAGCTATAGTCACATCCACTGATTGCTATATTGCTATCAAAACCTTCCTTTAATAACCATCCACTTCTCAGAAGATTAGGGGATTATACCAGTGTCAGGAAAAATTATTTGATCCTCTTCAAGCACCCTAAATTTAATACCATCTTTTTTTGAGACTGTTTCGAGCAGGGGTGCTCATTAGGTAGATCGCGATCGACTGGTCGATTCCAGGACCCAAGGAGGTCAATCCCAGCTGGATGGGGCGCTTCTGAGGGGGCGGAGCCATGCTGCACCAAGCCCCGCCCCTACCCTCCTCTTGCCTCCAAAAGCTGTGGAAATGCGAAAGCCAGAGGAAGGAGGGGGTGGAGCCAGGCCGCATGAAGCCCGGCCCCTCCCCAGAGTTAGCGCTTCTGCACCTTCTGGAGGCAAGAGGGGGGTAATGCCAAGCCAGTATTGGCATAGATAGCCACTACTGGCTTGGCATTACCCCTCTTGCCTCCAGAAGCTGTGGAAACGCTAAAGCCAGAGGAGGGAGGGGTTGGAGCCAGGCCGTGTGAAGCCCCGCCCCCTTCCCCAGCTTTAGCGTTTCCACAGCTTCTGGAGGCAAGAGGGGGGTAATGCCAAGCCAGTAGTGGCTATCTATGCCACTACAGGCCGTGCAAAGCCCCGCCCCCTTCTCCCTGCTCTGCCCTGCTTCTCTCTCGGTAGATCTTTCAGACTTGGTTTTATTATAAGTAGCTTGCATGCTGAAAAAGTGTGGGCACCCCTGGTTTAGAGGAAATGTTTTCAGGAGAAGCATTCTACTCTTGAAGACATTAACTGTAATAGCTCAGAAATCTTTTCCTATACCAGCTATCTTCCTCAGGGTTGCTAATGATGAAGCCTGTATTGACCCTTCCCAGTCATTTCTATAGAAAATTGTGGTGTTCCTGGACCAGTTAGCTGATAATGGAAGGAAGGTGGTATTCATCTTTCAGAATGAGACACACCATCAAGCAGATCAACAGACAACCATAGTACTCTATGGAGACAACTGTATCCATGAAAGTCTTGCAACATTGATATCAGTGGGCTTCAATTTAGGATGTAGGGACAATTGAAACTTTTCTTTTCAATTAGAGAAATTGATTTCATTCTTCATTGTATTACAATATGGTGTCTAGTTTAAATCCTTTTTGTAAACCAAATCCACATAGGCTTGGTATGCAGTATATGTTCTTCCAGTAAAACCTATATTCTTTCATACTCTTAGATTCTTAATATCATCAGCCAATAGACTACTAAATGAGTACACTCCCATGAAATCTCTTTTCTATAATTTCCTCGGAGATGCTTTGAGAAGAGATCTTTCCTCAACTGCACAAGGGCATGTTAGTAGCAGGAAATGAAATCTGCCTTGGGTGGGCTTATTAATGTCAAAATGCAATAGTCTGTGTCACAGATCCTTTTCAAGTGGATGAAAAAACTAACTTATCATAAAATCATAGAGTTGGAAAGGAATACAAGGACCATCCAGTCCAACTCCCTTCCATGCAGAAACACACAATCAAAGCACTCCCAACAGATAGCCATTCAACTGCTGCTTAGAAACCTCCAGAGAAGAAAACACCACCACACTCTGAGGCAGTATATTCCACTACGCAACAGTTCCTACTATCAGGAAGTTCTTTGTAATGTTTAGGTGGAATCTCTTTAGCTGCAATTTGAATTCATTGCTCTGTGTCCTGGTCTCTAAATTAGCAAAAAAAACAAGCTCACCCCCTCCTCAATGTGACATCCTTTCAAATATTTAAATATGGCTATCATGTCCCCTCTCAGCCTTCTTTTCTTCAAGCTAAACATACCCAGCTCCCTCAGCCATTCATCATTGAACTTGGCTTCCAGACCTTTGATCATTTTAGTTACCCTTCTCTGGACTAATTTCAGCTTGTCAACATCTCTCTTGATTGTGTTGCCCAGAACTGGACACATTATTTCAGGTGAGGTCTGACTGAAACAGAATAGAGCGGGACTATGATTTCCCTTGATCTAGAGCAGGCATGGGCAAACTTCTGTCCTACAGGTGTTTTAGATTACAACTCCCACAATTCCTAACAGCCTAATTATGGGAGGGCTGAAGTTTGCCCATGCTTGATCTAGTAGCTATACTCCTATCAATGTAGTCTAGAATGGCATTGGTTTTTATCAGTTGCATCACACTGTTGACTCATGTTTAACTTGTGGTTTATGAAGACTCCTAGATCCTTTTCACATGTACTGTTTTCAAGCCAGGTGTCATATATCCTATGTCTGTGCATTTCATTTTTATTGTCAGAGTGTAGTACTGTACATTTCTTCGGGCTCTTCTATACTGCCATATATTCCAGAATATTAAGACAGATAATCCGCATTATCTGCTTTGAACTGGATTATCAGAGTCTACACTGCCATATAATCCTGTTCAAAGCTATTAATGTGGATTTTATACAGTTGTGCAGGGGGCTTGGTTTTGCCTGAGTCTCCTCCTACACTGCATATAATCTAGATTATCAAAGCAGATAATCCACATTCTCTGCTTTGAAATGGATTATATGAGTCTACACAGCCATATAATCCAGTTCAAAGCAGATAACTTGGAATGTATATGGCAGTGTAGAAGGGGCAGTAGACTATCTGGTATGATGATCTTGATTATATGGCAGTGTAGGAGAACCCTAAAGCAATCACACAACAGCTGAATCTACACTATCCTACATCCCAGGGTCTGAACCCAGATTCGAACTGGATTATACGAGGGCCCTTCCACACAGCCATATAACCTGTAATATCAAGGCAGATAATCTACAATATCTGTCTTGAACTGGATTATCAGAGTCCACATTACCATACAATCCAGGTTAATGTTGATTAGCTGTGTGGAAGGGACCGGAGTCAACACTGCCAGAGAATCTGGGATTAGTTCTATAATGTAGATGCATGCAAATGCATGGGGTTGTTTCCCCTCCCAGAAATGCCCTTCCCATCACTTTGGGTCCTTCCACACAGCCATATATTGTAACCCAAAATATCAAGGCAGAAAAGACCACAATGTCTACTTTGAACTGTGTTATCTGAGTCCACACTGCCATACATTCCAGTTCAAAGCAGATAATGTGGGATTTCATTCAGCTGTGTGGAAGGGGTCTAAGGGTGCAACTACACTGCAGGATTAATGCAGTTTGACATCACTCCAACTGCCATGCAGCAATGTCATTCAATCCTTCCTATTCTAAGGGGAGAGTTGCAACGCCGCCCCCTAACGTCCTTCTGCTTCTCGCAGAGCTTTCTGGGAAATATAGTTTGTGGGGCCAAGCTTAGCCCCTTCGGAGAGGAAGGCCCTTTCTGGGTGGGGAAACACAACTCCCTGAAGGCTCTGCACCTGGCATTGTTCAATTTATGTTGCTAAGAGCTGGCAGGATGGTGGCAGACTTGTAAAGGATGCACTGGAGTGGAGTTGGTCCTGTCAGGGAGGGAAGTTTGCAGGGCAGTGAATGAATTGGCTGCCATTTGTTGAAGTAGTTGTTATGTGTTTGTCTGTGTGCCTTGGGGAGGGAGGAAGCTTCATGGCGAAGGGGGTGGAAGTGCCCTTGAGGGGAAGCATCAGTTCTTAGCTATCAGTGCATTTTATTCTGTGTTTAAAGGGTATTTTGTGACTTTTATGTTTCTTTTCCTCTCCTTCCCTGACAGTTTGGCACCACTTTAATTGCCACAGCTCAATGCTATTAAAGCCTGGGGTGCCCTCGGCAGTTTATTCCTCTCATATAGTAGGTGGTGGGGCTTACGGAGTGCATGCTCTGTATTAGGTTTTATCTATTTTGGGTTGTTAGGTCTTTGTAGTTTATGGTTTTTTTTTGTTAGTGATGGTCACTCCTTGGGTTGTGAGGAGTTCTGTGGCCAAATTCATTGTGATGTTGTTCAGTGGTTTTTTGTTTTTAACATATTCATGACGCACAGAGCATTTTTATATATTTATATATATATATATATATATATATATATATATATATATATATAGAAGGGCCTGAGCCATCCTAAATATGTTTATTATCTTATGTTCACCACATAATAATGAATGTAGTGAAGGGAATTTTGGAACCAAACCTCAGCAGGTACCAATGGCACACTGTACCAAATTTGAATGGTATTCCTCCTATTTTGAGACAGATAAGTTGTCTTAAAATAGGAAAAGATGTGGAAAGAGGATGTACATTATTATAAGCAGCTTCTATATAATTAACACAGAAAACTTGTCAGGGGTTGCATTCTTTTATGGCAGATGACCTTCTACCTAATCTGCTGGACAAGTTTTCTGTTTCTCCCATAAGCAATCCAGCCTAATGATTTGCTGTTAATATAGACTGATTAACAACATACAGCTTTGTACTATTACAAGGAGATTATAGTGATAAGGCAGTAACACAGTGTTAAGTGTGAAAGATAGTTTCAGGACTCAGCACATTATGAAGTTATTATAGTACCACAGTTGTATTAGTCAAAATAAGAGCTGAATGTAGAGTGGTGTAATGATACTTGCAGTCATACTGACAGTTGCCTTAAGCTGCTGTCTGCATCTGTCATCTACTTTGGAGCTGAAATGTGGACTGCTTATGCATCTGCTGAAGAGCCCCAGGAATACTTGCAATTAAGTGGTTGAGAACATAGTCCTGCTTAAAACAAGAGTGGGCAGTTTCTAGAACCAGAGACACAATCCCTCACCTAATATCAACAGGAGGTTACATCTGCCCACTCTTGGTATAATTCCTATGGCAAAAAAAGTTAACCCTTTTTTGGTCTTCTGACGTTGTAGCAATAGAATAAGCTCCCTGCAGGTTTTATGTCTTTTGTTTGCATTACATAATAGTGCTCCTGGAAATCTTCCATACTGCTGTTTTGCTAGAAAGGAACCATATGTGCCATCATTCCAAGCTGCTAGTAGTTCCAGGTTGCTGTTGGTCTCTAAAGAAAGCATCGGGTTTTGTTTCAATGATAGAAAAAACCCTTGATTTTGTCATTACCACAGGGGATACTTTGAGGACGCTCAGAAAGGTTTGGGGACTGCAAAATAAATGATGGGAAAGTGTGCAGTAGTCTGTGATCTACGTGTTGCCCTGTCTGTGTTAAGTTTTATGAAAGGATGTAAAAATGTTAAGAACTATTCCTGTTGGTACTCCCAAGTAGAATAGACCCATCTAATCAATGCTTTTACAAAAATATTGACTCACCCATCAATAATTAATTCAAAGGATCCAGTCTAATGAAGCCTAAGTTTCTGATGATCCAATTCCATGCAGTTGTTGTTTGTTTGTTTGTTTGTAAGCCATTTTGGACTTATGGTAACCCTAAACTGAATGTATCATGGGGTTTTCTAGACAAGATTTGTTGTGAGGGGATTTGTGGTTGAGAGAGAGAGAGAGAGAGAGAGAGAGAGAGAGAGAGAGAGAGAGAGAGAGAGAGATTTGCCAAAGGTCACTGAGTAGGTTTCCATGGCTGAGCAGGAATTCAAACCCTGGTCTCTAGGGTCATAGTCCAACAGTCAAACCATGCTGGCTCCTCCTATTTGATACTTGAAGAAGTGCCTTTCCTTATTTATACTTGCCTGAAAATTGAGGCATATAGATGGGGAAAATTGGGGTTCAGAAAAATATCCTCTATGTCCCATTAGTACAGGCATCTTGTGTATGGGAGAAGACCTTTTTGGCTGTTCCCCCAATTGTTTCTATGTTTAAATTGTTTAAACGCTGGTTTAAACTGTTTAATTGTATACTGCCATTAGATTGTATGAAAAAAGTGGGATAGAAATCATACTGCAAGCTACTAAATGTATATCCCGATCCAGATACACAGCATTTCATCTGTAGTTCTAAATGAAATGGTATATTTGTATAGCCCTCTTCTCCATATAGCACAGGACAAAAATGTCCGGTGGTTTCCATAATTGTATGCATTCACATCTCTCTAAAATAGAAGTGATATGCTATAACAAGGCAGCAAAAAAATTGTTCTACATAATTTCATAGTCTTCAACTATGTTTGTGTGTGTGTAGTCTTTTGTTGTTGTGTTCCTTCAAGTTATGTCTGACTTATGGTGATCCAAAATGAACCTGCCATGGTGTTTTTTTAAAAAAAGATTTGTTCAAACGGGGGTTATATTTGCAGATAAAGAATACAAACTCTTTTCTAACATAAGAAAAGTAACAGAAATCTGGCTGTGCATCTCTTGTTGGAGAAAGGAGACAAACACCTGTATAAATTGAGGGAGGTGAATGGCTGTGTGCAACTGGGCTTCCCACCAGATTTGCCACCCAGAGAGAGGACTGCTTTTGAGAGTTCAGCATGAGCAACCTACAGCCTAACATGTGAGTTCCCTCCAGTTATTCTCCCCTCCATGTGGGAGTAGGCCCACCTGTTTATTGTTACCTGTGCTTCCTATACAGTTTCTTCGCAGATTTGACTTCTAATGAGAAATTATCATAACCATCTCAAAACTTAAAATCTTTCACAACGATGCTTTACCCAATAGTCCTAAACTCGTACAAGTTCCTTCTTTGTCCCTGAGCAATCATCTCACTGTCCTTAAAGCACTCATATTCACCTATTTTTAGACTCTCTCCTCACATCCTAGGTAGACGGTATCGTCTTTTTATTCATCCTCACAGTTTTGTCTTTCATCCATTTGCTATATTTAATCCATGTAATTACTAATTTTAACAGGGTCTTATCAAAAAATAAATTCACGAAAATCTTCTCTATCTCATTATGTACTTCAGCTTCTCCAAAAAGAACTTTTATTTCCTACATCTTCCACCTCATCTCCAAGTTTTGTATTGATACAGCATGGAATGTTTGCCTCTCTATATTTTGTAAACCACCCTGAGTCCCCACTGGGGAGATAGGGCGGGACAGAAACAAAGTCTCATTCATTCATTCAAAAGCAAGATCTATTGAGCTCAGGGTTCAGAAACCAAATAATGTCCAATTTCTATTTTCTAAACAGATGTGAAGTGTTTCATCAAGGGAACACAGCTCTCGACTCATGCTGTGCAAAACTGGGCATTGCCTTTAAGAAGGAAAACATTCAGATTCCCATTAAAGAATTACCAGATTAAAGTGATGCCCGACAACTTTAGTAGACATGATTCTTACTTAAGTGTTGCATCCTCTATAATTTCCTATTGTTTACTTTGTAAGTAGATAATTTAAAACATGCTGAGGGTTCGGTAAGCATTTATGACACAAATAACCCAACCCTGTTTGCAATTGTGCTTTCTAAAACTGATAAAAATTTCTTTAGGCATCTGCTGTCTAAGTGCATAAATCAGCAAAATCTGTCCTACATTGGAGCCTCTTCAATTGCAGTAGGTTAACCATACAGCACTTTCTGCAACCCCTGTCCAGGTCACAGCAATTATCTCTCCTGAATGAAACTGGCATTCATATTCCAGCAGCTCTTGTCACTTCAGGCACACAAATTCTCTGAGATACACAGAGGTTATATTTCCGGATGCTGCATTTGTTTTCATGGCTTATTTTCCCACTGCAGCTAGAGTGTAAACCAGTTTTTCTCATTACTGAATTCAGCTGTGAAATCTTTATTATGTCTGATATGTCTTAATACTTTCTGGCTTATACAGCAGGAGATCTAAATTATGACTAACATTTAAAAATAAACCTATGGTGGAATATAACCAGATTAACTTCATTACGCAAGAAAGATGAATAAACGTAAAGAAAAAACAGGATTACCTCTAGGGCAGTAGTTCTCAACCTGTGGGTCCCCAGGTGTTTTGGCCTACAACTCCCAGAAATCTCAGCCAGTTTACCAGGTGTTAGGATTTTTGACAGTTGAAGGCCAAAACATCTGGGGACCCACAGATTGATAACTGCTCTAGGGGTTCCCCTTTTTCCACCTAATAATGACCTTTCTGGATCCATCCTACTGGGCTGCTTTGCATTTAGAAAATAGTTTAGTTAAGAACAGTTAACCATGCATGTTCCAGTAGTTGTGCACAATCCTCATCAAACCTAGGACCATCCCTCTTTGACAGGGGTAGGGAACCTATGGCTTGGGAGCCAGATGTGGCTCTTTTCATGATTGCATCTGGCTCTCCAGAGCAGCCGGGGCCTCTGTTTCCCAGCACGCAGCAGGGAGGTGTGAAGCAAATGCGCCGCGGCTGCCACTTCCGCACCACCTTCGTCGCCTCTTCCTCATCCCCCACTGCTCTCGGGGCCCTGCACCCTCTTCGCCAGGGATGGTGGAGCCCAGCGGCGGCCCCTCATCCTCGTCTTCCTCTTTGTCCTCTGCCATGGGCCTCGGGGGAGGCGCCGGAGGCGGGCCTGGCCCTGGCGCCGCAGACCCGGCCTCACTGCCCCCGGGGACACTCAGCTCATCGTCCTCATCATCAGGCAGACCAAAAGCTGCTGCCTCTTCAACACCTTCCGGAGGGACTGCCTCGCCAACATCAACACCAAGGTCCATCTTGGCCCAGTGCCCTCCTCCCTCTTCCTTCCTTCCTTCCTTCCTTCCTTTCTCTTCCTTTCTTTTTCCCTCTCTTTTTCTTTCATCCTTTTTCCTCCCTCTCTCCCTACCTTCTTTCCTCCCTCTTTGTTCCTTCCTCTTCCATTCTTTCCTTGTCTCCTTCCTTTTCCCTCCCTCTCTCCCCTTCCTTCTTTCCTCCATTCTCACTTCCTCCCTCCCTCCCTCCCTCCCTCCCTCTCTCCCTCCCTCCCCTTTACCCTTTCCTTCTCCTTCTCTCCTTCCTTTTCCCTCCCTCTCTCCCCTTCCTTCTTTCCTCCATTGTCCCTCTTTCTTCCTTCCTTCCTCTTCGTTCCTGTAGCAACCCAGTTCTCTTTTGTGCCTGGGGGGCAGGGGGCAGCACCGGGGGTCCCACTTGCATTAGAACCAGCTGCAGCTGATGAGGAAATGGAGGAAGGGGTTAATGAGTTAGCTGGGCCTTCCTCTCCCACAGAGAGCTTGGCCTGGGATGATGGATGGCCAGACGGCTATGATAACTGGGAAGGTCAGGCTGATTCAGAAAGTGTTGATAGTGATGATTGTTATGAGAAACCAGGTGGATACGGATCACAGGAGAGAATTTGGGAAAACATGGACGATGAGGCCATGGAAGCTGAAAGGGAGTTCGACTCTCACGAAGATAGTGAGCCAGGTGCTGGGAGGCAAGGACGAAATTTTGATAGGAGACGGAGCATTGAGGCTAGCAGGAGGGGCTGGCACCGCAGCCTAGAGCGGCCGAGAGGTGCGAGGTCCCGTAGCACAGACTGGCGGAGAAGCCTAGAGCGCCGGGGTCCTCACCAAGGGGATTAAGTATAGGATCCGTGGGAACGGATCCTCAGTAGCTCGGCCACTTCTATTCTAAGCGGAGTGAAGCGAGTAAAGGACTACGGAGCCAAGTTGCCAGCTCGTGCCTTGCCAAGAAGTTTCTTGGGTTCTGTTTGAACTTTGTCTTGTTCCTTGATCCGCATTGTTTTGCGGAGCCTTTGCCAAGCCTTTTGCCAAGTCTTTTACCAAGCTTTTGCCAAGCCATTGGATTGGATTACTACAGACTCTTTCTTGCGGATTGAACTTTTCAATATTTTATGGACAATTACCTTTTCACCTGTTCTTTATTATTCAATAAATAGTTAGCTGATTACCGTCTCTGTGTGTGTGATTAAGGGGCCGCCCGAGTCCTTGCGTTGTGACAGTTCCTCTTTCTCCCCTTCACCCTTTCCTTCCCTCCTTCCTTTTTCCTCCCTCTCTCTCCTTCCTTCTTCCTCCCTCTCACTCCTTCCTTCTTTCCTCCATTCTCCCTCCCTCCCTCCCTCTTCCTTCCTTCTATTCTTTTCCCCCAAGTCTTCCTTTCCTTCCCCTTCCTTTCTTTTCACTTTCCTCTCTCCTCATCTTTTATTCTTTTTCCTTCATTATTTTACTTTTTCCTCACTCCCTTTCCATTCTTTTCCCCACCCTTTCCTTTCCTCCCTTCCCATTTCCTTCTTTTTCCCCTCCTTGTCTCTCTCCTGCTTTTATTTTCTTCCTTTTCCATAGTTCGTTCTTCTTTTCTTTCTTCCTCTCACCCTTCCTCCTTTATTTCCTCTGTCTTTCTTTCCCCCTTCCTTCTGTCTTCTCTTCCTTCCCAGAGTCCTGAGCATGCCTTTTGCAGAGCCAGGTCTGAAGTGTCCCATCATTCTGTCGGGGGGAATCCTTTTTTCATAGTATGAACATATATACTCACATTTAGTTGAATTCAGTCTTAAAATATATTATATATATTATATGGCTCTACATGAAATAAATTTCCAAATATTTTGCTTTCATGGCTCTCTGAGTCAAAAAGGTTCCTGATCCCTGATCTAGGAAAATTCAAAATACCCACCACTGCCCTCAAGGAACATTGGGGGGAGGATCAATTTCAGCATGCTTTTGGCCAGTGCTGGGCTATCCTAGGCCTAGGATAATTTTTTCCCCCTCAATCAACAAGTGACCAAAATTACTTCTGGTTTTGAAAATAGATGCTCTTGAGAACAGTCTAGTGGACTGAGTGTTAAGACTAGGAGTCCTTTGAATGTAGGTCTTGGTTCCCATGTCACTGGGCTTATGAATCCACTTTTGAGTTTCATTTTGAACTTTAAAGGAACTCTTATGCTATGATCGCTTGAGTATTAGGTTTAACATCCTGGGTAGATTATTTAAACCTAGAGCAGATTCCTTGCCCCACTGATGTGGGAGCCATCACCCAACATTCCTCATCACTGGGTGTGTTAGTTAGGGCCAGTGAAATCGTAGCTCACTCCTGGAGATCCAAAACTTAGATATTAAATGAAAGATAGGGTTCTGGCTGTTGTGGTGCTCCAGCAGTGAAGTGTTGTTTCGAGGGAGACTTGTGTGGTGCTTAATTTTAACTTCATTGTGCTCTTAAGTTCTTATTTCAGATTCTTTGAGCTGTCTTTGAATTTTGTTATTAAATCAATGACAACCTTTTGATTTCTAGAGGAAAGTTCTTTATTTTTTCATACTTTTTAGGACTGTTATGAGTGCCAGGGATACTTACACTTCAAGTTTTGAGTCTGCATCTCAGGGACTCATGATTTCTAAATAATTCTTACTGACTTCATTACTATTCTGTTAGTTATGGAAGCTATGCCAAATATTTTTAGGCTACGAACTAGCATATTGAAAAGAGAAAAGATCCCTGTAGTCTCTAAATCAGGCATGGGCAAACTTCAGCAATCCAGGTGTTTTGGACTTCAGTCCTCCCAATTCCTAACAGCCCGTCGAGTATATATTCTTTCAGCTTGTACTTTTGGAAACCACTAGATTGTTTCAGCCTCAGGAAATAAAAAAAACTGTATTGTGAAGCATATAGGAATGGAAAAAGTTAAAATTATTCGTCAGAGGGAGAAGGAAAAAATCTGTTGAGTTGAGACATTGCTCAAGATGCCTCAAAATATGGCAGAATGTTTTTAGTCTTTGTTCAGATTTCAAAGCCTACAGCAACTCAAAATGCTGAAATTTCAAATTAGGGAGCTTCCTAGGAGCAAAAAAGCAGACCTGCCATAACTTATTTTAAAATATGTTTTACATTGTCCAAAAAACAGGACAGAGTTCTCTGAAACACTACTTTGGTGATACCAGGGGTAGGAGAAAGGCAGTGAAAGAGAGAGAAGCACTGTTTCAAACGTTCTTGAGATTAAACCGGGCAACAAACTCTCAGTGAGATACTACTAGAAAGAATCCTGAGGGGAAGATAGAGGAGGGAAAGAAAACAGAAAGTATAAGGACCTAGGCAGTGCTTCAGCTTACTGTAATGATAATCATATAGTTTAAGTTGTTTATGATAATGAAGAACCAGTTTAGCTTGCACTGTTCTTGTTTACATAATGTTTAATTTTTGTTTTTTAAGTAGTCCAGCATGGTGTTGTGGAGTGAATGTTGGCCTGTGATTTTGAGAGACTAGGGTAGCAATTGCTGTTCAAAACTTGGAAAGTCCCAAATCGAAGAATGGGAAAGTAAAGTCCAAGACATTATGAGTATGGACAAACTATCATACTACTTGAGCGAGTCAGAGGGCCAAAGGATGAAAAGAACTGACTGGAAACTCTTTTTGGACTACCTGAGGGCCTGTGAAAAGAACCCACGCCCCTAAACTGCTTAATACGGCAACGGGACCAACACCCAATAGTTAACCTGATCCCCCAAGAACTACCGCCCCCCTCATTTAGAGATAATCACCCCCTTTTCATGTATTGAATTGAACAAAAAGAACTGAATGGAGACTCCGGAAGCCAACATACCTCCCCCTCCCCTCTTCCCCATCGACCTTCCCCTCATGCCCCCCACTTACCTTTCCCTCTCTCCCAAACCCCTTACCCCCATTTATATGTGTAAACCTCAATAAAAATATTTTTTTTAAAAAACTTGGAAAGTCATTGTGTGACCTTGTGCAAGCCTTGCTCTCCGAGTCTAAGAGCAGGGCAGTAGCAAACCTCTGAATAAGTCTTGCAAAAAACCAAAACCCTAGAAGAGGGTAACTTTAAGTCAGCATTGACTTTGAAGGCACATAGCAGCCGCACCTAGGGCATCTTGCAAATGCTAATTGGATGTAAAATAATGCAAGCATATCCCAAACTACAATGTAGGATGGCAGAAGTGTAAAATGTTTAGAACTTGAAAGTACTTTGTTTGTTTTGCCTTTTAGTGTTTAATCACAAAGTAAACCTGACTCTGAAGTGTTACCAATGCAGGCAGAAGGGGCAAAAATACAGGTTTAATATCCCTTATCCAAAATGCTTGGGACATGAGGTGTTTTGAATTTTTGCAAGCCTATATTTAAATATTTGTATATAATGAGATATCCTGGAGATGAGACCTATATTTAAATATGAAATTCATGTATGTTTCATACATCCCTTAAATATAGACCCTAGAGGTAATTTTATGCACTATTTTAAAATAATTTTGTTCATGAAAAAGTTTGTGTATATCAAATCACCATATATTTACATATGGAGAGCTAAATTTGAATGTTGAACCTGGACTCTTGGAGACTAAGATTTAATTGCTGCTCGGTCATAGTGACTTTAATCTCCTGGTGAACTTGGAAAAGTCATATACTCTCAGAGGAAGGCAATGGCAAACTCCCTCTGAACAAATGTTACCAAAGAATGACAATTGAACATAGCTTGTGGTAATGGATCATGGTGGCTCCAATATAACATCTGGAGTTCCACAATTTACCCAATTATAGATGTCTGCCTTGTGCCAATAGAGAGTTGATATTTCTGTTTATAACTTTTAAACATTAGCCTGCAACAGTTTTTGATAAAAACGTCAGGTAAGGTGATAGCCGCTTTGAGTCCCCTTTGGGGGAGATAAAGCAGGGTATAAATACATATAATTATTTTTGGAAATGTATTTATTTAAAAAATTTGTACCCCGACCTTCTCACCTCTATGTTGCCATTACCTTTTGGGAAATCTCCATAACCTTTTGGAAAATGGCATTCATTACCATTTGGGAAAACCAGGAATCTCCCTGAGAAAAGTAAAAAACTTGCTTGAGTCAGCCTGGTAAACTGGCTGGGATTTCTGGGAGTTGTAGGCTAGAACACCTGTGGACTCACAGGTTGAGAACCACTGCCCTAAAGCATTCTGTTTGTGCAGTCCTCTAAAAGCATACTGTTTCTACTGAGCTCTAAACTGTACTGTTTCTATATTTAAAGTCTAATGACTTCTTCCTTTCTAAAACTGAGGCTAAGTCCTGAATAGTCCCAGATCTGGTCATGTAGTCTGTAGCCCCTCCCATAACATAGAGTTAAGGAAACTGCATACCCAATACACACATATTCAATACAGTAAGTAATCTGAATCATAAACATAACGATACCTAGTACAGGAGGCTTGTAGAAGGTGCTATTTCCAACAATAATAACAGTAGGAGCAATACAAGGATGTGGTGACACAGAAAAAGTGGAGGGGAGAGGATTCACACACACATGAGACTAACACTGTTCTTTTGTTGATATAGTTAAGGCTGTGTTAATGTGCCTGTAAGTTCAAGGCCAGCTTTAAATAACAAAGTTCTTCTGAATTAACACACCAGTGAGAGCTTTCTTTCCCAGGGCTTATTGTTACCATGGGGGGGGGGGGCTGGGGGTTGTTGAGATCACTGGATTAATGGGTGAGTATGAGACCCCCCCCTCCTCTATGTGGGATTTTCTAATACAAAATTGCCTCCCTGTGGCTAGTTAATTAAAGACAGGACAATTAGTGAATGCATTGGCAGTGGTTAAAATCCATCTAGTGCAGATCACTTTGGGTCACAGAGCAAATCAACCTCAAATCAAGTGAATCCATACTAATATAATTCCATTAAATTCACACCCACACATACTTTCTATTTATTCCACAAACTAAAATGCATCTGTAATCACTAAAATAACAATAAAAGGTAACCATCCAACACAGAATTGCCATGATGTAGCAATACTACATTACCCAAACCCCAGGCTAAATCTATTCTTTATTTAAATATTTTTAAAGGAATCAATTGTATAATGTATTTTTCTTCTGTTTTTAATATGAATAATACATCATAATTTTCAGATCATGAGTTAATGCCTTATCTCTCACCCAGGTTTTGAACAAGGATTGCTTGTGAATTAATAAAGACCAAAAACTGTTGTAGTCTTCATGTTGTATGAGGATGTCATGTCTGGGGTCAAATCAGTCAAGAAGCTGTTTTAAATAGAAAGTACAATATATTTCAGACTAATCTTATATTATTTTTGCAACAATTAATTTTGTAGTGTCAGCTATCTTTTTACTTTACTTATTCTATTTTATGGTTGTGTAGGGGCTGTTGTCCCAGTTCTGTGTGACTGCTTTGTTAACAACCATTTTGTTTCTTGTGTCAGGTTTTGAATGCTCAAAGAGCGGGCTATAAGGCAGCCATAGTTCACAATGTTGATTCTGATGAACTCCTTAGCATGGGATCTCAAGACAGTAAGTACAGGTATCACTTCTGTGCTGTTGCAAATGATTTTCTTTCTTTAAGGCAGTGTTTTCTGCTTAAAAACCTAGTTTTCATTTAGAGGGCAAACCCACATAACAAGATCAAAAGAAGGCTGAAATGTTGAGGATTTATTTTTTGTTTGCTTTTTTTTAAGACAGTGATATTATGCTGAAACAAGGATAGTTAGAAAAGTAGATCTAAGGTGAAGGTGGGATCTCACAAGTACAAAGTAGTTGTCTATTGAAGAAAGCATAGTCTGAAAACTAGACGCGGACAAGGATGCCACCGTGCCATGTACCAGTAAGGCCTTCTCGCGGACCACCCTGACAGTTTCAAGCCCCCCCTCCCCCGGCTACATGCCTGGACAACGGTAAATGGGTCCTAAAACAAATCTACCCTGAACTCTTTCTAAATGACAGGATAGCTAAAATGAGTTTGTGGTACTTTGGACATGTTATGAGAAGACATGACTCACTAGAAAAATCAGTAATGCTTGTTAAAGTTGAAAACAGTAGGAAAAGGGCAAGATAGTATTTCAGGTGGATAGAGTCAACCAAAGAAGTCATGGTCCTGAGTCTGCCAGACCTGAGCCAGGCTTGGTGACTTGGAGGTCTCTCATTCATAGGGTCATCATAAGTCAAGTTGACAAAACAACAAAAAAATTCTGCTAAAAAAGAACCACATAGATAAATGATATATGGAGGTATTGGGGCACACCTTCCATTTATTGTGGATTTGCTTATTATCAGCAGTTGTTATGAGCAACACACCCATACATATATTTCATATTAATCCTAGTCTTCTTTCTCTCTTTAAACAGTTGATGTTTTAAAAAAGATAGACATTCCATCTGTCTTTATTGGGGAATCATCTGCCAAGTCTCTGAAAGAAGAGTTCACCTATGAAAAAGGGTACTGAAAACTTTCATTCTGTTTTGGCTATTTGCAAAGTATTTTTCTTGAATTGTGGTTAATCAACTATTTGCACCTTTGGTAGAAGAAAAAAAGTCACTGCAGATTTTTGAATTAAATGTTTTAGTTAAACATAATCAACAAAATATTTTGGAGTTGTAAATGTAGAAACTCTGTATCTGAGGGTCTTTTTTAGAGGCATACCTGAATAGGAATATTGCAAGGCCTTAGCTTGCTATTCAGCTTCAGAAGATAGCAGCACTGAGATTGCAAGAAACATAGGAACTTTCTCCTGCTCATTTGTACAGTAGATGAACAGTGAAAATACAGAGTTGCATAAAGCTATCGCTGAAAAATGTTTATTTATTGATGCCATTTTATGGAATTTTAAGCTAATATGTTAAATTCACGAGGAAAACTGTCAGAGAAGTATGAGAACTTGGAAGCATTACTTTTTTGGAGTTTCCTGGTCATTCTAGAAGGGATATTTTGAATGCTGAATCCAAAAAAAAGGAAACTTCTTAAAACTCTGATGAATATTGTGTGTAGCCTGTATACTCAGCCTTCTACTTTTATTTGTAATGTTCTTTGTTTACTGTTTAATTTGTTTATCCTTTATTCTTTAAAATAATTTTTTGTATCTTATTGGAAATTTAAAACTTGACAGATAGTATTTCTATATACATTTTTTCATAATTTGAATGTGTGGGGTTGAGATCTGGTCCCACACATGCCATGTGCTATAGTATCAGATAAATAGTTATTTCTATATCTGTTGCCTGCTATTGACTATTAATAGTAATATACAACCCTTGTGCCTTACAACCTCAAGGGCAAAAGGACACCCCAAAATAACTGTTGCTACATCAGCAGCTGATTGATGGAAAAGTGCAAGTTGACATATTTCTAGCATTATCTGAGCTTCTTATTTTCAGCATTGGGTGAATTGTTCTTTGCACAGTGGCTTTTGACTAAATGTCTATATAAATATATGTGTAGAGCTTGTTTCCAAAAGCTACCAAATCCATCTGAACAAATTTTACAGGAATTAAAAAAGCGTTCTGAGGATATACATTCTTTTGCTATGAAATCTAATTTTCCAAGCCCTGTACCAAACTGATTTAATGCATTTTGATAGTTTTGATATGTACATAATATTTTACTCCTACCCAACAATGTGCTGCCATCTATAACTCACGTTAAAATTTTTGGAGATTTAGTACCCTCCTGGAAACAAACTCCACATACAGTCTTTGTGACCAAAATTATGTTTCAAGGTGCACTCACTCAGGGTTCACTCCACATTCATATATTAGCAACTAGATGATGATGTCATTTAGTACAGTATGAGCATGTTTTGCCATATCCTTTTTATAATGAGTGGGCCTAGATACAGATATAAATGTCAGGATTCTCTGTAAATTAAGTTTTTAATTGGCTCCTTCTGTGGATCTTGAACTATAATATGCTGAACACAGTTTAGCCACTCTATAGCATTATAATAATGGGTGAATAGTTTAATGAGTGACTATATGACCAAAGATTCTTAACTTCATGCTCAATGTTGCATTTCTGAAGTGTATCATGTCAAAGATTAGTTCTTTATAAACCTTACATTCTCTCTTTTCTCCTCATAGGGGCCATATTATATTAATTCCAGAATTCAGCCTTCCTTTGGAGTATTATCTAATCCCATTCCTAATTATTGTAGGAATCTGTCTCATCCTAATAGTTATTTTTATGGTAAGTCTAAACTGTTGTGTTCCTCATTCAAAAAGGTGTGTGTATGTATAACACTTGCATGTGCACAAATTATGCAGTTAGTTTCTGCTTATGCTGTTCTACTGTGCTGATAAAACTTATGCTTTTTGTTAAGGTATTATTTTTGTAATTAAAGAAATAAGCGATTTTTGGCTAATCATCTTCCCATTTCTGCGTGATACTTTGACATATTGATTTATTTATAGGAGCTGTGTCCATTCTTCCCTGCCAAACAGGAAAAGCACACTTCAATTCTTCTCATATAATTAGAATATTCCCCCCCCCCCCCGGGTCGGAAGCGACTTGAGAAACTGCAAGTCGCTTTTGATGTGAGAGAATTGGCTGTCTGCAAGGATGTTGCCCAGGAGATGCCTGGATTTTTGATGTTTTACCATCCTTGTGAGAGGCTTCTCTCATGTCCCCACATGGGGAGCTGCAGCTGACAGAGGGAGCTCATCCATGTTTTCCTGGGAATTAGAACCTCCGACCTGCTGGTCTTCAGTCTTGCCAGCACAAGGGTTTAACCCATTGTGCCACTGGGGGCTCCGATGTTTAGAAGATTAACATATAGGAGGAGCTGTGTCCAAGAAAAGTACCCAAGGTGGGTCACAAAGCACAAAAGGATAGAGTTATCTTTAGAAATAGACTTTAGTTATATAAGGCAGTGTTTCCCAACCTTTTTTGAGCCATGGCATACTTTTAACATTAAAAAAATCCGAGGGCACACCACCAACCAAAATGACACTCTTAACACAGTAAAGAACGGCTGGGGGATGGTGGCCTGCTGGGAGCAGCTGCTGGGAGTGCCGAAGCCAGGGGAGGGGCCAGGCTGCGCCATGCCCTCCCCCTCCCCCCTGGCTTCAGCTGTCCCACAGCTTCTCCAGCCTTGAGGGGGTACTGCCAAGACAGCAGTGGCAGAGCAAGCACAATGCTGGCTTGGCAGTTCCCCCTCAAGGCTGGAGAAGCCGGGGGAGAGCTGAAGCCGGGGGAGGGGCGGAGCATGAGCGGTGGACAGGCTTCAGTGGGCGGGCCTCCTTCTCCGTGTGGCTTCAGCTAGCGAGGGGCGAGAGTCATGGCGGATTGGGGGATGGCTGGGGAAACGGTCGAAGAAGGCGGTGCCCTGACTCCTTCTTGTTTTTCTTTGCCGCCGCCCAGCCCTTCCTCCTCCTCCCCAAAGCAGCAGGAGTTTGGCAGGAGGAGGGGGGAAGGAAGGGGGGCAGATAAGTTTTCTCACGGCACAGCAGGAGGTCCGTCACGGCACACTACTGTGCCACGTCACAGCAGTTGGGAAACACTGATATAAGGTATAATTCACAGCATATACAATTACATATACAACTCAGGGAATGCAATACCTCAGTGGGTGTGAAAATAAGGAAAGCCCCGCGTAGGGGATATCAAATCGCCAATGCAAGTGTTTGTAGAATTCAAAAAACAAACCCCAAATGGGGAGTGGGACTCACCAATGTGAGTATTTGTAAACGTTCCAAACCTGCTCCCGATGGGGAGTGAAACTCGCCAATGCGAGTATTTGTAAATTCCCAGAAGCTCGCAAATGCGAGGTAAGGTGGTATCCACAGGATCAGAAGGTAGATGTAAACGCGGATCCTCTGACTGAGCGACGGGAGGTGAAATTGTATATGCTGTGAATCATACCTTATATAACTAAAGTGTATTTTTAAAGATAACTCTATCCTTTTGTGCTTTGTGACCCACCTTGGGTATTGTTTGTTTTGCTCACTTTGGCCCCTGAGCCTTGTTTTCTCGTCGGTCCAAGAAAAGTAATAATCTTGCTGCTGTATATTAGCTGCAGTAGAAGGTTTCAAATATGTGTAGGGTATTGTGGAAACAAAGCAACTATTAACCGTGTTTAAGGATTAGCCACAAATGATGATGGTTTGAAGTGATTTTGTAAATTGTAGTTCTACAGCTATGGCTGAACTGTGCAGCTGTAATGAGAAAACCATGACAATGGCAGTTTCCCCACTTTACCAACCTCTTCACTTGCAAAATTCTGAACTGGTTTTGTTTTTGTTTTTTATTTTGATGGAAGCAGAGCATAACTTGTCAAACTAATTATTAATTTCTCTGTAATTTTGAGATGCAACAAAATTTGGCTTCTCCTAACAGATGTGATGTTTCCACTGTAGCGTAAATGAGAATGTTTGTTTTTCCATATTTCCAAAACGGAAGTTGCTTTTTATTTCAAGCCAGTTTCCTCATGTAGTTGCATCATTGGCAACTATTGTTCATGAAGCAAACCTATCAAGTTTGTTTGTCTTTTCAGATTTATTCAAATGAGGTTTTCTATTGCTTTCCTCTGAAGCTGAGAGAGTGTTCATTGCCCAAGTTCATCCACAGACAAGTCACATGGCTTATAGGGATTTGAATCCTGGTCTCCAGAGCCCCAGTCCAACAACCACTACTATCCCATGCTGGCTCTCCAACATGTAGAATATTAAACCCCTATGCAGGAAGCCAGTATGAACACTATGCAGGCATTCAAACCACAACATATATCAACATTCAAATAGAAGGCTACTATATAACCCCATTATTGGCATCACACATGTCACATGAGCCCCTCCTGATGCAGATTTCTGTAGAGTGTTGATGTTCTTACAGGGGATATGGGCATCCAGAGGCCATGGCTTGCTTTTACAGGCATCCATGTGCTATGTGTGAACAACGGCATGGAACAGGTGTGTGATTTTGAGATTTGGCTCTGTTACTCTTAACATGGTTTGTGTACACAGTAAGCTGGATATCCAAATATAGCTTTTGTACAAAAGTACAGATCAGCAATTTGCACAGTGGATTATATACATGTTAAAGTTGAGGTGTGATTGGTTACGTACAATCATATTTGGTATACATTGAATGGTGTGTGTGTGAATGTTCCTATTGGAGGACTGTAGATTTTCAGAATGCATTTCAAATGGCCTTTAATCTGAAGGGAGACTAGACAGTCTTTTTAGTTGTAGGTTGAGAACTAGTATGGTGTAGCAGTTTGAATGTTGGACAAGGACCCTGGAGACAAGGATCCAGATCCCCACTCAGCAGTAGAAATCAATTGAATAATCTTGGCACAGCAGATAAACTGCTAAGCTGCTGAACTTGCTGACTGAAAGGTTGGCAGTTGGAATTGGGGGAGCGGGGGAAGCTCCCACTGTTAGCCCCAGCTTCTGCCAACCTAGCAGTTTGAAAACATGCAAATGTGAGTAGATCAATAGGTACTGCTTCTGTGGGAAGGTAATAGCACTCCATGCAGTCATGCTGGCCACATGATCCTGGAGGTGTCTATGGACAGCAATGAGCACAAACTTCCAGAGTCAGACAGGACTAGACTTAATGTCAGGGGAAACATTTACCTTTACATAACTTGGAAAAGGCACACCTTCTCAGCTTCAGTGAAAGGAAAAGGCAAACTCACTCTGAACAAATCTTGCCAAGGACATTCCGATAGGTTTATCTTAGGCTTGCTATAAAACAGAAATGCCTGAAAGTATACCACAACAACACACATCTTGGACCTTTGAAAGGAACACTTTTGCTCTTGGTGCATCAGTCTATTAAGGTGGGGAACATTCTGTACCTATTTAAAAATAAATAAATGAAAGAAAGCTTATGTCATCAGCAATAAAAAAAGATGTACTTAGGATAAATTTCCAAAGGCCAAGGGAAAGGTGTATAACCATGCAAACCCCAACAATCTTTTGTAATCCATCTTCTTTAACATTAAGAAGCCTTTGCAGGGACTAGCTGTATAATTTTAAGCAGCTCTTTCATCTGAAAGCTGAGATTGTGAAACCTATTCAGGTGTTCTGTTTCTGAGAATAAAAAACACACAAAAATAGAGGGACTCTAAATCCTGCCTTCCACCATCATTGCCCTCCTCACATAAAGATTGACAGCCTGAAGAGAAGTGACTGCACGCCCCGCGAAGCTCTCCACATGACAAACCCAGGAAAGCAGTTTGGGTAGTCTAAATGGATAGAAGAAGCCGTGTTCAGTTTGTTCCCCTCCATGTATAGAGGGCAATGGAAACATATGGAGGACTGCAGCTAGCTCACTCCCATTTCTTGTGTGTTTATTGTTCCTAATTAGGCTTATAGAATGCCTGAGATGGGATTATGTCTGAAGCATTTGCTGGATTCTGTATTCATTGTTTATTTTTGTTTAACGTTCTGCCTTTATCCCAAGGTTAGGACCCAAATTGGACTGCAACATAGTAAAATATCTCAGTAAAACACAGCTTGTACCAAGATATAGTGTAAATGAAAATATTGACTGAAATAATTAAAACACATTATAAAAATGTTGAAAGTCTAGCATCTCTAAGGGCAGTTCCATAAGAGATGTTTGTGTAAAAGGTTATTAGCCTTCCAAAAAGAGGACAACGGGAAGGGTGGCTGGCTAATAAAATTCCTTGAGTAGAAGACTATCAGACCTGGCTATGATTTTGCTGCATTGCATGAACGCCATGTTACAAATACTTTATTTTTGTGTTCTAGTTCCATAACGAAAATTTTTGAGAAGTATGAATATAGCCTGATTTGCCTGTTGTCTTCTAAATATACCATAAAAGCTATATTCATATATTCATAGCTTTTATGACTTCGGAGAAGAGGGAGCATTATACGTAGACTTTTGGGAGTGTTAGTATTTTGTATACAGATGTGTGGGTTTCCTATTACCACTTTTTGGCATGGTTTTTACATGACTCAGTATGCACATGCCTCCTTTAGATTAGCTATTCTCGAACAAAAAGATATTGAGTTGTTGTTCTTCATCTTTATTTTGTCTCAACTCTCCATATTCTATTTTTGTCTCTGTCTTTCAAGATCACAAAATTTGTCCAGGACAGGCATAGAGCAAGAAGGAATCGGCTTCAAAAAGATCAGCTTAAGAAGCTTCCGGTACATAAGTTCAAAAAAGGTAAATGTGGCTTTTTTTGAATTGATTAAACAATCTATGCGATGGGTCTTCAATGCTACTGAGAACTGCAGAGGGCATGGGGCCATTTCAAAATGCGTGAAACAAAGCAAAAAACTCACCAGAGCTTTCGGTACATGATTGATATTGAAAAGATCTAGACCAAGACATGGAATTAGTTAGTAGATAAAACTTAACAATTGTTGATGGAACTTTCCTGCTAGAAAAGAGGGTGGAGAATAATAACAACAACAACAACTTTATTTATAGCCCACCCTATCTCCCCAAGGGAACTCAGAGCAGCTTACAGCAAAGTAAAACGTTGAGGGAGACATAGTGGACTTGAGGGAGACAGTGAGTGACAAAAACACTTCCGCTTTTGCTTGACTGAACGTTACCCTACCTCTTTGGCTCTTGCACAAACAGAAGAAGCCCTTTCATTTGCAGAACAGTAGGTCTGATTCTAACCCTCATCTTCTTCATGGCCTCAATTCTCCACTTAAGGCATCCATTTGATAGTTGTGAGACAAAGTTGGAAATCTACTGTTGGGTTAGTACTGAACCAAACACTTATTGTGAGCCACAGAACTAGTTAACAAACACACTTAGGTCAGACTTTTCAGTAACTTATAACTGAGTGATGTAATGTCAGAAGATTTCCATTTAATTGTGAATTTATTGCCATAACTACTTGTTCTCCCAGTTTACACTGTTGATGTGAGCAATTTCTCAAAGCAGTTATTTGTGAACTTTCCAGTCATAGTAATGATGAACCAACTTAGAGGATAGAGGGCATCTTCTTTGTATTTTGAATGAAGCCTAATTAACTTGATACCTTAGGCTACTGAAGTCTTGATTTTCACTAAAAAAGAAGAGGAAATATGTTTTGCAGAATACATTGCTTTTAGAGATAAATTGAACATACTTTTTCCATGGTTCATATTTAAACTATCAATTTCTCTATCAAACTCTCATTTCCATTGCATTTTGATGACTGCAATAGTCAGGCACAAATTGTTACTCTTTCCTTAGCTCCCAAATCTTTGAAATAGTTTGAAGCATTGCGATTCTTTAGTGGTGGGGTGAGAGCTGTATCGACTAATAGTTTTTCTCTACAATTTTGCCATAGCTCAAGAAATGCTGTCAGTCTAACAGGTATATTGTTAATATAACTGCACTAGTCTCAGTGGCAACATGAAAAGTATGCCAGGCTTGCAGAGAGGTATAGATTCGTGGCAGAGCTGCACCCTGTGTCATTTGCCCTTGATAACAAGTCTTGCATTATTGATATTACTAGTAGAACTACCTGCAAAGCAGATGTTCAGCTGAAAAGTGCGCACAGTGTCAAATGCAAAGTTGGTTTCTCATAAAAAAATTAATGAGGCTTTACCTCTGCAAGGCTGAATGATCTTTGCTGAATGTTTTTGTTTCTCTGGGGCTTAGAATTGACTATAAAGGAGTGGTTTTGCATCAAGAAAGCCAGAGGTTAATTTTGCTACCTGTTAAGGTTTTCTGATGGAAACTCATTAAGAGCCATATGCATAAAAATAATTGAATGTTTCTCCTGTGTTTTGAAATACATCATTCCTTATGCATGTTATTTCACTGGTTGGCAGGTATTCCTTGTTTGGAGAGTGCAGGTAGCGAGCCAGCATAATGTAGTGATTTGAGTGTTGGAGTAGGATACTGGGAGATGGGGGTTCAATTCCCTGCTCAGGTATGGAAACCCAATAGGTAACCTTGGGCAAGTCACACTTTTATCCTTCAAGGAAAGTCTTCCAAGGAAACCTCTTAATAGTTTGCTTTAAGATTGCTGAAAGTCAGAAATGATTTGATGGTACATAAACAAACCAGAATACAGATACAAATAAAGATGACATATGACATTCAGGCATGTAGAATAAATACGTTTTATTCTTGTTTCATACTGTTGGAAGGCATCCAATGTGTGTTGTTATCAGACTGGTGCCTGATGTCAACAGAGCCTGCTGTCTCTATTTTCCATGTCCTCTTTTTTAAAGCACCAGTTGGCACCAGGCAGCCAATGTTGTAATTACTCATAATTTTGTGCTTTGGTTTTCTGCCACTGTTGGGCATGGCAGGCAGCAAAGGTGGTATTGTCCACATTTTGCAATTGGCTTTCTGTTTTGGAGGCCCGTAATTTAATTTGGAAATCACGTTGCCACTTTCCTTTTTGAAGGATTGTCCTCTACATTGGTCATTGAATTATGCATTAAGTTAAAATTGAACAATCTCAGAATGACCACAGGGTTTCGGTTGGGAAATACAAATAAAATAGGTTCAGAAAAGGTAATGGAACAAATAAAATCATTATTTGGTGGAAATGAAATAAAACTAGCACTCAGCAGATGAATTCCATACTAATTATCTTTAAGTGACAAGCCTGCCTACCAGTGCCATCCTTGCTCACAAAATCAGATTATACATAAATAGGAGGAAACCATCATTCTGTGCAACAAGCCTTTACTAAGAGGTGCGAGTCAAGTCTAACTTGGGAGTTGCAGTTTTCTGCCCATGGAATTAGAAGCTAAGTCTACATAATCTAAGTTGAATTTAGGCCTCAGTAAATATATGTAAGGTTGTAATGTAAAGTTTTATTAAATATATTTACTAGAAGAAAGGTTCTGCTGAGATATTTGAACTGTGTCGTAGAGTAAAAAATGCTGTTTCTTTCCTTTAATGTAGTATAAATATATCCTTGGGGTTTCAGCCATCTTTATCATGTGTTCAACTGAGGATATTACTTTTAATGTTTACACAATCTGACATCTTGCTATAGCTACTACATTTTTTCCATTTGGATACTGGTTGATGGTTATTGATGTTCTTATGTTTTTATAATGTCTGTTGCATGTTTTATTGTTTTAATCATTGCAATGCAATGTATTTTAATTGTGCTATATTTTACTTATGTTTTTGCTGGGCTTGGTTCCCATGTAAGCCACCCCAAGTCCCTTCGGGGAGATGGAGGCAGGCTATAAGAATAAAGTAGTAGTAGTAGCTGTTGTAGTTGTTATTTGAAACACAACAAGATTATTACATGGCAAACAGGATCACTATGCTGGTTGTTGTATTGGATCACACATCGGACACTTCCCAAGTGTCTAAGACTATGTGATGTATAGTCAAATAATGTGTGCAGATCCCAGTAGGGTGGCCTTTTGAAGCTGACATATGGTAATTTTGTCAGGGCCGATTGTGTTTAAGTGCAGGCCAAGGTTTTAGGCACTGCACCCAGTGTGCCGATCACCACTGGAACCACCTTGACTGGCTATTATTATTATTATTTTGTTTTAATACTGTGGCTTGTTTTGGTCATTTGTGAGTATTTCATTACATAGTTTTAAATCTATATGTGTGTATTGAGTTTGGATTTCAGACAAAGCTGTTGTACCTTTATGTCTTCTGCAAAATGCTTATAATGACTAGGCCAGTCTTTGCCCAAAACCTGGTTGAGGAAGAAACCCATGCTGAAAGGAATTTTAAGGATACTCAGGCACAGAACTTTTGACACATGTGGAGCATGAATGTGCATACTTGAAATGAGTGCGTGCCATAAGATTAATGCATACACCCATTTTTCAAAGAAGAAACCAAAGATTGCAGCCACTTCTGGAAGATAACATCCATGGCATGGACAGGATGGTAATGCACACCCTGATCACTCCCTACTGCCATGTATTTATCCCTCTCAATCACCCAACATAAACCTGGCCAGCTGTCAGTGTAACACCTTTCCCTTGGACTACCCAGGGCGAAGCAGTGAAGTTGAGAAGCAGAAGTGTTTCCCATTTTCATCCTCTTGTTCCCCCCTGCCTGAGGGGAGCAGATGGCAACACAGGGATTTATGTTCTGTTCAAATCTGGTGTGGTGTTGAGGGAGTCCTTAATTGGCTTTGCCACTGTTTCTTTCAAACAAGTGGGAATGGTGTGGGCTTCATACATCCCACATAGACTGTCTGCTTTGCTCTAAGGCTGCTCCCACAACCTGCAGTTGATGGACACCCTTGATAGAAAACAAAACAAAACAGGTCTACCCCCCAGTTTAAGGAGCTTCACTGGCTGCCGTTTATTTTCCGGTTCCAATTCAAGGTGCAGGTGATTACTTACAAAGCCCTAAATGGTTTGGGACCCGCCTACCTTCATGACCGTATCTCTCTCCATGAACCAGCCCGAACCCTTCGATCTTCGGGGGAGGCCCTCCTTTCGCCACTGCTAGGCTCACAGGCTCGGCTGGTGGGCACAAGGGAGAAACCCTTCTCCTCTGTGCCCCCCCCCCCCCGACTCTGGAACGTATTGCCCAGAGAAATTAGGACAGCCTCCACCTTAGAAACATTTAAAAAGCATTTAAAACCTGGCTTTTCTGTTACGCCTTTGGAGAGTAGCCATCTAACCTTATACCATTGCTCCCCTCAACGCTCCTGTCTCTGCAGTACACTCCCCCCCCCTTATATGAAGGCCTCCTACAACCCATGCAAAGAATCTACTCCTGTTATCTCACTCTTGAGTTCTTAACATTTTATCCTGTACATGTGGTCCGCTGTGTTGCTTGTGATTTTAGATATTACATTTGTATATTGGTTTCTTATTTATATGTTTGTATTTTACTGTATTGTTGTTGATGTTTTGATTTTTGTTTTATTATAATTTGTTGTTTGGGCTTGGCCTCATGTAAGCCGCCCCGAGTCCCCGTTGGGGAGATGGTGGCGGGGTATAAATAAAGATTATTATTATTTTAAAAATGGCTTGGAAAAAGTCTCCATGAGGGATAGTGGGTTCCCCACTAAATGCCAGGAGCTGAAAAGCAGCCTGCTTTCCTCTACCCAGCAGATTGATAGGGCAGAGGAGATGGATCCTGTCTGGACTCCCAAGACTAGGGAATAAAAGGACTAGAATAACTCCCAAGACTAGGGAATCACTTTTCTCAGTGACATGTTTGCGATAGACAGGGCGTCTCCAAAAGTATGCTGGTATTATATGATTCTGTTGAGGAATTTGAGGTGTCCGGTTCAAAAATAACCCTCATTTGGGATGATTCCACCATAAATATAGCAGAGTATTAGAAGTAAACTTCATAATCAGCCGAAACTTAAATGTGATGAGCTGGGATAAGCTTCTATTCCTTAGGATGGTACAGGATTGCAGAGTCAGAACTTTAGGTCCAAAAGTATTTATTGAAGTAAAAGAAATGCATTCTAGATAGAAAAGTTATTGGAGCTAACTGGCTTACTAAATCTCACCTTCTAAAGAAGTAAAAGGGTAATAAGTTTTAAAAAAATCCATGCAGCTACATTTTGCAAAAAAAAGAGAGAAGCAAAATGTATCCTCACTCGAAGGAAGAAAAAGGCAGAAGTTACAATGGAGGATGGCCACATGGCCAGCTCAGAGCAATAAAAAATACCTTTAAAAAGGAAGTTCCCTCACAGAGACTCCAATGCTACATCCTTAAAGGGGGAGGAGACAGTGGCAAGGAGGAGAAAGAAAGACAAAGCCCTTTTTGGTAAACATGCACAGGAATGTGGACAAGGAATCCCTCAGTCTAATCCTATCTCTAGTCTATCTACTCATTGAGGTCTGGAAGCTTGATGACAAAAGAGACTTGTACAGTCCAGGGGTGGAACCCAACAGATTCTAGTATGAGTTCCCACATTCAAGGTGGTATGGAGAAGTGGTTTCATCTGCTCATCTGACTCTTTAGTTTCACTTGTATGTGGCAGATTTTGGATTTTCACCACAGAAGTGTCAGGGAAGAAAAGTTTTAACAATTCATTTTCCAGTGCTGCAGTTTTGATTATGGCTGTTGTGTTGTTTGGTAATTGCAATGTTGTAAATCTGGATTATGAGATTGCAGTTAATTTCTATGGGTCATTGTATATGCAATGACCACATGTTCTACTCCCTGAAAATATATATTTTAAACTGCTCAGCCTCCCTCTGCCTAAATTAGCTGTTTCTGGGTTGCTGAGGGGTGGAGGATGTGAGCCATGGTAAGGGCAGCCCTCTTTCTGTCACGGCATCCTGGGACAGGCAGCATCAGGGATCGCACAAGGGGTGAGATCGTCGCAGTATTGAGGGGAGCTTATTGGCTTAAAAGGTATGCAGGGGGGAGGTAGCATTGGGAGACGTACTGTAGGACCTTAGACTACGGTGTATTTTTAGAGTCCAAGGGATAATACGGAAGTGGATGCATTAAAAAAGTTTTTAAAGTCAGAGTGCAAGGCTCAGTGACTAATTCCCTGAGGTCACATTTACCATGATTCTAAACAGCCAGTGCTGTTGTAAAGAGATGACAAAGGTACAAATATTCCCTAATTACAAACAATAAAAGCTCCCCTTTTCTAGCAACGGGCTGCAACTGCATAGGCAGGATTCCAGATCATTCTTGAATGTAGTACTTTCAGGCACCCATAAGCTGCTGTATTAGCTGTTCTCATGAACAGGCTTACAAAACTGTGCGCCAATTGAAACTCGTAGAGCAGAAAGGATTTTGTATGTTTTTCTTTTATTTAAAATATTTGTATACTACTTTTTATTTCCTAATAAAACATGTTCCAAAATGCAGTCCAATTCCAGTGGACCTAGATGGCTAGTAAACTATTTTTTAAATAGGGCATTGCAGTAATTTTAATGTGGAAAATGTGCAGTTTGACTACAGAATAGCCTTAGACTGGTTACATTGGAATATATTTTAATTATGTTTATTATGGATTCATTTTAATTCAGGTTATTTTAAGTTAACATTGCATGTTTTTAAAGCACTGCAGAGGTACGATATGTAAACCGCCTAGGGGTAGAGAAAGGTGGAATATTTATTTGTTCTATTTATTTATTTATTTGCGGTATTTGTATATTGCCCTTCTCAACCTCAAAGGGGACTCAAGGTGGTTCACAGTGTTGGCAACAATTTAATGCCATCGATAAAAAATGGTATAAAACATCAAAATTGACCCTCCCCTGATAAAACATTAAAAATTATTAAACACAGCACATCACATATCACACAAAGACATAGCTGATATAAATAAGGTAAATAAATAAATAAACAGACAGACATTTTTATTCAATAACCCATAAACCCTTCCTGAAGGAAAGGTTTTCTGTAGCTTTCCTTTCATTTTTAAAAAAGAATTTGTAAACAACTGAATTATACTTTGTTTATGATAAAATCAGTTACTTATTATCAATACTTATTAATTACACTGTAGCTTTCTAGAGTGTGCCATTTAAACTCCAGTCCATTTGTACTCAAAGCCACTGCTAAATTACTATTTAGACATACAAACTGCTGGAAAGATTATAAATATTTCATCAAAGGGTCTTTGTTGAAACCACAGAGTGGGTGATGTGTTGAATCCATTATTGATAGAGGCTATACAACAGGGCTCTGCATTCTGGGATTGCATTGGCGACAGAATCAGGATGAGAACTAGGGCCCTTCCACACGGCCATATTACCCAGAATATCAAGGCAGAAAATCCCACAATATTTGCTTTGAACAGGATTATCTGAGTCTACACTGCCATATAATCCAGTTCAAGGCAGAAAAATCTGGATTTTATACAGGTGTGTAAAAGGGGCCTAAGAAATACCAGGGGACCCTGGGAAGGTTGTAGTTTGGTCCATTGTTATATTAGATTTGTACTTGGACTCTCCCAAACATTGTAGCGATCATTTTGCCTACAAAATGGCACAGATCATTTGTTCCATGGCACAAAGTGGTTGCAGTTGTAAAGCACATCTTGCCCTCAATAGCTTTCATTGAGTGTTAGTCATGACCCACTTTCATTGGCCTGAACTTAATTGGTTTCCATGTGAGATGAGTTAAAATAATACTTGCAAATTTTGCTGTGTTGGAAGTCGTGTTGCATTTCCTTTTTTTAAAAAAAAAGTTTTATTGTGTTCCCAACAGAAATTTAAAAACAGACAAACATTCCACCACCCCCCGCCCCCCCCCCCGCTCCCCCACTCCCTTCCCACCCTAACCCCTCCCTACAAGGAGCATCCTGTATAGGTGTCGACTTCCACTGCCATCGTCCCACCCCCTATATCTAATAACTCTTAGATAGTTCTTAACTTTCGCTCAATCTCTTGTTTTGTATATCCAACCACCACAATTTCAATTATTTACATATATCAACATTTATATATCCCTTTAAATCTTTGAGTCCTTTCACATGATCTATTATCAGAGACCAGTCTGTGGCTTCCCCTGAATAGTGCACCAATTTTTGCTTTCTGTTTTCCATTGCAGTCCATATTCATCATTGTCCTCAAAGCAGCTTTCTTATATATCTCATAGGATCCAGTCATCAATTCTTTTTAGTTCATCTAAATCTTTCATAACTGGGCCGGACTCTGAATTTTTAAGAATTGAATCAAACCTTAGCCATTTATTTTTGTCATATTGTCTCCTAAAGTGTGCCTCCTGGGGCGACAGCCATTTTGGGACCTTTCTGAATATCCTGTCTTTTTTCTTCATCCATATTCTTAATAGTGGCTTCCTAATACAATGGTTGTTAAAGTTCCTTTCGATTTTCGCTTTATTGTACCAAAGGTACCCGTGCCACCCAGTCCTTAGGTCGAAACCTTCCAACGCCAAGAGCTGGGTGTCCTCTAATGATGTCCATTTGGTAACCCATTCTAGAGTGCTAGCCTCGTAGTAAGTAGCAAGGTCAGGGGCTCCGAATCCGCCTCTGTCCTTTCTATCGTCAATCAGATTTTTCCAGCTGATCCTCGCTTGTTTCCCCTTCTATATAAATTTTCTCAGTTCTCTTTCCCAGACTTGAAGAAATTTATCAGTGCTCAGAATAGGGAGGCTTTGGAATAAAAAGAGGAACTTAGGGAGTACGTTCATTTTTATGAGGGAGATTCTCCCTAGGAGCGAAAGGTTTAGGTGCCTCCACCTTTTAAAATCTATTTTAATTTGTTGCCATTTGAATTCGTAATTATTTTTAATTAGATCGATATTCTTAAGTGTTAAGTAGATACCTAAATATTTCACTTTATTCGTAATGGCAAGCCCTGAGGTCTCTTTTAACTTCTCCCTTTCCTTCAAGTTTAGGTTTTTCACCAGTAGCTTGGTTTTCTCCCTGTTCATTTTGAATCCCGAAACTCTCCCAAATTCCTCCAGTTTCTCTATCCAGTAATTGATATTTTCATTCGGTTCTTCTACTATACAAACGAGGTCATCTGCGAACGCCCTGATCTTGATCTTTTCTTTTTTTTATCGATAAGCCTTTGAATTTGGCATCTCTCCTGATGTTTTCTAGCAATGTTTCCAGGGCCCAGATGAAAAGGAGTGGGGAGAGAGGACATCCTTGATGGGTCCCCTTTTGTATTGTGAATTTACTGGCACTTACCCCATTAATACTGATTGTTGCGACTTGAGATGAGTAAATGGCCTCAATAGCATTTTGGAAGGAATGACCCACATCTAGTTCTTTCATTAGTAACTCTAGGAAGGACCAGTTAATTCGGTCAAAGGCCTTCTCTGCATCCACAAAGAGAAAGCCCACTTTTTTTTGGATATTGACATCACTTATATACGCTTGCACTTCCTCTTTTTTTACATTATCCCTGGAGTATAAGTGCTTATAAAAGTTTTGGAACCTTTCACTTATTTGAGTATCAGAATTATAGACCTTCCCCTTTTCAACTATTTGAGTGATATGGTTTTGCTGTTTCCTCTTCCTAATTTTTGCCATGAGCCATTTACCTGGTTTGTTAGCGTTTTGAAAGTGGTTTTGTTTTATGAATTTAAGGTTAGATTCTATTTTTTCCAGATCAAGCTTCTCCTTTTGTTTTTGGAGGGTATTCAATTGTAATTTTAATTTCCTGTCTTTAGGATAGTTTTTTAGATTTATGTCGGCCTTTTTTAGTTTTTCCATAAGCTCCTCTTCCACTTTAAGATTCTTTCTTCTTTTAATAATACTCTGGTGAATAAAATGCCCTCTCATGACAGCTTTACTAGCCTCCCACACTTTATGAATGTGGGTGTCTTGGGTAGTATTTATTTTGAAATATTCCTTTAAAAGACCTCTGTACCTGTCCTTCTGTTCCTCATTCCGAATTAGATCCTCCCTGAGGGTCCATTTCGTTATCATTTGGCTCCTCTGTCCTATTTGGAATTGAAGCATATTATGGTCAGAGAATATTTGTGGCAGGATGCTTATTTTGCCTAACTTGGACAGCTGGTTCTTTGATGGCCATAACATATCGATCCTCGACCAGGAACCATGTCTGCTAGAGTAGCAGGTATAGTCCCTGGTCCCTGGATTTTGTTCTCTCCATCCATCAAGTAGACCCAAGTCCTCTAAGATTTTTTCCCCTTCTTTCGGAAGCTGACCTGTTCTCTTATCCTTCACTTTTCTTATGGATCTGTCCCATTCTCTTTCAATTACGCCATTAAAGTCACCTAAGATCATTAACTCGTCATAGTCTTCCTTCTCTATGATTCTCTTGAGATCCCTTAAGAATTTTACCTTGGGGCCATTGGGGGCATAGATATTGCATACAAGGATAGTTTTGTTATCCCATTCTATTTTTACCGCAACGTATCTCCCTTCCATATCTCTAAAGGCCAAATGACTTTTCACTGAGTCCCTGACATAAATCATAAATCTTTTTTTCTCTCCCCCCCCCCGAGTAGTACAGATTCCCTAAGGCTTTTTGATTCAGGTAGGCCACATCCCTCCCCCGTATATGGGTTTCCTGGAGCGCCACAAGATCTACATTTTTTGATTTTAATAAGTTAAATACCCTTTTCCTTTTCTTTGGGTCATTGATCCCATTCACATTATTTACTATGCAGTTAATAGGCATAAAAAGACCTTTTCAAGTTCTTTTGTGTTTGAAGCCTCGTTTGTCTTCTCAGGTCCTCCTGCCTAGGTTCCTGTGATGCTAACAGGGTCTCCTCGACACGGTCGTCTTCCTTTTCCTCCTCCTCGAGTTCCCCTTCTTCCTCCGTATCGTCCTTGTCTTTCTTGCCTCTTGAGTATTGATCCTCATCTACCAATTTCTTGTACATAGATCTCGCCTTATCTTCTGATGTGATCCAAACCCTTTTGTCTTTCAGAGTCATCATGAAGCCTTCTTTTTTTCCCCCAGCGGTATTTTATATTTCTTCTTTTCAACTCGTCTGTGAGAAAGAAGTATTCCTTCTTTTCTCCAGCGTTATTGCGGGAAATTCCTTGAAAACTGTCACTTTCCTCCTGTTATAGGTTAACGGGTTCTGGGCACAGTGTCTGAGTATTTCATCTCTTGTTGATTTCCTGTTAAAGTGGACCAAAACATCTCTTATAGAATTGTGGTTTTTTGAGTATTTAGTTGTGACCCAAAATGTCCTGTCCAATTCTTTACCCATTTCTTCCTCTGGGGCTTGGAGCGCCTCTGCCAGAATTCCTGTCATAACCTCCCTGATGTCCTCCTTCTCCTCCTCATCCATGTTACGAAATCTTAATTGAAATTCCTTCTCCCTGAATTCCATTAGCTCTTGTTGTTCTTCAAGTTTTTTATTTAATTTGGCCAGCAGTCCATATTTCTTACTCAAGGAGGCCTCGATGGCATCACATTTAGCTTCTGTCGCTCGGCCTTTTTGTTTTATTTCTTGCATTTCTTCTTGCATTGTGGTTAGCTGGGTTTTTATAGAGATGATTTCTCCTTTTAGTTCGCTTTTCAAATTAGATAATTCATATTTAATTAGGGTTTCCTGATTTCTAAGGAGTATCTCTTGATCTCCTTGCCTCACTGCCATATCATCTTGCTTTTTGGCTACTTTTATTAGTTCAGCGAAGAGGTCTTCCACTGTTAGCTCAGCTTGACCTGATTCTTTCCTGCCCGGTGTCTTGCCTGTTTTATTCGGCTCTTTGGGTCCCCCTACATTCCCTTTGGATGACATTTTTGCAGCAATTTTGGTTGGGTTAATTTCCTCAAGTGGGTGGAAAGGATCTTAGGAGGTGCTGGGGGGGGGAGTTCTGAGTTGTAGGTTTAGGGAGAGTCCTGCTGATAGCTCACTTGTTTTATACTATATTTCTTATATTTCTTGTATATTCTCTGGGTATTCTTTAGCACCCGTCTCTCTTGACTTTTCCCCCTCCTCTTCTCTTGGGCTTCTCATTGGATACCTTCCCTTATGTTGGGCTTGCTTCAGCTCCCCCTTATTTGTCCCCCTCGTGCGCTCTGGACTCAAATACTCCTCTTCCCACGTAATTGGGGGGGCTCTTGTTTTCCTCTCCGCACCCCGTCTGGGCTGCTCTGAGCTCTTGCAGTACCACAAGCCTCCACCCCTGCGTCTCTGGCCTTCACCCGCTTCTCCGTCTGGTTCCCTTCTTCCCGGGGCTTACCGGCTTTTGGAAGCGCTGCTGACGGCTCTCGCTCCCCTGTACTTCACTCCCTCCGCGTTCTTCGTTCTCACTTCCCTTCCGGGTTTCCCACTGTTGCTTTGCGTGCTTTGCGTACATCTACGTCAGGGCATGAGGACGTCCGGGCGTCAGGGCGTCGCGCCTTAATCTCCGCCCACCTCTTCTTCTCTTCCGTCTTCACCGACTTGGCGAGGCGTCTCCCTACTCATTGGGAGACCCTCAGCGCCATGTTGTCCTTTCTTTCAGGGCTGAACCCGGTCCCCCTCTTTTCGCCGCTTCCCTGCGTGTCTGCACAGCCAGTCTACTCCTGCTTTAAAGGTGCTTAGGGGAGGGTTTGTATGGGAATCCCTTCCCTCCTTCCTCTTCTTATTGTTATCTCCCTCCGTTTGTTTTCACTTGCCTTTACCTGGAATGTCCGAAGGCGTGTAGTGTCTCAGCTACCTGGTTGGATTTCACTCTGGTCTTCTCTTCTCTTAGAGATTGTTGTCTGGGTGAACGATGGAGTTCTTTTGTTTGTTCAATGCTGAGTGTGTTCTCTGCTCCATTAAAATGCCAGCGCTGGCGGTCTCAAGCGGGCTTGTGTTGGGGGTCTTCTTCGGCACGATATCCGTCTGTCCTTTACTGGTCAGACAGAGGTGGTTAACCCCACTGGCTTTGAAATTCCCATAGTCGCCCTCGGAGCTCCCGAAGGTGCGTCCGACCACCACTCGCGCTGACCGGAAGAGACGCATTTCCTGAACATCACATGACAAAGTCTTACCAATGTTACAATCTCCACTGCATTCGGAAAGTGACATGAAAGGTATATAGTTACAGATTGATGGGGCCCAACATACAAACTGTTTCTGAACTTCATCAGATTGATATTGAAAAGGCCAATGACATTATATTGTTCTCCTAGTGTGGTTTTGTGGAGTGTTGAATGTTCAGGTTTTGTTAGCATATTGAGGGTCATATATAGCTCCCAGGCTGTTCTTATGGCTTTAGAACAGACTCCCCACTATAAACATTGATGTTGTGCTACTGAAATACTATAAAATATTGTGGACCTTTCATTTACTCTAGGCTGTTCATTCTGTAATGTAGGCCATAAGAGTTATTTTATTTATTTATTTATTTATAAATTCGATTTGGTAGACCGCTCTCTCTGGAGCCCAGAGCGGTTTACAGCATAAAATCAATAAAACATCAATAAACAGATAAAAGACGTATACCCAAAAGCCCCCCTCCCCACAAATGATCCCGGCAAGCAATAATACGCAGAGGCAATACATGGCAGGACGGTATGTTGGCAGCTGGCAACTAAGGAGGCATCAGTTGGGACCAAATGCCTGCCTATATAGCCAAGTCTTCACAGACTTGCGGAAGGCCAACAAACCCCGTAGTGCTCGTATCTCCTCCGGCAGAGAATTCCAGAGGGTCGGAGCGGCCACTGTAAATGCTCTCTGCCGGGTGCTCGACAGCCTACAGATCTTAATACTAGGGACCTCTAGTAGATTAAGCCCCTCTGAGCGCAGTGATCTTCTGGGTTTGTATGGGGTAAGACGCTCCCTTAAGTACACTGGCCCCAAACCATATAAGGCCTTGAAAGTTAGAACTAACACCTTGAAGGAGACCCGAATTCGATGGGAAGCCAGTGCAGTGCACGCAGGAGTGGGGTCACATGCGCAGATCTTGGGGCTCCCGACAGCAGGCGCTGCTGCGTTCTGCACCAGCTTAACTTTCCAGATCGCCGACAAGGGTAGGCCAATGTACAGCGCATTACAGTAATCAAGCCTCGAGATGACCGTGGCTTGGATCACCGTGGCCAGGTCGCAGCGGGAGAGGTAAGGAGCCAGACGTTTCGCCTGCCGCAGATGGTAGAACGCTGTCTTGCAAGCGCAGGCAATCTGCGCTTCCATCGACAGTTGGGTGTCTAGCTGGACCCCAAGGCTCTTAACTAGGGGCTGTGGGCGAAGTGCCACACCATCAAACGTCGGCAACTGGGTCTCTACCCCCTCCGGGCGGCCCAGCCACAAGATCTCCGTCTTCGTCGGGTTCACCTTCAACTTAGCCATCCAGTTACGGCTTCTAGGCAGAGATGGAAATTATCGGGTACAGATTCCACCCCGGGGTCCATCCTCAGAATGAGCTGGGTGTCATCAGCGTACTGGTGACATTCCAGCCCAAAACTCCGTACCAATTGGGCGAGTGGTCGCATGTAGATGTTAAATAACAGCGGGGAGAGAATGGCCCCCTGAGGGACCCCACAATGTAAGGGGGAGCCCTCGGAGGCCACCCCTCCCCACTTCACTCGCTGCAGGCGGTTTTGGAGGAAGGAGGACAGCCAGTTGAGGGCTGTCCCCCTCACCCCCGCCACCGGCAGGCGGTGTGTCAAAAGTTGGTAATCGACAGTATCAAATGCTGCCGTGAGGTCCAATAACACGAGCAGCGCCGATCCGCCTCGATCCAAGTGGCAACGGAGTAGGTCTGTGATGGAGACCAGGACGGTCTCTGTCCCATGGCCTGAACGGAAGCCGGACTGGAAGGGGTCAAGCCAGGTTGCATCATCCAGGAATGTCTGCAGCTGGTCCATTGCTGCCCTCTCAATTACCTTGCCCAGGTACGGTAAATTGGACACTGGGCGGTAATTGGAGGGAGCCGTGGGATCTAACCCGGGCTTCTTCAGCAATGGACTAACCACCGCCTCTTTTAACTCCTGGAAAAGCTCCTTGCTCAAGGGAGCAGTTGACTATATTCAACAGAGGGCCTCGTAACCCCTCCACGCAAGCTCGAATCAGCGTGGAGGGGCACGGGTCGAGGGAGCAGGTGGTGGGTCGAAGAGCTGCGACAATCTTGTCAACATCCTCTGCGTCCTGTGGCCGAAACCGGTCGAAGGTGGACCCGGCGGAGGGCCACGGAGTCTCAAGCTCCTGTACTGTATCAACCGTGGCAGGGAGGTCCCGGCGGAGCGTCGCAATCTTGTCTGCGAAATGATTCTGGAAAGCCTCGGCGGAAAGGGCCCGATCATCATTTTTGGGATGGTAGGGACCATCGTCAACTGCCGAATTATCCTGAACAATTGGGCCGGGCGTGAATCTGCAGACGCTATCAAGGAGGCATAATGAGAATTTTTCGCCTCCTGACCGCATGCTCATAAGCCTCACTAAAGAGCTTATAAGCTGATTGCGAAGGCCCGTCACGGAGCTTCCTCCACATGCGCTCCAGCCGTCTCTTCTCCCGCTTCATGGTTCTAAGATCTTTGGTGAACCATGGAGAGCAACGCTGCGAGGTTTGAGAGGGCGCTTAGGGGCAATCTCGTCGAGAGCCGTGGATAACTTACAGTTCCAGGTGGTGACTAGCTCCTCGAGCGAGACGCTGACAGGCTCCAAATCCCTCAGGGCATTCAGGAACCTGGTTGGTTCCATAAGTCCCTTCGGGCGAACCCAAATTGGTTCGGCACCCTTGCCGGGGGGTGGTGGCGTCTCAACCTGGACTCTTAGAGCACAGTGATCCGACCATGGCACCTCGGTTACAGAGGTGACGGACACTTGGACACCTGCAGAGAAGATCAGATCGAGAGTGTGTCCAGCCCGATGTGTGGGGCCCGAGTTTAAGAGGGAGAGGCCCAGTGCCGCCATGGTCGACACAAGGTCCCCCGCTGCAGATGGAAGGGAGGCTGTGTCGGCGTGGACATTGAAGTCCCCCAGAACTATAAGTCTGGGGAACCTCAATGCCCACTCAGCCACAGTCTCCAGCAGCAGGGAGAGACTCCTCGCTGGTGCGCTAGGTGCTCGGTACACCAGCAAGAAGGCTACACTCTCCGGGGCTCCCCACATCAGGCCGACACTTTCAATCCCGTCTGTTTCCAGTGCAGGGACCGCTCTAAGATGTAACAGGTCACGGGAGAGGATAGCCACTCCCCCCCCCCCGCCTCCCATTCCTATTCTGGTGAGTAACAACATAATCAGGGTATGCTAGCTCGTGCAGGCAGGTTTCATCGCCATCGTTGATCCAGGTTTCGGTTATGCAGCAGAGATCCACTCGCTGCTCTAAAAAGAAATCCTTGAGAGTAGCAGTTTTGTTCCTAACACCAGAGAGGAAGGGGAGGAAATTGGAAGCCTGTCACCAGCGTACTTCGGGATAGGACGCAGGTCAGATAGGACGCAGGTTTTAGTGTGTATCTGTCTGTACAATTTTAATGCCTGGACACTGGTCCGTTGTTTTATAGTGTTTAATGTGTTTTTATGGTTTTAAGCACATGTAAGTCGCCCGAGCCTATCGGAGGGGGTGACTAACAAATCGAAATAATAAATAAATAAATAAATAATTTACAAGGTGTGTGGTGTATATCTTCTTTCAAAAACATTATGCTGCAGGAAACATGATTCCTCTTTAAATGAAGGTAGATTCTTTCTGATTTAAGAGGGGAAACCCGCCCTTAACAATCAAACAAAAAAAATCAAATTTCCTTAGAAATAGAATTTTGACAGTACACTGTGGCTGCTTAGATGAGCAGCATCGCGCCCTGACCTACATCTCAGGAATGCAATGGGAAAACCATGTATTTTATTATTGTTTTACTTAATTCGCTAAATATGGTCTGTACTATTCGCCTAATAATAGCCAGTAATATAGAGTACTCATATAATGTTAAGGTCCTGCTCTCGGTCCCGTCTCCTTTGTAGGTGCAGCTGGTGGGGATGAGAGACAAGGTCTTCTCAGTGGTGGCCCCTTGGCTATGGAATTCCCTCCCTAATGAAATCAGATCAGCCCCCTCCCTCCTGACCTTCAGGAAAAGGCTAGAGACATGGATGTGTGATAAAGTGTTTGGTCAATAATCCACTAGTGAATATGGAATAGTGCAATGACAGCTTGGAACAACCATGGATTATGGATTATGATTTTGGCTAATATGATTTTTAATAAGTGTTTCAAGATTTGTTTTGTTTTTAATTACTGTTTTGATGTATATGTTTATTTTACTATGTACAGTATGTTTACATGGCATTGAATTGTTGCCTCTATATGTAAACCGCCTTAAGTCCCCTACAGGGTTAAGAAAGGTGAGGTATAAATATGGCAAATAAAGAAGATACTATACCTTTTTCCAATCTGATTTATTTCTTACTCACCACAAGGAGATGTGGGTAAGAAATTTAAAATGATGATGATGATTTAGGGGTGCAGAGCTAATGAATTTGCTGCTTCCTACAATGTATGTAGGAAGCCTGCACCACAGGAAGAACACCATCATCCCCACGTCAGCATAGACAAATCTGTGCTTAAGTCCGTTCACAGTTCACCTACCTGGGAAGCATCATCTCTTCAGATGCCAAGATTGATAAAGAGATAGATCACAGATTAACCAAGGCATATAGTGCATTTGGAAGGATTCACAAAAGAGTCTGGAGTAACAAACACCTGAGACAAAGCACCAAAATCAGTGTGTACAGAGCTATCATACTGTCTATTCTCCTATATGGGTCTGAAACATGGGTCACCATGTTTCACCAGCACCTACGACTCCTCGAACACTTTCATCAGTGCTGTCTTCGCACAATCCTAAATATACACTGGACTGACTATGTGACAAATGTTGCTATTGAAAACACAACTGCGCTGGGCAGGGCACGTCTCTAGGATAGAGGACCACCGCCTCCCAAAGATACTACTCTACCGTGAACTCGCCAAAGGTCAGCGCAAGACAGGCGCCCCCCCCCCCCCCAAAAGAGATTTAAGGACTCCCTGAAACAACATCTCAGGCTCGGCCAGATTGATCACCAAAAATGGTCCACCCTGGCCTCACATTGGGAGGCATGGAGATGCACTATCCACAATGCTGCGGCCTCTTTCGAGAAGACACGCCGAACGGGTCTCAAAGAGAAACGACAACGCAGAAAGAACCGCAACTTGGAAACAACATCACCCAAGGAGACTTTCTGCTGTGCTTTCTGCAACCGGACTTGCCTATCTCAGATTGGCCTTTTTAGTCATCAACGCGCTTGTAAAAAGCGTGGGATGAGTCCTTCCTAAAGAATCTTTGTTTGCGAAGTAATGCCGAGAGACAATGTATGTAGTTGTCTAAAATGTGGAGAGAAATTGGTAATTCTTGAATGATCATCTTAATGATCCGGTTAAATTATGACATAGCAATCCCACACAAATAGCTCTTTGAAGTCTATATTCAGAAGCACCTTGCATTCTGGACATAAGGCAAGTATTCAAGTACTTCAGGTCTTAAATGTTTCATGGGTAGTTACCTGAAATTAACTGCTTTTCTCTTTAGACTTTAGCTGTTGATTTGTGAAATAGAAATTTGTAGAATGAAATTGTAAGTGTCTGTACTAAATTAGATACAGATCATCGTGGTTGTTTTATGCCTTCAAGTCATTTCTGATTTATGGCGACCATAAGGTAAACCAATCACAGGATTTTCTTGCTCAGATTTGTTCAGAGGAGATTTGTCTGCCTTCCTCTGAGGCTGAGAGAATATGACAGACAAGGTCACTCAGTGGAGATTTGAATTCTGGTCTCCAGAATCATAGTGCAATGGATAAACCACTACACCATTCTGGCTTTCATACAAATCATATTTCCCTTAAAAGCCCTTTTGATACTGTTGTGTGTGTGTGACTTCTTCTAGGCAGTGGGACCCCTTACATGCCAGGCTTTTGCAGTTAAGACTTGGTGGCTGAGAAAGGGGCTTTTAATTTTCTTTGTTTCACTGTGGTTTTGTTCCTTTGCTTCATGTTTAGTGGGTCTTACAATGTTCTATATTAAATAATTTGGTTTTGTTTTTCATGGGTACCTTTTCATTTTATTTTTAGCAGTTTTGGAACTCATTTGTTCAGGGGGGTATGCATATATTAAACAAAGAGATCTGTATGTACATAATTTTGTTGGAAGCTGTCCCAAGATGTTAACGCTATCTGTTTAGCCAAAGAGCTGGGAGCTTTTCATACACGCAGCTGGACATGCTCCTTGGTTGTGATATAGTGTCTATTTATTCTAGAAAACAAAAGTCTTTATATTTTCCAAGCTGCTTTAATTCAATAGCATCAAGACTGAAATTAACATTCCGCTGGTAGTTCTGGCTGGGTTGTTAAAGATATGAGGTCAGCTATGTTACATATAAAGCAGTGTCATATTTTCCTAGAGGAAGACCAAGAAAAAGAAATCTCTAAACCTGTGGTGGTTGGGAACAGGGGGGAGAAGAGGGCACAGTGTGAGTTGTTTAATTATTCTTCAAAGCTCCTGTAAATAAAGGGATTGTCACAAGTGTGTTGGTGTCTAGACAGAGGTAGCCTGTGTTATCCCTGGAATGGCCTACATTGGGAAACATGCACAGTGGGTGAATCTAGTTCAGAATTGGCTCTTTTCAGATTTGGCAAGAGGGGAGTCAAAATGGTTTGATTGATGGCCCTTGTTGGAAGATACGATTTCCCAGGGCACTAATGCAAAATCCATTAGCACCCGTAACAACAGCTTTAGCCCTGTGGATACTAAAGGATTAACCCGTTTATAGCTTCTCTGGACTTATTTGGATGGGAAATAGAGCAGCAGCTCCAGAGGATTCCATTGGATTTCCTTTGCATTCTTGAATTTCCTTTCAACTTCACCCTTTCTGATTGTCTATAGGCTTTGTGTCATTCTCTGCATTTAAATGAGACTAATTAGTAAAACTTTTAAGAAAAAAAGTTCCTGCCACCTTTGATTGCAGTTCTTATTTGTTTCTTAGCTGCATTTGGTTGCACAGAGGCGTCATACATTTGCCATAAGGAACTGCAGGGAAATGGTCATACATGTGTTCCAATAGTGAGAAACTGGCCTTTCTTTTTGTGATACATGTTTATAGAATTTAAGATAAGACAAATACTGTGCTTTTACATCCTATTTAAAACCAAGTATTCTACATTTGGCTTTCTTTAATGAAGTGCCCAACATGTGGAATGGTCTTGCCATTGGGATTAGGTGACTCCCAATGTTAGATGTTTCCAACGTCAACAAAAGACCTACCTGTTCACCCAGGCATGTCTTGACTTTTAAATATTTAAAACTGATTTTATTGTTTTGTCAAAGGCTTTCATAGCCGGAATCACTGAGTTGCTGTGAGTTTTCCGGGCTGTATGGCCATGTTCCAGAAGCATTCTCTCCTGATATTTTGCCCACATCTATGGCGGGCATCCTCAAGAGCAGGGGTGCTCACACTTTTCCGGTATGCGAGCTACTTATAAAACAACCAAGACCCAAAGATCTACCTCCCCACTACTCAGAGAACCATAAAAGCAAATATTAAGAAATTTATTTCAGTGAGGGCCATATAATACATTTTAAGACTGAATTCAACTAAATGTGAGTATAATAAGCCCCTGAGCATTCCTCACAAATGGCATGGGAGCCATACACACTGTGCCTGTGATCTGCCTGGGATCTACCAGGACGCCCTTCGAGATCTACCAATAGATCACGATCTACCTAATGAGCACCCCTGCTCAAGAGGTTGTGAGGTCTGTTGGAAACAGGCAAGTGGGGTTTATATAGGCCTATGTGTGGAATGTCCAGGGTGGGAGAAAGAACTCTTGTCTGAGGCCAGTTTGAATGTTGCAATTGGCCTGCTTGATTAGCATTGAATAGACTTGCAGCTTCAAAGCCTGACTGCTTTCTGCCTGGGGGAATCCTTGGGAGGTTTTCTTTCTCCTACCCTGGACATTCCACAGATATATAAACCTCACTTGCCTTGTTTCCAGCAGACCTCACAACCTCTGAGGATTTCCGCCATAGATGTGGGTGAAACATCAGGAGAGAATGCTTCTGGAACATGGCCATACAGCCCAGAAAACTCACAGGAACCCACAGATTTTATTGTTTTAAGTTTTCATTAAATCACCTAGAATCTTTAACATGAGAAACAATATAGACATTCTTTAAAACAAAAGAAATAAAGTAAACATTTTTCGAAAAGTTGTATGGACCTTTGCACAAATCTGTCCTGGCAATTTTCTTTTTGTAATGACCTTGATCAGTAAATAAACCATACAGTTGAAAGGAACCTGGATGTCTTAGTCCAGTCCCTGTACCTTTGAAACAAGATTTACAGTTCAGGAGAGTACAGTATACTTATCAGATGGCTGTCCAGATGATTCCCATATTTTTGCTGAATGAAAGCCTAACACTACCTAAGACAGCCTGTCCTATAGTGAAGCATTTCCTAAAATTAAGAAGTCTTCCAAACATTTAGAAATCCTAACAGCTGGTAAACTGGTTGGGATTTTTGGGAGTTGTAGGCCAAAACACCTTTGGACCCACAGGTTGAGAATCACTGGTTTAGATGAAACCTGACTCTCTGCAATTTCAAACCTATGCGTTCAGTTCTCAGGTGCCATAGAGTGTGATTCTGGCTCATCTTCTGCATGACAACAACATTGGAAATATTTTAACATGGTTGTTTTCTGGGTTAAACACATGTTTCTTGCATTCATTACTCTTAGAACTTGATTTTCAGGTACTTAATAATCCTGAATATATTCCAGTTCCTGTCGTGTGGTCATCAAAATCTGTCCTGTGTTACCCTAAGATAAGCACAGGACTCCAAATTCACTTTAACACAGATATTAACAAATGATAACATCCTATCATCAGATACTTTGTTTCTCTTATTGTAATCTAAAAATGTGTTGGATTTACTGTAGTCACATACATTGCTGACTCACATTCAGATTGTGTTCTTTTTAGACATCTAGAACTTTAAAATATATATTGCTATTAAAGCAATTGATATTTGTGTGTTTCATTTTTATTTGGTGCATAAATAAAGGATTATACATCTAATAAGTTTTGGATCAGTATTTCAGTCTGTCAAGAACCACTTGAATGTTGAATTTGTTTTCTGTGGTGTTAGCTAACTACCTGCTGTCCCTATTTTCATGACGCCTAAGAATATTTATTGCTGGGTATTTTGTATGTTCTGCTTTTAAATATGAATATTCATCAACTTGGCAGAAACAGGGTTTTTTGGGTTGTGAACATAATGGAGAAAGATTTTTTAAATAAGTGTACCACATTTGAAAGTACCACTTTTTCTGTTGTAAAATTAATGTGTGGTTATATAGACATGTGCTTATAATATGGAGGAAACAATAATAGAGAGCATATACTCAAAAAAGCAGCATATAAAGCTTTAAAGGTACAGCATTTTGTTATGGAAAGTGACATTTTATTGGATCTGTTGAGAGGTTTTAGTCCCATAACTGTAATACTTTAGTACTAAGATATATCTAGAAATTAACATAATGAATCTTGTATTACGTATGCTGTCATTGCATAGAGGGTATAACAGTGTAGACAATAGCCAGTGGTTCTCAACCCGTGGGTCCCCAGGTGTTTTGGTCTACAACTCCCAGAAATCCCAGCCAGTTTACCAGCTGTTATGATTTCTGGGAGTTGAAGGCCAAAACATCTGGGAACCCACATGTTGAGAACCACTGCAATAGACAGTATAAAATAGTGCTGCTCAAAATACTAGTTTCTGAGCTGGTCCTGGTCCTTGGAAAATGAATTGGAAGCCATTGCAGCCAGTGGGTCAAATATGGTACTGGTCCCAGACATATTGGGCTGGGGGAAATGCCAAACCCCTCCCCCATCAGAAAAATTTAAAAGTACAGATGTAAAAGAGACCACCTGTTCTCCCTTAGATCTTTTAATATTAGTAAATATTGTAGTATACTAGTCTCGCTTATCCGGCCTTTGCTTATCTGACATTCTGGCTTATCTGACGCTCTTATCCAACACCCCCCCTTTCCTCCAGCATTTCCCCTTCAATTAAGCAGTGCTCCCAAACTCTCTCCCCACTCCCAATAAGTGAAAAAGGCAAGAGAAGGAGGAGGAGGGAGGAAAGGGGGGGGGAGGCAGGACCAGAAGCGGAAGCGTCCTCCCTCGTTCCCTCTGTGAGTTCCACGCATCCAGGCACTTCCTTCTGGGTATCTCTAGCCCCTAGGCATTGCTTTGCCTTTAGCTAAATACGTGTACAATACAGTCGAACCCCCTATCAATCAGTAAATGTAAGAACAAAGAGGCAATGCGATGGGCAGTCAAACATAAATCAATATTGTATTATAAACATCAGCATTATGATACACAAGTATCCAAATATCAACAAATAATATGGTGCAATCCTCTCACTTTAAAGGAAATCAACGGCCGTTGCATGCAAGCATCCCCTTATGTATATCAAAACAAAATACAAACAGGCAATACTGGGACTTCCCAGCAATATAGTCAATAGTGCTTCAGGACACTAGATAGGTCCTCACAATCAAAATAAAGATAAACAAGCCCCCCGTGTGACTTGTGGCTGAAAAGCCTTCAACCCGGAACTCCGGGCAAGAGCGCGACAAACGGGCGCGTCGGGCGGACGTGTCTCCGCCCTCCCAAAGGTGGGGGCCGGAGCGCGGTTTACTGTAAACAAGGATGCTCGTGAGCGTTGCAAACGGCCTGGCAAATGCAGCGTGGAGAGGTTCCCAAGTAGTTAATGGTTCCAAGGTGGAGAAGGTGTGTCGTCGACGGGATGAAGTACCGAGATCTTTCCCGTTCCGGGTCCTTCCTCAGGACGATCCACACCCGGGAATATACACAACTGTACATAAAATAAACACAATATAATACCTCTAAAGGAGCATAGGTGGGTCGATGGGCAGGGTAGGAAAGGATAAGCTTACCAAATGTTGTTTTCAGGTCCCCCAATGGGAGAAAGCCGCTGATGCGGTGAAGGAAAATAAAGGGCCAAATGGGCGCAGTGACCGAAGATCCGGTCCAGGCTATAGCCTCCCTGGAGGCTTTAGCCTAACAGGTAGATGGGATACAGCTGGAGCCCCAGCGGGTGGGTCTGAGTGCAGTAATTTAATTCAATAGAGCATTTAAACTGACAGGCTCATTTAATCCAAAAGGTTGCTCACAGGCACATTGTATAATATGTTTCAATTCAGTTTTGAGTAAGGTGGATTGTAGGTCCATGTGGGGTTGCATCTCCACTTTTTCTAATCCAACGAACTTAAAATCCGGAATGGATTTGTGAACTTCTTTGAAGTGTTTATATAAGTATACGTCTTCATTGCCAGAGAGGATTTTCAGTCTGTGTTCCCTAATCCTCGCCCTCAGCTGACGTTTGGTAACCCCCACATAAAGGAGGGGGCACGAGCAAAAAAGGAGGTACACACATTTTTCTGTGGCACATGTGCAGAACTGATGGAGTTTAATGGTCTTGGGCGTGCCAGGGATTTGGATCTGCTTCAATGGGCTCACAAAGTCACAACAAATGCAATGTCCACACTTAAAAGTTCCAGCTTGAAAGCTGCTGGTGGTCTTCCTCCTGGCCCCCAAATCTGAGTGGGTGAGCCAGTCTCCAATGTTGGTGGTACGTTTAAATGCTGGCATCGGGGGTTTATCCAATCCTGCAACATCGGCCACAAGGGGCCAATGACGTTTGACCACATTGAGTATTTGTTTGCTTTGAGGAGTGAATTTAAGCGGCCAGATAAGCCTGTCTGGTGTGGTTTTTGTTTTATATTTGAGGAGATCCTCTCGTGGTGTAGCATCAGCTTTGTGTTTGGCACGGGTTATCAGGTCGAGGGGATAACCTCTCTTCCTGAAGTTCTCCATCAGGACAGTGGCTTGTGTCTCGTAGTCCCTACTGGAAGTGGAATTCCGTTTTATCCGGATAAGTTGTGAATATGGAAGATTATTCTTCAATGGTGATGGATGAAAGCTCCCATAGTGCAAAAGAGAGTTCTTTGCAATAGGTTTCGTGAATGGTTTCACTCCCAAGCCATCCTTGCATTTAAAGATGGTTATATCCAGGAAATTCACTTCCACATTGTTATAAACGGTGGTAAATTTAATGTTGGGGTGCCAAGAGTCCAGCCAATGGTCACAATCACTGTGACGGGTGTCCGGTTTGAGTAGGAGCAGGACGTCATCTATGTACCTCCACCAATATAAGACACTGGTGGCAGTTGTTCCGGATGCCGCCTGGGAATGAAGAAAACGATCCTCTAGTGATCTCACGAATAGGTTCGCGATGGTGGGTGCGGCCGGGGACCCCATGGCCACGCCCCCTTTCTGGATATAGAATTGTTGTTCGAATCTGAAATAGTTGTATTCTGTAATACAGTCATATAAGTCGAGAAGGAAGCCGGTGGGAGGTGTGAGGGGTCTTGGTCTACTGTTGAGAGTACTCTCAATAATAACTCTGGATTCCTCCAGTGGGATGTTTGTGTAGAGCGAGGTGATGTCTGAAGTCGCCAAAATGGTGCCCACAGGAAGTTTGATGTGTTCTATTTTCGAAATTAAGTCCGTCGTGTCTTTAATATAGGAGGGCATGGACTGCACAAAAGGTTGCAGAATACTATCGAGGTATTTGGCTAATGGTTCCAAAATACTCTCCCTTGCCGAGACGATGGGTCTGCCCGGTACGGGAAAGGAGTCCTTGTGGGTCTTCGGCAGGTGGTAGAATACCGGTACCCTAGGGTTCTCCTTAATAAGATATTTACTTAGTTTTGGGTCGATGTATCCCATGCTCTCACCGTAGTGTACGATGCTGGAGATATTTTTCAAAAATTTCTGTGTGGGGTCAGAGTTCACCTTCTCATAGAACCTCTCATCCTGGAGTTGTCTCTCCGCTTCAATTCTGTAGTCAGAGGTATTTTGAAGGACTATTCCTCCACCTTTGTCTGCCTTCTTGATAACAATAGTGCTGTTGTTCCCAAGTTCTTTAAGAGCTGTCGAGTCTTGCAGGGAAAGATTCCTGTGATGGTTTTTGAAGTTGATCTTCTTGGTTTCTCTCAAGACCACATTCTCGAACGCTCTCACACTGGTAGATGGATTGGGTGGTACGAATTTGCTTTTGATATAAAAGGAGGGTAAATTGTCCTTGGTAGTTTTATCTTTGAAGAAATCCCTAAGTCGAATGTTACGAAAAAGGGTGGCTAAGTCTTGTCGGAGGTCCAGTTGGCTGTAGTTGGGAGTCATCACATAAGAAAGGCCTTTGTTGATTGTCTTTTCCAAATGGGGAGACAACTGAACATCAGAAAAATTCACTATCATGTTGTCTTTTTGGTGCCGGGACCCTTGGGAAAACCCTGTTTGTAGAACCCAGCTTGAGGTCTATTGCGTTTGGGATACTGTTTCGTTTGGGGTTGGGAGGTACTGGAGGAATCGGATTGGGCGTTCGTGTCCTCTCCAGAGGAGTGTGATGTTCCTGAATCCCCTCCAAATTTTACCCCTCTCCGTCCCTTTCTCTGATGGGTTTTTTTGAACCAGGTGTATACCCTGTTTCTCCTGTAGTCTTCTCTGTCCCTGTTGAGCTTCTTTAATTTATCCGCTCTAATCTCCTGATGGAGTTTTTCACACTCTTCGGCTATCTCTTGAGTGTGCGTGGGTTGGATACTACCGGCTAGGTCCTGTTTCATCGTGTCAATCTCGGTCACCAGTTCATCCACCTCTTTATTGGTTCTCTGAAGTAATAAGAAAAGTAAATCTTTTGAACAGTTGTTCGTAATATCATACCAGTCCTTCAAGAGAGCACTGTCCTCCTTGTATGTACCAGGTGACAGGGGAATCCTGAGTCCCCTAGGTATCATGTCACTTCTAATATAATCAGCCAGTGCTGAGGCGTTGAGCTTGACGCGTGTCAGTCGTAATTCTTTAGCTTTGAGGTCAGCTAATGTTTAAACGTACCACCAACATTGGAGACTGGCTCACCCACTCAGATTTGGGGGCCAGGAGGAAGACCACCAGCAGCTTTCAAGCTGGAACTTTTAAGTGTGGACATTGCATTTGTTGTGACTTTGTGAGCCCATTGAAGCAGATCCAAATCCCTGGCACGCCCAAGACCATTAAACTCCATCAGTTCTGCACATGTGCCACAGAAAAATGTGTGTACCTCCTTTTTTGCTCGTGCCCCCTCCTTTATGTGGGGGTTACCAAACGTCAGCTGAGGGCGAGGATTAGGGAACACAGACTGAAAATCCTCTCTGGCAATGAAGACGTATACTTATATAAACACTTCAAAGAAGTTCACAAATCCATTCCGGATTTTAAGTTCGTTGGATTAGAAAAAGTGGAGATGCAACCCCACATGGACCTACAATCCACCTTACTCAAAACTGAATTGAAACATATTATACAATGTGCCTGTGAGCAACCTTTTGGATTAAATGAGCCTGTCAGTTTAAATGCTCTATTGAATTAAATTACTGCACTCAGACCCACCCGCTGGGGCTCCAGCTGTATCCCATCTACCTGTTAGGATATAGCCTCCAGGGAGGCTTTAGCCTGGACCGGATCTTCGGTCACTGCGCCATTTGGCCCTTTATTTTCCTTCACCGCATCAGCGGCTTTCTCCCATTGGGGGGACCTGAAAACAACATTTGGTAAGCTTATCCTTTCCTACCCTGCCCATCGACCCACCTATGCTCCTTTAGAGGTATTATATTGTGTTTATTTTATGTACAGTTGTGTATATTCCCGGGTGTGGATCGTCCTGAGGAAGGACCCGAAACGGGAAAGATCTCGGTACTTCATCCCGTCGACGACACACCTCCTCCACCTTGGAACTATTATCTACTTGGGAACCTCTCTACGCTGCATTTGCCAGGCCGTTTGCAACGCTCACGAGCATCCTTGTTTACAGTAAACCGCGCTCCGGCCCCCACCTTTGGGAGGGCGGAGACACGTCCCGCCCGACGCGCCCGTTTGTCGCGCTCTTGCCCGGAGTTCCGGGTTGAAGGCTTTTCAGCCACAAGTCACACGGGGGGCTTGCTTATCTTTATTTTTATTGTGAGGACCTATCTAGTGTCCTGAAGCACTATTGACTATATTGCTGGGAAGTCCCAGTATTGCCTGTTTGTATTTTGTTTTGATATACATAAGGGGATGCTTGCATGCAACGGCCGTTGATTTCCTTTAAAGTGAGAGGATTGCACCATATTATTTGTTGATATTTGGATACTTGTGTATCATAATGCTGATGTTTATAATACAATATTGATTTATGTTTGACTGCCCATCGCATTGCCTCTTTGTTCTTACATTTACTGATTGCTTTGCCTTTACCCTTTGAGTCCCTGTTATTAGTATTCTAGGTGTTTATCGCAGTGTTGGACGGGTAACAGTAGGAGTCTCTGTATTATCCAATATTTTTGTTTATCTGATGTTCTGCTGGCCCGTTTATGTCAGTTGAGACTCCACTGTAATATTCTTTTCTCAGTTGAATGTAGGAGAGTGTAATGACATTTGCACAGTCATACTATCACTTGCTTGAAGCTGCAATTTGAATCCCTCTTCTAAATTTGGAGTTGAGGCAAGGGCTGGATTCCATTGGACAGCTGTGTGCCTGTTCAGGAGCCCCAGGAAAAGTGGAACTGTGATTGAAAACAGAGTGCGGACTAAGTAGAAATAAGCAATGTCCATATGCAAAGGCCAATCTCTTCCCTTGCATCATGGCTAGTCTCACCCAAATTGTTGTGATGGAAGCGATGACATTTTTTGGGCTTGAACAATATAACAATCAAGCAAGTACATATGCTTTTCTTCAGTAGCTAATAGAGCTCCTGGAAACCTTCCATCAGTGCTATTTTCTTCAGAAGCAAAGACACACAGGCCTTGTTTACTATTTACTAGTGCTTCTAGAAGGCTTTGGGGGAGCATTCATCCTGAGAGAATGTGTAGACTTTCTTTAAAATTAACGCACAACTACAAGTACAGTGTCTATTTGGAGAGAGGGAGAACACTTGACAGTGCTTGGGGGGCTGAAAAGGTGACTGAGGAGGTATGTTGTCCATAGGCAAGCACTCTCCTCAGGCATCATGCTTAGCCCGTGTTAGATTACAAAAAGATCTAATGTAACTTGTGAATTTTCTAAGATTTTTGTATCTCTATCCAACCATGCTGTCCGAATTGGTACATTTTAAAACCAGGATTTGTAGAGGATTTTTTTGATCTGGCTAATATTGAAGTGGACTTTTCATTTAAAGTGATAGTTTTGATCTGTTATGATGTCATACAGAATTTTATAGAGGTTGTAGTTAATTAGGTAGCAGTTCTCTTTTATGGGTGCTTGATAGTAATCATCTGGTGCCCTATTATTCTATAACTACTGCTTTTTAAAACGTTGCATTTGGTAGGGGTAAACAGATCATAAATAGGAAGGGTTGGGACTTCATAGCTTTTTCCTTAGTCTCCATTTTGTATGTACAGCCTTGCAGTGCAGATGCCAAATTGAAAAGCTCTTATTTTATTTGTGAAAACAATGGTATAATAATATTAGCTAATGGGTTGTTGATAGATAATATTACATTTTATATTTCATGCTAAATAACTATAATGCTGAATACAATTCACTCCATCTTTGCAGCAGTTATATTTAGGGTATCAATGAGGTCTGGTACATGGATACTATTTGCATTATTAAAAAGTAATGTAACTACAGTTCTATTTACTAGGTATTTATAAATTGACTTATTCTTTCAAATGAGATTGTCCCTGATCTAATTACTGTTCATCATTAGCCCATCTGTCTGGCTACACGGTGTGGTATAGCTTCTCATGAGGTTCCCCAGAGGAGTTGCAATCTTATTTCAGCATTATTGTTGATATTTGAGATACTTCTGTTATCTAGATGATCAACCAGATAAGATGAATTCTTCCAACATTGCTCTAACACAGTGCTTGTAAACCTGCAGGTCCCCAGTTATTTTGGTCTTCAACTCCCAGAAATCCTAACCGCTGGTAAACTAGCTGGGATTTCTGGGAGTTGTAGGCCAAAACACCTGGGAAGCCACAGGTTGAGAATCACTGCTCTAGCAGGTCTTCCCCCCTGGCTTCCATCAGCCCTCCACAATTTGCTCAATGGTTACCCAGATTTTAAGGGTATACAAGGGGCTGCAGCGGGAAGTTTTAGTACAAAGAGATGTTGAATTGGTAGAACACAACTGGATCCTTGCCCATGTGAGTTACAGCCACGCCAGAGTAACCCTGCTTGATAACCAAAGGAATAGTATAACAGTGTAACAATTTAGTTACAGTAACTAACTCCACATATTAATTTCTACAATCTCCTTTACAGGCTTGTCTTTTTGGTCTTAAGTATTGGATGCCATACTCCAGACGTTAGGGTGGGGTGTGGGGAATAGTATGTGGGATGTTCATCAAAACAGGTAGAGAAGAGGTGCATTTTAACAAATGCTAGGAGTTAGGCAAACATTATCAGTGTTAAAAAAGATAATTCAACTAAAAACGGATTTATTTATATTTCTGATTAAGATTAATGGGCCTCAGGCAGTTTTATACATTCTACTTGTGAGGCATATACTCAAGGACACACTAGAGCAGCCCACCTGAATCAATGAGATGCATAAATGTTGACTTATCATTCAACAACTGGTTTAATGCCTGCTGTAGCTGTGGATAGTAACTGGATTTAGTCCTGTCTACATATTTTTGTTTTTCACTGTATGCATAATAGGAACACACACCAAGGCATCTGTGTAATGGTACACTTGTCTACTCACAATTAAAGATTGCAGTTCTAATCTACTGGCATTGATTATTGCAAGGGTTAGGGTTTAATGTTGCTGGCTCTCTACCAGTTGGTGGTAAGGAGCATTAAAAGGTGGAGATTTAAAGATATGTTCCATGTGTATTGTATTCAAGACTGGATGCAGATACTTATAGGAAACTTTTATAAAATTAGTCTCTATAGTGTCTAAATGCATAAATTGGCTTCAATTTTTATAACCTAGCACTCTCAGTATCTCTGGATGCAAGCTATTGTCTATTAATATAAAATATAGTCTGTCTTCCATGTATAGAAAGGTCCTGTTCACAGATGGTGCCTCCATGCAGTTTCCAAAGATCTCGATCTTATGCTCTGTCTCCTCACTGCAGCTTAATTCCTGAGGATTAAGATATTGGTAGATGGAGGGATAGCAGGCAGTTCTGCTTTCCCAGTCCAGTTGAATGTAAAGTTTGATCTAAAGCTTATGCCATGTTGTCAATAAATTCTTGCCATTGTAAAATTAGTATCTATATTGTCTTCTGTTACCTTCATTTCAATTTTCCTTAATAGTAAAGGTAAGGTGCACATAGCCTTCCAGATGTTCTTCAAACTGCAACTCCCATCACCTTGAATCCGCAAGGTCCATGATGAATGGTGCTGAGAGTTGCAATCTACAAGATCTGGAAGGCTGTCTGTTCTCTATCCAGCTCAGCAGCTATATGTGATATTCATTTTAATGTAAGGAACAAATTATAAGAAACAGCAAGAGAGTGTTGCCTTAGATTCCAAAATAGTCTGAGGGCTTTTAAAAAAGCCTTTCAAAAACTTTATTCTGCACCATAGCCTCAACTTTTGTAAATTAACTTTTTTTCAAAAAAATATCTTATAGGGGATGAGTATGATGTCTGTGCCATTTGTCTGGATGAATATGAAGATGGAGACAAGCTGAGAATCCTTCCTTGTTCTCATGGTAAGTACCTTTGTTGGACTTTAGTGCCAAAATCCATATGTAAAGCTGTATTTGTAAAACTCCTCATTACTAAATTCAGTTTCTGTTATTGGTTTAATACATGAGGTAAACAAATGTACCATGGGGTTTTCTGGATTATAAACTCTGGCAACCAACGTGTACTAGTTTCGTGGGACTTGTTTCACTGTTGAATGCAAAGCCCGACCATGTATATGCTGACTTTCTTCCTGTATAAAACACTTCTCTGTGGAACATAGGGAAATAAGTGACTATTAGCAATAACTAAATAAAACTTTTATCAATGGAGCAGTGTGCATCTTGCCTCAGGTATCAAGAGACAACCACTGTGACCTTCCTATGCTGTACTTGCTTACGGTACACACACACAGAAAGACTTCTCTGTATAGATATGTTTATCTGTGGTATAGTGGCAGCACTTCCAAGTATATGTTATGATTTTCTTCCTGTATGTAGAAATGGTAATATGAAGAGTTGTATCCTATATTTGCTTTGAGTGCACAAATAAGCTCAAGTCCACATTACTTCAGTGCTTACATTGCAAGTACAAACAGGTATTGCTTGTAAAGGAATTGCTCACTATGAATGATTTAGCTACTTGAAAGTCAGGCAATGTATCACCCATACATGCAGAATATCTTTGTTTTATTTAGTTTAGCCTGCCACGTAATTGATCCATTAATATTATACATACTGGTACATTTGATTAAGTCTGCAAGTGGGGACGTGATCTTCCTTACTTTTTGTACAGAACAAAAAAAGATTTTATGAACTTTTAATAATGTTGCATCCTGTTGTCCAAGTGAATATTTCAAAGAAATCCAAAGCCCTTCACTATTTCAACATTTAGCACTTCTCAAATGATGCATGAGCTAGCATTTTAATGGCTGCTATTCCCCTTTTGAGAATAACACTTAAGAGCTATAGTCATTCAAAATCTAATACTATATTTATGATTTGAAACAACTTGCTGAAAAGGAATTGATAGGATTTATTTTCAGGTGTTGCATGCCATCTTTAAACATATACATTAATACTCCTCCCAAGACCTGTCTGTGAATTGCATAATCTGTTCCGTTTAATTTCATTGAAATGCCCCTTTCCTTTTTTGAACAGCGTATCACTGCAAATGTGTGGATCCCTGGCTGACTAAAACCAAGAAAACGTGTCCTGTCTGTAAACAGAAAGTGGTCCCTTCACAGGGTGACTCAGATTCTGAAACTGACAGTAGCCAGGAAGAAAATGAAGTCTCTGAGAACACTCCTTTGCTTAGGCCACTCGCATCTGCGAGCACCCAGTCGTTTGGGGCACTGTCAGAGTCATATTCTCATCCAAACATGACGGAGTCTTCAGATTACGAAGAAGAAGACGACGACAACGAAGACATTGACAGCAGCGATACAGAAAATGGAATGACTGAAGAGAGTGTAGTAGTCCAGTTACAGCCCAATGATGAACAAGATTACAGAGTGGCAAATACAGTTTGAACTTCGAAATGAGTTGTTACATGAACTCCTCTGGCCAGAAAGCTCTACTTTTATGTACGTGTACATAAGGGGAAGTGTGGTGTGATTCTCCTGTTGCTTCAGTAGAAGCAGCTGCTCATATAGTGTTCTGTATAGTTTAATCTCATTGCAGGTTTCCATTGTTGTTGTTCATTCTCTTTGTCTTTTGCAGACAAGCGTTTTAACTGGATTCCACAATACTAATATGTAACAAGGGGCACCCATCGCTAAAGACAATGTACCCAGAAAGAGAGATGCTCCTTCAGCATTTTGTAAACATGAAATCTAGAAAAAAATTGTTCCTGCTTACAGTGTAGGTAGGCAGAGGTTATATTGACAAAGTTATTTATACATATGGTAAGTACTACCGTACAAACCCAATCAAAAAGTCTAGGTGTGTATTTATGAAGGTTCTTGTTTGAACTACTGACACCATTGAAGGAATAAGATAGGCCTGTTTAATGTTTGTTTGTCAAGAGCATCTCCAGCAGAAGAAGCGAAGAAGACCTTTGATCTTGGTCGGGAAGCAATTTGGTTGCTTTTCCCCTCATTATGTATTGTGCTTGAAGGAACAGTTAGATCAGTGGTTCTCAGCCTGTGGGTCCCCAGGTGTTTTGGCCTACAACTCCCAGAAATCCCAGCCAGTTTACCAGCTGTTAGGATTTCTGGGAGTTGAAGACCAAAATATCTGGAGACCCACAGGTTGAGAACCACTGAGTTAGATGAAGTTCTGGCACCACTTAGGCTGAAACACCTTGTGAGGAAAGTAATCGGGATACCAATGTATTCATTGTAACACTTTCCCAATTCACCTTATTTCTGGAAAGGCTGGGGACCAGTGCAGAAGGGCATCATCAAACTACACCACATATAGAAACACTGAATTTGTGTGCTGTTGATTCACAAAGAAGATAATACCTCTATATACAGAGCATTTGAAGATGCATTAATTTGCTAAAACTATGCACATAGAAAAATCAAACTAAGTATTGGACATGAAAATGAAAGCTTATAAATATCTAACAGGACTCTACATACAGTGTATCATGAACAAGCTAAATTATATACGGTTGTAACTATGTAGAAAGTAGCCACACATCTATATAATCCAATTGCAGAGATGTTTTTATATGGCTTTGTACAGGAAAGTTTGAAAGAATGTTAATAAAACACGTTTTCCACTTTAATAGCTTATTTATTACCACATATGAAAAAAACTTACTGTATATGCACATGTATAAGTTGACCTCGTGTATAAGCCAAGGACAGGTTTGGGGGACAATAGTATGTATTTTGATGTGACACATGGAAAAAAAACTTTGCAAAAACGTAACACTTGTGTGCCATCTGTGCCCATTCCTAGAAAGCCAGATCTGGTTATGGTAGTACTGTCTGGATTACTATAATGCACTCTACATGCATTATAGTAAGTGCTCAGAAACTTCAGCTGGTCCAAAAAGCTGAAGTCAGGTTGCTAATGGGCTAGCTACAGAGAGCGGACAAACCATTACAGCAGCTCAACTGGCTGCCAGTCTGTTACCGGGCACAATTCAAAGTGCTAGTTATGATTTTTTTTAAGCCCTAGCAACTCGAGTCCAGGCTATATGGCCGACTGCATCCCCTTATATGAATCTGCCCTCGCCCAGAGATCTTCAGGAGAGGTCCTTCTCTTGGTCTCACCGCCATCTCAAACTTGGTTGGTGGGAATGAGAGAGGGGGGGGGGGGCTTCTCGGTGGCTGCTCCTCGACTCTGGAACTCCCTGCCCTGGGAAGCCAGAATGGCCCCCTCCCTGCTGTCCTTCAGATGGCAGGTTAAAACCTTATTCAGGCAGGCTTTTTAACAAAGAAGGTTTTTAAGATCAACAGAGGTTGTTGTAATTTTATATGCTTTTAATGGTGTTCAATACTGTTTTAATACTTGTATATTTCTATATTTGAAATTGTATTGCAATGCTTTACTTGTGAACTGCTTTGAGTCGCCATATGGAGAGAAAAAGCAGGATATACATAAACAACATCATCTGTGGAGAATAGAGAGCACCAATGGGGCCAGCTAACCCTGTCTGCTACCACTGTCATTTCACCACCTAAGTACTCAGAAAAAGGAGAAACAGGGATTTTTAATTTAAAAAAAGTTGCATAGACTTTCCCTGGCCTCAACCCTTCAGCAATATTTCAAGGAAGTGTATGAAAGGGGAACAAAAGAGCCTTACACATCTAACTTCCCAGCTGTGTTCTTCCTTCCCTTGCAAATGTTATATATGTCAGTTTATGTATGGAACTTCTAAAGCAACAGCTGTTAAGTAATTCCATAGTGGATAATTTAGCAGTTTACTTTGTAAAGACGAATATATCTATATGAAGAACAGGCAAATACTGATACAGAGATGATCATTTTTTCCCTCTAGGATGCCTGAACCTTCCCAAGCCCTTTACAAAACAGCATGTCTACATACTGGTAGACAAGTTTTCACCTGGCCAACAGATTTACCTCCTAAATAAATCAGTAATAATCAGCAGTATATTAAATTGAGGAAATTTATATATTGGGACAGCTGTTTCATTTGGTTTGAATCACATTCCATGAAAACACGCATAAGATAGCAAATCATCATGCTTCAGAAGCCATATGTTGATGTTATGTGAAACGGCATTCAGGTATTAGTAAATAATAAAGTATTTTTAAAAATTAGAAATGAGAAATGTTCCAAAAACTTATTATTTGTATCTCATCTTTCTACCAATAAAACAATAGTTATAATAATTATTATACAAATATAGTAAAGAGCTTGGGAAAACAAGGTCTTCACTTGCCAATGGGAAGCAAAACCAAGAGAGGGGCAACTTAGCTTACTGTGGGAGGCATTCACTAAGAAGACCTTCTCCCCTGTCATAAACAGTATATTTCATGGTGGTGGAACTGAGAAAACCCTGTCAAGAGGATCTCGAAACGTAATTCTTTATCAAAATATGTAGTCCTTCTGATAGGCTGGACCTAAGCCATACAAAAGTTTGTATATCATAACCAACACTTCAAATTACTCCCTCAAACAAACTATTAGCTATTGAAGTGCCAGCAGGAAGCTCATATGTTCCTTTAACTAGCCTTGTCAGCAGTCTGGCAATAGAATTTAAGATTTACTGCATTTTTATAGACTGGTATAGTACTTTAAATGAGAAGTGTTATCATGGTCACATTGGAATCTGCAAATGCACTCATGGCCACTGCTGAGACCTAATCCTCCAAGCTTAGGGCTGAACTCAAGGTACAAATCTGAGGTTTCAGGAAGAGTAGAACCCCACCCATCACAGGGTGTGCCTCTATTTCCTGTTGCTTTTTGAGTGACCTGGCGCCTCAGCCTTGTCTGGATTAAACTTCAATTTGCCCAGATCCAATCCATTACCCATAGCAGATACTGGTTTAGCATTTCAGCAGCATCCTCAGGATTAGGCGAGTTGAGTGTTATTAGCATACTGGTGACACCCAACCCTGAAACTTTTAATTCTTTTTAAAGAGAATGCCTACCTAAATGTCAGCAGAACAGTAATTCCATAGGGTTGCTGTAATTTTCTGGTCTGTATGGCCATGTTCCAGAGGCACTCTCTTGACGTTTCACCATCTATGGCAGGAATCCTCAAATATTGAGGTAAGACATGTCTTACCAAAAACTACCTTGTTAAGACAGTTTATATTTAAACAGGACAAAAAAAACGGTGATAAGGTTGCCATAAATTAGAAGTAACTTGAACAGTAGTAAGCTAGGTGCTGTATGCTATATTTCAGAGGAAGAAAGTGGTAAATCATTCTCTGAGTATTTTTTCCTAAGAAAAACCTATGAAATTCCTGGAGTCGCCATAAGTCAACAGGCCACTTGAAGGCCATTGTAGCCCTCCACTTACTCTTGGAGTGTAACTCTTACCTGCCTTAACCAACATAGTGGTATGGGTTGACAACACTTGGAAGGTTGCAATTTCCCATCTTTGTTCTAAAATAAAGAGATGGGAGATGACAGCAAATTGTAGAGTTTGGTACAGCATGATACCTCATACAGGAATCAAATCATTTTAAGGGAACAACTTTCAGACAAGGGATGTGAGGAACAAGTTAAGTGAAAGGGTATTGTTTTACACTGAGGGAAGAACAGTAGTAACAGCATGCATATGAGGCATCCTTGGTCAACACATCCTGTACGAACTACAGCAGGGGTGCACAATTTGCGACCCTCCAGATGTTTTGGATTTAAATGTCCAGAATTCCTCAAGATTGGACAAGCTGGCTAGAGCATTTGAGCTAGAGTCCCAAACACCCAGAGGACCAAAGGTTGTGCACTAGTTGACAGGATGCAAAAAAATACCAGAGCATAAACTTGTAATACCAGCATGGTAAACATTGAAGCCAGAAGTGCCTGTTTTCCTGCAAAGGAGAAGGTGTTTTAAAGGTCCTTCATTCCCTCCAGGAAAACAAATGGCTTGCAAATACTGATTTCTTGTTACTTTTCAATAGTTGACTACTACTTGATTATTATTATTAAGTGAATGACAGAAAAACAGTAATTAAAGATCATATCTGTAATGATATCTAAAGAATATTTGTATCATGGCTTCAAAGAGCAGCATGGATCACTGTGAAAATAAGTTTTATCTCCTCCACTGAATGTTTTGCAGCTCTCATGGAGAGTGCTCTCATGGTGCCAATTCATAGTCTTTGACCCAACTCTGAATATTTACTAAATTTTGCCATGTTAGCCCTCCTCCCTCTTGCATCCCTTTGTGTATGATAAAAATGGGAAACCCTCTGGAGCAGGTTTTTACATCACAGAAGGCTGCACCAGGAGAGGAAGGAGAAAGCCCTAATTCTGTTCTCATTAAATACTGAAGCACACAATGAAATCTGTGTTGATGCTGCTACACATTGTACAGTAGGTTTCAATTTATGGGAGCCCTATAAAAATCTCAAAGTGGTCCGTTATTAACAGCCTTGCTCAACTCTTGCAACCTGTGATTTCCTTGGACTTGTGGACTTCCTTTTCCTACTACCCTCAACTTTACTAAGCATTACAATGTTTACATTTTCCATTTTGGTTTTACAGTTTTGAGCTTCTCCCAATTCACGTTTCATATATGTGCAGCATTAGACATTCCTTTCACATTTGAACATAACATTTGGACACCCATTTGCTCTGAGTCCTGTGGCATCATGGGACACAGAACTTTTTGCTTTTCGCCAGTAGTTGTTTGTGCTTTCTGACCTGGAGAATCTCAGCATTTTGCATTATCTCATATCTTTGGATTTTTAAGGTAAAATACATTCAGAGGTATTCAGCTTCACAAGTGCAGCTTTCCTGCAGATTACTGACAAGAGGTAGCTGAACTTCTGCCATAATCTCCAAGAGATCCTCCACGAATGTCACATCCTGCTGCTTCCCTTGTGGAGCGCTTCTCTGTGGATAGATCTTACCAGGTGTGTTGAACTTCAGCTGCCAGCAACCTCAACCACTTTGGCCAATGGTCAGAGATTCTGGGACCTGAAGTCCAAAACACCTGGAGTACCAGTCTGGGAGTTGCTGATTTACAGCATTCCATCTTGAGCAACCCTACTGAGTCCACTGATTTGATAAAGTTGAGTCTCTGTTTTGACCATATCCTGTTTTCCCAATTCCTTCAACACATTAGTATATACAAGAGTTGAGCTGTGAAAGTTTACTATTTTGTGTTTTGTTCCCAAAACCTCTAATCAAGTTGTTTAGCTCATATGTATTTGCTAAAAGTCAAGAATCACTTTGCCTTCTTATGATTGGTCATCTACGCTTTTTCTTAAGCTATCAAAAATGTAGACAGGTTTATGTCAAGAGACAGTGGCCATTACTGTTCACTATGAAGAATGAACACCTAGAGGCTATTATCATAATAGACTCTGGGTAGGATCTATGGCACATATGGATGGGGAACCTAATTTAGTCACAGGGGCAAGTTGATAGCAGGTATGCAGTCTCATCTCTGGATAGATACTATTCATTCACACTTATAAATATACCCTCTCTATTGGCGCCCCCTTGTCGTGGGGGAGAGGCTTGTGCACCCTAATGAAGTTGTGGCATAATAGTCACCGGTGGGGCCTCCCAGGCCAGACAGGTCACAACCGAAGGGTCTGACAAAGAGCGTCAATGGGCAGGATGGGCTTTTTACCCTTTTGGCAACCATCCTAAGAGAAGGAAAACTCTAATTTCAAACCCGGGCAGATGGTGCTCGTCTAACCCTGTAGGGCCAACCATCTAAGAGAAGGAAACTAATCAAACCTACGACCTGAGGACCTCGCTGCCACCGTCCAAGCTTGCTAGGCCATGGCAGACAAACCTTTGGTTTAAAGGGTGAGGCCAGTTCTGTGCACACTGCTCCACCAGAAAAATCCATTGCACAGGCTTTTAGAAAGCGCAGGATGAGTCCTTCCTGAATATTTGTTCGTGAAGAAAAGCCAGAGATAAATATACCAACTGTCCACTGGTGTAAACGAAAACCTTTTAGAAGCCTCAGCACTGCATGGGAGGAAAGAGATCTATTCTCTCCGGTGGCGGCGGGCGGGTGGGTGGGAAGCAGACCAAATAGGGAGTCCAAAGGAAATAGGGTCCCCATATCTGACCTATCAGCAGCATATACTTAATAGGTGCATGCATCAATAATGGGATTGACACAACTGAACAAGGATTTAAATTCTAAGATTTAACGTTATGTTCCTTCTAATGCCAAACTTTATTATAAGCTTTATATCTTATTTTTGATTACTGAAAAACTACAAGGGAAAAAAACCAAATTAATTTTTTTGTTTACAAGACGTTATTACAGTTTCACAATAAAGATTGTTAAATATATTTAAATTATCATCTGCTAAAGAAAAGACCAGGCAGATCTGTCTGAACCAAAAATAGCAAAGACTCATTTGTACTCATTTTATGACTTGGCTAACTGGAGACCTTTCAAATCAGTAGTGGAAAGGTTGATGATATGGCTGTTCCATATGCAGTTAAGAGCTTACCCTGGCCGTTACAAACCCAGCAAAGGTTAGGAATTGGTAGTTCTGCCTAACTGGACTCCCCCAAGTCTGCTTAACTGAAAAGGCAACCTAATTAAAAAGGCACACAAACACAATTGCAAATAAACATGAGGTAAGCATTGTTTTGGGAAATCAATCTGCTGCCAACTGTCACTTTTCACTCTGGAGGGTATTTAAATAATGCCTGCTACAATACATGTCTGCACCAAAATAAAAGTTTAGGGAGTCTTTTAAAGCTTTACAATAATATTCACATGCAAAATTCAACCATGAAGTGTCAACAAAGTAAATTATTCACACCCACAAAATGGAATACTAGTTCATATGGACTAGTATTTCCAGAATGGAGCTGCAGCACTTCTTTTCAAACCAGCTTTTGCATGCATCATAAAGCAGGTTCAAACCATAGGCATTGTTTTGCTAAGCTGATTGAATAACCATAGAAAGAACACAACCATCAGCAATTATGTAGGATAGTAGGATGAGAAGAGGGCTATGACACTACGACTTATAATTTAAGACTTGCCTATAATAAATTGTCTCCAGGTGCTCCTCTGTCCTAGGATATAGCCACATCTCCAATTCCCTGCGTGTTGCACTGCATTAATGCAGAATTGTACTGTAACACATTCATGTACCATTCTCAATTTCTCTTCCAAATATCATCTACTGACTCTCGGCCAACAACAAAAAGAAAGATCTTCAGATGTAGAATTAAAAATTACTTTGTGCTGAAAAGGAAAGCAAGTTAAAATATATTTTGAATAGTTATGAGATAAAGACTACAAAATCAATAATTTTATCCTTATACAGACAGTCCCCAAGTTACAAACAAGACAGATTCTGTGTTGTTCTTAAGTTGAATTTGTATGTAAGTCAGAACAAGTAGATTTTTAAGTGTAACTCCAGTAAAATATGTATATATATTAGCTTTGGATAGCCTAGGGAAAAATTAACACTCCCATTATGTTTGCTTTGCTGTCTGCCCGTTCAGAAGATTTCACATCACTTTTTGTCCCTGTGATAATTGAATTTTGAAAAATCTGGCTTGTTGCTGAAACCAGGAATTTTTTTTCATGTCAGGAGCGACTTGAGAAACTGCAAGCCGCTTCTGGTGTGAGATAATTGACAGTCTACAAGGACATTGCCCAGGACATGCTATCCTGTGGGAGGCTTCTCTCATGTCCCCGCATGGGGAGCTGGAGCTGACAGAGGGAGCTCAACCCTCTCCCCAGATTCGAACCTCTGCCCTGTTGGTTATCAGTCCTGCCAGCGCAAGGGTTTAGCCCATTGCACCACCAGGGCACTTCAGTGCTTCAGTGAAGACAACTTTTCCAATGATCATTATTTCAGGAGTGATTTTTCCTTCCAAGGGGTATCTCTCACTTCTGTTGTCTCACCCCCGTTATGAGTCATTTGTAAGTCAGGGGCTGGCTGTATATGAAAAAGAATTAGCACTACTTTTCTATGCAGTTCTGTTTTCAAGAAATACTACTGGCTAAGACATGGGGATTTTATTTTATTTTTTAATAGTACCTCTGCTAAATCAATGAACTTTTATAAGCTATAGCCTAAATAAAGAAGCTATTATATCAATCACTTTCATATTCAAGTCATAACAAGATACTATAATGTAAGACATCTTCACAGAGAGAGGAAGAAGAAAGGGAGGGAAGACGATGAGAATCACATAACACAATAAGTCATATTTCATTTGGTTGGAATAAATTTATTTCATCTGTCTGTAAACAAGGTGTTTAATAGTTATGGCATTTTTTGAAATGCATATTGAATCAGATGAGTTAGACTGTATCCCAGATGTAACAAAGTGCAGGGAAATAAATGGACAAATCAGCAACAAGAATTTGTTTTAAGTCTGTACATTATCCACAAGGCCCGAACAATAGAAGCAAATACTAGTGTCCCTAAAGTAGTGCCATTCAGAAGAAGTCGTTCTTGTCAGTTAAAATCCATCTCACAATAGCAACAGTTCCATTTTTAAACATTAGTATGGCACAGAATACACATTAAAATTTATCACAAGACAGCCAACTCAGTTATTCCAACCAAGACCATCTCCCATTTTGTTTTGTATACAGAGTTCTGCAGTTCTCTTTTAAAATGGACATACAAGTTAGTACCGTGTTCAAACTGACAGTTTGGTTACATGTGTTTCAAATGACTAGTGCACAAGGCAGTTTACTCCACAATTTCTGCAGCAACGGCATGAAGATTAGATCTGAAATGGTATTTATTTGGACTGTTTTATCTTATAACTACCAGCCTTCAAAATATACATTGATACCAGAGCAGCATGTCATTTTTCCCAGTTAATGATCGGATACAACAACATCAGTCTAGGCTACCTGTATAACTGAAGGTGGTAGTTTATTAAGTGATGCTGCAGTTACATGTAAAACCCAAGCTGCAAATCAAAATTGGTCCTATGAAAAAAAATTAAACCGGACACACTCCAGATGGTTACACTGGGTTATCTAAAGTCCATGGTGGCAGCCTTTTTTACAACTACAGAACAGGAGCTGGCAAAAAAGTAATGTGCCTGAGCTATTGCAGTGATGGAATGTCCCTAGAGAGTCATTCAAGATGGTGGTGGTGATGGTAGGGTGAGGGGAGAAGTGCATCGGCACCTTTTAATAGTTTTGCAGTTACCCTTTTAAAAGCAGGATGTGCTTCAGACACCATGAAGAGTTTTGCAAGTCTACACAGAAGAGCAACAACAAAACTAGAGCAACACTTTTAACAGCTTTCAAGCGGCAAATTGGTTAAACAAACCAGGCACTGTATTTAAAAATGTATATATAGATAGAAGATGGAAGCAAAAAAATGTGTGTGAGTGAAGAGAATGGATGAAATGAGGACAAGGGGGAGGAAAGTAGATATGCATGCACATTTCCCTCCCAACCATGCTCTACAAAAGGAAGACTAATGAGCTGTGTTAATGCTCAAAGTGCTGAGGAGACATTGATCAAACTGGATTGTACAATCGGCACCTTGTTTAGTTTAATTTAAATTGGTTTAGTTCTCAATGTCACATTAATTGCTAAGACAAAGCAAAGTCCAGACTTGGCATGATTCTCCCTAAGGCTTCAACATATCATGCATATCATCTTCGTGTTGCAAAGGATGGTGCCAGATACAGAATATGGATACAACAGTGATTAACATACAAACAAAAAGGGTAACTGGCGTCGTGACAGTAGGGAAAAGATGTGTAAATAAATCGCCATCTATAGGGTGATAGTACTGTGAACACAAGAGGGTGGCAATGAAGACATTTGCTATGTGGATGGGGAGAGGCTGCTTGTATGTCAGACCTCCTCAGGTATAAAGCCAGTTCATTAGCTTTCTTGTTGAGTGTCCCTCCACGGGCACCTTCCCTTTCCCATGACCATAACCAATGCTGGAGTACACAAGGAAACAAGGATGAACAGAATTAAAGAAAGAATAACACCTTTCCCCACCAACAGAGGGATACAAAGGAGACACAGGTTCATACCCCATCACCCTGCATTGCTAATAAAGTTTCCACAAAGTAGCTCTCTGCCAGGAAAGTTTAATAGCAATTTTCCCTAATACTTAACAGTCTGCCTAGCAACTAGAACCCAGAGTCTCTCAAGTATTTTGCCATTGAGTATGCCTTCTTATTCAATCCGCCTCCATGGACCCCTTCTTTGCCCATTACAAAGACCAAGACTGAAAGAGAAAAGAAAAGAAGTTTTACAAAGGAGTGTGTTAGACATGGATCTATTCCAAATTTTAATCAAGCAGTGCACTAAGCACATTCAAATACTGCAAATTTTAAAAGTTATTTGTATAGTGTTACTGCTTTGCTTTTAACATCATTTTAAATATAGAAATATTTACAGAGAAAAATGTTTGGCAGATAAATATGCTTGTTTAAAATAACAATTACAAAAATAAAAATGAGGCTATTTCTTATTGCAAGGCAAATAAAGCCCAAACGGCAGTTTGTGCTACAATACAGAATTTGCAGCTAGAATATCTAGAATGAATGTTCCAGTGGCATATCTCCTCGAAGTGCCCAGCTTTAAAACCATCCGTCAGGCTTCTATTCGTTGTAGAGCCTTCTCTGTGGCAGCACCAAGTATTTGGAATACTTTGCCAGCTAAAGTGCGTGCCCTGCAAGATTTGTCCTCCTTTCGCAGGGCTTGCAAAACCCATCTTTTCAAGCTGGCATTTGACTGCTGATTTTTGTCATTCTGCTTAGTTAGTTCGTTTTAAGTTGAGCTAATTTTATGTGTGTTTTATCTGTTTTATGCTGTTTTATACTGTTTGTGAGCCGCTCTGAGCCCTTGGGGAGTGGCGGCATACAAAAGTGAATAATAAATAATAAATCTCAGTCTGTCATTGTTCACAGTAAAAAAAATTAAAACCACGTGTATTTATGCCAGAACAGCAGTCCTGAAGAACTCAGTCAATAAGTTCATCTGCCAGCAGGTGTCACTACGGCAAGCTTATTTTCTCAAATACAGCACCCCTTTTTATCTATCAATTAAACTTTTCAAATATTTGCCTTAGAGCTGCTTGTAATTAGTCAGCTGAAGCTAAAAGACACACTTTTCATCTGAGGAATACACCATGAAATGTGTTAGTTTTCTTTTTAAAATGTGAAGTATTTTCCAATGCATTATTAAGCTTGAAATCCGAATAACTTAGAAACAAATGGATATTCCAAAAGTATAGGATGACTCTGTTAAGAAAACATTCCTTTCTACAAAACAGTATGCATTTCTAATTGATGTTTGATATGCAAAATAATAGAAAATGCTGTATAGATTGGAACCCTGAAGCTAAAAAAATAGCACATGTCCAGGAATTGATCTAAGAAGCACTGGAAAAACCTATAATTTAAGCAGAAATTACCTATAAACTATTTAGCTAAGCAAACAGATATTTCACTCAGCATACTCAAAAGCAGGGGTGCTCACACTTTTTCAGCATGCGAGCTACTCTTAAAGCAACCAAGTCCAAAAGATCTACCTGCCCCCGCCGCCGTGCGCTCCCACCACCGCGTGTGCTCCTGCTGTTGTTTTCCGCCCATGCAGCGCTTCTTCCGCCTGTGGGGCATTGCAGGAAGGAGAAAGCACGAGGTGGGGCATCCAGAGGGAGCGCTCCGCCATGCCTGTCTCGCCGGCAACGGAGGCTGCACAGAGGCCCCGCCTCGTGCTTCCTTCTTCCTGGAATTCCCCCGCAGGCGAAAAAAGCACTGTGAGAGCGGAAGCCAGCAGCAGGAGCGTGCATGCGCGCAGGATGTGCGCGCGCATGGCAAGAGCACCCCATCCGGCTGGTGAGGCCCGAAGATCACCTGGAGGAGGGCCGAAGATCTACTAGTAGCTCGCGAGCTACCTAATGAGCACCCCTGCTCTAAAGCCACATACCGTTCCTTGATAGTAGCTATGCTTCAAACTTAAAAGAGCTAGCATGTATGTTTTGTATGAAACAAAATTAATTTCAGATGCCAAAATCATTTATATCCTGGATGTTGCACCTTAAGACTATGGTGCCCCTCTCCATAAACAAAACATTAAAGATCATTTTGTAGACAAACAGTTCTTAGTAAGATTTCACTGAGGTCACTTAAAGCCTGTTCATTTTGTCCTTTTTAAAAAAAGATGAAGTACTTGCAGAAGTTCCAGCTTACCTCGACCAGCTCTGCCTACAGCAACATTATATGTTGGCTCGCCTCCTTGGCTCTTTGTCCTGATGTCCATTGTACAGTCACCATCCACATAGAGGCTATCTCTGATCACAGAGCACTTCTTTGCACCAAGAGTTAGACCATTGGTGAAGAAACCCTCGCGGTCTTTTCCTACAATCATATCTATTTCTAGAGGCTGTCAAAAAGAGAAGTCCAGAGAGTTTTAGCTGAATATTCTAGATACAATGCCCCTAATAATACACAAAAGGGGATTGCAATCTAACAAAAAGAATGAAAGTAATATAAAAGGCAGGTCCAGTGCTTATTAAATAATTTTGAGTAATAACCGTATGAGTAATACCCAAACATAACTTCACATTAGGTTTCTATCAAGTTCAGAAGTGCAGGCAATAACTTTAAAACTGATCATACATTCAAGAAAGTGATTAAATATTAAGGCATCGTGCTGCCCATAGAATCACTTCAATTAGGTGCCAAATAGCTACCGTTCTAACAGTGAAGGCATAAAGGTGTATGTTTTAAATACAGCATGGGCACAAAGTGTTCACAGGACACAGGCTCTAAGACAGGCCTGGGCAAACTTGGGCCCTCCAGGTGTTTTGGACTTCAACTCTCACAATTCCTAACAGCCGGAATTGTGGGAGTTGAAGTCCAAAACACCTGGAGGGCCCAAGTTTGCCCAGGCCTGCTCTAAAATCTGCAGGACGTGGGCTCTAAGATCTGCTGGGGAAGCCCTCCTCTTGCTTCCACCAGTCACAAGCTTGATTGGTGGGGACAAGGGAGAGGGCTTTCTCGGTGCCACCCCCACCCCTGACTTTGGAACTCCCTCCTCAAGGAGATAAGGCAGGCTGCCACACTGTCCTCCTTTCACAGGGATTTGAAAACCTGGATGTTCAGAAAGTTTTTGAGAATGACTAGTCCCAGGCCCAGTTCCCAGGTAGCACTCTGTCCAGCACTTCATCCACTCCACTCCCCTCTCCTCCACCCCCCCCGTCCTATGATTTGCTATTTGCATTATCCCATGCCCAGCACTTTTACAGCTGGCCATGTCCATTTGTAACCCTGGCCATTGGTCTAGTTGAATCTCTATTGAAGCAGCTACAATGAAGTATGTTTGTAATATTTTTATCCCTGCTGTTTTAGTAGATTGTTTGTATTTTATGATTTTTTAAAGTTGCCGATTCTTTTGTTTATTAAGTTTAATTAGATTGTGTTATAGTGTCAAATGTGTTTATCTTGATGTAATTGTCTGTATGGTTTCTGTCCAGCAATTGAATGTTTACCTTTATATTGGAAACCGCCCTGAGTCCCTTTGGGGAGCTAGAGTGGTATACAAATGAATTATTATTATTATTATTAGGCTGTCATCAAGGGTGCCATTTGTACTCAGTGGTGCTCATTTCACTTTCCCTCAGAAAAGGATGAACTACTTGTCCCTAGAATCAGCAATCCCTTCTCCATATACATGTTTAACTTTAACTCCCTGCTTCTCAAAATTCACCACTGGGAATGTGGCACAACTGGCTGGGTGTCAGCTGCATAAGATCTCTACTGACCAGAAGGTCATGAGTTCAAGGCCTGCCTGGGTCGGGGTGAGCTCTCGACCAATTTGTGTAGCTTGTTGTTGACCTTTGCAACCCGAAAGACAGTTGCATCTGTCAAGTAGGAAATTAAGGTACCACTTTGTGGGGAGGCTAAATTTAACTGTTTTCTGGAATGTTAAATTGCCTCTATGTCTGTCTATATATGTTGTATGTCTATGGCATTGAATGTTTGCCTGTATATGTGCATTGTGATCCGCCCTGAGTCCCCTGCGGGGTGAGAAGGGTGGAATATAAATGACGCAAATAAATAAATAAAATCAGAAGTGGAGTTTCAGCTTTGCTTTCCTTTTTTTAAGGGGGGTGGGAAGTCCATGTGAGTTATGGAGGTCCAAAAAATATTTTTAAAACCTGGCTCTTGGTTCTGTTAGTTTCCAACTCTGCTACAACCTACACTTCTGCTGCTCCAAGACCAGGGAAAGGCTGAAAATTCAAGCAGAATACGTACACTTAACACCAGGCATGGGCAAACTTTGGTCCTCCAGGTGTTTTGGATTTTATCTCTCACAATTCCTAACAGCAGGCCTGGGCAAACTTCGGCCCTCCAGGTGTTTTGGACTCCAATTCCTAATCTAACCCTGCCGGCTGTTAGGAATTGTGGGAGTTGGAGTCCAAAACACCTGGAGGGCCGAAGTTTGCCCAGGTCTGCCTAACAGCCTCAGGCCCTTTCCTTTCCCTTAAGCAGCTGAGGGGGGAAAGGAAGTGGCCTGATGCTGTTAGGAATTGGAGTTCAAAACACCTGCCGGCTGTTAGGAATTGTGGGAGTTGGAGTCCAAAACACCTGGCGGGCCAAAGTTTGCCCAGGTCTGCCTAACAGCTTCAGGCCCTTTCCTTTCCCTTAAGCAGCTGAGGGGGGAAAGGAAGTAGCCCGAGGCTGTTAGGAATTGTGGGAATTGAAGTTCAAAACACCTGGAGGGCCAAAGTTTGCCCACGCCTGCTTTATACTGTGCACTATTTACAGAATCCTAAGCACTGGATGAAGAGTGCAAACCATGTGCAAATTATGAAAGACATGAAACTGACTATCAATCCTGTTTTGTGAGCAGAAATATGTTAACACAACAGAGGGACTGGCAGTGGGAAGAGGCAGCCAAAGGAGGGGTGGTGGTGGTGGTATATTCTCCAACATAATATGATGGAAGAGGGAGGCGTCTCCTTTCAGTGGAACTGCAGAGTCATAACAGGCCCCAGCCAGCCGTTCCCAAGCACAAGCCAAGAGTCAACACCAGAGCACCAAAAGAGATGGCATCCGCAGCTAGCAAGGACACTGCTTTTTTAACCCACGCTTATGCTTAATGCAGACGGGACAGGGCAAATCCAAGCTCTTAACACTGCTAGTAAGCTTTCAGCATCATGTCCAAGAATGGTTCTAACAATACAGGAGGAGGAGTGGTTTCCAACATGAAGCAGACCTACAAAGACTGACCAAAAAGGCATTTTGGAGGGGAGGGGAACAGAGCGAACCTGCCAACCACCACCCCATGCATAATTCCGGTCCACTGGGGCACAGAGATGGGGTTCTGTAAGGACTTATGTAATACCACGAGAGATTTCAGCCTTTATGTGCCTGCACACCCTTCTTATGGGGGATTTCCTCCCCCCTCCATTGAAAGAAACTCCACTTGGATGGATTTTCACCACAATCCCGAGCATGGAAAAGGCAGAGGGGAGGGGGGCGAAAAAGACAAGGAGAAAGACTGCAGTGCAGAAAGAAGAGGGTGATTAATACCTCGGGAGAGGAGAGAGAGAGGGAGAAAAGGAGGGGTTAAAAAAATCAGCGGCAGTGCGCCATCTTGGAGGCAAAAAAACATGGAGCCGGTAGCCAGCGGGGAACGGATTCACAAAAGCCTCCTACGCGGGGACTCGCAGGTCCCTCCCCAGCAACGCGGGCCGGGGAGGAGGAGGAGGAGGGAACCCTACGCCCAGCAGCCGCGCCAAGATGATCGCCCCCGCGCCCGCCTCTGACTCTGCCTCCGCCCAGCCCGGCCCGGCCTTCCCCCAGATTTGCCGGCTTCTTCGCTTGCACCGGCGCTGGCCATTACACCGCCCCAGCCTGCCGGCGCACAAAATGGGTCCCCGAGGATCCCCGCCCGCAGGCTGATCTCCCCACCCGGGGCTGATCCGGGGAACCCCCAAGGAGGCACAAAACGCGAGCCCCCCCTTCTCCCCTCCCTTGCCCCGCCTCCAGGGCTTTTCATCCTTCTGTTAAAGGGAGGGAGGGGGAGCGGCTTTGGATAAAGAGAAGGGCGCCCACCCCACATCACACCCCCAGGCGCAATGGCCAGGCCTCTCTAGCGCAGGGAGGCCGGGGAATAACGGGAGGAGGGGAGGCAGAGGGAGGGAAGGGAGGAAGGAAGGGGCTCGCTTTCTATTGACACCTTCTCTCTCCCCCCCCAAACCTGGGCCTCTCCTGCCATCTCCCCAAAGGAGGGGACCAGGCGGCGGATCTGAGAAGCCACCGAGACACACATACATACATACACACACACGCAAACATACACGCCTCCCAGGAAAAGCCTCCAGCCCTGGGACCCCGGCTGCCTTTGCCCTTTCCTCCCAGGGAGGAAAGAAAGGGGGGGAAGAATCACATAACCCGGAAAGGGGGGGGGGGGAGAGAGAGAGGAAAACGCGCCTTTTCCACGCGTGGTGCCAGCAGACAGTGCTTTAACTATGGATTTTAAAGTCACGTCCTGTGCAAGCTGCATTTGGATCTCTGAATCCTGCGCATTAAAATAGGTGGCAATGCATAAGGATCGCATTTTGATGAATGTATTTTATGGAACTATGTTGTGTACAATTATATTAGCACTAGGATGAAGAAGAGGAGGAGGGAGGTGAAGAGGGGGATGAGAGAAGGCATCATCATCATTACTATTACTAAGATGAAGAGAAGGGATGTGAAGAAGAAGAGGAGCAGGGGAAAAGAGAGAAAGCATTATACTTTTTGTAAAGAAGAGAAGGGAGGTGAAGAAGAGGAAGGAGATAAAGCATTATTATTATTACTAAGATGAAGAAGAGAATGGAGGTGAAGAAGAAGAGGGGAAATGAGAGAAATTATTGTGAAGAAGAGGAAGGGGAAGGAGAGAAATCATTTTTATTACTAAAATGAAGAAGAGGAAGGGAAAGAGAGAAAGTATTGTTATTATTATTCAATACTTCATCACACTAGAGAAAAAATCCACTTCAAATCCAGTGTCTGCCTCCTGCAGAATTGTGGGGTTTGTAGTTTAGTGAGGCTGTTAAAGGCTCCTCCCTAAACTACAAACCCCAGAATCCTGCAAGAGGCAGAAACCCAATTTTAAGTGGATTTTTTTCCTCTAGTGTGATGAGGCTATAAGATGAAGAGGAGGGGGAGGAGGAGCATTATTATTATTGTGATGAAGAGGAGGGATGTGAAGAAGAGGGGGAAGAGAGAAAGCCTTACTATCACTAAAGAGGAAGAGAAGGGAGATAAAGAAGGCAAGAGAGAAGGCATTATTATTGTTGCGAAGAGAAGGGAGGTGAAGAAGAAGAGGGTGATGAGAGAAAGCATTATTATTATTATTACTAAGATGAAGAAGAGAAGGAAGAAAGCATTATATTTTACTATTGTGAAGAAGGAGAGAAAGCAAGTATAATGATAATTCTTATTGCTAAGGTGAAGAAGAGGAGGGAAGTGAAGAAGAAGGGGGGAAGGAGAGAAAGCAAGAAGAGAAGGGAGAAAAGATTATTTTTTTACTATTGTGAAGAAGGAGGAGGGGGAAAGAGAGAAACGGTATATGATAATTCCTATTGCTAAGGTGAAGAAGAAGAGGAGGGGAAAGAGAGGCTGATTTACTATTATATTACTAAGGTGATTAAGAGATAAGGCGGGGGACATTATTACTAAGGTGAAGAAGAGGGGGAAGAGACATTATTAGATTACTAAGGTGAAGAAGAGGGGGGCAATCCCCCCAATCCCCCCCCCCCCGGTGAGATGAAGGCTCCTTCTCTGCTGAAGCCCCTCGAGGCCTCCTTTTCCTCCCCCGGGGGTCGTGATCTCCTTGCCCCCCTTCTGCCCAGCGAGGCACCCCCCTCTCCCTCCCTCCCTCTGGGGGATCTTCTCCCTCTCCCCCCAATGGCTTCCCTCTCCTCCCTCCCCCCCCCTCCTTCTTACCGTAATGCTCTGGAAGATGCCGCCGGCCGTGGCGGCCCAGACGTACTTGGCGTCACAGTAGCCGACAATGGCGGCCTCCTGGCAGCAGCCATCGCACATCAGGTTATCCACGTAGCTCTGCCAGCCTGCCATCTTCGGCCGGGTGAAGAGACGGAGAGGGAGACAGAGAGAGAGAAAGGGGGGGCGGGGGAAGGAAAGGGAAAGGAAGGAAGGAAGGAAAGGAAGCCGGGCCTCGACGGGGAAAGAAGGAAGGAGGGAGGGAGCAGAGCGCTCTGCCGGGCGGGCGGGCGGACAGAAAAGGCAGGCGGGCGGGCAAGGCAGGCAGGCAGGCGGTCGCTCGGGGGAGGGGACCGAGGGGGTGGGTCCACCTGAGGCGTTTGCGGCGCGAGTGGCCGCCCTCCCTCCTTTCCTTCCCTTCGATTCCCTTCCCTGCCTGCCTCTCTCTCTCCCTCGGCCACGGCGGCCTTTTCCCCCCTTCTCCTTCTGCTCTCCTCAGGGCAGGCGAGGCTCGAGGCGGCGGCGGCGGCGTCGAGCGCGCGCTCGAGTACGAAAGAGAGAGAGAGGGGGGGGGGTGGGAGAGAGAAGAGGCAAAAGGCTTGCCGCCGCGGAGGCCTCTTCACTTTGGTTAGAATCCCTCCGCCGCCGCCGCCGCTGCTGGTTCTGCCTCTCTTAGACCTAGTATAGCGTAATAATCCTTGCTTCTTCAGCAAAGCAAGGGCCTTATAGGCGGCGGAGGGATACCTTGTGTGCGAGCGAGCGAGCGCCAGTGCTGGTACCTTGCGAGCGAGCGCGCGCGCGCGCCAGTGCTGGTGCCTGGCGCGAGCGCAAGAGAGAGCGACCGAGAGAGGTGTGTGTGTGAGCGCGCGCGCCAGTGCTAGCGCCTGGCGCGAGCGCAAGAGAGGGAGGGAAGGAAGGAGGGAGAGAGGGATGCGCGCGCGCACACACTTCCCTCGTCCTTCTCCTCTTCCTTCTGAGTGAGGGGACTTCTGCGCACCAGCTGCTTCTGCTCCTTCTTCCTCCTCTTCCCTTCCCTCCCCCCCCTTTCTCTCTCTCTCTCTCTCTCTCTCTCTCCCCTTTGCTGCCTCCTCGCAATTGTGAGTGAGCTAGCTAGCTGCCCAGGAGGGTGAAGCGTCCTGGCAGCTGCACAGCATGCCCTTGTGCCATTTGGGATGGGGGGCGAGAACAGGTGAAAGCTGGGTGACCCCCTCCCCTCCTCCCTCTCTCTCCCTCTGCACCTGCTGGTGGGCTCTTTGCAGTTGGACCTCTTCACCCAGTTCCGACTTAAAGATGATGGTTGAACACTGTTTAGCGTGGATGTCGAAAGACTTGGGAGGAATAGGCACCTGCTTTGAATCCCAACTTACTGAGTATGGGGCAGGTCTGGGCAAACTTGGGCCCTCCTCCTCCTCCCGCCAGGTGTGTTGGACTTTACTCCAAAGGCTCACCACTCTTACTTTCCCATGAAGGACTTAATGGAGCCCCCTCTTTGCCTCCATCAGTTGCCTGAATCGTTACCCAGAATTTTAGGTAAGATGCCTTTGTTTTTACCCGGTTCACTTTTGCTGTGATCGCATCCTGTACTACTGTGCTGCCCACATTGGAGTATCAATGCAGTTTGGTCCCACTTTAAACTGCCCAGCTGGCTCAGTGCTGTGAACTGTTTTACAACCATGGTTCTCAGCCTTCCTAATTGGCGCAGCCCTCCAAACGTGGCCGTTCTCTGACTTCATTGAGGCACTTCTGCCTTCTAGGGCAGTGTTTCTCAACCTTGACCCCTTAATGCAGTTCCTCGTGTTGTGGTGACCCCCAACCATAACATTGTTTCCATTGCTACTTTGCAACTATCATTTTGTTACTCTTATGAACTGTAATGTGGATATCTGATATGCAGGATGTATTTTCATTCACAGGACCATATTTGGCACAATTATATTGAATATTGGTGGGGTTGGGAGTGGGGATTAGTCTTGTCATTTGGGAGTTGTAGTTGTTGGGATTTATAGTTCACCTACAATCAAAGAGCATTCTGAACTCCACCAACAATGAAATTTATTTATTTGTTTGTTTGTTAGATTTATTGGCTGCCACTCCCAGATGGCTCGGGGCGGCTCACATTAAGCACCACAATAAAACAATAAATCTACAACAGCAATAAAACCACAAGAATAAAACAATTCCTAAGAGATAACACAATTCCTAAGAGATAGCACATTACAACTCAAAAGCCTGCCAGAATAGGACCGACTTGCAGGCCTTCCAAAATTGAACCAAACTTGGCACACAGAACTCCCATGACCAACATAAAATCCTAGAAGGGTTTGGTGGGCACCTTGAATTTTGGAGTTGTGGTTCACCTACATCCAGAGTGCATTGTGGACTCAAAACAATGATGGATCTGGACCGAACTTGGCACAAATGCTCAATATGCCCAAATGTGAACACTGGTGCAGTTTGGGGGAAATAGACCTTGATACTTGGGGGTTGTAGTTGCTGGGATTTATAGTTCACCTACAATCAAAGAGCATTCCGAACCCCACCAACAATGGAATTGAACCAATCTTGGCACACAGAGCTCCCATGACCAATCAAAAACACTAAAAGGGTTTGGTGGGCATTGACCTTGAATTTTGGAGTTGTGGTTTACCTACATCCAGAAAGCACTGTGGACTCAACCAATAATGGATCTGGACCAAACTTGGCATGAATACTCAATATGCCCAAATGTGAACACTGGTGCAGTTTGGGGAAGAAAGACCTTGACATTTGGAAGTTGTAGTTGCTGGGATTTATTGTTCACCTAAAATCAATGAGCATTCTGAACTAAACATACCTGTTTAAGCAGGCTTTTGGTGAGTAAGTCCTGCCCATACCCCGCCATCTATTCGTTCTTCTGAGGATGATGTGCTGTTCATTGTTTTAACTGTGTTATTAATTACTGTACTGCTGTTGTTTTTAAAACTCAATTTTACTGTGCCCTTCGGCTCCTGTAGCATTCAGGGAGTCGGCGGCATAAACTAATAAATAAAAATAAATAAATAAACCAGTGATAGAATTGAACTGGCACACAGAACTCCCATGATCAACAGAAAATACTGGAAAGGTTTGGTGGGCATTGGCCTTGAGTTTTGGAGTTGTGGTCCACCTACATCCAGAGTGCATTGTGGACACTTCCAGTATTTTCTTTTGGTCTTTTGGTCATGGGAGTGATGGATCTGGACCAAACGTGGCACGAATGCTCAATATGCCCAAACATGAACATCAATGCAGATTGGGGAAAATTCACTTTGATATTTGGGAGTTTCCACCAACAATGGAATCGAACCAGTTTTGGCACACAGAACTCCCATGACCAACAGAAAATACTGGAAGGATTTTTTGAGTATTGACTTTGAGTTTTGTAGTGTTTGTTCACCTACATCCGGAGAACAGGAGGGGACTTTTGGTGGGAGGATTTGCTATCTGTTTCCAAAAAGGACAGGTGGAGAGATCTTCACCTGTCTCTATCAAAGGGGTTCCTAAGACCATCAGAAATATGTGTTTTCCGATGGTCTTTGGTGACCCCTCACGACCCCCCAAGGTTGAGAAACACTGTTTTGCAATACCTTTATCCTTCTTGGCCAAAGACAAGTAATAACTCCCAGGATTCCCTAGCATTGAACCAGGGCAGATAAAGTAGTGTCAAACTGCATTCATTCTACAGCGAAGAGCCAGTTTCTGTGAGATTAGGAAATCTGGTGCCCACCTTTCGGTGCTTGAGAACCCCCCTGCTGCAAAATAAATGAGCAACCTTCCGCATTTGCAGCTTTTCCAATGCAGTGACAAAAAAGGGCTTCACTTGTTGATTTCTTTGTTGTTGGACCTCTTAACCCAGTTCCTAGTTAATGATGGTTATTTAACATTGTTTGTTTGGATATTGAAATACTTGGGAACACATCTCTTTGAATTCCAACTTACTCAATATAGTGCAGGTATGGGCAAACTTTGGCCCTCCCTCCAGTGTTTTAGATTTTAAACTCCCACAATTCCTAACAGGTGGTATGCTGTTAGGAATTGTGGGAATTGCAGTCCAGAACATCTAGAGGGAGGGCCAAAGTTTGCCCAAAGCTGATATAGTGTTTAGGATGCAGTGCAGTAGGGATGCTTATTTCCACTTCTGCAACTGTGACAGATGTTTGTATTTATTTGGCATATGCTGATCATATAAGCAAGCAGCCAGCTTACCTGGAAAGTCGCTTTCTTCAGCAGGAAAGTATAGCATTAGACATCTAAGGCGTTTAGAAGAACCATTGTGGTCTGAGTATTGGACTAGTACTTTGAGAAACCAGGGTTCAAATCCCTGCTCAGTTGTGGAGGAAGGCAATGGGAAATCTCTTCTGCAGAAATTGTGCCAAGAAAGATAGGGTTGCTGAAAGTCAGAGTTGACTTGAGGGCACATAACAACACCAAAAATGTAGGGCAGATATGAATCAGAAATCATATTTATGAGGCTCCAAGGAGATCACTCCAAAGCTGTTTGTAAATGAGAGGCAGTAATGTCTTCTTCTTTGCTGAAGTCTCACATCAGAAGTGTTGGTTGGGATTTGGAGGTGGAGTTTTAATGCATTTTAATGTTTAACACATTTAATGATACACCTTTAAGTGGGTTGCTGTGAGTTTTCCAGGCTGTATGGCCATGTTCTAGAGGCATTCTCTCCTGACCTTTCGCCCATATCTATGGCAGACATCCTCAGAGGTTGTGAAGACCCCACAACCTCTGAGGATGCCTGCCATACATGTGGATGAAATGTCAGGAGAACATGGCCAAACAGCCCAGAAAACTCACAGCAACTCAGTGATTATGTCCTTGAAAGAAGATGATCCATTGAATTACCCTGCAGTCATGTGAATTTCTGACCCGGTTCTTGCCAAAAGAGAAAAATATCTATTTGGTATGCTTCCTCCAATACGTTTCCTTAGACCAGTGTAGCAAATGTGTATTGAGCAGCTCCTGGGCTCTACACAAATAAAGAACTATTATTTGACTTTAACTGTCCTGGTACTGTCCTACGCAACTCATAGACTTCGAGTTCATGGAGATATATTTAAAATTCTCAGCAGAGAGCTTGAACTAGCATTAATTGTGTAATATAAAAGTGATACTAGAGAAGAAAATACTTGGAAAAAAGGACTTTGTGAACTCCCATAATCTCAAAGAAACCATTGCAGTTTAAATCTGTGGTCTAGAGCGGGCAGTATACGCCAGCATGGTACTGTGATTTGAATGTTGAACTGTGACTTTGGAGACTAGGATTCAAATTGCTACTCAGCTTTGAAAACCCACCGCGTGACGTTTGGCAAGTCACATATTCTCAGCCTCAGAAATCCCTTGAAGGCACACAAAAACAACAAATCAAGCATGTTGAAAGCAACAGGTTTTTCCCTGTTTTCTATATCAGAGCAATGCATTCAATGGAGTCAATAAACGGTTTCAGCCAGCACTTTGTCACACAAGGATTTCCCTTGATGTGGTGTAGCCTCAGAGGGTTATATCATTTTGGAAGATCTAAAATCAGCTCAACCGAAGAAAAAATTCTTGGTGTCTTCGTTTTTAGGCCTGCTCCTGGGGTTATTTGGGGTGCTAATTCAGAAAACTGCATTGGATAGACCACATCAGCTCTAGATTATTAAATATGGTTTTCTGTAGGCAAGCAGATGGCGACTACTGAAAGACATATGTTCTGTATCAGAAACTAGAGCTGATGTGTTCTATCCAATGCAGTTTTCTGAATCGGCACCCCAAATAACCAATAGCCATAACTCCATTGTCATGACCATCACCTGTTCAGGTTTAGGCTCACTGCACCCCAAACTCAAACTTAGATTTAGGCTCACTGCACCCCAAACTCATCTGGGTATCAGGGTGTGGTGTTATCTGCATGCCACCTGCTACTAAGGAGGCTGTTCAGGTCCTGAACCAGTGCTTGGCTGCTGTGATAATCTGGAGAAAGGCGAACAAATTGAAATTGAATCCAGAGAAGACAGAGGTACTCCTGGTCAGTCGTAAGACCGAACAGGGCATAGGGTTATAGCCTGTGTTGGATGGGGTTACACAGGCTTTTTTTTGGTTGCTAAATCGTTTTATTAGGGTTTCAACAAGTATTGGGGTTGTGGGGTTGGGGTGGGTGGGGAGGGAGGGCAGCTAGGGAGAGGAGGAGGGGCTACTGGGGACGTGGGGTGGGGGCGGGGGGGAGAAAAAGAACTGGGTGCACTGGGGGGGGTTGGCTGTGGGCAGTCTCTGGGGGGAGTTGGTGAGTGTCCTTTCTTCTTCGTCATCGTCCATGTGTTTCTAAGTAATTGTGTCCCCTCTCCTGTTGTCAGTTTTCTCGGAGCCTATGTTGTGTCTTTCTTGGCTGACAAAGCGGCCAGTGGGTTTCACTCGTCAGGCGCTGTTCCGGGTTCGTAGAAAGTCTTTGACCGGGGGACCAGTCGGTTCTTTTGGGCGGGTATCCGCCCGCTTCGTTTAGGAGGAAAGTGAGTTTGTCCATGTCCATAATTTCCCCTATCTTGATCAACCAATCCTCAGTAGTGGGGGTCTCCACGTTCTTCCATTTTCTTGCATACACTATCCTCGCTGCCGTTGATACCGTGTTTCCCCGAAAGTATGACACCCCGATTGTAAGACGATCGGGGTGTCAGAGGGGTCGGCTTATATAAGCCGTACCCCAAAAGTAAGACGTACCTCGGGCGGCATGGCGTGGCTTCTTGGCTGGGCGACGAGAGGCTCCCAGAGGAGCTCAAAAGGGGCCCGGAATCCTCCTCCTCTTCTTTCCAGCGGCGCCTTCCATCCTCCTCCTCTTCCTCCCAGCAGCGCCTTCTCCCTCTCGCCGGTTCCGCCCCCCTCCTTCGGTGAAGGGAGGAGGGCGGAGCCGCCGCCGCGAGAGGAAGAAAGCCGCCCCGAAGTCCCGCCCGCACGGCGGCTCAGGCGTCTTTCCGCCGCCGCCCGCTCGTCCGCGCTCAACGGGGAGCCGGGCGCCGCGGCCGCCTGAGTCACCCTGGGGCGGGACTTCCGGCGCCTTCTCCTCTCGCGGATCCGCCCCTCCCTTCACTGAAGGGAAGAGGGGCGAGCCGCCGGCAAGAGGGAGAAGGCGCCGGGCGGAAGTCCCGCCCGCACGGCAGCTCAGGCGCTTTTAAAGCCACCCGGCTCGCCCCAAAGGGGAGCCCTCTTGCTTATGCTTGCCTTCCCTTCTCAAAGAGCCGGCTGCAAGGAAACCGCGAGATCTCCTTGCAGCCGGCTCTTTGGAGAAGGGAAAGGCTGACAGGCGCAAGAGGGTTCCCTTGCGCCTGTCTGCCTTCCCTTCTCCAAAGAGCCGGCTGTAAGGAGATCTCGCGGTTTCCCTGCAGCAGCCTCTTCGGAGAAGGGAAGGCAGGCAGGCGCAAGGGGAGCCCTCTTGCCTGCCTTCCCTTCTCCGAAGAGGCTGCTGCAAGGAGATCTCGCGGTTTCCCTGCAGCAGCCTCTTCGGAGAAGGAAGACAGGCAGGCGCAAGAGGGCTCTTTCCCCTGCCTTCCCTTCTCCTCCGAAGAGGCTGCTGCAGGAAACCGCGAGATCTCCTTGCAGCCGGCTCTTGGAGAAGGGAAGGCAGACAGGCGCAAAGGGAGCCCTCTTGCGCCTGTCTGCCTTCCCCCTTCTCCAAAGAGCCGGCTGCAAGGAGATCTCGCTGTTTCCTTGCAGCCGGCTCTTTGAGAAGGGAAGGCAGGCGCAAGAGGGCTTCCTTTGCGGGGCGAGCCAGGCGGCGGCGGCGCCTGAGCCGCCGTGCGGGCGGGACTTCCGCCGGTGCCTTCTCCCTCTTGCCGGGCGGCGGCTCCGCCCTCTTCCCTTCAGTGAAGGGAGGGGACGGATCCGCGAGAGGGAGAAGGCGCCGGCGGAAGTCCCGCCCCAGGGCGACTCAGGCTGCCGCGCCCGGCTCCCGTTTGGAGCGGACAAGCAGGGCGGCGGCGGGGAAAGACGCCTGAGCCGCCGTGCGGGCGGGACTTCCGGGCGGAGCTTTCCTCCCTCGCTGGCGGCAGCTCCGCCTCCTCCCTTCACCGAAGGGAGGGGCGGAACTGGCGAGAGGGAGAAGGCGCTGCTGGGAGGAAGAGGAGGAGGATGGAAGGCGCCGCTGAAAGAAGAGGAGGAGGATTCCGGGCCTTTTGAGCCCCTCTGGGAGCCTCTCGTCGCCCAGCCAAGAAGCCACGCCATGCCGCCCGAGGTGTCTTACTGCCTTACTTTCGAGGTACCGTCGGCACAATGTAAGCCGTGCCTCAAAGTAAGCCGTACAGGGATTTTGGGGGTCAAAAGAAAGTAAGACGCTGTCTTACTTTCGGAGAAACATGGTAGGTATGTGAAGAGTCTTTCTGCATTCTCCTCTGGTAGGTCTTCCTCTGTTGTCAGGCCCAATAGGAATGCTTCCGGTCTAAGCTCAACGGAGAGACCAATAATCTTTTTTGCGTCGCTGAGTGGATCTTCTTCCAAAGTTCACCGCACGTTGACAGGTCCACCACATATGGTAGAAGGTGCCCGTCTGGGAGCCGCACTTCCAGCATTTGTTTTGTGCTTCCCGTACATGAGACCTAGTTTGTGCGGCGTCATGTACCAGCGATTAAACATTTTGTGCCAATTTTCCTTGAGCTCCATCGCATATGTGTATTTTATTCTTTTCCTCCAGACTTTCTCCCATTCATGGAGCATGATTGGCCGGCCGATGTTGTTGGCCCATTTGATCATGCATTCCTTCACCACTTCCGTTTCGGTGGACCACTCCAACAGCCTGGATAATTTTAGTAATTTGCTTCTTTTTTGACCTTTAGCAGGGGTTTCCACAGGTCTTTTTCTCCCGAACCCCACGAGTTCGTCCTGCTTGAAGTGCTCCTTAATTTGATGGAGGTGGAGCCATGTCAGTTTATTGAAGTTGACCCTGATCTGGTCCGGTGGCTTCAGGCGTCTTTTCCCCCCTACTTTGACGGTGAGGTCTGCATAGGTGGGCCATGCACTCCTCCCAGTAGTCTTTTCTGACTCGTTTCAGGGGAGAGATCCAGAGGGTGAAGCGGTAGAACCCTCCTTTATACTTCTGCCAGACTCTCATTAAGGCGGCTCTTAGTGGATGTCTCCTGAGGCACCTCCCCTCTTTTGTGTTAGCATATCATAGAAAGTTGTGCCACCCAGATTGTAGATCGAAGCCCTCCAGAGCCAACAACTCATCCCTTTTCAGGTCCATCAATCTGTCAGGAAGGACAGGCTGCAGACCTCGAAGTATAACTTCATGTCTGGAAGACCCAAGCCTCCTCTTCCTTTGCTATCTATCAGTGTTGAGTATTTGATCCTTGCTTTGTTTCCATTCCATATGAATTTCAAGATGTCTCTTTTCCATATGTCGAATACTCGGTTTGTTCGTATGACCGGGATGTTCTGGAACAGGTAGAGCAGTCTTGGGAACACGTTCATTTTGACCGCCGCTATCCTCTCCATGAAGGAGAGACCTGCCTGTCTCCAGCTTTCCAGATCTGCCTGTACCTTTTTCCATAGAGTCTCGTAGTTGTTTTTCACTAACTGGGAGTTTTGGGCTGTCAGGTGGATCCCCAGGTACTTGATGGATTTTGCGACTTGGATGCCTGTCTGGCGCTCCAGTCCCTCTTGCCGGGCTTTGGGCATATTCTTCGTTAAGATCTTCGTTTTGGTCTTATTTATCTTCAGCCCCGCCAGTTTGCCGGAACTCCTCTATGTCAGTTAGCCACGCCTGCAGGTTGGTCACCGGTTCCTCTACGAAGCAGATCAGATCATCTCATGGGCTCTTGCACTTTGAACTCATGTTTCCCTAGTTTCGGGCTGAGCAGCTGCTGGTTTCCTCTGAGCTTCCGCAACAGAATATCTATTGAGAGCACGAAGATCAGGGGTGAGAGAGGGCATCCCTGTCTCGTTCCTTTTTGGATGGCAAAGCTCTCTGTTGGCTGGCCGTTGATCCAGATGTTCGCTTTTTGCCTTTCGTAGATCGCCCCGATAGCCTTCATGAAGTGTTTGCCCATTTCCATTTCCGACATTAGGAGCTGGAAAAAGCTCCAGTTTAGATTGTCGAAAGCCTTTTCCGCATCCAGTGCGAGAAAGGCCACTTCCTTTTTGGGATGTGTCTCATAGTATTCTATGAGGTCCATGACCACCCTAACCTTGTCTCTGGTTTGCCTGCCCGGGAGGAAGCCATTCTGGTCCGGCCCCACCCACTCATGCAACCAGGCTTTCAGTCTTTCTGCAAGGATGCTTGCTAAGATCTTATAGTCATTGTTGAGAAGGGAGATGGGCCTGAAGTTGGCCACGTTAGTGGCATCCAGGGGCGGACTAATGTAATTTAAAATGGTAAGCGAACGTTATTTTGGCGCCCCCTCGCTCTCCGGCCTTGTGAAGCGTGTGCATGCACGCCGGGCGCGCATGCGCTGGGCCAGGTAGTTCTGCGCGTGCGCCATTGCTGCAGAGGGACTCCAGATGGACCGAGATACCAACCGCCCTAAGTGAGGCCGAAAAGGAGGAACTTTTTGCAGCCGGGACGGAGCCGGAGGTTTTTGGGCAATTGGCGTCTCAGTCCAGCCAGAGTCCCTTTGCAGCAATGGCACATGCGTGGAACCTGGCGGCCAGAAGTGCCCCTGACTACATGGCGCCCTAAGCGGTTGCTTACTTTGCCTAATGGTAAATCCGCCCCTGGTGGCATCTGACCCCTCCTTGTGGATTAGGGTGATGTTGGCCTCTCTCCACGATTCAGGGATCACCCCTTCAGTCAACACTCTGTTGAAGATTCTCTGCAAAAAGTGAACTGTTTCATTGGTCAGTGCCTTATAAAATTTTGCGGTCAACCCGTCCGGCCCTGGGGCCTTGTTGGTTCCTAGGCTCTTGATCGCCTTCCTGATCTCCTCTTCCGAGATTTCCTTGTTCAGGGAGAGTTTGTGGTGGTCTGGAATTTTCCCTAGCTTCTGCTCCCTCAGGTAGCACAGTATGTCATCCTTCTCCACCTGATCTCTAGAGTAGAGGTTGGCGAAAAACCCTTGAAATTCTTTTGAGATATCATCATCTCTTGAGGACAATTTGTCATCACATCTGATCTTGGTAATAAATTCCGCTTGCCGCTTCTTCCAAATCCTCCTCGCTAGCCATTAACCTGGTTTGTTGGCATTTTGGAAGTTCTTTTGCTTCAAGAATTTCAAGTCTTTGGACATTTGCTCCAATTCGAGGTGATGTTTCTGTTGTTTCAGAGCAGCTAGGTTGCGGACCAACTCCCGGTTTCTCGGGGACGCCTTTAATTTTGCTTCTTCCACCCTGATTTTTCCCTGCAGTTCTTGCATCTTTTCTCTGCGGATTTTGTTCTTGACTGCGTTGAGCTGGATAAGATGGCCTCTCAGCACTGCCTTGTACGCATCCCAAATGATATCTGGCAGGGTTTCTTGTTTGTCATTGTGTTTAAAGTAGTCGGTTGTTATTGATCTGTAGCGTCTGATATCCTCTTCTTTTTTCAGGAGGTTATTGTTTAGTCTCCATCTTCTTGTGAAGGGTTTGTGATTCACAACCATCTCCAGCGGGCAGTGATCAGAGATATCACTTGGAAGTATGGTGATCCACGAGACCTTTGTGATCAGGGAGTTGGACACCCAGACCATGTCGATTCTCGACCAGCTCTGGTGTCTGTGGGAGTAGAACGTGTAGTCTCTCTCACCACATTTGCCGGTGCGCCAGGCGTCCTGGAGTCCCATGTTGTCTCTGAGCTGTAGGAATGTCTTTGGGAGCATACCTCTTGTGTCTGAGTTCGGACCCGGTGTTTTCCTCACCCCAGGTGACCTGTAAAGTCGTGCGTCTATCACTCCGTTGAAGTCCCCCATCAGGATTAGGCTGTCAAAACGTTGCTCTTCGATGTGTTTCTGCAGCTCCTTTACGAATTGCGACTTGGGGCCATTTGGGGCATAAATGCTACAAAATAACAGTCTCTGGAGACCCATCTTGACCGTCACTCCTACCATTCTGCCCTCTTCATCGGTGAAGGCTAATTCAGCTGGATATTTGTCGGTCACGTAGATGGCCACTCCATTCCGTTTCCTCTCAGCTAGTGAATCGAAGAGATTGCCGATACGCTTGTTCTCCAGGTGGTGTGCATGAGGCTTCTTGGTGTGTACTTCCTGAAGTGCCACTACATCGTATCTCTTCTTTCGTAGAAAGTTAAATAGCCGCTTCCGTTTGGGAGCAGAGTTCAGTCCGTTAATATTGTTTGAAAAGCAAGAGATCTGGACATGAAGGTCACTCATCTTGCATTTCTATTGTGTGATCCGGTTCGCCGCGTCCTGTCTCCGTAACTCGTGGGCCGTCCTCTTTACCTTTGCCGTGTGGATCTCGCCTGGATGTGGGCAGCTCATGCTCTGGGGAGCTGAAGCGTCTTTTCTTCGAGGAGTCACTTTGGCTGGATTGTGCAGGTGTTCTTTGCCGACGGTCTGATTTTAGTTTTTCCATGAAGGCTTTGGCCTTATCGATGGAAGTCAGCCAGAATCTTTGGCCCTCATAGGTGGCCATCACTCCTCCGTTTTTCCCACCTGAAGCGGATTCATCTATTTTTAGTTCCTCCGTCAGGAAGTGATAGCTTCTTTTTTTTGCTAATGGGCGACGCTGTGAACTCCTTTAATATGGTCACTCTGCTCCCCTTGTAGATCGGTTCAGCTGACTTTTTTGCCCTTAGGATCTCATCTCTGATTTTTCGTCTTTCAAAACGAACCACCACATCCCGTGGTGTCTTGTTCTTCTTTGAGTATGCCGTAGTGACCCGGAAGACTCTGCCGATCTCCTGCGCGGTTTCGCCCTCTCCTTTCTTTAGGATGGTAGCTGTCAAGTTGTGGATAATTTTTTGCAGGTCCTCGTTGGGCTCTTCAACTATGTTTCTGAAACGCAGCCACGTTTCCAGCTCGTTCTGCTCCAATCTCTCTTGAAGCTGCTCAAGCCTTGCACTTTTAGTTTCAACTTTTTCCAGCCTGGCCTTCATTTGGTCCTGGGCGGCCGCAAGCCTCCCTTCGTCTTGTTTTATCTCCCCAATTTCTTCATGTATGCGTGACAGTTCCTTGGAGAGATCTGATTTGATGCTCTGCAGCTGATCTTGGACCGATCTGTGCTGGGATTCTTGTCTGTTGGCCATCAGCTCCATTTGTTTCTGAGCTTGTTCCTGCCTTTCTGCTATTCTTTGGACTTCCCTTAGGATGTCCTTGAGTGTCGTCTCTTCTGACATCGTCTGCTTTTTTACTGCACCAGTGGTGATCTTGGTGACCCTTGAATTGGCCATAGCTGCACTTGGATGTCTCCCTGGCTTGCTCCCGGTGCGCGGGGGGGTGGAGTAGTACCTTCGCGGGGTCTTCCTCTCTCCAATCCTGTGTGGCGGTGTGCGTCGGGGAGGTTTGCCGGGATGTTCAGGTGCCAAGAGCTTGTTCTGGTCCCCAGCGCTCTGAGTGGGGCCTCTTGTATTTTGCCTTGTTCTAGTTGTGGGGGGAGGAGACATTAGCACCTCGCCCAGTCACTTGCCTGCTGCTAGACCTTATCTTACAGCCCTTTCTTCCCCCTCTGTGGTAAATACTTGTGGAGGTGGCACCTTCTAATCTGTGTCTCTTGGGTGTGGTTATATTCTTGTCCTCTGATCTTTTCTTTTCTCCCCCCTTCCTTTATTTCCCTTTTCCAAAATGGCGCTCCCGCCAAAAAACTCCTGGCTTCTCCCCTGTTTCTCTGCCTGTTATGCCATATCCGCCATTTTGGATCCCCTGAGGGGCTCTGAAGTCGCCTGAGCTGCCTCTGTTGCCCCCAATTCGGCCTTCTCCTGAAGGGATGTGACCCTTTCCCTGTGGGCCCCGATCCCTGCTGGAGGTGGGGGGGGGGGGGTGCTTGTGGAGCTGCTTGGCTCCCTGCTGCTGTAGGGGCGCGCTTTTTCCTCGGGGGCAGCACGGCCTCCCGCCTGGCAAGCGGTCCGGGGCTTCCCCTTTTACTCACGGCCGCTTCTCTGTTTTTTCCTCCTCTCCTGCCCTCAGCTTGATGGTGGGGGGGGGGGGGAGAGGGAGAGCCGGACTGGGCTGACCGTACGTGCGGGTCGCTGCCCGCTTCCCGCTCCTCGGCCCGTCTGGTGCTGCGGCGGCGCTCCGGGCTCGCGCAATCTCCCCCTCTATAGGAGGGGGGATCTCTGGAGCTGGCGGGGCCTGCCAAGCAGCTTCACGCACCCGCTGGATACCTCTGCGTCCGCGGGGGGAGGCGCCGATCGCCCTCCGGCCAGGGAAGCAGGAGGCACTCCGGGAGCCCTCAGAGTGCCCGACCAGTCGCCATCTTCATCCGGTCGGAAGTCGGTCCCACGTATTTCTCGGGTCTTTGGTGTTTAAAGTGGTCACTCTCCAGATTCCCTTTACACTACTGTTTCTTCCTATTCTTAGTGGTTCCTCTGTCTCCACATCCCCCTTGAAGATGACTGATACTTCTTGCCCTGGCTGAGTGCAGTTGGTCTGACTGGATCTCAATGGCCTCGCTTTGATTTAGATCCCAGGGGTCTTGTCTGTAATGCTACTGTAGGTTGGGGGGGGGGTTACTCCTCTTTCTCTTCTTCTCTGTGAGTTCTTCCCCCTTCAGTCCCTGGCACGCTTCCAGATCGCGCCTCTCCCTCCTCCCCTTTCGGGTTACACTGGCTTTTTGAGCAAGCGTTTGGAACCTCAGCATAACCAGACAAACTGAATTGGAAAATGAACTAGGAACGGTTAAGACGATGGAACAGATGAGGATTTGAACAAGAAGACATAGTTTTAAATTTTTTACTGTTTATTGCTTTTATGGTTTTAAAATGTATTGTGATGTTTTTTCTGCTTTTTATCAATGTATGTATTTTTATATATGGCATCTAATTGTGCCGACTTGTATGCCACCCTGAGTCACCTTCGGGATGATATGGGCGGGATAAACATAGCATAAATAAACAAACAAACAAACAAACAGAATCAAAAGTTGACCAAAAATTATTTTTAACCCTTTTGGTACTTATGTTGGACAGTGGTCCCTGGTAAAAAAAAAAAGGCTGGGAACCACTGAGTTAGATAGAACAGTTCCTATTACAATCAAGTGAGATGGGGGGAAACCTTGTTACTCTACGTTTTTGCTTGGAAGTAAATCTCATAGAATACAATGAATTTTACTTTCAGGTTATATAGAATTTTAACCTTAGCTTTTCCCTCTTTGTAATTGTAAAATTAGTCAGGAATCCTTTATTGCTGAGCAACTCCAAGGTGCCACTATGTTTTCAGCCTGAATTCAGGGTGGTTCTGATGAAGTTTATGTCCTTTAAAGACACTTGAAGGGAACCTCTTCTATATATGATTACCGAAGGGTTGAGGTCTGCTGGTGAGGCTCCATCCCTCATATGGAGCCAATACATACTGAAGATGTAGAAAAGGGTCTTCTCACCATGCCTATGGAATATCTACTGTTTGGAACCTAGGTTGGCACCAATTATTTTAGGATCAATTAAAGACATAGCCGTTTATTAAAGCCTTTAAAAACTAATTGGTTTACTCCAAAATATTTGGGCACATAGTTTGAAACTGTTCTAACCTTTAAAATATGTTTTAGCTTAATAAGTTGATTAATATCTTTCATCTGCTTGAATCAGTTTTATTTGTATGCTGTCCTGAGTTCTTATGATATTTCTTTATATGATATATAATATATTTCGGAATTCCTGCAAGTCGGTCCTATTCCGGCAGTTGTAATGTGCTATCTCTTAGGAATCGTGTTATCTCTTAGAAATTGTTTTATTCTTGTGGTTTTATTGCTGTTGTAGATTTATTGTTTTATTGTGGTGCTTGATGTAAGCCGCTCCGAGCTGGCTGGGAGTGGCGGCCAATAAATCTAACAAATAAATAAATAAAAATAAAAATAAAAATATTGTAATAAATAAATAACTTACAGTGAATTAGGAATCTACTTGTCTGTATCTATCTGTCCTTCTTCCACATTGGGAACATGCCCCTCGATTTTGAGCCTTTTCAGGAGTAACTATTTTTCCAAAGACATTTGCCTGTTGATTTCCTTTCCATAGAACCTATTTTTTGTGACTATTCATAAGGTCATGGGAAGAAAAAAGAAAAGAAAAGAGAGCCAGTGTGGTGTAGTGGTGTGAATGTTGGACTATGATACTGGAAGACTGTGGTTTGAATCCTTGCTTGGCTATGGCTGATCTTGGGCAGTAACACTCTTTGAACCTCAGAGGCAATGGCGGTCTCCTGAGAATGTATTTTTTTATATTAAAAAAACAGGATAGGTTCACCTTAGGGTTAACACAAGTCAGAAATGACTTAAAGGCACACAGCCGAAGGAATACCAACAATTTAACTGGGTCTCCCAGATTTTTCATTTTCCACTAAGGAGGCTGAGCCATTCGACAAATGAGGATATTAGGAACAAGGCTAATATCCTGGGGTATGATTTACACGAATGAAGATATAACTAAATCCTGAGGGAGTCTGCAGGGTACAAAAAGTCAAACAGGAACCTCACAGTATTAGCTTCTGAGATTAGCCCTCCAGGAAACATTGGAGCCACTAGAACAGTGGTTCCCAATCTTCTTCTTACCAGGAATCACTTTGACCAAGGACCTCTCTCCCACATTAGATATCCTGGCAGGAATGGCAGAACGACACACACGAAGGTCTTGCTCAACAGCTGTCAGTCTCTCTGTGTGTTTAGTTTTTATCCCAGTCAAGCTAGAGACGCTCATCTCACACAGATATGTGGTTGAAAATGGGAAATAGAAAACACTAGAAGGGTCTGGTGAGCATTGACTTTGAGTTTTGGAGTTGTAGTTCACCTATATCCAGAGAGCACTGTGGACTCAAACAATGTTGGATCAGGAACAAACTTGGCATGAATACTCAATATGCCCAAATATGAACACAGATGGAGTTTGGGGGAAATAGACCTTGACATTTGGGAGTTACAGTTTCTGGGATTTATAGTTAACACAATCAAAGAGCATCCTGAACTCTTGCAATGATGGAATTGAACGAAACTTGGCATATTGAACTCTCATTACCAACAGAAAGTACTGAAAGGGTTTGCTTGGGAATTGATCTTGAGTTTGGAAGTTGTAGTTTACCTACACCCAGAGAGCACTGTGGACTCAATGTTATGTTGTTGTTTGTTTTCTATCCAGAATCACAATGTTGGAAGGAGGCTCACCACTTTAAGGTCCCTAAAACAGGCATAGGAAAACTTCAGCCCTCTGGGTACTTTGGACTTCAACTCCCACCATTCCTAACAGCCTGAGGCCCTTTCCTGCTTAAGTGGCTGAGGGGAGAAAAGGAAAAGGGCTGAGGCTGCTAGGAATGGTGGGAGTTGGAGTCCAAAACACCTGGAAGGTCCAAGTTTGCCCATCCCAGCTTTTGACAGAGACCTCTTCCTCCACCTTCCCCTTCGCGCCCTTTCTTCCCCCTCCTGCCGAACACTTACCTTTCCTTCTCCACTCGGGCTCCCTTCTTCCCAGCATTGCTCTGCTTGCTTTGCCTTGCTTTGCTCACGCTGCCACTTCTGCTGCCAGTTTGATCCGAGGGGGCAGCGTGAGCGTGTTCAGGAGGGGAGGGGGGAGGGAGGAAGACGTGGGGCAAGTCTGCGCAGTAGCGCCTGCACGGGTCATGTCTTTCTCCCTCCCCCCTCCACGCTCACGCTGGGAAGAAGGGAGCCCGAGTGGAGAAGAAAAAGTGTTCGGCAGGAGAGGGAAGAAAGGGTATTGGAGGTTCCAATTTCCCCCGGCACACCTGATGATCGCTCACGGCACACTGGTTGGGAAACACTGATCTAGAGGACCATGATGAAAGTGATTTCTGCACTTGAAAACATTTGGAAGGCCAAATTATTCCCTGTGGCATCATGGACATTTGGTGTAAAAATGTGGTTGGATTTACTAAATATTATAGTCATACTAACAGTAATGCCTGGGCACCATTTTCTCTGATATCGTTAATCTATGATGCTATTAAATCACCATATGATATACACCCTACTGCATGACTGACATGATTTCTGTATTTATAGGTGCTGCATAACCATGTATATGGAGCAGAAACAAAGAATAGTCACTGGGTTCTTGGCCAAAAAAGGATGTATTGTCACCATCATCCACAAAAGTCTCAGAAATGTGTATGGTGAGGCAATATTTGATGAGAGTAATGGGTGAAGATGAGTGAAAAAGTTGAAATAAGTTGAAACCAATGTTGAAGATAAACCATGCCGATCAACAGCTCTCCCCAATAAAAGCCAAAACAAGGTGGGAAACATGATTCATACATACCATATTCCTATTTAGGTATGCACTATCTAGTGTTTCTGATTAAGGGAGAATTTCATCATTTTACATTTACTACTACTGTTACCTTGTTTATTTGTATCCAGTTTTGACCCAATATTGAGAGTCAAGGCAGTTTACAAATTATTCGAACCAGCATAGATATATAGATATATAAAAGCATTAGTAATTATCTACTGTTATAGAGATATGTTAAATATAGTTTCTAGAGTTAAAACTATTTAAAGTTCATTAACAGTCAACATATAAAAGATAAACAAAACTTAATACCATGGAAAGTGTTGCAGTATCAAGGCTTTATGTGGATTTATGTGTTTAAAATGTGCTCTAGTAATGAGTTACAGTCTTCGATGTTAAAGTTGCTTAAGTTTATGGAAGAGGGAAGAGTGAGCCCCTGGTGGTGCAATGGGTTAATCCCTTGTGCCGGCAGGATTGCTGACCAAAAGATCAGCGGTTCAAATCCAGGGAGCAGGGTAAGCTCCCGTCTGTCAGCACCAGCTCCTCATGCGGAAGAGGGACATGGGAGTACCCTCCCACAGGATGGTAAAACATCTGGGCATCCCCTGGGCAATGTCCTTGCAGACAGCTAATTCTCTCACACCAGAAACAACTTGCAGTTTCTCAAGTCGCTCCTGACATAGGGGGAAAAAAACAACTTCTTAATCTACCATATGAAGACAATATTTTTGTGTCTTGGCGGGATTGTTGTAGGAATTACTGATATTTATTATTTCTATACTAAAATGTGCTATATAACTATTAAATATTGAAATTAATGGTAATGTGTGTGCCACCTGTAGACTGATAGTGTCCTTTAATTAATTGACCCAAAATACATAAAATAGATTATCCACTTCTTTCAGGGGACATTCCAGGAAATTAAAAATCTTTGAGCCCTTGTTTATCTCCTTACAGCCATCTGTCCATCTGTTCTGGAAGTTATTAATGTTCCATGGTATAAATAATTTGCATGTCACATAGACAATGGGGTGGATGATGATATGGGAGTGGCACAAGGACTTTTGATTCTTTTCTGTGCTTCCTGTCTGTACATTCCTATCACAGCACAGAATGAAAAACAGTGGATTCTAGATTGAATCCTTGGTTTCTCCAAGCAAAGTTGGAGTGGGAACCATGCAGTCCTCCAGATGTTGTTTCATGCCACTCTCGACAGTCCTCACTATTGAATATGTTAACTAGGATTGTTGGGACTTGCCATTCAGCAACATCTGGAACACTACACAATTCTGACCCCTGAAGCAGAGCTTGCAAAGACTCCTGTCTGAAATCCTAATGCAAGGGAATTTAGAACTTTTCACCCTCTAATTGTTTTATAGTGGTCTGTGGTTTCTGGGAGATGAACCTTACAATTTTCAGAAAGTTAAATATCCCCTATTTTTGCCTAAAAGGGCTGCAGCTTGTAATCTGTTCTGAATGAGATTGGCCAGTGGTTTGATTAGTTACATAGCAACTTCCTGTATTTCTACTTAACCTGTTGCTCTGTTTCTCCAAAACAATTGTCTTAAGTCTTATTTGTTTGGATATTGAATTGATTTTTTTTCAATATTAAAACTTTATCACAAGAAATATAGCACACAGTGGGAAAGGATCTTGCTCTGGTTTACTACAAACTCCTTTGCCTCCCCCCTCATTTTCTGAAAGCCATATAAACTGCCCTGTAGTCCAAAGCAGAACTGAAGATATGGGATTGCACACAACATGGGAAAACAGAGTACACTGCAATGCCTTTATCCATAGAGCATGCATACGTAGACTTTGCATGGATATGCAAAACTACAAATCATAGTGAACCCTATTGATATAAAGAATGTCTGGCCCAAGAGGTGTGATAGAGGACCTAGAAAATGCTGAGAGCGGACATATTTTATGAATGTGAATGAATGGAACCATAGATACTATGGTTAGGTAGATCGGTAATTGGTTAAGTGAATGAACCCAGATGGTGCTCACCAATGTTTCCTCTTCATTCTGGAAAAAAGTGATGAGTGGAGTGTCATAAGCAGGATTCCGTCCTGGGCCCGGTTGTGTTCAACATCTTTATTAATGACTTAGATGAAGGGTTAGAAGGCATGCTCATGAAGTTTGCAGACACCAAATTGAGAGGGATAGCAATACTCCAGAAGGCAGGAGCAGAATTCAAAATGATCTTAACGGATTAGAGAGATAGGTCAAAACTAACAAAATGAAGTTCAACAGGGTCAAATGCAAGACACTCCACTTAGGCCGAAAAAATGAAATGCAAAGATGCAGAATGGGGGATGCCTGGCTCAATAGCAGTATGTGTGAAAAGAATCCTCATGGACAGCAAGTTAAACATGAGCCAACAATGTGATGCAGCAGCTAAAAAGCCAATGGGATTTTGGCTAGCATCAATAGGAGTATAGTGTCTAGATCCAGGGAAGTCATGCTACCCCGCTATTCTGCCCTGGAATACTGTGTCCAATTCTGGGCACTGCAATTTAAGGGAGATGTCGACAAGCTGGAAGGTGTCCAGAGAAGGGCGACTAAAATGAACATGGATCTAGAGAACAAGCCCTATGAGGAAAGACTTTAAAAGCTGGGCATGTATAGCCTGCAGAAGAGAAGGCTGAGAGGAGACATGATGGCCATGTATAAATATATGAGGGGAAGTCATAGGAAGGATGGAGCAGACTTGTTCTTGGCTGACCTGGAGACTAGGACATGGAACATCGGCTTCAAACTAAAGGAAAGGACATTCCACTGAACATTAGGAAGAACTTCCTAACTGAGAGCTCTTCAGCAGTGGAACTCTCTGCCCCGGAGTGTGGTAGAGTCTTCTTCTTTGGAGGATTTTAAACAGAGGCTGGATGGCCATCTGTTGGGGGTGGTTTGAATGCACTTTTCCTGCTTCTTGGCAGGCGGTTGGACAGTAAGGCCCACACAGTCTCTTCCAACTCCTATGATCATATACTGGTCCTGCAGACAAAGGTCATCCTATATATTTAAAACCCTGCCCAAAGAATCCCCCGAGTCTTAGTGGCAAGGACAATGTAATAGGTAAGAAAAGAGGCAGTGAAAAGTATGAGGGTTAATTTTTAAAACATATACCTGTATATCAAAATCTTACGTATTGGATCATCCACTCTAAAATGAAGTGTGACCCCGTTGTGCAGAGATGGGGATTGGTGAAGCAAACAGGAATAAGTCCCAGTGCCTGAAATTGTTTGGGAAAAAAACCCCTCTGCAAATGTATGCTTCTAGAGTAGGCTGATATAATTATGTGGTCGTGCTACAGTTATATGTTTGCCATAATTACAGTCATTGTGTGTGGTCGTTCTGGATGCATTAAAGGAAAATTCTCCTCTGAGATTCATGTTGTTTTAATTCTGTGCCGTGTTATATATTTTAAAGCTTTTTTAAAAGGCATTATTTTTTAAGTGTGCCGCTCAAGTAACCTAATTCAGGGAGAAAGAATGCATGTCTTGGAAAAGAGTATACAGAAGTGTTTGCCTTACAGAGGCAGGGAGATACGTAAATGAGCACTTCCCCCAGAAGCAGTTTTTGAGAATGGTGCCAGAACTCAGTAAGTGAAACTGGAGATAAAATTGCAAATGCACAATATAGTGCAATGACCTATGTAGAAAATGCCTCTGATGTTTAAAAGCAAACTTGAATTGAGGCACAATGCCTTTTTCCTAGCTTGAATTTTACACATATATATGTGTGGGTTCCCCCCCCCTCCCCAAACTCGCCTCTTTTATATTCGGCCTGTGCCCCCTACCCTCAATCTTAAGTTTCAAAGCAAGCCACAGATTCCAGCTGCTCACTCAAAAGAATTCAGGAAATTCCATGCTCAGGAAATTGTTTTGGTTACTGCCTTTCATTTAATGATATGATCCCTTTTAAGACAGGGGTAAAGAAACTGTTTTAAAGTAAGGGTTGCCACTGCCAATTTTAAATTGCCCAATCAGTTTAACAAAAACTCACATTGTGCTCAGGTTCACACATACGTATTTTCTTCTTTACATACAAGTATACAGAGGACAAAATGCTGATGCATGTATCTCAGTGTCTCATTATAGTCAGGGCTTGGAACAAATTTTTAACTGGCACCTTCCAGAATTCCTTAGCTATCAGGATTTTGCAAGTTGTCATCAACATTCAACTGCTTATAGTTTCCTCTGATGCACACCCACCTCACCAAAACACATGCATAGTTTATACAAGGCATAAAAGAACCTTCTATTCCTTTTCTTTGGGTACACAGAAGGTATTTTCGCCCTTCCTAAGTTCCAGCAATGCTTTTATCCTTGGGGAGCTTTGCTTAATAATGCCTTTGCATATACAGTATATTTTTTCCTCAACCTTCTGGCTCAGTGGTTGTGCAGCCTTTTTGATTTCTGCTCAAGTGCAGTTCCCACATCCCTAGTTTAATTTACAAATGTAAGCTATCATTTCCTCATGCTTTTCCAGTGGGTTGAAATACAGAGAGGGGCCATATCAGGACCATGATACCAGCCCTACTGAAAGCCGGTTTGCTTTTCCTCTCTTCCTGCCACATCTATTTTTCCTCTTCCGCTGTCCCTTTTTGTATTGTAAACCTGCTTTTGAAAGTTCCATATAAACTACTTGAGAGCCTTATTCACTGAGGAGCAGAATTAAATAAAATGCTATAAATAAGTATGTGGAGAATATCATAATGAAAACGAGTACTTTTACAAGACAAAAAGAAACAGCAGGCATATGCATTGGGCCCTTGGATATGCTGAGTAATAATTTGAAATCTAGTGGAGTTCATTATGGCAATTAGACCTGTCTTATGTTCTGAACTCTCTTGGTTTGGTTCTTCTGTAGTCAAATGTGGAGATCAAATAAAATATTTTTAAGTGCAGGTCTTGAAGGAAATGGGTTTCCTATTTAGTTGGAATGTGGATCCAAATCTCAAATAATTTTGCCAACTTGAATTTAAATTGTGGTTAAACCCTTAAACACAATCTCTGTTAGGAATAAATGTTTCAGGCAGACTTCTCAGTCATTCCTAGTGAAAAATTCCATAGCATGTATTGGATTACAATTAGTATCATCCTTAACCAATGATGTTTTTTGTGCATGGTGATAGTAAACTCATCTGGTGGGCTCCAAGTTCTGTGAGATGTCCCACAGTGTCACCTGTATGCAAATGATGTCCAAATCTGTCACTCACCTGCTACTAATGAGGCTGTTCAGGTCCTGAACCGGTGCTTGGCAGATGTAACAGACTGGATGAGAGTGAACAAATTGAAACTTAATCCAGACAAGACAGAGATCCTCCTCGTCAGTCGGAAGGCTGAACAGGGCATAGGGTTGCAGACTGTGCTGTGATAGTCTGGAGGAGGGCGAACAAATTGAAATTGAATCCAGACAAGATAGAGGTACTCCTTGTCAGTCGTAAGACCAAACAGGGCATAGGGTTACAGCCTGTGTTGAATGGGGTTACCCCTGAAGGTGGAGCTTCACAGTTTGGGAGTGATCCTGGACTCATCGCTGAGCCTAGAACCCCAGGTTTTAGCGGTGGCCAGGGGAGCTTTCGCACAGTTAAAATTTGTGCGCCAGCTGCCCCCGTATCTTAGGAGGTTGGACTTGGCCACAGTGGTCCACGCTTTGGTTACATGCCGTATAGATCAGTGTTTCTCAACCTTTTTTGAGCCGCGGCACACTTTTTACATTTACAAAATCCTGGGGCACACCACTAACCAAAATGACACTCTAACACAGTAATACATATAGTTAATATGTTTGTAAATGTATTTATACACTCAGTGTGAAACCTGGGCCTGTTTCGATGAACACAACATAGATATCGTGGCAGGAATGGCAGAAAGACACAAACTTCACACACAGAACTCCCAAAATCAAGAGAAAATGCTATAAGAGTTTGGTGGGCATTGATCTAGGGTTTTGGAGTTGTAGTTCACCTATATCCAGAGAGCACTGTGGACTCAAGCAATGTTGGATCAGGACCAAACTTGGCATGAATACTCAATATGCCCAAATATGAATGCAGATGGAGTTCAGGGGAAATAGACCTTGACATTTGGGAGTTGTAGTTGCTGGGATTTATAGTTCTCCTACAATCAAAGAGCATTCTGAACCCCACCAATGACAAAACTGGGCCAAACTTCCCACACAGAACCCCCAGGAGGCAAGCAGAGGTCTCTACTTGGGGAAAGGGAGGCGGATCTTCCCAATGCATGGAGGCCAAGTAGAAAACGGGTGGGGAGGGGGTGTTTCTAATTTTGTGACTTTATAGAGGCAGGTTTCTTAAGGTTTTTATACTTCAACACACTAGACTCTCCCCCCTCCCCTCCCCTCCTGGAGATTCCAATTTCCCATGGCACATCTGATGATCGCTCACGGCACACCAGTGTGCCCCGGCACACTGGTTGGGAAACACTGGTATAGATAATGGCAATGCACTCTACATGGAGTTGCCTCTGAAGACTGAAGTCCAACGCATGGCAGCCAGGTTAATCACAGGTAGGGTACAGGGAGTGTACAATTGCCTGTTACGCCAGCTTCACTGGCTGCCTATTAGTTTCCAAGCACAATTCAAAGTGCTGGTCTTGACCTATAAAACCCTAAACGGCTCTTGCCCAGTTTACCTGTCCGAACATATCTCCCTCTACAAACCCCCAAGGGCCTTAAGATCGTCTGGAGCAGGGGTGCTCACACTTTTTCAGCATGCGAGCTACTCTTAAAGCAACCAAGTCCAAAAGATCTACCTGCTCCCGTCGCCGTGCGCTCCCGCCACCGCGCGCTCTTGCCACCGCACATGCTCCTGCTGCTGTTTTCCGCCCGCACGGCGCTTCTTTCTCCTGCGGGGCATTGCAGGAAGGAGAAAGCAAACTTGAATTGAGGCACGATGCCTTTTTCCTAGCTTGAATTTTACATATATATGTATGTGTGGGGTTCCCCCCCCCCCCCAAACTTGCCTCTTTTATATTCAACCTGTGCCCCCTGCCTGTCTCACCAGCAATGGAGGCTGCACAGCTGCTTCTGGACGAGAGAGAGGCAGGGCGCTCCCTCCAGAGGCCCCGTCTCGTGCTTCCTTCTTCCTGCAATGCCCCGCAGGCGAAAGAAGCACCGCGAGAGCAGAAGCCAGCAGCAGAAACGCGTGTGCACTCAGTGTGTGTGCGCGCATGGCAGGAGCACCCCATCCGGCTGGTGAGGCGCGAAGATCACCTGGAAGAGGGCCGAAGATCTACTAGTAGCTCCCGAGCTACCTAATGAGCACCCCTGGTCTGGAGAGACCCTGCTCTCGGTCCCGCCGCCATTATAATCATGTTTGGTGGGAAAGAGAGACAGGGCCTTCTTGGTGGTGGTCCCTCGGCTGTGGAACACCCTCGCTAACGAGATTAGATCTGTCCCCTCCCTCATGACCTTCAGGAAAAAGCTCAGACCCTGGTTATGGGATCAAGTGTTCACAGAATAGATGGTTTTAACATACTGTTTTTAGTTGACGGCAATTGATTGAAGATGGCTTTAACAGACTGAACAGACAGCTATGGATTGATTTGGAGGATGACATGAAATGGCGAATTGTTTAAATGTATTTATAACTGCTTTTAATGTAGGCTAAATGTATGTTATGTTGTGTATTGTTTGGGACCGAATGGTGCCTGCTGGTAGCCGTCCCGAATCCCTTTTTGGAGGCGAGAAGGATGGGATAGAAATGCTCTTAATAAAGAAATAAATAAATAAATTTCTTGGATGATCATTTCAAGATAGCCATTCTTACTGTTCCAGAAAGAGAGTAGATAAGGGGTGAACGAGTAAGTTTGTACCTTTAGTTCCCCTGAGTCCTGCATTTGCCTTGATAGTTGTAGTAATGTATAGTGTATGTTACTGCAACCAGGGTGATGGAGAATCTAAGTTTCAGATATGTTCTGATTTCAAATTTCTGAATATGTAGAACTTGGCTGCATACAGGTCAGGCTGTGTCTGAATGTCCATGGAAGATAGATCAAGGAGGGTGAAGAGATATAAATAACCAGGGTAGCAGAAGCCCTTGGATATCTCCACTTATCTCTCCTCTTGTAGCTAATTTGTCATCAAGGGCTGATGAGCAGAAATGTGCCTAGGATCCCCTTTGGCATTATCTGCCTGTCTCTTGAGACCCAGAGTGGGCAGCTTCAGAATTTGTAGTCATCACAGTCCATTTTATCTGTGGCTACTTCTGACAATTTATATGCTAATAATATAGCTTTGATCGGGTGTTCTTGCATGGCAGGGGGTTGGACTGGGTGGCCCTTATGATCTCTTCCAACAGTTATGATTCTATGATTTTATATTTAGTTTGTTGGACTACAGCAAACCTTTTGTGAGAAAGAGAGTTTGTCAAAGTACTCGTAAGGAGACCTGAACATGGAACCTAAACTGAGATATGGCTGTTATTGTGTGCTTTCAAGTCATTTCGCACATACAGCAACTATAAAGCAAACCTATCATGGGGTTTTCTCAGCAGGATTTCTTCAGAGATGGATTGCTGCTGAGGTTGAGAGAAAGAGTATATGTGACTTAGGAATACAGTATCATGGAAATGAGTGGCTAAGTGGAATTCTAAACAAAAGTCCATTAAAGTTTTCTGAAAAAACTAATTATGATCAAGTTAACATGTAGTTAGACTCTTATCCTTCAAATATATGTATACAGTGGGAATGCCTGATGAGATTACTGCAGTGTTTCCCAACCGGTGTGCCGTGGCACACTAGGGTGCTGTGTGCGATCATCAGGTGTGCCGGGGGAAATTGGCACTCCCCCCCCCAGCAGCTCTTTCTCCCTCTTTCCCTTCCCAAAGATCCTCCCTGAGGCAAAGGAAGGGCTCAGCCGAATGCCAGGGCCAGGCCCGCCTTGAAGCCTTCAGGAGCCTCGACTCAGCATGGCTCCAGCTCCCGCTCAGGGCTGCTTCAGCCACCCGATGCTCCCAGGTTCACTCACTGCCTAATTCACCGACGTGGAGCTTCCGGCTTTGGCTGTTCTCACGAGAAATCCAAGCCAACGCGAAAACTTCCGCCCAGTGCTCTGCTTTTGCGGAGGGAGGAAGGAGGCAGCGAAAGAGGCCACACAGATCTATGAAATGTATAGAAAGCTCCACGTCGGTGAATTGGGCAGTGAGCGAACCTGGGAGCATCGGGAGGCTGAAGCATTCACAGGGTTCCAAGAAACAAATTGAGCCTTTCTGCTTGGAAATGGTTTCTTTTTTACTATTTTACTGGATTTTTTGAGAGCCCCCCCCCCCCCCCAAACTGTTTATAACAGCTTCATGACATCCATAGTTAACTGGGAGCAAGTTTCACTCAGGATGAAATTTCACAAGGGTCTGGAGAACAAGCCCTATGAGGAGCGGCTTGGAGAGCTGGGCATGTTTAGCCTGAAGAAGAGAAGGCTGAGAGAAGACATGATAGCTATGTATAAGTATGTGAGAGGAAGTCATATATATGTTGTGTTCATCGAAACAGGCCCAGGTTTCACACTGAGTGTATAAATACATTTAAAAACATATTAACTATATTACTGTGTTAGAGTGTCATTTTGTGTCGTTTTGGTTGGTGGTGTGCCCCAGGATTTTGTAAATGTAAAAAATGTGCTGCGACTCAAAAAAGGTTGGGAAACACTGGATTACTGGAAGTGTCAAGATGGTTTGGTGAATCAAACCCACCACTCTATTGTTGAGTTGGTGTTTCCTTTCAGTTGGTGTTTCTTTGCTCCTCATCCTTCCAACTCGTAGGAGAAATTAGCCATTGAAAAAAGGAGAAAAATCATATGCCTTCAGTCCCTTGACTTTCTCTTAGTTGTTGTGGAAAATGTGTTTCAACAAGCAAGCTCTCAGACAGAGACTTTCTCTCATATGGTAAATGTAACATGCACCTATAACCTGAGACTTCGAAAAAGCAATATTTATCCAATCAAAGTAATATTACACAAATATTACCGTCTTTCCTAGGTTGTTTTTACAAATGAGCTCTCTCCTGATAGTGAATAAAAGTGAAAATAAGAAGAATGATTGCCTTCTTGGAGCAGACCAAGTACTTGTCACATCCAACATTCTGCTCACAGCATCAGACAACCATCTGTTTTTTGAAAATGTGTAAACTGACAATATAAATATTTCATTTAATGTTTTTTTAAATGCTTATAATGTTTAAATGTATATAATGCTTCAATTTGAGAGTAAAACCCAATCAAAGGACACTAATTAATAAATGTTCCAACATACCGAGAAAGGAGAAATACACTCAATATATACTTGATGTGAGTGGTGATAACCATCTCTTTTTGATTCCACTTTATCAGATGGCTTGGTTCATGAATGTTTCTTGAGTGAGCAGCTTTTGATGGAGAGAAGGGGATGAAAGAGGGCCCTCTCGGTGGGTGCTCTCAAGCAATGAAGCTTTCCTTTTCTGGTTCTTGTGTTGGCAGGTGATGCCTTTTAAAAAAAAATCCTGCACAGTGTTTGAAATTGGCTGCTTGCTTTTAAGGAAATATCATTTAACCGTATGCTATACCACTTATATTTTTAAGAGTTTTAATTTTGTAAAAGCATATAGATAAGTTTAATCATAGCAAACATAACTCATCAGGACAACATACTACGTGCCTAAAACTTGTAGAGTGTATTTGTATTTTGCCAAAGCTTCAGTATCAAGTTTTAAGTTGAAATTCCAAATTCCAGCCTTCCTGCAGTTTTTGTGCCACTTGTTAACAGATATGTTTTATGAGAACTGAATTGGAGCCTATTTTCATAGAACCTAGCATATGGAAACTGTCAATTTCACAGTTCGTTTTTAAAAAAACAAAACGATATTGCCAAGGTGCTGTGTAATGCATACTCCTTGTAACAAAATATATTGGTGAAATTTATAGGGCATTTGTTCTGCTTTGCCACTGGATCCCAGAGAGAGATGTGTCGGCGGTGGCTGGGAGGGCCTTTGCACAGTTAAAACTTGTGCATCAGCTGTGACCGTACCTCAAAAAGCCTGATTTGGCCATGGTGGTCTATGCCTTAGTTACATCCAGAATGGACTACTGTAATACACTCTATGTGGGGCTGCCTTTGAAGACGGTTCAGAAACTGCAATTAGTGCAAAGATCCGCTGCCAAATTACTAACTGGAGAACATACTATGTCCCTAATCAAGCAGCTCCATTGGCTTCCGACACCTTTCCCAGCTCAATTCAAGGTGCAAGTTATCACCTCTAAAGCCCTATACACTTTGGGTCCAATCTATCTTCAAGACCGCATCTCTTTCTGTGAACCAGTATAGGCTTTGAGATTGGCAGGGGAGACCCATCTCATGGTTCAACCACTATCTCAAGTGTGGTTGGTGGGGACAAGACAGAGGGCCCTCTCTGTAGTGGCTCCCTGGCTTTGGAATATCCTCCCGAAAGATTAGCCCTACCCTTGAATCTTTCCAATCCAACCTAAAAACATGGATTTTTAAGCAGGCTTTTGGCCTTGAGTAGGCTGAAATGGGCCCATATGAGGTTGACACTCTGGCACTTTAGTTTGAATTGATGGCAGCTAGTTGTAACTACTGATGTTTTCGTGTTTTAAATTGTATTATTTTATTTTATGTGTTGATAGTGGTTGTTTTATCATTTTATGTGATATGTTTTATACTCCTGTATCATTTATGTTATGTACTGTATTGCAATGTCTTGTAAGCTGCCATGAGTCCCTTTTGGGAGATGGTGGCAGGATGTAAATAAAAATTATTATTATTATTATTATTATTTGAAACATAACAAGATTAGTACACAGGAAACAAGATCAGTATGCTGGCTGTTTTATTGGATCACACGTCAGACACTTCCCAAGTGTCTAGGACTGTGTGAAGTATCGGCAAATAATGCGTGCAGATCTCAGTAGGATGGCCTTTTGCAACTGACAGGTGGTAATTTTGTCAGCACCAATTGTGTTTAAATGCAGGCCACGGTCTTTAGGCACTGCATCCAATGTGCCGATCACCACTGGGACCACCTTTACTGGCTTGTGCCAGAGTCTTTGCAGTTCGATCCTTAAATCCTTGTATCATGTCAGCATTTCCAGTTGTTTCTCCATGGGCCCCCTAAATAAGATAGGCTGTCGCCCGGGACCTCAACATCGACAATCCATACTTGGATTATTATTATTATTATTATTATTTGGATGAAACAAACATAGATTTCGCATACCTGTTCCAGGTTGTGTAATAAGGGTGGTTGTGGTAGGATTTACACTGAAAAACTGAATTATACATTGTGTATATTGTGTCTGAGCCTTTCAACACCTGGAATAGGCATGCTTTCATGACTAGGTTTGGTGATATTTAAAAGGAAAAATGCTTTACTTGTGAATTAATTAGTTGAAGTGTTTAACAAAGTGCTGATTGACAGACTGCTTAGATTTTGGGAGTCATTGTATCTACCAGCATATTAGGATGAAAACTTCCCATGTTATTGCTTTAAATATTTATGATTCCTTTCATTTATAGCTTCTCCGTGACAAAGCCCTGACGTTAATATATTTAGGAAGTATAATCTGATTCAAAATGGCTGAATAGGAGCAGAACCAAAGATTTTAGAAAGATGGTGGATCAGAGCCAGAAGTGAATCAGTGGTTTTTTTGAAGTTTTATCCGTATTTTTATCATCATGATTCACATTCTTAAATCAGCTTTTCCAGTTCACTTTGAACCATGGGCCCCTAAATAAGATATGCAAAAGACCAGCCAATGGCAAAGCGAAATCAAAATATCAGGAGTGATCAAACTTAAAAGAGGCTTGAGGGTATTTGTAAGTCAATGTACTTTCAGTTTGCCTCATTGTGGTATCTCTTTTGATATTCCTTCTAGACCACACTGTGGTTTCTGTTTCCTAACTATTCTTACCACAAGTGGTTTTTAAAAATTCAGCCATAGAAACAAATTTAAGTAATGTTAAACCTTTATACTTTTCATTGTGGTGATTATTCTTCAAGACAGGTGTAGTTTGATACCAGAGTTAAGAATAATACTATTCAGGATGCATATTATTTATTTATTTATTTACTATGCTTCTATACCGCCTCCCTCAGCCCAAAGGTGACTCGAGGTGGTGAACAAGCGGCAGCAAGTGCCCACATACAATGCATCATAATAAGATAAAAACAGTCATATAAAAACCGTATAAATTAACAGTTAAAACTACAAAATACAAATATCTTTTACCTGATGAAGAAGCCCGTCGAGCTTCAAAAATTTGCCTGATGTGTTTTGTGAATTTTGTTTGGTCAAAAAAGCCATCACTTTTAGAGGGTTTTAATATATGACTAGCAAGACTAGCTATGTTTTCTGGATTGGAAAATGCCAGATATTGCTGAAACAAGAGAAAACAAAGAACTGAGACTTAATTCTGTCTCCCAACAAACATAAAACGTTTTCTTTTGGACTATAATTACTGTAGATGCGTTGCTGGCTGTACGGCCATGTTCCAGTAGCATTCTCTCCTAACGTTTCGCCTGCATCTGTGGATGGAAACTCTGAAGATGCCAGCCACAGTTGTGGGTGAAACGTCAGGAGATAATGCTACTGGAACATGGCTATACAACCTGAAAAACTTACAGCAACCCTGTGATTCTGGCCATTAAAAATTTCGACAATATAATTAGATGAGTTTTTCTTATATAACATATTTTTCCTCAAATGTAGCAGTACAGAGGCATCTTGAGAAATTCAGTGTCCTCTGCCTAAGAAAGAAGAGACCTCACAAAGGAGAGAGAGGTGCCATGTATGTATCCCAAGAGGAGTTACTTTACTATTGCTTAATTGAGTTTAAATTTTACTGTCCAACTCCCACATTGCCTAAAGGCGTGTGTCCCCTGCATTCATTGAGGTCCCTCCAGAACAGGCATAGGCAAACTGGAATTGTGGGAGTTGAAGTCCAGAACACCTGGAGGGCCGAAGTTTGCCCATGCCTGCTCCAGAACAATTGAACAACAGTAACATTTTGTATCTGATACAAAAAGTATGCCTGTGGCTCCAGTTATGTCACTTTTCTTCCCCCAGGTAGTTGTTCAACATCTTTTGCTTGCTGTAGAAGCCCATAGAACTCTAAAAGCTGCAATCTATATTGCTGACTGGAACTAGTATAGACAGCCATTACCCAGGGGCGGTCTTTGCCATTACGCGCCTACGCGGCGCGTGAGCGCCATCTTGGGCGCTGCGGGGTGGGGGCGCCATCGTGAGGCGCCACCCGCGGGCCCGCCAGCGCGCCCGCCTTGCTGCTGCGCTGCGCTTTTGCAGCGCATGCGCAGTGCCTACGGACCGCAAGAGAAGTCCGTAGGCACTGCGCATGCGCGCGTAAATCACGCACATGCGCAGTGCCTCACGGAGCTCTCTTGAGGTCCGTAGGCACTGCGCATCTTGCAGCGGGAGGGGGACACGCTACAGATGTCCCTACGGAGCTCTCTTGAGCTCCGTAGGCACAGTGCACGCGCGCGTCGCCTCCGCGCCAAGCATGCGCAGTGCCTACGGACTTCAAGAGAGCTCCGTAGGCACTGCGCATGTGCGTGAGATTTACGCATAAAAGAGTGCCTACGGACTCTCTTGCGGTCCGTAGGCACTGCGCATCTTGCACCCTCCCCATACGCATGCGCTGTCCCTATGGAGCTCTCTTGAGCTCCGTAGGCACAGCGCATGCGCGCGAGGGCGACGCGCGCTGTGCCTACGGAGCTCAAGAGAGCTCCGTGGGATAGCGCTGCGCGTCTCCCCCCTCCAGCGCATGCGCTGTGCCTACGGAGGTTTGTAGGCACAGCGCATGCGCGCGGAGATAAGGCCTCCTAGCGCTTCCTGGTGCCCGCTGCCGGCCCACACGCACGGGGCGTTGCAGAGGGCGGCGCGCGTGGGGAACGCAAGGTAAAGGCCCGGGGCCCAAAAGTTATGTTGGGGGCGCTGAAATAATTTTCGCCTACCATGCGAAATTATCTCAGACCGCCCCTGCCATTACCCTCTATACTAGCCCCCATTACTTCTCCAGCTAGTATAGAGGGTAATGACGTGTGAATTGCTGGTTATGAAATTTACTTCTGGTACTCTGCTATATTTATGGTTGAATCCCATCAACTGGGGGTTATTTCTTGAGCCTAACAGCTCAGATTCCTCAACAAAGGTTTTTGGGCCCAGCACACTTACGCTGCTCAGATTCCCCAACATAAATGAAATTGTAAAATTTAAATAAAATTATCAACATGCCTTTTTTACTAAATGATACCTTAAATGTATGTGAACCGCCCTGAGCCTGCCGGGAGGAGCGGAATATAAAATCGAACAAATAAATAAATGTAAATTTTTGATTCCTGTTGTAAAGAAAGATAATACTAAAAAGCTGAGTATCAATAACACTGAATCAAATGTTGCCTTGTTACTTGACTTGTAATCTAAGGTAATAAAAGCAGTCAGATACCTGCTGTCTGCTAGTCAGCCCACCCCTTTGTATAAGGCGGCTTTCCCAAACTGGTGCTCTCCTAACGTATCGGACAGCGGCTTGCATCATGGCTAGCATGGGCATTTGTCCAAACACATCTGGAGGGCAGTGGGTTGAGGAAGGCAGACATCTGATATATTTGTATGGGAGGCCTTCAAACCACTTGTTGACTTATGGATACCCCATGAACTTTATTAGGTTTTTAAGGCAAGGAATCCACAAAGGTAGTTTGCCATTGCATCTTCTAAAATACAGCCTAGAGTACTTGGTTTTCCTTGAGAGTCCCCATCTAAATACTAATCACCCTGATCCTGTTCATCATCCAAGATTACAAAAAATCCAATCCCTTCAGGCTATCTAGGCAGATTTTTATCATAAACTTCTGAAAACATTAATACACTTCCCATTGAGCCACTGAGTAGTACAGTGTTCCTTCACTTATTGCTGGGGTTAGATTCCAGGACCACCTGCAATAAGTGCAAAACCGCAATGTAGGGATGCTCTATTTGTTTTAATATTAATACATTGTTTTAGTAGTTATACTCTATTTTAAGTCTTTATAAACTTAAAATAAAGTGAAGGAAAGGAAAGGAAGGAAAGGCCCTTCAAGGCTGGAGGGAGGGAGGACTGAGGAGGGAAAGTGCCTTGGAGAGCGACGGCAGCAAAACCCCACAAAACAGCAAAAATACCATGATATATACAGCATTTTAAATTAATATTTTTTGAAATCCATGAAACAGCGAGTCCGCAATAAGTGAATTGCAAAATAGCGAGGGAACACTGCATTAGCTAATAGGTTAGCTGTTATTTGGCAGGAGGTGTGCACTATAAAATAAAACCTTTCATGTGGTAACATCAATTCATTTAACTGACATGGTCATTTTAATTATGGACTCTTTCGTAACTGGTGGTAGCGCTAAATACCGTCTTTGAAACACAGGCCTATAAATTGTCTTTTTAGATTTTGATAGCTTATATTTAAATGAGAAGTGTTGGAACAAGATTGTATGCATACCAAACGAAGTTGTTTTCTTAGGGTCACATTCTGTTGCTGTTTCTATTCCAGCAACCCTGCTGAAGTCAACAGAGCTGCAGAAATACTGAAAAGAGAGCAGACACTCTGTCAACACTCATTTCACAATAGTATTGAAAAGAGATTGCTGGTGGAATTTTCCTCTTTTCTTTCAGCAATGCCACTAAGCAGGCTTTTTTGTAGGACTATGATAATTGAGAAGAACCCTATTACAGCCATGGGTCATGTGCCCACTCCTTCTTTGCCTCAAACACAATGGCAAAATCTGTGAGCAACATACTTAATTTTCTCTTCTTTATAAAATTCTATCCAGGTTTCTAGACCTCATTCTTATTCAGACAATCCAAAACATTTTGTCTTTTCAAATGTCATTATTTGGGGAGGCTGTTTAAAAGATTGAAGTATTAAAAATGACCATACTTAATTGTACTTTGACATGTGTGACTCCAATCTAATGCATGCAGTGAATAGGACAGTGGTTTTGATGCCCAGAGATGACAGGTATGTATGCAGTAGAGGCTGGTAGCTGCCTGTGAGTGAATTCAGTATGGATTTTATACCAAGCTTCCAAAGTCCTGCACACCATCCTCAAAACGAGGAACTCTATCTTTGGGCTCAGCACCTTGGACAGCTCTTTTAAAGTTGAGTCTAAAATCCAGAGTGGATTCAGTACTCCATTGGCACTGGAGCCACAGTTTCTGTTTTCCATTCTGATGCTATCTGGCCATGTAGGATTACACCTTGCACAGGGTGTTTCTGAGCACAACAACAAGTTGTTCCCCATATAAAATAATCTAACACAGTACTTCTCAGATGATCTGATATGTGGAACTGATTTGTTCTTATGACCAGTCCCATATTGGTGTCTACTAGCTACAGCTATTTCTATACTACTACTACTACTACTAATAATAATAATAATAATAATAATAATACTTTATATTCTGCCTTATCTTCCTGGAGGGACTCAGGATGAATTGCAGTCACAAAAAGGCAAATATTCAATGCCTGAACATAACAACTAGTACACACATAGCAACGAAAATTGAACTACACAGCATATAAAGACAAATTACATCTTAGCAATTGAAATTTAATTTAACACAAACACAAACAAAACGTAAAACAAAACATCAAACACAAATATCAATTTCCCAGAGCCAACATTGGGGTTCCATTGGGGGCATATAAGTTAATCATTGCTCAAGATGTCGAATTTGCTAGCGGGGCAAACAGGGCCTGGATGCAGATGGCAGATGTTACTCAGAGGTACATATATAGCATTACCATTACCTATTCCTCCTCCTCCCCTTTGAAACTTTTTCTGGATTAGCTGCCAATGGCTTCTGGGCTAACATTGATCCAGGAATTTAACACATCTTGAGTGTTCCAAGTAGGAAAAGGTTTAGATAAAATATAACTCATGTAGGTAGTGGAGAAGTATATAAAGATAGAGTGGGGCGAGGAAGGGCACATAAAATATTAACTCCTTCTTTGTATAGTAAGCCCCTGATAAACAGAATTTTCCTCACATTGATTTATTATCATAGTTGTTGAAAGCATATTACATCTGACCAGGATGGCAATGCTGGCTAGGAGACTCTGGATGTTGTAGTCCAAAGACAAAATTTACAAGCTCTGTGTTAGCTCACACTTTATCACTAAGGGTGGATAAAGGATCTTCCTTTTGTTTGAACAGCTGACTGGCTTTTGCCAACAAAGGGTATAACTATGAAATTAAAACTCTCCAGGGCGCTCTTCTTGATACACTTGCATGATCCATAATCACATACCTAGCTGCATTTTCCTCCTGGTGTCCTCCCTGTTCACAAGTGGCATTTGCTGTGTATTAGATGAATGGAAAGCACTGGGAGTTCTTCTTTGGCTCCGTAATTAAGCTTTATTGAACAAAGATAATGTCAGATTCCAATCTGAATTTCAGCTTGCTGTTCAGAATAAGGGGTTTTTGGAGGCCGCTTTACAGATCATTATGCTTATCTAGCATGGCTAATGCAGTTCTGCGCAGTCTTGCTGAAATCAACAATTCATCTCTAATCAGTCAGCCGACATTCCCAGTGCAGGCTTAGCTTAAAGAACAACCACAACAATAAGTTTTTATGGCTACTCAGGTGTTTAGTAATGTTCAGTCAGTGTCCCCTCTGACTGTCTTATGCAGCAGAGATGAGAAAGGCCTCCTAAATGAGCAGAGATGTATTGTGGTGCATAATTTCAAGCAATGAAATGCAAGCCTTACTGTAACAGTGGTTTAGATCACTGGGATATTGAAAGCTTAGCTGGTTACAGTGCTCTGTTTCTTTCTTGATACTTTCCCAATTTATTAAATGGTTAAAATCTGTCCCATAAGTAAATCTTCTTGGAAGAAACCACAAAGCACATTCTTCCATGAACAAATAAAGCAAAGCTTCATAATAAGGTACACATGTTACATCTCCACAATTGTCTTTGCTGTGACTGCCTGAGTCAGCAGTGGGTCAAATGTTTAGGTTCTTGCTGAGTTAAGCTGGCACTAAAATCAATCCTATCCATGCTTACTCCAAAGTAATTCTTTCTGAGTTCAAAGGGATAATATTCCCATTGTTGTTTGGATGCAGTCCCATGGATGCATACTTGAGAGAAAGTTTATTGAATATAATGGGATTTTCTTCAAAGTAAACATATATGAGATGAAGAGTGTGCTAGTTGTTGGAATTCAACCCCACACTGCCCAAGTCTCAAGTCCTCAATGAGGAGCAGTTTAGTAGACTAAGGGTTTCCCTTCACCCATGTCTCCTGTATGACATTTGGGAATGTATCTATTTTGTTCTCTCTGTTTCAGCTCTCATCCTGATTTGTTGTTTAAAATTTATACTTTTCTACTACAAGCCTTTTTGAATCTGCCTTCTGCCTTCTTACACTTTAGGATGGAGAGTATGTGCTGTGTGCTTTGAGATCTCTCTTTGCTCGTGTGTCAGGAGACATGCAGTGATTGGTGTTTTCCCCTCTTTGAAGCTTTAGAAGAGATGTGTGTTAGAATAATTCAGACCCAGTTCTTATTATTGAGAAATGCAGTTATTGTTTATTATTGTAAATAAATCTTTTGTGATTTTTAAGATTGGTCTCTGCATCTTGCCTGTCTGAGCTCTGAATTCTTTACAGCCACAACCAATGGCACTTCACACTATTGCTGTGAGCTGATGCTCAAACTTCTTGTATTCTGTTTGTTTTTGGATGCTCTGCTATATTTTAGGGTAGTTTTCCCTAACACTAGTTACATGCAAGCATTGCCTCTTTTTGTGACCTTCACTGAATTCAAGTAGTGCAGGAAAAATTAAAACAAATCCCTACCCTTGCTTTTAAACAACAAGGAATTGCTTTAAAGAGTGCACGCATTGCTTTGAAGTCAAATTGTGTACCTCGAAGCCTTCTAGGTGTGCGGTTCAGCTTCAAAGCAAGGTGTACTTTAAAGAAGAGGCCCAAAGGAGAGGGGCTACAACCATAGTGCCATTGATGTTTAGCAGTATTGATATGGAAATGGGTCCAGTGTCTGTGGGCCATGATGGGTTTGAGCATGAGTGCAGGGGATTTCAGCCATGCCTCAAAGGTTAATAGCTCCGATGTATAGTATTTCTAATTTAAGCATGTGGCAAAGCACCAGGAAGCAGTAGTGTTACTAAAAACAGTTACTGTCGGTCTTCCACATTTGTGGGTTTAACTTTTGTGGTTTTGGTTATTCATTTATATGATTACAATGTTCTCTTTAGGAATCTAGGCTCTCCAGTGTGACTCTATGGTCATCTGCTACTGGAAGTTGACTAAATTTTTCTGCTAAAACATGGAAGAATGTATTCTTTAGAGCGACACTCCCCACAACTTTCTGCATTACACTATCCACAATTCAGTGGCACACAACATCCAGTAAGGTGCAGTTTGAGCAGACACAGATTGAGGGGAGAGTGTCCCCCCATCTTTTTGAAGCTGCTCAATGCTCTTCTAGAAAAAAAATACTGTTGGGATGAGTAACAGATAGGTCGCTTGAAGGTAGCTGATATCGGAGGAGGCAGTCTTACAAATTTCTTGGCTGTAAGCCATTTGGGGCCTTGCAGGTCAAAACTAGCACCTTGAAATGAGCTTGAAAGGATATTGAAAGCCTGTCGGGATCTTATGTGTATAGTCCAAAACAGTGTGGCTGTTGCGCTTTGTGCTACAGTTTTGCAACAGTTTTCAAGGGCAGTCTCACATACAGCATATAGTAGTCTAATTAGGGCTTGGTTTTTTAAAAAAGCAAAATGAGCATGACACTCACTCACTAAATCTTTTGCCCTGCCCCATATAATGAGATGAGAAATGAATGCATCTAATATACAGGCCTTTTCTGAATATCCATTTTTTAAATGCAAAGAGAGTGAATATTTGTGTGGTTCCACTTTATTAACACAGATTATCTAAGTATTGTGGTTAATATGTTGTTATGTTGTGGGATTATATGATTCTGCCAGTTCAATAAGTCAGTGCAACACTATCCATAAATGAGGATACAGTTTATCATTATTACTTTTTTTAAAGAAGTCCCATAGTCCTTTGTGTATTCATGTTACATTGTGAATGAAGTTAAGCAAATATTAAACTGGGACCTACCAATGTTTCTTATCCATTGTTTTAAAGTGATCCTCCTTTTATAAATTAGAAATTTTAGTCGGCCATACAATAGCAATGAATATCTGCATGATTTGATTAATGCTTCTAAGTCTGTACAGTACTTCAATTTTGTTCAACGTGTTATATGGTTAATATTTCAGTTCCCGTACTATCAGTATCATACGTTGGGGCTTGTATAATATATAGACAACACAAAGATTAGTGTAGCTATAATACAGAGATATTATATTTATGCTCCTTTATTTTTTTGCTGACCATATTTAAGTGTGTTGTCATAAATTAGAATACTGTGCATATTTCCCACATTTTTCACTGTAAACTATTACATTACAGATGGGGAAGCTTCAGAATTTGGAAATGGTCTCTTTTTGGGATTATATTGCCTACAATCCTGTAGTCAGACTCTAGAGGAGTGGTTCCCAACCAACTTTGCAGGTTTCCATATATTTTTATATGTGGAGTCTATATGGAAATTTTTATGGGTGATAAACGTATCATAAGGTGTCCTCCCCCTTCCTCTTCCTCCTCTTCCTCTTGGAAAATAGTAGAAGCTCATTGAGTTGTGCTGCTTACTGCAGCATGTATAGCCAGATCTTCTGATTATTTGTTAACATCAAGTAATTTCTTCTGACAAATACTGTAGTGTGCTGAATACATGCTGAAGAGGTGAGGCATGTTCAATTATATGATACAGTCAACTTACTTTGCTTCTCTTTTCTTTGTTTTTTTAGATTGTGTCCCCCTTTCACTGAAAATGCAACAGGAAGAAAGGATCCTACAGTTTTAAGAAGGAACTACAAATACAAGTGACAAGGGATCTCCATATTAATTTCAGATTTGCTGTCATGTGTATTAATCTTTTTAGCTAATTTTCTAATGTACAAAATTAGCAAAATTTAATCATCCATTAGGAAAGGAATATCCCAAAAATGCTACTATCAAAGCCTTTCTGGGATTTAAATTCAGGTTTATATACATGTATGACTCCTTTTAATATATCAAATTATGCTACAGCCTTTACCTGTACACTTCACATGGATACGTAGAACTTCAAAAAACAATAAACACTTATTTTTAAGGAGAAAAGTAATGGAGGTACTGAGGAGCGAATAAATGCATTAGAGAAACAACAACAACAACAATAATAACACTTTCTTTACATTCCGCCCTTCTCACCCCGAAGGGGACTCAGGACGGATCACTGCACACATACACAGCAAACATTCAAGGCCGCTTTTGTATAGATAATACACAGACAGACAACAGAAAGAAGATGTTGTTGACTCAGTGTCCAGCTGTTTATTTTTGGTGCCAAGGAAGGTGAGTCCAGCCACAGATGGTGCTGTTGCTCCATTCTCTATGATGAATTTTTATTTATTTATTTCGGGATTTTACCCCGCTCTTCTCAACCCCCAAGGGGGAACTCAGAGCGGCTTACAGTACGGCACAATTCGATGCCCACATAATAACAATATAAACCCCAAAACACTTCAACAATTAAAATACATTAAAAATACATCAAAATACAACTACATTAGCACCATACACATTCACTCTGGATAAAAACAATGTTCAGTCCATAAAAACATTGGCCATAATCACCCACTTTCATTAAAAACCAATCTAAAATGCTGCCTTGTGCTGGTGTACGAATGCCTGGTCCCACAGCCAGGATTTTACTTTTTTCCTGAAGGCCAGGAGGGATGTGGTGGATTGTACATCAATAGGAAGCGCATTCCACAGGCGGGAGCCACCACCAAGAAGGCCCTATCCTCGTCCCCACCAGCCTCATCTGAGACGTAGGCGGGAGCGAGAGCAGGGCCTCCCTGGATGATCTTAGATTACGAGGTGGGACATAGCGGCTGATGCGTTCGGACAAGTAAGCTGGGCCAGAACCGTATAGAGCTTTAAAGGTCAAAACCAGCACTTTGAATTGAGCCTGGAATTGGACAGGCAGCCAGTGGAGCTGACACAACAGGGGTGGTATGCTCCTGTATGTAGCTCCCGTTAGCAATCTGGCTGCCGCCCGCTGGACTAATTGCAATTTCCGAACTGTCTTCAAAGGCAGCCCCACGTAGAGTGCGTTGCAGTAATCTATTCGGGATGTGACCAGAGCGTGGACGACCGTAGCCAGATCAGACTTCCCAAGGTATGGGCGCAGCTGGCGCACGAGTCTTAACTGTGCAAAAGCTCCCCCTGGCCACGGCTGAGAGCTGGAGTTCCAGGCTCAGCAATGAATCCAGGATCACTCCCAAGCTGCGAACCTGTGTCTTCAGGGGGAGTGTAACCCCATCCAACACAGGCTGTAACCCTATGCCCTGTTCGGCCTTGCGACTGACCAGGAGGACCTCTGTCTTGTCTGGATTTAGTTTCAATTTGCTAGCCCTCATCCAGTCCGACACAACGGCCAAGCACCGGTTCAAGGTCTGGACAGCCTCCTTGGTGACAGGAGGGAAGGAGTGACAGATCTGGACGTCATCTGCGTACAGATAACACCTTACTCCGAAACTCCGAATGATCTCTCCCAGCGGTTTCATGTAGATGTTGAACATCGGGGACAGAACTGAACCCTGAGGGACTCCACAGGACAACGGCTGTGGAGCCGAACAGGTGTCACCCAATGACACCTTCTGGGTACGACCTTCCAGGAAGGATTGGAGCCACTTCAGAGCAGTACCGCCAAGCCCCATGTCTGCAAGGCGACCCAGAAGGATACCGTGGTCAACGGTATCGAAAGCCGCTGAGAGGTCCAGCAGAACCAACAGGGACCACTCCCCCTGTCGAGTTCCCAGCGTAGATCATCTACCAAGGCGACCAAGGCTGTTTCAGTACCATGTCCCGGCCTAAAGCCAGACTGTGCCTGATCAAGATAATCAGTGTCTACCACGAACCCCTGGAGTTGCGAAGCCACCACACGTTCCATGACTTTGCCCAAATAGGGGAGATTGGAAACTGGCCGATAGTTCACTAATTGAGTGGGGTCCAGTGATGGTTTTTTCAACAGCGGTTTTATCACAGCTTGCTTTAAGCTGGCTGGAATTTTGCCCTCCTGTAAGGAGGCATTAACCACCACCTTCACCCACTCTGCCAAACCCCCTCTGGCTTCCTTTATCAGCCAGGATGGGCAGGGGTCTAGGATGCATGTGGTGGGCCTCGCCTCTCCAAGGATCTTGTCCAGATCCTCGAGCTGAACCAATTGAAACGAATCCATTAAAACCAGACAAGCAGATGCTCGTGTCACATCCTCAGAGACTGCCGTTAAAGTGGTATCGAAATCGTAACGGATCAGCGCCACTTTATCCACGAAGGCCTTAGCAAATTCTTCACAGCATACCACCGAGCCGTCAGGGATCTCACACTGTGGCGGATTTAAAAGACCCCTAATGACTCGGAACAGTTCCGCTGGACGGTTCTTCGCGGCAGCCATCTTGGCCGCGATATTTTTTTGTGCGGCTTTTGTTGCTGTGTCATAAGTCCTCAAAAAGGGGACCAGGCGCGCACGAGCTGATCTGCTCCGCTTCCGATGCCACACGCACTCTAGCCTCCTCTTTTTTCGCTTCATTGCTGCCAGCTCCTCAGTAAACCAAGGAGCTGGTTTAGCTCGGTTACTCAAGAGGGGGCGTTCTGGAGCGATCATATCAATAGCCCTTGTCATCTCCCTGTCCCAGAGAGAAACAAGAGCCTCGACAGGGTCACTTACCGAGGAGGTGGGAAAATCCCCAAGAGCCATCAGGAATCCATTCGGATCCATAAGTCTCCTGGGGTGGACCATTCTAATAGGTCCACCACCCCTGCGGAGGTGGAAAGGGACAGTGAGTCTAAACCTGATCAGGTGGTGGTCGGTCCATGGCAAAGGAATGATGGTCAGTTCCTCCACTCCGCCACCTTCATCCCATCCCTGGCAGAAAACCAGATCTAACGTGTGTCCTGCACTATGGGTGGGACCTGATATTAGCTGGGACAGGCCCATGGTGGCCATGGTGGCCATGAAGTCCTGAGCCGCTCCTGATAGAGTGGTCTCGGCATGGACGTTGAAGTCTCCCAGCACGATGAGCCGCTGAGACTCCACGGCCAGGCCTGAGACCACTCCAGCTAGCTCAGGTAAGGAGACTGTAGTGCAGTGGGGTGTTCGGTACACTAGCAGAATCCCTATCCTGTCCCGATCACCAACCCTTAGGCCGACACATTCGAACGTGGTTGACTGGGGGATGGGGCACCTGGTCAAGGGGATGGAATCCTTATAGACCACTGTGACTCCCCCTCCCGCCCTCCCGGTCTCGCTTGGTGCTGTACGGAATAACCCGGTGGGCAGAGCTGGGAGAGATTAACCCCCCAGCCTCATCCAACCAGTTCTCCGTTATACAAGCCAGGTCAGCTTGTTCTTCAAGAATTAAATCTTGTATTGTTGATGTTTTACCATTGACTGACCTGGCATTAAACAGCACCACTTTCAACCGGGGGGGACCGCCTTCCTGGGTACTCAGCTTAGCTTTGTCAGGAGCCCGGTTCAAATTTATTAAAGTTCTTGCACAGATTTTTGGCCGAATTGGAAATTTTGAGTGTTCTCTTCTAGGTCGAATTGGTAATCTAGATCCATCACAAATTCTAGGCCGAATCCATACTTTGGGTCTCCCTTTCCCGCATCTTCCTCTCCCAGTCACCACCCCGATAGGAGCCCCCCGCCCGGGAACCATCCCTCCTGCATGTTCTCTCCATATCACCCAGTTGTACGCCGTAAAGGGAATCCTGGTTTAGTGCACTCATATAAAATGTAGATCTTTCGCCCGTAACCCTTCCTTCCCTGCAGCTTCCACCTCCCTCCGAGTTGTTGTAGACTATTAACAATGCACAAAGTGCAAGTGCCAGCATAAAGTGCGACAGACTTGGTCGTAACATTAGTATCATGGAAGGCAGTGATAGCGGTAAAGTGCAGAGTAGGCTATTGGTCTATAAAGTGCGAGAAGGCAGATAGCAGGTCACGATGAGCCATTTAGAATAGGTATCTCTCCTGTCCTTCTGTTGTTCACTCTCACTCTTGGTGTCCATTATCCCCCACTTTATTTGTAATAGCAATAGAGATACTAGCCGAAAGTATCAGAAATAGCACCAAGTGGACAGGGTATAAAATAGAAAAGGAGGGAGGAAGAAAAGAAGAAATAAAGCTGAACCTCTTTGCAGATGATGCAATGATTATTACCAACCAACCATTAATTATGATAAAAGATATGATAAAAATATTGGAAGAATTTAGGAGCATATCAGGATTATTTGTTAACATTGAAAAGTCAGAGATATTATGTCTTAATACCCCCCCAAAAGAACAATTGGAGATTAGAAAAATATCGGGATTAAAATTAGGATTAAAGAAGATAAAATATTTAGGAGTGTGGATATATAAAAATCTAAAGAGTATAGTTGAGGGAATTATAAACAAAATGGAAAATAATAGAGAAACAACTTAAGAAGTGGGAAGGGAAAACGTTAGCAAGAGTGGATAGAATAAGGGTATTGAAAATGTTAAGTAATACCAAAAGTATTATACCTATTCCAAACATTGCCAAATGCAGTAGAGAGGAAGACATTAAAGATATGGGATAGAAGAATAAAAACATGGGCAGTTGGAGGAAAAGACCCAGAATAAGGGACAAATGGTTAAATGCCAAAGAGGAAGAGGAGGCTGGGGGATTCCAAGTTTAGAAGTTTACCATGATGCATTTCAAATACAAAGATTGTTGGAAATACAATACACGGGAAAAAATGGGTAAATATGGAAAAGATAATAAATAACATTAAAGGAAAAGAAATAATATTTACGGATTGGAAGAGGAGAGAGAAACAGAATTTAAGGAACCCTTTAAAGGAACAGTAAAAAGTGTGGAAAAAGAAAGAATAAGTTAAACCCAGGCAACGAAAGCAAGGTGGCAACTATATGGCAAATGAATTATAACAATGATGTAAGCATAGGTAGAACACTGAGATTAATCGAAAGTAGAGGGAAAAGGTTAGTGGAGGATCTGTACACAGAGGATGGAAACCCTGTAGAACAAAAAGAAATTCAGAACTGGATTGGGTCAGGGAACTGGATCCAAAGCTGGGCCATAAGACAGGAAATTTTCAGACGAAGGGAAAAATAAGAGAACGGGATAGTCCATTTGAGAAGGTGATTAGGAAATGTTTGAGAGGGGAGAAGAAAGTGGCAGGAGATCTGTACGAACAAATCATAACAGTAAAAGAAGAAATAATAGAGGAAATTTTCCAGACATGGAGATTGGACATGGAAATTGAGAGGGAAGACATCCAGAGGGAAATAAGTAATATAGCAAGAGAAAAGTATAATGCATTAAGGGAAACCAGAAGGAAAATGTTACAAAATGGTGCAGAACTCCTGCACAACTTTCACGCTTTGTACCAGGGATGAAAGATAAGTGTTGGCACGGCTGTGAACAAAGAGGGGTGTTCAATCATATGATATGGGAATGTGATAGAGTGCAAGATTACTGGAAAATGATTGAAGGAGAAATCAATAGAATGTTAGATTTACATATTGTAATAGTTAATAGAAATGTATTACATGCACGGATAATAGGAGTGAAGAATATGCAAAAAGAAAAATTGATTGATAAATTAATAGCGTGTGCACAGATAGTTTTAGTGAGGGGTTGGAAGGATAAAACAAAATGGACATTGACCAACTGGTATAACTATATAATTAATATGTTAAAGGTGGAAATAACAAATTGTAAATGGACTAATATAGATAAAACTGACAAGATAATAATAACAAAGAGGATGTGGGAACCAGTTAGAAATTATTTAGAAAATGTGTTAAGAGGTGGAGTAGAAAATTAAGACTGAGACTGATATTTCAAATGTAACCTCTGTAGTTTGATGTATAAACTGTATGTACAAGGAGAGGAGGGTGGGAGAGGGGAAAAAACCAATTAAAAAAAAAAGATTAAAAAAAAAAAGCAGGTCACGATGAGCACCACAGTTCAGGATCAGGTCTAGCACCAGGCTGAAATTACCAATAGCAGCAATCCATAGAGTTGGCACACAATGCCTTATAGCAGTCATTGTCAACCGGTGTGACTCGGCACACCAGTGTGCCATGGGGGATCATCAGGTGTGCCGTTGGAAAGCCTCTTCCCCCCTCCTCTCTTCCCCCCTTCCTCCTCCTCAGGGTGCCACGAGGCCAAGGGCACATATGCCGCGGCCGCCAGGATCATGCCCAGCGGCCAACCGAGGAGAAGGGAGCCTCCCTATCCATCCCCCTCTCTCTTTGCTTCATCCCTTTCTTCCTTCCCTCTTCCTTCCTTCCCTACTTCCCATCTTTCTTCCCTTCCTTCCTTCCCTCCCCTCCTTCTCTTCTTCCTTCCTCTCCTTCCTTCCCTCCCTTGCTTCCTAATCTCCTTTCTCCCCTCCTTCCTGCCTGCCTTGCCTTGCCTTCCTTCCGTTCTTCCTTCCCCCCTCCCTCCCTCCCTCCCTCCCCCTTCTTCCTTCCCCCTCCCTCTTTCCTTCCTTCCATCCATCCCTCCCTTCTTCGTCTCCTCCTTACTTCCCTTTCCTTTCTGGCTTCAGCGCACGAACGGAGCAGGGCTGGCTTCCCTCCCTCCCTCTTCATCATTGCAGGTTTTTTATTTGCTGTTGCTTGTGGGGCTTCTGTGTGGGAAGTTTGCCCCAATTCTGTTGTTGGTGGGATTCAGAATGCTCTTTGATTGTAGGTGAACTATAAATCCTAGCAACTACAACTCCCAAACGTCAAGGTCTATTTCCCCCAAACTCCATCTGTGTTCACATTTGGGCATACTGAGTATTCATGGCAACTTTGAACTGGATTATCTGAATCCACACTGCCAGATAATCCACTTCAATGTGGATTTTATGCAGCTGTGTGGACACAGGGCCCTTCCACACAGCCATATAACCCAGAATATCAAGGCAGGTCATCTACATCTGCTTTGAACTGGATTATCCCAATCCACACTGCCAGATAATCCACTTCAAAATCCCACATTTTCCGCTTTAAAATTTCCCCCTCTAGAGCAGTGGTTCCCAACCTTTTTTTGGCCACGCCACACCTAAGCATCTCCAAAATCCTGACCCCCCACCCCCCCCCCATTTACCTATAATTATTATTTTTCAAAAAGTAAAGTTGCATTGTTTTTAGCTGATATTTTAATTGTAAGCGTTTTCTGTTTTAATAGTCTTTGGGCTTGTCCCTTGTAAGCCACCCCAAGTCCTAATGGGGAGATGGTTGCGAGGTATAAAAATAAAGTTGTTGTTGTTATTATTATTATTGTGAGTATTATTACAACATTATTTAAAAGAATAAATTCAGGGGCTTATTATACTCACATTTAGTTGAATTCAGTCTTAAAATATATTATATGGCTCACTGATATAAATTTCCAAATATTTTGCTTTTATGACTCTCTGAGTCAAAAGGTTCCCTGACACTTGGTATAGTGTTATTGCATTATCCTTTCAACCTTTCTTATTGTCCTCTGTTGTTTGTTGTGAACCTTCCTGGTAAAGAAATATGTAATTTCTTTATGCTTGTGGATAAATAGTATTTCTTGTTGTTTCCTTGCAAGTGTACTTGTGGAGATTGTCTGGTTTGCTGGAACATGCAATGCTCCAATTCCATCATTGGTGGGATTCGGAATGCTCTTTGATTGTAGGTGAACCAAAAATCCCAGAAACTGCAACTCCCAAAAGTCAAGGTCTATTTTCCCCAAACTCCATCTGTGTTCATATTTGGGCATATGGAATATTCATGCCAAGTTTGGTCCAAATCCATTATTGTTTGAGTCCACAGTGCTCTCTGGATATAGGTGAACTACAAATCCCAAACTGAAAGTCAATGCCCACCAAACCCTTCTAGTGTTTTTGTTGGTCATGGAAGTCCTGTGTGCCATGTTTGGTTTAGTTCCATCATCGGTGGAGGACAGAATGCTCTTTGCGCGTGAACTACAACTCCCAAATGACAAAATCAATTTTTTGACTGATGGTCCCTCCTTGGGTTAGTATTAGTATGTTTTGTGGCCAAATTTGGCAGCAATTTGTCCAGTGGTTTTGAGTCATGTTGTTCAGCAGTGGAACTCTCTGCCGCAGAATGTGTTTTCCGTCTGGCTGCTCTCTTTCCAGCCGGCTTCCCTGAGGACCAGGTACGTTTTCCATGAGGAAAGGGTGACTGCAATAAAAACTAAACACAGAGTAAGTCTGACAGCTGTTGAGCAAGACCTCCGTGTGTGTCTTTCTACCATTCCTGCCAAGATATCCATGTTGTGTTCATCAAAACAGGCCCAGGTTTCACACTGAGTGTATAAATACTGTGTTAGAGTGTCATTTTGTGTCATTTTGGTTGGTGGTGTGCCCCAGGATTTTTTAAATGTGAAAAGTGTGCCTCGGCTCAAAAAAGGTTGAGAAACACTGCCTTATAGTGTGGTAGTAGCGTCTTAAAGTTTCCAGTTGTTAAGGCAATTAAATTCAAAGTGCTGATGGTGCATAATTAAATGGATAGAACATTCACACACACACACACACACCCACACACACTCACCCCACTCACACACTCACCCAATCAGCCCAATCACTCGCCAACTCCAAGACCCCACAAACAGCCCAACTGCCCAGTCCAACGCCAAGCCTTTACAAGACCCAGCAGAGCCACAGATGTTGGCAGCTTCCTTCCCCACGGAGCTGGTCTTCTGGGGGGAGTCCCAAGCCTCCACTGCCCAGTCCAGAGCCACAGGTGGAACAGGCAGCTTCCTTCTTTCAGGGAGCTGGTCTTCTAAAAGGGGTCAGCCCAGCGTCCAGAGCCACAGGTGGAACAGGCAGCTTCCTTCCCCTCAGGGAGCTGGTCTTCTGGGAGGGAGGGAGGGGTCTCAAGCCTCTTGCCAGCCGCTTTAAAGGGGCCCAGCGTCCAGAGCCACAGGTGGAACAGGCAGCTTCCTTCCCCTCACAGAGCTGGTCTTCTGGGAGGGAGGGAGGGGTCTCAAGCCTCTTACCAGCCGCTTTAAAGGAGCCCAGCGTCCAGGGCCACAGGTGGAACAGGCAGCTTCCTTCCCCTCACAGAGCTGGTCTTCTGGGAGCGAGGGAGGGGTCTCTAGCCTCTTGCCAGCTGCTTTAAAGGGGCCCAGCGTCCAGAGCCACAGGTGGAACAGGCAGCTTCCTTCCCCTCAGGGAGCTGGTCTTCTGGGAGCCGTCAGGACTTCCTCCTTCCTTTCTGGTCGTCCAGCATTTTCTGATCTTTCTTTTTCTTTTTTAAATGATGTCGTAAAACACCTCCCCTGCTTTTAGCGGTACCTAATTTCTCCAATTACAGCTAAAGCTGTTTTCGAACTGCTTAGGTAAACAGTGAGCAGGGCTGACAGTCGACTGCTCATGCTGATCCAGGGCTTCGAACTTGCAACAATGGATAAGCAAAGCTGCATATAACAATTCCACAAACAAGGGGGTCATCTTATTTTACAATTAACATATCTTTGCAACACTGGTAAAGTTTCTGTCTCATGAGCATCTCTGGGCTTGGGAAACTGCAGCCTATGTATGTGTGCTACTGCCAGTAGTAGTGGGTGACTCCAATGTGAAGGAGTCTATGAATTCATTCCAGATTTTAGTCTGAACTCCATTGAAGTTTGAATTTAAATTCAGAGTCAATTCATTATGTGGCTGACATTTAACCAACTAGAGCTAGTGCAATGAAATGTAAGGCTGAGCAATGTGAGGCAGAGGTAAATTTCAAAAAAACATAATCTTTGGAGTTGAACTAAACATTACAAGTGGATCATGGTTTTACACAATGGAATACTGCTGTTCAGGATTCCACCCACTCCCATTTCATCAGCTCCACACCAAGCTATTGTTATATTTAATGTTGCCTACGGGTTTATGTTGCCAGATATTGCCAGTAGCATATAGTACATTTAGAAATACAAATTGAGGAATGGGAATAGATAGCTGCATGCAATCACATAGGCTGGAGTTTAAATTGCAAACTCAAACATTCAAACGTTAGGTTATGCCTGTGCTATTTTAATGTTGTGCTGTGCTGGTTTAACAGTTTGTACAGATCTAATTTAATACAATTTGATATTTTAAATTTTTACCGTTTTTACTTAGACTGCTACACTGCCAAATTACGCAGATTATCAAAGCAAATAATTCACACTTTCTGAGTCTACACCGCTATATAATCCAGTTCAAAGCAGATAATCTGGATGCTATATGGCAGTATAGATGGGGCCTTCGAAACTGTCTTTTACATCTTACATTTACACTTTGATTGATTTTGTACTGCTTTTAACTGTTATTGTTTTAATATATTGTTGCTGCCTTGAATCCCAAGGCAGAATACAAATGAATTAAATAATAATAATGATTTGTTTGTAACCTACCCTTTATTTGCAGATCTTTATTTGCAATCAGATAATCATTTTAAAATAAGTTAAACAATGTCAAGATTTTAAATCGTGAAGGCAAATGACATGTCACTACATCAAAAATTAGGTCATGTCAGTAGGTTGCATACACATACACTGAGCAACAAAATAAAGGTTGTATCAGTCTAAATCCGGCCTCCAAAGGAGAGGCCTTCCACAACCTGTACTAGGATCAGAGGGGTGTTCCCCATAGCTGCATGGAGTGTACTGTTCCCAAGGATGGGACACCAAAAACTCCTGTAGTATTGAATGTAGTCTCAGTGGGAATGTAGTCTTAGCCTAATATTGCATATAATATAGCTGGTAAAAGGAGACACTGGGGCAATTTTCTCCTTTTTTTGTTTATTCATTCAGTTGCTTCCGACTCTTTGACCTCATGGACCAGCTTACGCCAGAGCTCTCTGTTGACCGTCACCTCCCCAAGCTCCTTCAAGGTCAAGCCACTTTGAGGATGCCATCCATCCATCTTGCCCTTGGTCAGCCCCTTTTCCTTTTTCCTTCCTTTCCCCCCAGCATAATTGTCTTCTCCAAGCTTTCCTGTCTTCTCATTATGTGGCCACAGTGCTTCATTTTGCCTCTACTATCCTTCCCTCCAATTAGTAGTCGGGCTTTATTTCCTGAAGTATGGACTGGTTGGATCTTCTCACGGTCCAAGGCACTCTAAGAACTTGCCTCCAACACCACAGTTCAAAAGCATCTATCTTCACTCAATCTTCCTTCACTCAATCTTCCTTATGGTCCAGCTCTCACATCCATAGGTTACTACGGGGAATACAATTGCTTTGACTATGTGGATCTTCGTTGCCAGTGTGATGTCTCTACTCTTCACTATTTTATCAAGATTGGTCATTGCTCTCCTCCCAAGAGTAAATGTCTTCTGATCTCCTGGCTGCAGTCTGCGTCTGCAGTAATCTTTGCGCCTAGATATACAAAGTCTGTCACTGCCTCCACATTTTCTTCCTCTATTTGCCAGTTATCAATCATTCTTGTTGCCATAATCTTGTTTTTTTAATGTTTAGCTGCACCCCAGCTTTTGCACTTTCTTCTTTTCCCTTGACTAGAAGACTCCTCAGCTCTTTCTCGCTTTCGGCCATCAAAGTGGTATCATCTGCATATCTAAGGTTGTTAATGTTTCTTCCAGCAATTTTAACCCCAGCCTTGCATTCATCAAGCCCCCCACATCGCATGATGTGTTCTGCATACAAGTTGAATAGGTTGGGTGAGAGTATACAACCCTGTCGTACGCCTTTCCCAAACTTGAACCAGTCTGCTCCATGGTCAGTTCTTACTGTTGCTACTTGGTCCTTATACAGATTCCTCAGGAGAGAGACAAGGTGATGATTTGGTATGCCCATACCACCAAGAACTTGCCACAGTTTATTATGATCCACACAGTGAAAGGCTTTAGAATAGTCAATAAAACAGAAATAGATGTTTTTCTGAAACTCCCTGCCTTTCTCCATTGGATATTGGTAATTTGGTCTCTCGTTCCTCTGCCTTTTCTAAACCCAGCTTGTACATCTGGCAGCTCTCTCTCCATGTATTGCTGGAGTCTTCCTTGCAGGATCTTGAGCATTACCTAACTGGCATGAGAAATAAGTGCCACTGGGTGAAAGTTTGAGCATTCGCATTTCCCTTTTTTGGTATGGGGATATAGGTTGTTTTTTCCCCAGTCTGATGGCCATTCTTGTGTTTTCCATATTTGCTGGCATATGGCATGCATCCCCTTGACAGCATCCCCTTTTTTATATATATTTCTCATTTTATATATGTGTAAAGATGTTCCTGATGGTTTCCTGAACTCAATGCAATAACAATAAAGACTGTGGCCAAAAAGAACATCATAAAATCTCATACTATTTGTAGCAAGGTCAGTATCTCTTTTATAAGCACACTTGTTGAAAGCACCTTCTAATGAAGTGAGTAGGACTTGTTATGTAATTATATTTTGCTTCCAGCTACAAAAGACTAGGAAGAAAGTTTTTTTTTTAAAGTGATTATACTCCATTGCATTTATCCACTAATTTTAGCAGAGGCTATATGTAATACATTTTGTGATTTCAGGATTCTGTTATTTCACTATTCTTTCTCAAGTTTTTCTCCCCCTTCTCTCACCCACTATCTTGCATCCAGTTTATTGGATGCTTATGGCTTCATTTCCTTAAATTCTGTGTTTAATATTGCCAACTTTTGATCCGGCTGTGGGTAACCGTCCCTTTAACAGCAATTTGATCTGGAGCGATTAGCAGGCAATAAACATTTTGCTCTGTGCTTTGAAGAACTTCACATGGTGGTTTTTCTTCAGGGCAAATTCTAAACTGGCTTTTCCTGATTATTTAGCAATACTATCAGTATCCATTATAAATGGAGGGGAGTGGACATTTGAAAACCGAGTCCACATTGCCTAGGCATGGAAGAATTGAGTGTGCATACAAAATGCATCAAATATAATTTCCATTATAATGAAGAGAAGCGGGTGTTGTTGTCTAGACATGTCCTCAAGCTGGAAGTAATGAGAGCAACACAAAATCTAAAGAAAGTCATTGTGGTCAAAACCTTACTTTGTCTCTTGTTTTTGTGGTTCTTTTGGTCTTCCTTCCAGCTAAGCTATTAATGACTTGAATAGGGTGGAGTGGAAAGTGAAAGGACTTTGTATCTATATTTAAAGCATTGGATTAATACTTCATTTGTTTTGTAAACTTGGTGTTATTTGGAACTAACAACCATCAAAAGAATACACATGTAAAATGACAACAAACCTGAAGGTCATTAAATTCTGCTCAGTGTTGCTTCAAGCACCAATCTGCATTAGAAGAATCAGATAAAAGTCAGTATTCTGTACTGGGAGAAGCTTTATTTGACTTAACCCTCAAAATATTCATCTTATGCCATGAGTAAAGTTTTAAAGATGATTCCTACATGTGAGGCGTAGCATAATAACAGGGTTAGAGTTGGATTATGAATCAAGAGACCCAGGTTCAAAGCCCAACTTGGCCATAAATGTAATGGATTGATCTTGAGTTAATCACTATCTTTCAGTTTAACCTTGTCGTGAGGAAGACCAGGTATTAGACTTTGAACTCCTTGGAGGAAACACAAGAATAGTGATGTAACAGTGACCCTAACAATTCTCCTAACATTTAAGATGAACTAGCAGAGTTGGTGACAGGACCATGTCATTTTAATGGCAATCTCTTATTTCTTCCTCTGAACTCCGTTTTTACCTTTGTTTCTCATGTAGTCCGATGAAGACTTTTGAGAAACTCAAAGGCTTGTACATGATAAATGCATCCACAACCTCTGAGGATGCCTGCCATAGATGCAGACGAAATATCAGGAGAGAATGCAACTGAACATGGCCATACAGCCTGGAAAACCCTCAACAACCCAGTGATTCCGGCCATGAAAGCCTTCAACAATACATTTTTTATTTTGTTTTTGTGTAAAATTAGTTTATTATTTATTATTATTGCGATTTCTGCGCCGCCGACTCCCGAGGGCTCGCGGCGGCTCACATGCTAGTGGCTCAGTGCCAGAGGTACAGCATAAAACATAGAGCACAAAAGATGTAGCTCAAAATTAAAAACTAGCTTAGCAGATGGAACTGCCAACAGGTTAGCCTCTACAGACCGTAGTGATCTCGGTGGGCAGTATAGGGCGAGACGGTCCCTCAGATACGCTGGCCCCAGGCCGTGAATGGCCTTAAAGGTAAGAACCAACACTTTGAAGGCGACCCGGTGCTCAATAGGCAGCCAGTGCAGATCCCGCAAGATTGGAGTTATTCGGCAGCCTGCTGGAGCCCCAGACAGGAGCCGGGCGGCGGTGTTCTGCACCAGCTTGAGCTTCCGGATCGACGACATAGGCAGGCCAACGTAGAGCGCGTTACAGTAATCTAGCCTCGAGATGACCGTGGCTTGGATCACCGTGGCTAGGTCATTCCGGGAGAGATAGGGGGCCAGCCTCCTTGCCTGACGGAGGTGAAAAAAGGCAGCCTTGCTGGCCATGGAGACCTGGGCCTCCATGGTCACCTGGGAGTCCTCCAGGGTCGGAAGCCGGGTACCCATCCCGCCCGGGCGGCTCAGCCACAAGATCTCCGTCTTCGCCGGATTCACCCTCAACCTACTGGCTCGCAGCCATCCAGTGACGGCTTCAAGGCAATGTTGGAAATTATCGGGGGACGGACTCCGGCCTGCCCTCCATCCTCAGAATGAGCTGAGTGTCATCGGCATATTGGTGACAGGTCAGCCCATAACTCCGCACCAGCTGTGCAAGCGGCTGCATGTAGATGTTAAATAACAGAGGGGAGAGGATGGCCCCTTGAGGGACCCCACAAGTCAGTGGGGAGCCCTCAGAGACCACCCCGCCCCTCCTCACACGCTGAGACCGCTGGCGGAGGAAGGAGGTCAGCCATTTAAGGGCTGTCCCCCTCACTCCGGCCATGGCCAGGCGGTGGATCAAAAGATTGTGGTCGACCGTGTCAAACGCTGCCGTGAGGTCCAATAACACGAGCAGCGCAGACCCGCCTTGGTCGAGCTGGCAGCGGAGTTGATCTGTGATGGAGACCAGGACCGTCTCCGTCCCGTGCCCCGAGCGGAAGCCGGACTGGAAGGGGTCAAGCCATGTTGCATCATCCAAGAAGGACTGCAACTGCTCCATTACTGCCCTCTCAACCACCTTGCTCAGGTACGAAAGATTCGACACCGGGCGGTAGTTGGAGGGAACCGCGGGGTCCAATGATGGTTTCTTCAGTAATGGAGCCACCACCGCCTCTTTCAAGCACTCTGGAAAAACTCCTTGCTCAAGGGAGCTGTTAATGATATTCAACAGAGGCCCACGTAGCCCCTCCAGGCAAGATCTAACAAGCATTCTGAACAAGAGAATTTGTTGTACAAATGGCAGACATCTCACAATTTTTCCACACAAACATATGTTCCTGATTACCCAAGCTTTTTTATTTCATGAAATACAAAATAAATGAAAGGATGAAAGCTTGGTGTTATGAGAATGAGGCAGGTGTGTGTTTTTGTTCATATTGTTAACTGGGAGCCAGTGACCCTTGATAATCTACAAAACATTACCAGGTCTACCTGCTCTCCTTATTGCTTGGAAACAATTCAGACAGCTGATCTATTCACTCTGACCACCCAAGATTAAGAAATTGATTAGACCATTTTATCCCTGGAAAAACAAGTTGTTCTGATCAGAACTTGAATTTTACCAAACCAGACCCATCAAAACAAAATAGGCCAAGCTGGTTTTATTTATTTATTTATTTATTTATTTATTTATTTATTTATTTATGGCATTTTACCCCGCTCTTCTCAACCCCCGAGGGGGGACTCAGAGCGGTTTCCAAAAGGCATAATTTGATGCCTACATCACAATCGCAGTATAAAACACAATATAAAACCCTCCAGCATTCGACACTAAAATACATTAAAATACAATTATATTCATATATGCTAGCTCTGGGTTTCTGTGAGGTTTTTCGGTCTGTATGGCCATGTTCCAGAAGCATTCTCTCCTAAGAGTAAATGCTTCTAGAACATGGCCATACAGCCCAGAAAATTCACAGCAACCCAGTGATTCTGGCCATGAAACCTTCAACAACTAGCTTTATCATCTATTTTCTTCCTATTTTGCCAAAGGAGGGGGGGGGGGGTGTCTTCAACTTTGACCATTTATTTAGAATTTTATTTGCCAAAATCCTTGAATATTGGCCATGCTGCTTGGGTTTTAGTAACCAACGCTGAAAATGTCTGGAGAGCTCAATGTTGTGAACAACTGGCCTAGAAGCCACATAAAGGTCTAACTCTTAAAAAGGTTTTCAATGATAGTAAAAAAAAGTTTCTATTTAAAAAAAACTTTCCAGTTTATCCCATTAATGATACAACAACATGTCTTTTGTGGGGGAACTGTGTGTGCCATAGGGATGTCAAGTGATAAGCAATCATTTGATGGGTTTGATTTGAAGTTTTCACAATGTGAATGTTTTCATTTATTTCATTTCTTCCTCACTCTCAAGCTTTCTCCTTCTCTTTTCAAGGCATAGGAATGCTGCAAGAAAAGAAACCAGCTGCAAAACAAATCACAGACCTGCAAAATAGAGGGTCATGAAATATTTTCTAAAATGTATGCTGGTTTTATAGGAATTTGTTATTTTAAATTCAAAAATAACCTTAGCTTTGCTCCGTCATGTACAAGTTTTTTCACAACTTGTTATGATGTTGCAAGATTGCAACTGAATGAAATTAGTAATGAAAGAACTGTATATGTTTCAACATTTTTATTGTGCCTTTTTAATTCAGCAACCAAAAATACATTAAAAACACAACAATGGGTGAAAAAAATGTCACTGCAGACCTGTTTAATACATTTCTTCATTGTGTAGTGGATGGTCTTTTCACACTGCAGTTCTTTAGCAGTACTGAATAGCAGTTACATTTAGCTGAAAGAGGAATTAAAATGGTGGATTCACCCAGTGCTTAAAGTGCATCTATATTGTAGAATTGATGCAGTTTGACACCTTTTAAACTGCCATGGTGCAATACTATAAAATCATGGGAGTTGTAGTTTGGTGAGACATCAACACTCTTTGGTAGAGAAGGCTAAAATATTGTAAAACTACAGCTCCAGTGATTCCATAGCAATTCAATTAGTGACCGTTAAATTAGTGTCAAACTGCATCAATTCTACAGTGCTGGCACACCCTTAGTAGAGTGCTACATCAGGTATATAATAGTCCATCAGAGAACTCCCACAGTAGCAGTCTTATAGGTTACGTAAATTTCCTACAAGTATCTTGTCTGCCATCTGCAAAACAAACGGAAAGGGATCTCTTTTTTGCTGGGCTGCTGTGTCTTTATCAAACTTGGAGTAGGCAAAAATCCAGTAGGCGAAACAATTCCTAATTGATCTTTATGTGAGCAAGGTTCTATTTGTGGAACCGAGTCCCATTTCTAAGACGGCTTGAAAGAAACTCACTGTAAATCAGAGATACCAAAGTGGAATATTTATTTCATGTTTGTAAACATTCTCATTTTCTCCAGCTGTTCCGATTTTGCAGACAGTCCTGATTAATCCTCGCTTATCCTTTTTTCAGATGCTTTTAAATGTCGCAGTTTCTCTTTCCTCTTTTCACATGTCCCCTTTGTCCTTAGCTTACTTCAGTTGCTGCAAAGTGAATTCAAAGTACAAAAGTATTGTGCACTCAGTTAACATAGTGAGGGGAGAAGACAGGAGGAGTCTGCACCTTCCTTCAAAGTCTCTTGCCAACTTAGGGTTTTCTTAGACAAGAAATACGCAGAGATCGATTTCCATTGCCTTCATCTAAAATATTGCCTACAACACCTAGTATTCATTTATACTCTGCCATCCAAGCCTGACCCTACTTAGTTCTCAGGATCAGTTGGGATGTTCAGGGTTTTTAGGCTTCCTTTCCCTGTCGAGCCATCACAAGCAAAACTGCTTCAACATCTTCTGACTTGTGTGTCCTTTCCCATTAATCTCTATGTGGGGTTGCCTTTGAAGACTGTTCAGAAGCTGCAACTAGTCCAACGGACAGCAGCCAGGTTGATAACAGGAGCGGCATTCAGAGAGCGTACAACTCCCCTGTCAGTTTGCTACCAGGCACAATTCAAAGAGCTGGCTTTAGCCTTTAAAGCCCTAAACGGTTCGGGTCCAACTTAACTGTCCGAATGCACCTCTCCCTATGAACCATCGAGATGTTTAAGATAATCTGGAGAGGCCCTGCTCTCAGTCCCACCTTCTTCGCAGGCGCGAATGGCGGGGATGAGAGACAAGGTCTTTTCAATGGTGGCTCCTTGGCTTTGTAACGCCGTCCCTAGAGACATCAGATCAGCCCCCTCCCTCCTGACATTTCGCAAGAAAGTCAAGACCTGGCTGTTTGAGCAGGCATTTGCTGATGAAATGTAACGGTTTAATTAGATATATGGAATTTGTATTTATTTATTTTATTTATTATTTAAACTTGTGAGTCACCACTCCCGGATGGCTCGGGGCGACTTACATAAAATTCAAAATTAAAACAAGATAAAACAGACTAAAACACAGTAAAAACACTCAACGCTATAAAATGCAATAAGTACAGCAATATAGTATGCAGAGCACGGAAGGCGAGTGCCTGCCCGTCTTGTCATTAACACCCGAAGGCCTGCCGGAACAGAAAGGTTTTGCACGCCTTCCGGAATACAACCAAGTCCGTGAGGACACGGACTCCGGAAGGCAGTGCATTCCACAGTATCGGAGCGATTATTGAAAAGGCCCTCCTCCTTGTAGACGTCAGATGATACATTTTGACGCCGGGAACCTCCAGCAGCTGGTCTACCTCGGAACGTAATGGCCTAGTGGGACAGTATGGGATAAGGCGGTCCCTAAGGTATGCTGGCCCCAGACCGTTTAAGGCCTTAAAGGTCAGAACCAACACTTTGAAGGTGATCCGGTGTTCCACTGGTAACCAGTGCAGCTCCTGCAAGACAGGTGTTATATGGGCGGTCACCGGAGCGCCAGCCAGGAGTCTAGCCGCCGCATTCTGGACCAGCTTCAATTTCCGGATCACCGACAGAGGAAGGCCAACGTAGAGAGCATTACAGTAGTCCAGTCTCGAGATGACCGTGGCTTGGACCACTGTGGCTAGGTCATGGCGGGAGAGGTAGGGAACCAGCCTCCTCGCCTGGCGAAGGTGGAAAAAGGCGACTCGACTGACGGCGGAGATTTGCGTCTCCATCGTCAGTCGAGAGTCCAAGGTGACGCCAAGGCTTTTAACTGCCGATGACGGACATAGCGTCGCGCCATCCAGGGAAGGAAGCTGGAATGACAATTATGTGACGGACAGTGATTTCAACATGACGCTGAGACTGCAATTGTATGTTTTTAATTGTTAATTTGTTGTTATATGGTTATTTTTTGGGTTGTTTGCTTGTGTTGTATTGAAGGGCATAGACTGCCTTGTGTAAACCGTCCCGAGTCGCCTTTGGGCTGAGAGGGGCGGTATAGAAATGTGACAAATAAATAATCACTTTTGTTCTCTTGATCAGATTCTGATGTTGCTTGGCCACACATTTCCTGGTTTTTATCTGCGGTGTTTTGGTTCCTTCTGGCTTCAGTACTGATTTTCTTCCCAATGAACTGTGCAAAGGCTCTTGTACAGTTGGGTCTAAAATGGACTTCATCCAAGCCTTTTGTTCCTTAGTGAAAGAGCAAGTAGCTCTTGGCAGTTGTGCTTAATAGGTAGATGTTTCTCTCATTCCAAAGAACATACAATTAAATAAACTCTAGGCTACTTCCTATTTAAAGTTGTTCATGTTGCTTGAGAGGGGTTGTTTTTATTTACAGGGAACTTTTTTCTCTTGTAGGACCTTTTCTTCCTCTTGTTCAGGTCCTAGTTGAACACTGCCTACTCAATTCTCCGGCAAAGCCCATGCTGGGATTGATTTTTCCTCCCACTCCCATGCAAGTCAAAGAGATTCCTGGTGACTCTAATTGAGTTAAACCAGTGCAAACCTGGAGTGAGAAGAATTACTGGGAGCTTTGCTTTAGCGACAAGCAACGTTTCATTGTTGCTTCTTAAAACTGTGAAAAATAAATTACAGCCTACAGGTTATAGGAATTGCAAGCTTGTACATTCTGTTCGTGCCCTTGAAGAAGTCCTGTTCTTAGGGAAAGCAGAACATTCCAATCTTGAGAGATTAGCACATAAAGTCAGCCCTCCACATTTGCAGGTTTGGATTTTTTGGATTTGATGATTCACCAATTCGATTATGTTCTCTCTGGGAATCTTTAGATTCTCCAGTGTGACTCATCTCGAAGTTAACCATAGAAAAATGCTTGGAAGGCTTAGAGATTTCTAGAGAGAAACCCCCAGTTCAATTCTACGATCTGTTCCCAGCAGAAGTTGGCCACAGAGTTGTGCTAAAGGATATAGAAATTCCTAGAAAGGTGTTTTCCCAGGTAAAAAACACTAGCAATTCTTTAATTTACAATTCGTTTTTTATTTTTATTGTCAGTAAGGGCCTTGTGCTCCAACAAAAATAGAGTGCTGGCTATATATGGGACTGGTTTCTCTATTATACCTCTGCTGTTTCATTTATACATGTCTAGTCTGCAAGTGCATGAAGAGAGTGGGATCATGTAAGAAAGAAACAGGCATTTAGAAGGAATATGTGGACATGAAACAATGAAGACGCACCATTCAGGCGATTTACATGTTCAATAAAATACCAGCAATCTGGTACCTATACTCACAGTCCTGTGACACAGATGCTCCATAAGCCATAGATCTGGAGATCTTTCAGTTCTAGTGCTAAGATGCCATGACAACATCTTATGGGGATTGTAGTTTGATAAAGCATCAGAGCTCTCTTGCTGAGAATCCTAAATGCTCGTCCCTAAACTAAAAATCCCAAGATTCCTTTGGATGGAACTATGGCAATTAAAGTGGGGACTTAGTTATAATTGTGTTGTATGAAGGGCCCCCAGAATTGGGGACTTTTTGACCCTTCAGTTGTATTGTCCTGCAAGTCCTATTTCACAACTCAGGATGGTCAATGATAAGAGATGGTGGAAACTTCAATGCAAAACATCTAGAGGACCCAAGCACTCCTTGTTTTGACATAGACTACACACTGTGCATGTGGTAGGACTCAGACTACATTGTAGTAAGTGGTCTGTGGTTTGCTCTTCTCCGCACTCGCATGCTGTGGACTCCACTTTGTGGCCCCATTTCTTCAGGTTGGCTCTGCATCTTGTGGTGCCAGAGCGCAGTCTGTTCAGTGCCTTCCAAGTCGCCCAGTCTTCTATGTCCCCGGGGGTGGGGTGTCTCTTATCTAGTATCAGCCATGGCTTGAGGTTCCAGGTTTTAGCCTGCCAGTCCAATGCAGAGGACTGCTGTTGTGTGTATGGATGACCACCAGGCTACTCCATTCTTTTCATGAAGCATTGAGCTTCAAACACACTCTCTTCTTGCATCCAGAATTATTCCTTTGATTAAATTAAATGATTCAAATGGGAGTGTCATCCACAGAAGTCATTCCCCACCACCTCTACAGGATTTTGGATCAGAGAAAAGAAATTTGATTGAAGAAGTTGGGACACTGGGTTAAAAGGGCCATTGTCAATTGAGAAAAGATTCGTGGAGGGAAAAACCCCAAAAGCTGTGGGTTGTGTGGCAAATCCTTTTTTTCTTTGTCCAGAACAAGGCAACTGTGGTTCACACTTTTAACTTACCCCACTCAGATTAATACACACACATGCAAACACATCCCAGTAAGCTTAAACTAAAAGGTTGAATCATCCATTCAAGAGACTACCCAGTTTTCAAACACCAAGGAGATAAGCATGGTTTTATTCATTTTAAAATCAGTCTTAATTAATTTCTGAAGTGCTAGAAGGGTGATTTATTTTTGTTTTGTTTTTCAAATAGTATTTACTGTAGTTAGGCATACCAAATTGAGAAGATAAATGGCTCAAATGTCCCAACCTTCGTGTTTATTTTGCATTAATTGCATCTGCTGAAAGGAATCTTAGTAACCAGGTCACAAACACCAAATAAAAGAGCATGAACTAGACATGTCCACTTGTGCCAAGAGTCTTATCACTGCACCAAGGGTGATCCCAGGGCCCGATTATCAATGGTGCAATTGCTCCAGGCCCTTCACTGGTTAGGAGTCAAAAGATGCTGCTTACTTCCTTTTTTCCCATCCACTGCCTGAATTTGCTGAGGTTTCCATTTGTTATATCAGTATTGAAAATGCAAGGGTTCAGCATGTCATTCTCATCCAAGTTTGTGAAAGAGAAATGGGTTCACACAGGTAGTTATTTTGTGCTTATTGTTACTGGAATCAAAAATAAAAATGGCTTGTATCTTCGGCTAGAATTCCAGGAGATCATTCAAATTCCCATTCATTTCCAGCCATAGAAATCCATTGGGAGGTCTTTGGCAACCCATAATCCCCTTAGCTTTCAAGGAAAACAAATGGCCAACCTCTTCTGAATAGATCTTGCCAAAGAAAATACAAATCTGAGTTGACTTGAAGGAATTTAATGGCAACAAACTCCTAGAACAACCCACAGTTGGCTACGAAGGGGAACTGCTAATTGGGGAAACTGCTCCAGGACACCAGTCCTATCTTCAGCTTAGGGAAGGGAAGGGCAGTCATACAGTTTGAGCAGATGGAACATCACTCTCTTAAATTACAACACCATTCCTAACTAATGAGGCAGGTGTAGTGAACTTAGAAACTGCAAGTTGGATGGCAAACTGGATTGATATTCCTCTGGTGATCTCTTGGTTCTGCTGTCCAGTCTACCCATCCCAATGGGTGTCAGCTACTACTAAACTTTTGTGTGAAAGATTTCGCGATGGGATGTGGGGAGACCTGTAGCCCTCTAGATGTTGGATTTCACTTCTTATCAATTTCAAGGACAATACCCAGAGTTTGGAGATAGTGGAAGAGGTAGTCAAACAACACATTGGGAGTTCAGGCTCTATACTCTTCTGTTCACTATAGAGCAGATAGTTTTGTCATTTTGCTTGGGTTGATGATTGATTCTTGGAACTGACAACTCAACAAGAACTATCACAACTATTGTGAATAAAGATGTGGGTTTTTCAGATCTCCCCAATGGCAATATCTTCATGCCCTGTTAACTGTGCTATCTCATAATATCAGCGAGTTTCACCAAAACCTAGAGTCCATAATAAGACTTGTTCCAAGTCAGAAAATGTTGTGAATTTTACTAAAATAGCATCACCTTTTCTCTAGCCAGGGAGGAGAGTGTGACACATTCAGCACTTCCAGGAATAAATTGTGCAGCCGTCTTTGTATTTCAGGATATACCCAGCCAGGCTGTCTATGCCTGCTTATTTGAATTCCTATTGCTGCGGCAGAATACATGAGCCTTCCATTCTAACCCTTTAAATATTAAATTAAACAAATGAAGAACTTTTCCCCTGCCTCTTTAGAAATCAAATCAATTGCCCAGAGTTTGTTATACACTGGAAAGGGGAAGCCAAGCATAGTCAGACTTTTATTCTAAACTTTAAGAATGCTGAAACCTAGGGAAATACTGTGTGTCATTCTGTGGTCAAGAATATTTTTTAAAAAATGGGAGTTTCTTTCAAGTCATAATGAAGGCGTGAGTATGAAAAAAATGAAACGTGTCTAAAGAAAACAGGATGGATAGCTAAAGAAAGTTCAACTAACGTATAGAAAGAATGAAAAAAATGAAATCTCAGAACAGAAATTTAGTCAAATAGCCAACCCATGGAGAGAGAAAGTCTGTAAAGCCGAAGTGCTGAATTAGCTCAGGCTTCCTAGGGAGGTTTAACGAATGGAGGAGCAATGGATTCAAATGAAAGGAAAGGATATTGCTCTTAAACAGTAGGATTTTAAAAATAAATAATAAGAGCTGTTCAGCACCGAAATACGCTTCCCCAAAGTTTGATGGAATCCCCTTGGTAGGTTGTCAAAGAGTGGCTGGGTGACCATCTGTTGTGTATGCTTTGATTGTGTATTCCTGCCAAGGCAAGGTGTGGGTTGAATGACCCCTGTAGTTGCTTCCAATTCTATGATTCTGTACTTCTGCCCAGAGGAAAGCACTCAGAGTCTGAGTAGCCATTTATAGAAAATGCTATAGCTCTAGATCTGCATTGAGCGAGTGGTTGGAGAAGCTGGTTTATCTACAATTGGGTGTGTGCTAAGAGTAAGCTTCAAGATCCATCAAACCACTCACCAAAGTCAAGTGTTTGCAGAGTGGATAAATCAACTAGATGTTAACTTACTGCCTCATCAAACAGAGCATGGATCCACTTTAGAATTAGAGCTGAAGATGGCAATTTACAGCTCATACTTGCTAGAGGATTTTGGAAACTTTTTTAAAACTTAGTGTGGAATAGTGATTTTAGTGTGGAAGTAGACATGATTCACCAAAAAAAAAAGACAATAAAGCTTGGTAAGGCAGAAAGCAGTAGGGCAGTGTTTCTCAGCCTGTGGGTCCTCCGATGTTTGGGCCTTCAGCTCCCAGAAATCCTGGTAAACTGGCTGGGGTTTCTGGGAGTTGTAGGCCAAAACACCTAGGGATCCATAGGTTGAGAACCACTGCAGTAGGGAAAGAGGAAGATCACATTCCAGCAAACTGAAATCAAGGAAGCCATGGCCATCCGTCTGCAAGATCTGAGGACTATTGATGATAGAATGACCTGAAGTTCTCTCATTCATTGGCTTTCTATAAGTAAAAGTTGACCTGACAGCAATTAATAAAATTTTTCATCTGTATGCATATGATTTGTTTTTATTACCAGAGTTTGGGTTTTACTCTTATACACTCACTCTAACCCATCACTCCTGATCCCTATATGTTTCCCGGGATTTAAAAAAAACTAGTAGAGAAAGAGAGAAGAACTTCCGTTATTGCTGTTGCTAAATGGCTGAAAGCCAGAGATCATCACCAACCAATTGATCATTTAGAATGTTACCAAGAGGATCCAACTATAGAAGATGATATTTTGGGGAACCGAATAGGCTTGCTATTTCAAGAGCATGCCAAGTCCGGGATTACATAGTCAAGACCTGAGATCCAGATATTGTCTAATGTGGATTGTTAGCCACCTTGAGTTTCCATGGAGAGAAAGGGGGAATATAAATCAAGATGATAATAATAATAATAACAACTTGGTGATGTCACAGGAGACGGAATAAAAGTGAAAGTGGGAGATCTCTTGAAGCTCTACACCAACATCGACAAAGTAGCCTGCAGCAAAGTAGCCAACTCAAGAACGGGAAATGTAATGTTGGTGGAGAGGAAAAGAGATTTAAAGATGGGTTTAACGCCAACCTTAGAAATGGTGACAGACACCAAGAACTGGGAAGCTCTGGCCCTTGAGCACTGTAGCTGGAGTTCAGCTGTGACCAGCAGTGCTGCAGAATTCAAAGAGGCACAAATGGATGGCGAAAGGGAGAAATGCACCAAGAGGAAGGCGTGTCAAGCCAACCTTGACCAGGACCACCTTCCACATGGAAACCAATGTCCTCACTGCGGGAGAACATGCGGATCAAGAATAGGGCTCCACAGCCACTTACAGACCCACTGTCAAGTCACTACACTTGGAGGACCATCATCCTCAGACAACGAGGGATCACCTAAGTAAGTAAGTACTATGCTAGCTATTTAGTCAATTGCCTGTGACTATCCAAAACAGTTTCATTATGCACAGGTCTGAGCACTTGGATGTCAAATATATGAATGTAGTGTGAGAGGAGCCAAGTACCTGGCCCATTATCCTACTTCAGACCTGCAGAGAGGGTCTGAATGGGATTCCCCCCATCCTCAACCAGAGTAAGGGGTGGGCTTAGGAGAGGTTGGGTGGGATTGAGGGGAGTACAAGGTTGAAAATAAGATTGCTTGTTTTCAAGATAGTGCTCTAATGCTGAGATTCCTCCTTTTGTCCTGGATTCCTCTATTGTGAAATGGAAACAGTCACTGAGATCTGGGAAAGCAAGCCAAGAGTTTCTGGAAATCGTAGCCTTAAAAAGTAGTATTTCAAGCCTGTATATCCCAATCTTCCCCACAAACCAAGCCGCAAACCCTCCAGGTTTACATCTGTCACAGGCAATATATCTTGTTTTAGTTTTAGTTTTAGGCTAATGGTATTACTGCTATAACAGCAATGCTTCACATGCTTTCATTTTTACTGGCTGCCTCCTTTTGGGTTTGTGTTTCTGTTTAAAAACTGAGTCACCATCAGTTGTTGCACTCAGCAGCATATTTTGAGACCCACACAACCATTGCTTTCCGACACACTCCCTCTGGCTCTCCACCCAACATATTTTGAAGGATCCTCAGGAAAGAGTTCTGTGGTGGAAAGCTAGGATGACAGCATCTTCTTCAAAGGGTTTCACCACCTGCTGTAAGGGAATACTAAGTTATATTTTCTTTTTTTAGCTGGGAATATTTACAAATTTGGCCAGAGCTCTTTTCTGCATTGCTGTTATGTAAGCAGTTGAATTAAACAACAAAATAATTTGATTAAAAATCCTACTAGTTTAAGGCCAATGTCACACTTTCATGTAGCACCCGACTTTTTATACGAATACATATAAAGCACTAATTCTTTGGTCATGTTCTGATTTGTAGTGTCTCCAAAGTCAATATTGCCATTTTCATGATTACCTTTAGTTATTGCATACTATTCTTAACCTACAATCCTGTTATAGAACTGGACTTACCTGGAAGCTAATTCAATTGAAATATTTGAGTTTTTTTGATATTCACAGGATAGCACTGTAAATCCTTTCAATACACTATGTGAGATACCACAATGTAACAAACCCAAATGGTTCCCCGTGTTTACCATATTAGAACCATATCTTAGAAAATATACCTTTTGGACTATAGCTTCCAGAATCCCGCAACCAGCAAAACTAATGACTCTGGAAGATAAAACCCAAAGAAGTAATTTATCCATCCCTAAGGGGGAAAAAATCTGACCAGACATGTTGGGCTCCTGGAGACACCAATATTTACATTGATCTAATACGTCTAGTCTTCCTGTCTCATGGAAGACACGTGATAAGTGTATGACAAAGTATTCCTGACTATTAATTATTGGGTATTTTGAATTTCTATTTCTGAGACCTGTTCAGACCTCCCGCAGACCTATCCTTGATTTAAGTAATGTCCTTTGTTTTCGGTTGGATAGCAAAGAGGTGAGACCCTTTTAAAAGCAATGCACTGTTTCTGAACTTTTATTTATTTTAACAACAGACTCACAGAGCTAGAAGGATCCCATATAGGCCATCAACATCACTCAGGAAATACAGCTGAAACATCTCCAGCAGATAGCTGTCTGGCCTCTTTTTGCAGACTGCCCTGAAAAAGAGGCCTAACACAACTCTAGGCAATAGGTTTCTTTATCAAATAGTTTTAACTATCCAAATCAGGTATGGGCAAACTTTGGCCCTCCAGGTGTTTTGAACTTCAACTCGCTCAATTTCTAACAGCCGGTAGTCCAAAACACCTGGAGGGCCAAAATTTGCCCATGCCTGGTCTAGACCCCTGGTACCCGATGTGGGGCACATGCTCAACAGGAGGACAATTGGATTTTTAGTGGAGGGGGGCAATTCGAGAATGAGTTACTAACAGTGATTTTTTTTGCATTTTTTATGATTCTAGGAGCCTCACATATTCTGTATATAAATATATATTGTGACATATACATTTTAAAAATCAAAATCAGAGTGTACATGATGGTCAGCTGGTGGCAGTGGAGATTAAAATTATTTTATATATATGCATTTCAATCCTCTTATTATATATTTTGAAACTTAATTTGCTATTCTTTCCTATTACTTCATATTATTATGATTTTAATGATTTCTTAAGTATTTCTTCCTCATTATTTCAACTGTCCTTTTGTTCTTTTATCCTTCTCTTTAATTAATGCCATGTTATTTGGGAACTTGTTTAGACCAAGTTAATAGTCTTTTAGGCTTTCTCCATCTGAATAGTTGTTCACTTTTTAATAATAAGAATGATGTGTCACCAGGAGGTGGGAAGGTGAAAATCAGGACTTCAGAGAAGCTTAGATGGGCCATGGATAGACACTGGCCACTGGTCTAGACATTCCTTCTAATATTCAATGGAAATCTACCCCTTTCTAACTTAATACCATTAGACCAGACCACTCTTTTAGGGCATTAGGAAACAGGCCTGTTTGCTCCTCTGTGTGACTGGCCTTGAGATATTTAAAAAGTGAGCTTGTTTGGAGGTTCTAGCAGATGAGTGCAGCTATTGTATATCTGGGACCGAAGACTGGATACCTTGGCCCACTTCTTCTATACCTGGGATGTCGTCCTCTTCCACCGAGCATGCAGCTTTGGGAGGGACACACATGGAGCAGTGAGGGAGGAAGGGGACACCCGCCTAGCCAGCCAGAACAGCCGAATCAACCCTGGTGATCAATTGGGTGACAGATGTTGTGGCCATGGCACCACTCAGTCTTCTTTTCACCAGGCGAACATATCAACGTCCCTCAACTTTTCCTCATGTTTGTTCTCCATATCTGATGTAACTTCTCTGTATCTGCTCCAGCTTGTCCTTTAATAAAATGAGATGCTCAAAACTGAACACAGCACCCAAATGAGATTTTCATGCAGAATATAACAGAACTATTACTCCCTTGACTTTGAAACTACATTTTTATCAATGAAGGGTACAATATTATTTACCTTCTTTGCCAGCAGCATTATACTGTTGCATCATGTTCAGTTTATGAGCAACAATAATCCCAATATCCATTTTATATGTACTGCTGCTAAGCAAAATGTCCCCCATTCTGCTTGTTTTTTTTTATTAAATACATTTAACTAGGATCTGATGTTGATTTGATTCATTGCTCATTTTGGAAGTTGATGGGTTTCCTGATTCTGCAAGGTCCTGGGGCATAAAAACAGCTCTCAGACCTGCCATAGCTGCCCAGCTCTTGGTGTAGTATAAGGTTTTGCTATGTTGTAATGTACATTATCTCCTGTCTCTCTCCTGCGAACATCCTTT